>OY754874.1:13842556-14453806 GCA_963576445.1 Lithosia quadra
TTCATGTTTAATGAACAACTACAGTGTAGTGTAGTTTGTAGATAACATAGGTCCATGATTTAGGTACCTGAAACGAAAAAAAAACGTATTTTTTGCTGTTTCGAAAGAGTTACGATTGAGATTGGTAGTTCAAATCCGGCAAGCCAGAGCCCTTCGTGGGCAAAACTTACTTTTTTTTTTAATGAAATGGATTAGTGAAAAATATCAATTATTTTCAACAACCATCAGGAACTTTTTAGAAAAAGGTAAAAAAAGACGGAAATTGTTTTAAATACATGTTTCGCACCGACAAACGGTTTTATTCAAAGCCGAGCGAAAAACTGATCACCAATAAAATTAAAAAGCTATTATGTTTAGGTGTATAATTGGTTTAACTACTTTGGAGGTACAGATATTCCATAATGATCTGTCAAAACAAAGTTTTTGTTTTGACCTACGAATTCGAAGGAAAGTATCAAAACTTCTTATAGTTTTATCAGTTTTCAATTAGATTTCGAAATTATACTATTTTAAGTTTTGAAATCACGCTTTTTAAAAACGTAATACTACTGAAATGGGTCCAAGCATATATTTGCTTACTGATAACTTCGATGTTTCGCAAACAATGTAACAGTTATAACTTACTTTAACTAAGTTCGAAGCCCGCGCCCGCTTGTATAGCATACAACAGTTTCTCTGCTAGTTGCTCTTCTGTGTGGAACTCGGGTAATTTCAGTAGATTCATGCACGTTGAAGACGACGGCAGCCTGTCTGACGCACCCGCCGATTGGATACAGAAGGGAGGCTGTAAATCCTGTGTACAATATAAATACATTAACCGACTTCAAAAAAGGAGGAGGTTCTCAATTCGACTGCTTTTTTTATGTTTGTTACCTAGACTTTCGACTGGGTGAACCGATTTTGATGATGTCCCATTTTAACTTGGTCCGTTGAAGTCGGGTTTCTTTTTTAATAAGAATTATCTGTGAGAGGCATTTATGATGAACAGAGTGTGGAAAAATGCACCACAGGTTATAAATATGGGCCCCACAAAGATCTTTTCGGACCTGAACCGACTAAAATACTGTCTCGGGTCTTCAGATACCGCAATGTGAGGGGCTCATAAGATATTTTCCTCGTACCCTGGCTAGAACGGAAATACCCAATTTTTGTGTGGAAAACCCCACAAATACCAATACTGGCCCAAGGGGCAGTTATGTCAGAAATAAACATAAAACCGCACGCCGTTCTAAGTCTTCAAACGCTGCAGTGCAAGGTGACTCAAAAAGCAAGGAGGGAAAAACCCTATATTGGCTTTTATTGTCAGTATTGACAGTAGTAAAACCCAAAATAAACGAATGATAGTGGTTAATTAGGATTGTGCTTGGGTGATAATATATGAGAATATAAATGAGACAAGAATATCTTCTCGAAAGCATACCTTAAACCCGAGGAGCGGCGGTCTCGAACAGCTTGTGACAAACTTGAGCAACTGCCGCCGCTGGTCGTCCGTGAAGTTCTCGAGAACTTTCCAGAAGCACTGCACGGTCGGGTGTGTCATTGAGAACCCACCTAAATAGAACAAAATTATAAAAGAAATTGTTTTTAAATTTACTTTATTTGTGCATTATAATTTATACTACGAGACTAGATCTGTACGGAACAAAAATTTGATGGCGCGAAAGATCACTACTTAACCAGCAACAATGTACGACTTCTTGTAGCTGTCACACATATGATATTACGAAAAGACGCGCTATGTTCATACAGATAGGTTTTAAAATACATTAACTCGTTTATGTAGTCTTTAATTTAATTATATTCTAAGAATCAATATAATTTCATTCCCACCTCACCCACGAATCGTGATTTTATAATAATATGGATTATGCAAGTACCTGTTTTATGCTAAAAAATAACCATGACAGTGGCTTACCTGCATATTGCGTGAATCTCTTCAAATCGTCCAAGTCGATAGGTACTTCGGCCCCAGAGATGAGCAGCTGCAGTTCACGACACGAGAACATGCGGAGCCACTCCGCAGACACCACAGATGTCAGCCCGCTTTTAAATGCGTTGCATTGAGATCTAATCTGTCTGTAATAAATATTACATCAGTTGAAAAATACATTTTAGGTAAAAAAAATTGAGATCAAAGGGTGTTTATTGAAATACCCTCTTATCTCGAAAAATTTGTGTGCATTCCAACAAACTTACTTGTTCAACTTATAATCAGCGACTAGATGTATATATTCTATCCTATTTTCTGCAGTCACAGGAATGTTTGTACCGCCTGGTTTTAATTCTTCTACCTGGAAGATAAACTCTATATTAATTATTTTACCACATTTTTTTTTACGTCATTAGCTCGTTTTTTTATAAGTCTGTTAGATTGGAATACTCGTCAATATGATTTCACCTCGCTTGATGTAAGCTAAAGGTAAAGTCTCTGGAATTGGAAACTGGGTTTTTAAGAACTCATTTTTGAAATGTTTAACATCAAACAAAATTATTTACATTTTAAAATGAAACTTGAACCTGCCACCAGTCACTTATCTCTGACCACCTACTTCAATATTTCACGAATACGTGAAACTTATTTTTATTATTACTAAAATGGCAAAAACCAAAATCTTACCCTCGTATATTACAGATATCATAGTAAGTAATTTGATTTGATGATGGAATATTTACCATGTCTGTTACTTATATTAAATTTCCGATACTTCAGCACAGTTGCAACTGTCATGATCACGGATGTCCATCCGTACGTCTTATAATATATCTCTTCAACTAAAATCAAATAATGTCTATGTCAATGTAAAATCAAATAACGTACCCTCTGTTCACCCAATTCATCAGTCAGTATAGTGAAGTCCAGCCCGAGCTCGGGCACGTCGTGTCTGTTGTGGGACCTGAGCAGCAGCAGACCGCGGTGTAGCGCGGGGTCCAGCGACGCGAGCGCGTGGACGTCCGCCTCGCCACAACCACACAGTTTACCTAAGAAGAACTCCGCCAGCGGCAGTTCGACTAAGAGATTCTCGTAGAGCGCCTGGAAATTGTAATAATATTAATAACTAGCCTACGCCCGCGTGGACATCGGTTTTCGTATTTTTGTACTCAACCGATTGTGATCACAAACATGCATAAGATTGTAAGTCTGACCAAGAAACTTCAATAAAAAGACCGTATTAAAATCTGTTCAGTAGTATTTGCATCCGTCGTGAATAAACAGACAAGAATTCAAAAATAAAAATTTTTAATTTCTTAAATGTACAGATACAGCTGCTACTTTAAAATTTTGTAGTAGTCTATAGATTTAGATGTTATATGGATGATTTTTTTTTTAATCGAAGTAGCTTATCTGCCAGCGAAAGCCCCGACAAAATTGGCCCTTTGACCATTGCCAGTACTTATACCTTCATTTGTTAAGCGTTCGGCTTGAATAGAGTCAAATATTATACAGTCTAAGACTCACCTTGCCCAACATTCTGCCGATAAAGTAGTAATGCATGGGGAAGTCGTCGTATAGTAAATGCACGCCTGGATTTGGATATAACATGTTGTCTATCGTTAGCCGGAACAAACCTCTGTTGGGATCGAATGCTGATCTGAAAAAATAAAGTACATTATTAATAGAGAAGCTGATTTCTAAGATAGTTCATCAGTTGTTTAATTTTATTATAACTAGTACTCGCCCATTGGTTGACGAAAACATGAGTCAAGTAGGGAAAAAGTAAAAAATTGCAAATAAACGTTACAAAGTACGTATACAAGCATATCATTTAACTTCCAACAACTTAACGTACAGTTTTGCTCCTTCGAGCCGGATCACACTACGTTGACTTTATACATAATATGTCAGCTTTTGAGTTGATTGACAGAAGATTTTTAGGATTGAATAATTATTTAACAACATGTGACCGAACTCGCAGCTAGTTATAAGGGTACTTACTTTAAAAGTTCTGACAAAAATTCTCTAAATAGTCCACCACCATCAACGCCGGCTTCTTCAGCGCCAGCTTGATTAATGAGCTGTACTCGCAGCTTTAATTTTAAATCTGGTTCTACACACAACAAAACAAAAATCGTTTAAGAAACTAAAAACGCACACGGAAATCCGCACGGATACCACCCTGCTGCCAAGTGAGAGCGGTTATTTCGGACTTAAAGCGACTAGTATGCCTTTTTGGGCCTTCAAGCGCGGGGGTGTAAGGTGACTCAAAAGGCCCTCTCCGACTTCGATGTAGCCCCCTTGGGTTTGGGAACCATGATGTCCCTATCTGAAAGGGGAGGGGGGGACCCTTTCGTGCGCCAAGATATTACATACTCACAAATTTTCGAAACTATACTAACAAGTTATATGTGCTTTAAAGCTCAGTTTGAAACTTACCGTTCTCTGGTCTAAGCTTGTCAAAAGCGTCTTCGTATAAATGTGTTCGCCGTACGCTGATATTTATCGATGGGCCTTCGTTGAAATTTGTCATTTCGTACCAATGGTCGTGCTTTTCTCTGGAATATTATAATTATTGATAACTTGTGGGAAATTGAGATATCAAAAAATTATGACAGTAATAATTAAGGTTTAGAGGAAAGTGATTCCACTAGCTGCTAACTAGCTTTACTGTTTCTTCAGTAAGTTCTTCAATATTATGAGTTACACACGAGTCGAGTGAACCAAAAAGGGGGTCACTCAACTTGGATAGAACATCAACTCTGGTCAGTTCTACACAGAACTACGAATAAAAGTGATCGTTCCCGTTTATCGATATTATTCTAGGAAAAATAATGTATGGAATTAATTCGTACCTGACAAGTAATCCCTGGAATATTAGCACTCTGGTCGAGAATGGCACCACAAATGGGATTTCCCTGAGAATTGTGACCGTTCTTAGCTCCTTTATTGTTAAAGGAGGCCCTTCGTCTGTAACAAAAATAATGAAATCTAGTACAAAAATCCTATTTTGGATATCATTTGTTAAAGCTGACAACTTTTATTGGTCCACAATTTCATCAAGTTTCAATTGGATTGCTCTGTAAAAACACTTGAGAGGTTTTAGGGTTTTTTAGATATTGACTTAGTGTGTGGAAATAAATCCTGTGCATTCAATCACTTTTATTTGAAAAAAAAAAAAGTTATTCTATGGAATTCAATCCCAGTGAAAAACAGAACTCTCAAATGATATACGAGCCGCTGTCCAGAAACTACAATAGTAAGTATAATATATATACGGTTACAGGTCACGAGCCGCTGCCCAGGAGCTACTGTAAAACAAGCCCGTGTAAACTACATACCGTGGGAGGCGGCCAGGGCTGTGGAGAGGTTGGGAGGGCGGCGTAGGTGGCGCGTGGTAGGGCGAGCCCGCTCTCCCGCCACTAGCAGTACGGCGGCTGCGCCCTCGGGTACTGCACCCGCCGCCGGCCACGAGCCACTGCCCAGGAACTGCAGGCGACCGTCACGTGCGTATAGCGCTCGTAACAGCGACGTGCATACCTGCCAGAATGACATATCGACATCTTAGTACGTAAGCCTTGTGAGTCCATTCAACCGTAAGTGGTACTAGCACAGAACAAATACAGAGAGGAATCCGCTTAAGTAAAAATGCAGTGTGATTCTTAACTAGATCCATAGGCCACTGTAACCACTTTCCATCAGGTGGGCCGTGTGCTTGTCTGCCACCTAAGTGGTATAAAAAAAAATCCTGACGTCATCACAGGTCGTGGCCTTAGTGTACTGTCGACCTTAGTGGCTCTAAATGAAGATGACTACTAGATACTGCATAGTGAAATTTAGTACTTTTGACTTTGTGTCCAAGTACATCCCTGTTAAATTTAGCGAAGAGAAAATGAAGTTAACAGTTATACTAAAGAAGTATACAGGTGTAACCGCTCTTAGTCACAACCTTACCTCTGCAGTGCCACGCGTTATTTCATAGGGAAAGCTAATTACAACACCCTTCTATATTTGCTCTATACTTTGGAAGGTACACACTCTCACGTTGTATGTATGAATGTAGCGTACACTACTTACCCTAAACAAATGCGCCCAAGCAGGAGTCTCATTCTTGCCGGAAATTTCTATGTGGGACGCTGCTACTGCATCACGGTACTGTCCAGTTACAGCTGGTCTTGACTCCGGGTAAGCCAACTCTACTAGTCCGAGACAAATTTGCCGAAGTGTGCGACACAAGGCGCCCAGTTCAGTAAATTCGAAAGCGTGAACGCGGCCACCGGTTGTTGGTGGGGTAACAGTCACTACTGGAAGAGAAAATCACTTTACAGGAGTGGGCATAAAATATGGTTGTTTTAGTTAGTTACCTATGTCAAAAGAGCATATTATCAAAATATTTTTATAGATACGCTCTTTTGGCATAGATTAAGAAGCGGGTCGAAAAAATAAGATGTAAGACATAAAATTTGATGACCTTTTTTAACTAGAAGGAACCGGTTGATACTTAATAAATAAAATAAGCTTTATATTGAAAATGTGAAAAAAACTGCTAATGTTGCAAAAATTTCAACTTTCAAAAATATTTATTTTCCTCCAAAAATCATAAATTATGTACTGCCTATACACTCATCTCTACATAAATGTAAGTTTATATGAAATTAGATTTAAACGGTTTTAAGACACAAATACCCAAAAAAATTAACTTACAGTTTATCTTCTCATCACTCATATCTCGACAGAACTCAGTGTCGTGTAATGTCCCGATGAGCAGCGAGAATAACGCACAGAACGTTGCCAGCGGTGCGAGTAACCGGTTCACTTCGGTGTCGTGGGGTAATCCCCGGGACAACGCCGCTAGGAGAGGCTGCGCGGGCGCACCGTACGCGGAACGATGTGTCATACCGCTGAGCCACGACCATACACCGCGGACGAACACTGGCTTGAATGCTAGAGTGTATAACAGCCTACAATCATATAGATAAGTTTTATTTGTTTTGTCATTGACCTGACAATTATTATGGACACAACATAAAACAAGCAAGAAATACATATTTATATAGCCAAATTAATTCAAAATACAGCATAATATGGGGGTCAATGTGATGAAAGCGAGAGGAGATCCCAAAGTCAATTAAAATGGGAAGAGAGTCGTAGTTCCGCGGTGACACTTGGCGACGCCTATAAATAGACCAAGTCCTTACCTGTATTTGTGCAATGCCATCCGATGACTCAACAACAGATTATGACATATCTCCGTAACACTGTCTAGAAACTCCTCACTAAGATCCGCCTCAGTGATGTTCGAACATACAGTCATCACACAGCGCTCCGGTTCATTCAAAAGTTCTATACACCTCGTCAACAAGGTTTGTTCTCTAACTGAGGTAGGGTTTGGTTCATTCTCATTGTCACTGTCGTCATCTTTGTTTGCAACCGTTTCTTGACTGTACAGAGAGTCTTCATATTCGTAGGTGATTTGCTTATTACAAACATTTACAGTTAACTTAGCGATAATTTTAAAATAGTCTATTACGATAGGATTGTTCGGCAGTCTTGTGTTGTCCATATTGCGTATCGTGTTAACTGTAATAAGGTAGACATTCATATTAAAACAAGAAAACACATAATTAAGCTTTAAAGTGCAAGTATTGATGAATAAAATGTTTAAAGTATCCATGACCCAATTTGTGATCTTTAAAAAAAGCTAGCTTGGCCCTTTACCCGATTCATGGCTAGGTTATATTTAAAATTCATAGACATCTTGAATATGGCAGATTTTCGCACTATAATGTAACGATGATAATCTAAAATAGTATAAACTTTGTGCGTCTGCGTGTGCGTATGTGTGCGTCTGCATCTAGAGTGCGCGCGTGTGTGCGTGTGTGCATGTGCGCGTGTATGAGCGTGCGTGCTTGCATACGTAGATTATATTATTCTTACCAAAGTCCGGTGGCTCCAAAGCCAATACCGAGTGCAACAACCACGAGTCATTCGTGAGTACTTTACTGTGGTACCGGCTATCGTCTCTCAGGCACTGTATTAGCGCTAGGAACGGGAACCTCTTGAAGGCGTCGTGGGACAACGCCGGTATTATAAACATTTCTACTGGCTCAGGGTACGGGTTGCAAAGGAATGCTGATGCGAATTCTGTCATAATACTATCGCTGGAAAAAAATAACACCACTTTTATTACATAGCTAAAAAATGACGGCTCTTAAAGTAGAATATAAATTACTGGATATTAATCGCGGTTCCGAACAGCGTGGAATACTGATCCGACCTACTGGAACGTATTCACGGGATAATTAATATAGTTTGTGTACATTCTGGAAGTAGAATTGAAAAAAAAAACTAAATGTATGATACATGACATACATGATACATTTTAATTTAATTTAATCACAAATTATCAATCGCACTAAGGTTTTTATTCCATAGTAATTTTTAAATTACAAATGATCTGGATTCACGCTCCAATTCTCGAAAATACGGCGTACACGATACGATAAAAACGAATAAAAGCTGTGAAAAAAATAAATCATTAAAGAAAGCAATGTACAAAACTTACTTGTAATTGGGAATATTTACGTGCGAAGTGATATTGAGCGGTCGTTGTATTAAATCTAAGAGGGCTCCGGCCAGAGGAATCGGTGGGTTTGGCGAAGGCCCGTACAACGGAGGAGTCTTCTGACATATTAAATTACACAGATCTTGGAAATAGCCTGCAAAAAAGTATATTCACATTATTTGTGTTACTAATACATACTTTATATTTGGAGTAACTACTATAGGGCAAGGCAGTGTAATGCACAGGGACTTCACTCAATGGGCCCTCTGGAGGCGTAGTCGCCAGCAATGGTGGCCAAAACCTACCAGAGGCTAGTTAGTACTCTACTTTGTAGGCAAACTATCTTTCTCCCGATAATAGGCCTGATATCGAAGACACTGGTTTTACTTTGTTCTTAGTTGCCGATAACTTAGCCGTTTTCTGGAGCTCATGGCCTGGCCCGGCCTAGTCCATATGGCAAAAAAGGAAGATCCCTCCAGAGAGCTTTTAGGCGCTGCGCAAACGTGTTGCCGACACGGCACACCGCCACAGGAAACCGTAGTTGCTGTGTCCCGTATCGACAATCGGATACAGTTGCCGGTTCCCTGTCACCGACACGGCACACCACAAGAAACTGTGGCTGTAGTTGCTGTATCTGCTAGTTTTCCGTAGTCTCATGATGGACGTTTGTGAATGTTGCTTGTATCTTCTACTGACGACTTTTAGTTTCCAGTTACCAACACCGAACACACACATAAGTAACTTTGTCACTGTATGATGTATAGCTTACCTCTTCTAACAAGATACAAAAAGGTGCCACCCGCAATATTGATAGCATCTTCATAAGTGATGGAAGGGTCTGCTGGGTTGCTAGCAGTAAATACCTCAAACATTCTCAGTGGTACTGCTAGAGGAACCTAAAAATAGAACAGAATTAATCAGTAATTATCAAAACACATCAATTAGAATTAAGTATAGTTAAATTGGCTCATATTTTCGAATAAACATAAATGTAATAATGATAAGCATAGTGAATAAAGCAAAAAAATAGATAATAATTGCAGGGTCACAGACATCCATTACTTCACCAGAAAACTCGTGTGACCAGAGCCTAAGAAAATGATGTATACATAATGAAATAAAATAACTACCTCAGTATTATCTCTTAACAACCGCAAGTGTAGTGCCATAATCTTCTTATCTGTATGCAGGCACCGTTAATTTGGTAAACTTTCTTCCAATGTTTCAACAATAACTGTGATATGGAAACCTAAAAATAATAATGACTTAAATAAAATAAAGAAAATGAATAACTTTTTTATTTATAAGCGATTTAAAGAGAATATTATGACATTACAGCATTTTAAACCTTAAAAGAATACAGGCTGTTAAATAATAAAAAATGAAAAACAATGAAACAGTACTAACCAGTCTATTAAAATCATCTTGAGCATCATAAAAGAACAATATTTTAGCAACCAGTGAAGATATCATCAACTGATCATCAGGATTGACCTCTAGAAATATACTGTCAAACTGGTCCCTTTCATTTTGTTTAATGTGTTTCCGTGTTAAGTAGCTTCTAACATATGCTTGAATTTTTATTGTACTATTGAGACGCTTTCGATATTCCTAAAAAATAAAACTTACTTACTATACTATACATAGACACAATAATTGTTAACAAACAAACACCATATAAAAGATGAATGAAAGAATGACTTTCTTCTTTCTTTCTTCAAGAAGTTCATGCATGTGCACAACTGGCCAATAAAAAAAAATATCATTACTTGATCAGCTTTTTTATTTTTTGTAGCGAATCCTTTGAGCTTAGGATTAATTTTATATAATTATCTAATGATTTGTTGATTGACGCGTCTCTACCGTCGCCCCCCGATATTACCGCCAAAAAGACCTAAAAAGGCCCTACTCTGCATCTATACATAGTAAAGATTTTTGCCTGTAAGTACTTATCATTGTAAACATATCTTTATCAATAGGGAGATATTAGACATCAACAATAAACTCAAATAAGATAGAAATTGCTGAGTCATTTAGTCTGAAGTCATTAACATTCTATTATCATTGTGTTGAGTCAACCCGGTTGACTCTTGATACATTTCTTCAGTGTTATAATGTGAAGCTACCAAAATTATAGCTGTATATCTGATATGCAGAAGTGGACTTCATGTAGGTACTGTTGGAAATTCATTGTAATATATTAATGAAAATTTCAAGCAAGTTTTCAGGTTATTTTGTCCATCAGTTTAATTCATACTTATTTAGTGGTCCTGTGTGCAAAAAAAATTAAGTGAAAGTCATGAAGTAATTGAAACACAAGATAACCTCTCTTTTCTGCCTTTGTTGTTGTGACTGAAGTATCAATGCCTCCCTGTCTGTCTTGCGTTGAGCACTCGCGCCTGCCAAGTTCTGCTGAGGCTTTCGCCTAAAATCCCCCTCAAATGAATACATAGCTACAAACATAAAAGCGGAAAGATAACATATAAAAACATTTTGTAAACAATCATCAGCTGAAGATTTCAAGATTGTATTTTATATTATTTACCTTAGCCAAACTCAATAATGTAGTAATATATTGTTGTTAAATAAGAACATAATCGAAATACGTAAATTAGTTCACTTCACATGAAAATTAAATTATGAATACTCGAGTGACGAAATATCAGATTTTATTGGTTTTTCCAGCAATGAGCAAGGAGAGAATTAAAAATGTATGCTATGACAGCAAACAAAACCTGTGTTACTAGAGTGTGAAATCGAAATACCACTGGTTTTTCATAACTTTATGTGCAGTTGACCAGCCAGAAGTAGTAGTATAGTAGTAGTCTTTCTTGTTATTTTTGACTAAATTAAAAAATACACAAGAAAATAGCGAATTTTATAAAAGCCAATTGTGCTAATTTGTCCCGGCCGTGCCCGTGACCGTGATGACAATGTACGACAATAAAAAAATATTATAAGTAGTTCATTTAACACAATACATTACATGTATCCTAGATTCATTTATTTTTCTTATAAACATGTTACAGAGTTGATGTTTGACCTTTGACCTTTCTAAAATGAAAACCGCATCAAAATCCGATGCAGATTTGATTTGATTTGATGCAGAAAGGCCTTGGTCAGACTTAAAATCTTACGCATATTCAATCAAAATCGGTTAAGTAGAACTGGAAATAGTCAAAAAAGTTATTTCGCGTTTTTATTTAAAAAACGTGAAATACTTTACTTTTAGTAACTTTTGTACGTTTATAACCGACGTATAAGCGGGCGGAGCCGCGGGCCTAAGCTAGTATGAGCAGTAATATAAAATAAAGTCAAACCAATAAACCACAGCTTTGGGTAAAATTATAGTATGGTAACATTAAAAATTACAGATAATTAATTTTTACAGACGTACAAATTCAAAAAAGTAGCTGTAGCATTACTAAAATAATCACACAAAAACAGAGAAATAAATGCAGTACATATATATCCTAATTATATAAAAAATATTTTTAGGAACATACAATTCACATTATACCACCATGAATAATATTGCAAAATTATTGCAAAATTCTTTCGTAGTAGCCAAAAGCCAAAAGCCAAAATAAATAATCACCACAAAATATCTGTCAATCGTCAAAGTCAAAACTGTCAAAAGTCAAAATAAATAGAACAAGAAAATACTGTAAAATAAATTATATTTTCGTTTGGTTAATGTATTATGACTGAATAGGTAAATGCTTAGGAACTTATGAAAATACTAATTTAGTAAAGCTTTTGTTTTAAATAGGAAAATGTCTGATATTCTGTTAGATGACGGTGATAGCCCTGAAAGCTCTAGTCGCGTGAGTACCGTTTAAGTACAGTGTTTATTTACTGTTTAAGTTTTCACACATTATTGTTTCTAGTGCTTACACAATAATGAAACTTTCTTTGATATTAGGTTTCTAGACCAACACTGGCTCAAGTGAAAGCAGTGATATCTTTTATGGAGAAACATCCTGATTTGGCGCATCGGAGACTAAGAGTGGGCATGGGACACGCCAAATTTAAAAAGTTATGGCTAGAACTTTCAAACATGGCTAATTCAATTGATGGAGCTGTAAAATCTACGAAAGGCTGGGTTAAGGTACATCTCTACATTTCTAATTTTACCTTTATTTGAAAACTTAATGATTTATTGAATAGTCAGCTTCCTTTTATTACATAAGAATGTGTAAATACAATTTTTTATGTCCTCCTATCATAGTTTTGGTCAGACAAAAGACGGAGCATAATTATCAAGAAAAAACAAATTGATCAAGGAAAGCTTCGTGGGTCATTGACTGCACTAGAACAAAAGATTTTAGACCTTTGTGATGATAAGCCTACAATGACCACTAGTAAGTTACAACAATAACTTGTACACACTTTATGAAAACTATTTTTATGATAAATTTTATTAGAATATGAATTAATTGCTGTTGCTGTTACACAGATTGAGTCGGCCTTTTGGGTGTAAGAAGTAACAAACATCTATCTACTCATCCATCTTCACAAATCTTGTTATTTTATTACTAGCATTGCCTACGTCTCTACCCATGGGTAATTCTGATCCTGTTACCGTAAGCCATGGTAACTTATTCAAGCATTAAAAGTTAGCATATGTGTTAGAAAATCACATAGACTACCTTTTACTATAATAATCTATACCTGTACCAAATTTCAGCCAGATCCATTCAGCCATTTGAGCATAATTGAGTAACAAACAGTAAACATTTTAGTAAATATTTTCACAAACTTTCACATTTATCCATACTAATATTATAAATGCGAAAGTAACTCTGTCTGTCTGTTACACTTTCACGCCTGAACCGCTCAACCGATTTTGATGAAATTTGGTATAGGGGTAGACGTAGATTAGATTAGACCTCGAGACATAGGCAATGTTTGCGCGCGATAACCGACATCCACGCGGGCGAAGCCGCGGGCAAAAGCTAGTGTTAAATATAAGAATTATAATAGGATTTTTAACTACTGATAAATTTAATATTAATTTAAGTTGATGTTGAAGTGGAATCCAATTATTTATATACTTACTTAGTTCTATTTTACACAGGAAAGAAGAAACTGGTGAAGGAAGAGCCATGTAATGGTGATGATAATGATTCATTTGATGATGATCTCTCAAATGACTACAGTCCAATGGAAAATAACATAACATACTCATCAGAGCTTGATGAGCGGCAATTGAATATGATCGACAAAATGGTTAGTATTTTTTTTAATTCTTGATAGGCTCATGTTTTGTCTCCATTTCACCTGGTGGTAAATGACGATGTGGTCTATGACTAGAAGATTCCCAGGTTTTCTGGAAACACAGACCTAGGTGGGGAATTCCACTCCTTCATAGCATTCACTATATTTTCTTATTTTTGACGCTTCAGTATCTCATGTTGTAGTTATTCTTTAATGGCATTGAAAAAATTTTGATTCTGGACCTATATGAAGATTAAACTATGAGTATAAATATGATATATAAAATCTATATAATTATTTTTCTTTTCTAAGCAATCAACCATTTTTGTTGAGTAAAACTAATTGTATCAAATTTTATCCTGAATTATTTTGCTTTATTTTTATAACTACATGAACCGACCGGTGCCTGACTTTTCAGTTAGGTACCTACCTTTTTAGTGTGACTGTGACCATGGCTGCTGAAAAGCGATCGAAATATTATCCATTGGGTAACAATGTAGATACAAATATGGCAAAAAATAATTCACCGTTTAATATTGCCTTAATTATTGTGATAGGAAAAGGATTACCAAATGCGTAAATACGATATTTATTATAGTTTAGCTTATTAATTAATTATTATAGCAAGCACTGCTATAATAATACATTTTAAGTTTTCGAACATAAGAAAGTACAATACACTGAAGGACAAGGACTCTCCATCCGTTGAGGATGTCTGAGGTCGCCATTTGAAATGTTTCGAAAGTCTGCTAAAAATTCACCCAAATATTTTATTTGCGCAATATTCCGTGAACAATTTACGCAACCTTACATAATCTTACCTATAGAATATATTTTTTAATCTTATTTCATTTGAAATTGGAAACAGACTCCTTAGATACCATTATTTCCACCCACACAGAAGCCTAAAAATGGGCATTCTCCCCAAGATTTTCGGGACCCAAATTAACCACAAAGATATTCCTCTTAAGGTGGTTTGATGGCAGTTGCTCAGATAAAAGCCAAAACAAGCCCAATCAAGAGAAACACTATGAGAGTAGACCCTTCTTACTTAGTATGCAACAGAGACTAACAAATTACTGTAAATCAAGTCACGACAAGTGCGTCTTAAGGACTGTCGTGTGTATGCCCTGGCATGTTGGGCATTTAATCGGACTCCTCAAAATGCCAGGATATAATCATCTCCTTAGATGATATGCCCTGGCGTTTTGGGCATAAATAATAAATGGCAGGCAAATGCCTGAAGTGTCAAGACATAAACCCATCTCTGGTAGTGTTCCTAATTTGAATTCAGCTTAACTCTGTCGAAGTTTTCAAGTAGGTACGTTTTATAATTTCCTAGGTTGCAGTAATGGATCAGCAGTCAGCAGCACTCTCGCAAATGGCGCAAGCGACTCTTACTTCTTCGAAAGCACTTGAAAGAATAGCAGAGGCGTCACATGTACAAGTAACAATATTCTCAAGATTAATTAAGTAGTAGTATTACAACACAGTACCTATCTATAACTAGCATATACGTAATCACGTCTTTTTCCCTGCCATCTGCTTCTGTCCTTACAGACTTCCCGAGCTTCCATGCAAGTCCGAAATTTTTGATATAACTAATGTGACGGTATAATTTTTTCTCTCTGTGAAGCATATTTTTTTTGTACAGGCAAAATAATCACTTAATGTTTTCAAGTTACTGCGGTCTATACGCTTGCAACACCAAAAATAGCCCTCCCGCCTTGCTACCTACCTCAAATGGAAAAATTAGGGCGAATTGGCAATCCAATAGTCATACCCGACTGTACGAATTCAGCATTTATAAATTGATAAGTGAGAGGGTAGTAGGTATTTCTCGGGCCGATCCGACTCCGCGCGCGGAGAATCACCTCGCCCCCCGCCTGCTCCCCACTGTGCCCTCTGCTAGTCAGAGGGACACTTGGAGAGACTCGGAGCAGCCCTCTAGAGGCCCACTCCCGGCCGGATTTGCCGCAGGCAGCAGCGTCTCCCGTGGCGAGTCGGAGGCGAGCACGTGGAAGTCCCGGCCCGCACCCTGACTCATTCAGCCTAGTAAAAAAATTATCCTGCTATTTAGAAAATATGCTTACAAAGTAGGTCCTAAGGCCACGTTAAGTATAACTAACCCATGCAGAATCTAAAACTGTGGTATTTTCTGCAGGCATTGGCTGTGGACCGGCTCGCAGGCACCTTCGAAACCATCAGCGCTTCATTCCACGATGTCAGAAATGCAATATTAGGAATCGACTACACTATGAAAAGGTGTTACCCAGCAACTGCGACTCAACAAAGACAAAATTCAAATATTTTTAGTTAGACTGCAATCTCATGATCTCTACGATTTTTCGATAGTTGTAAAGGCTCGCGCACATAGGGAGGCCGCAACGCGTTGAAATGCAAAAATGTTTCTAAATCGCTTATGTACAATATTGTAAACAAATTGTCAATGATATTATTTGTTATTTAACTCTTTGATAAGCAAAATATTGAAAAAGCTCGTCATGTCATGTTAAATATTCATTGCACTGGCGATAGGTATTCTCAAATGTCAGCTGATTGACTTGATTATCGGGTAGCAGCACAGGCAGCGCTGGCGCGACTCGTATCATAATGTGCTTTAAATGCAATTTTCCATTACAACGACGCCTTGCGGCCGACCACGGTTATAAATTAACGCGATTTAAAAGTATTACACTCGAATACATGCCATTGTAAACCTTAACTATTAAGCGTTTAAGTTTATTTTAGATTGACTGAATTTTTAATCAGATTTGTACATACGTATTTAACCTTGTGTTAATATTAATGAATCTACTGTATTTTATGAATAAGAATAATTTTAAATTTATTTCGTGTATTTCATTTTCCACTCACGGACGACACTCGCGTGGTTATTGTTAGAAAAGTGATGTTTACATTGTGAAAGATTATTTCCACGTAGTTATCTTATCAGCGTCGCTGATAGAGATTGTTTTATCAAATCGTGTATCATTACCCCATTTTAACGAGAAACAGAACTTACGTCAGTACATTCGTATATTGAATTCACTTCATAATAATGCGACTGTTCGCTTGTAGTGGCGTTTACGAAGAAAATATCAAAGAATGGAGTTGAAATATTTTATCTTTTTATTAGTTTGCTTTTCTTTTGTTAGTTGTGATGTATGCCCGAAGCAATGTGACTGTGATATGGAAGATGGATTGAATAGGGCGCAATGTGTGGACCAAAACATTATCAATATCGAAGTGGGTGTCCCCAAAGAGGTGCAAGTGTATAGTCTGAGTCATAATGCTATCAGTGAATTGGATAACTTCTGTTTTATGGTGAGTTTTTTTGTTAAACAGCGCGTGCGCTAAGTCTTTTTAAAGATGGTAATCTATTCATAAGATCTTGATTTCATGGGCTATAACCATGGCCTCAAATAGGTGGGTTTGGGTTTTCACAAGTATTACGCTCACAGCATGACGATGTGTTTTATTTTATTATTTCTCTGTTTTATATACCAGCACGAAATCTAATTTCATCCGAAAATTGCTTGGAGCCCATAGTCCGTCCTACAATTTCTATTGTTAGTTTACTTTGGGTTTTACGGGAGCGACTACTGTTTAACTGATTTACTGGTGTTGACTCTTCTCTCGGACTTGGGGAAGTGTAGCAACGCCGTGGCCAGCTGATCCAAAGCCTTGTCCGACTATGAGGAGGTTTGCAGTTCAGGTGGCTTGTGTGCTATAAATCTTATACCTAAGTCATTTTTAAAATAGGAATAGATATTTTTTACTTAATGTTTTCAAGCTTATTTTTCGAACTACCTACTTATTAATGCTTTCATATGTATGACTGTACTTGCCATCTAGTCTCCCTAGGAAGCGAGGGTACATAAATCCAGATGTCCTTAGGTATGTGTCATATCATCAGATGGATCATAAATATTAAACAATGTAAAGTAGCTCAACCAATGTTATTCCTCAATGCTGCACCACCAACGGTTATCTTGCATTCTGTGACAATAAACGCAAGCTAATTCCGGTATGAAACAAATATTTGTATGACCAGATGACCTACAGACATTAAGGACGTCTGCTGTGTTGAGCGGGCGTTGACGGCTCGGGCTAGCTAGGTTGCGAACAATCGTATGACGAACGAAACGCAGTGTTGTTCTATGAAACTGCATGCGTTCAAGACGCTTGCGACTGGTATCCGCTCAACGCAGTGGACGGCCTTATGTATCGTCGAGTCACCCAGAGTGGTAAGGGTACGACCTTAATAAGGTTGAAGCTAAAACCTGTTAAACGTATAAACAGGTTTGTCAAAGGTCAACTTTCTGTACACCGTAAATTCTACATTTATGTTTTTTGCTAACCCGTGAACGAAATCGCATCGGGCGGTTTACCATTTTTATACCTAATAACCTACCAGCGAGGTTCATTATGGCTTAACCCGTTTCATACTGAGGGATCTCGCTCATCCAATGTAACACATAAGTAGGTAGGTACATATACTCGCCTTTCACCCTCTGGGGTAAGCTGTAACAATAGCCTGCGTCTGCGTCTTTCACATTTCACGTGCCATTTTTCGATTAACGATTTTGTTTTTATGATTTGGGTTCGATTACGTAATTAGGTTGCTCATTAAGATTTTCGGGGTTCAAACTAACCTGCAAATCAGAACCTACCTGCCTAGGTAGGTACAAGGCGGACAAGGCTCCGGCGCAAGTTTTCCTCTCGGGATCGAGGGGTACAGCCTAGGGGGTTAGACCCCCTAATCTCTTATTCGGGAGTAAGACCCTAGTTGCTCCCGTAAAAGCCAAGATAAAGCAATAATAGAGGAGTAGGAGAGTGGACTCCGGACTTCAAATGATCATGTTTGTAGCCTACTAACAAATATATTTTGTATTTCAGGAGAACGGGTACAAATTAATAGAAGTTCTGGACTTATCGTACAATCTTATATTTTGGATTGGTCTGCACGCATTCTCCGGGTTGGATAAATTGGTGCATGTGGATTTAAGCAGCAACCGATTGAGGTTCATACCATCTGATCTGTTCTGGGACACGTCGGAACTAAAGATACTGGACATATCCACAAATGTTTTTGAAAACCTTAAGAATGAGCCTTTTCTCATGCATGCGAAACTGGAGGTGCGTAGCTATAAAAATAATGACTCATTACAGGAAATAAATGTTTTCGAATAAACCATATCTATTATCCGTATCTATACCGAAGTAAATATAAACAAGTATTTACCTTCTCTTCACCCTCCGAGCCTTTCTCTAACTCAGTTGAGGTCGGCTTTTTAGTTTAACTACGAAGCAGCCAGGCTTCGGTATTTTTTCTGTGAAGTGACTGCCATCTGATCTCCACATCCCATTGGCGATAACGAAGGTCTGTAGTTAGACCAGTTGTCGAACTTTTTAGGGCTCCAACCAATGATGGGCTTACGCCCTGACTTCGGATGTTCATATGGCAACCGGGACTGACGTAAAAAAATCTAAAAACCCGATTGCAGCACCTCGCGGTTCCCCGCCAGGGCCTGTGCGAACCTTTAAATTTTGTTGCGCGACATTTTTAATGCAGCATTGTTGTAATAATATGAGAATGATAAATTCCAACGCCGCTTGACCGGATCACCTTGAAAGTTGGAAGAACTTGGTATTTATATTTACTAAATACCTTATCATACCCCGTAAAATACCTACTAACTTAATAATAATTTTATGAATGGTATTGTTTTCAGGTTTTAAATTTGAACAATTGCCGAATAAAGAGTTTACCAAATCGCCTCTTCAGCAGACTGCCCAATCTTAAGAAACTAGATCTGAGTGAAAACTATGTTGTGACTTTTAACACTGATGTACTATTGCCGTTGCGTAAACTGGAAAGAATAGAGTTGCGGAATGACTATTGGAAATGTAACCCGGACTTCATAGCCGCTGAGAATTGGATAACTTCGCGGGGAATAACTTATGAGAAACAGTGTAAGAAGAGAGGTCCTAATATGTCAGAGAAAATGATATCCGTAGTGCCAATCGCCAAAGAACCAGTCGAAATAGGTGAAGTATGGAATGTAACATCAGACAGTAATGAAACAGTTATTGAAAAGCCGTCGAAACCGCTTACACCGTATGAGAAGTTTGACAAAGACTTTTCTGCAATACAAGCATTTATTATTGGAGTGGAAATAGGTTTAGCAATCGGTGTTATAGGAACGTATATTTGGTTAAATAAGTTTTGTAAATGTGGTGCATTAAATTGCGCCAGAGCGCGGAGGAGGGAAGGACGTCGAAGAGGTCAAAGAACGGATGGTGATATGAGAACGAACTTACTGTGGAATACTGTGGTCAACCCTGATTTAGAAACTCCGCCTCCGTATCGGAGGCAGTTGTCGTTGCCTGACGGAAGCCAACCGTTCCGTACTTATGGACTGCCTGCTGGTGTTAGCGAAGCTGCTTTGCAGGTAGATGCGATTCGTATGCCGGATCGTTCAGAAACGCCCCCTCCTCCATATAACGCCTGTCGAATTAATATATGATTCGTTTGATAATTAAAATAAATTTAGCAGCGAGATTGTCAGTCACAAGGTTTGAATAGTGAGTTACCTAGTGGGTGTAGTTTGACAAAAGACTCGAAATCGAAGTTTAGTTTACTTCTATTATATGTTAAGCCTGAATATTTTATTAAAGGTATGGCTCAGTACTTATTTAATATATGTATACTTTAAATAGGTAATAACTAATTGTGGAAGCAGAAAAGTGCAATTATATGTGTAGACGTAGGTATGTCATAGCATTGAGCGCGACTGATTCGAGGGCTCTTACCAAATACCGGCATTACATGATACCTGACGATCATGTAGTGTGATGCTGCTTGCCAGATTACCGATAGTAAAAATAGTGCTAACCTAAATATGTTTACCTATTGTGTGGTGGTAATTTTTGAAGAAGTGGATGGACGTTGCTCGGAGCGATGTTATGTGGTAGGTATATTTTAATATTGCTAACCTAGAACTCTGAGGTTCAGACTCAGATACCTCCACAGAGATTTCACTCAACTAGTCTTAAGTACAAACAGACAATGCTATACTTGTTACCGAAGTTGTTATATTTTATCAATGTTCAAACTGAATTAACCGTGTTTAGCGTAGAATGTATGTTTGTGATAGGATTTGTAAATATGGAAAAGTAGACAATAATGAAATTCGTACAAGGAAATCCTGTATTATTGTATGACATAAATAGATTAAGTAAATGGAAGTGATGTTTTTTGTTGACAATAGGTTGAATAAGACAAACGAAATGTGAAGTTTTTGTTAATCCTTTAGGGATTTTAGTTTAGAAAAACTTCTAAAAAAATCTCTTGGAAACAATATGGATCTTCCATCCAGGAGATCGGAGTGGACAAGAAATTTAATTCCCTAAGGGATCCTAATGGACCAACGATTTTTTTTCTCAGGGAGACTTCGCGTTGACAAACATTAGCGTTTAATAACTGTATTGTGATATTTCGATAGTTATTAAGTTTACAAAATAATTGTTATTAATAATTAATGTTGTGTACTGTTTTGTGAAGCCGCAACTGTTAGTGGGTAAATAACAATACTTTATCTAAAAATCTTTCTTTTTATTTATAAATACCGTTATCACATTTGATTTATTAACAAAATTAAATGATCTGTTACAATATAAAAGTTAATATAATATGCTAATTCAGACTCATAGAATTTAATATAAATTCTCTAAATTAAAATACATATACATAATTTGGGTAACTCTATAGAATTTTGTACATTACATAACACAACCTTGTGGCAATTTATTATTCATAAACTATGGCATCACCATGGCATTATATTTATATTCCAAACGAAATTAAATGAACACTGGTATAAATATATTGAACTTTTCAGGCGCCCAATTCTTTAAGTTAATAAAGCAATACGAAAACCACAAGAATAGACTGAAATATAGAACTAAAAGAGTCGATAACAATAAATCTATTCATAAATATTTTGTATGTGATTGGAATGTACAGTACATTATGTATATCGCGTTAAAAGACACATTAGTATCAGACTATTTACACCCATTTTGGTTATAAAAGGAACATAAAACTGGAATTGCATTACACAAGTATACCAAAACAATGGTAAAAGAAAAAAATGTATTTCAAACAAAATACTATTCCAATACTTACCTACATACATTATATTATCATGGTTATTAAAATTATTATATAGCATAATACAAATTCTATTTACATTTTTGACTTATTCTAGTATAATACGTAATCAGGCACATCATGGCATGTCATTTCTGATTATATTATCACCCGAACACCACCTCACTTGTTCCAAATCCGAATCTTAAGTTATGTAATTACTAATAGACAAATGGTTGCACTCTCGTATGCAGTTATCGTTTTTCCATGAAGGAATTTTCCACTAAGAAAGAAAGAATTAATGAAAGAGAGAAAAGAAAAAGATCCTATTTTGACTTTGAACGATTATGAACTTTAAGTTAAGGAAATAAGATTCAAAATGGTTTGTAATATTTTGCTACAAAAAGTGAGATGAGTGGGAATTGACCCTAACAGAGAAATACATAAGTGAGTGTAACCATGTATCCTAAAAATATGAATAACAATTGAGGAAAGTTATTATTCTAACTTAAATTAATCGTTGTCGATTTCTGGCAATTTATACTTACTACAGTAATTTTCTATGCTTGATAGATTCAGCGCTATGCATGAATTTCGACTTCTCTTAATATAGCTTAAGTTATATGGATTTAAAACAAGACTTACTTGCCATTACTTACTTCAAATGGTTTACCTTCAGTCTGTATGCAGTTTGAAATTAAATACATAATTATCTACCTGCCCTTGTGTTAATAATTTGGGGTCGGCGTAACATGTCATTCTCCTCCACACATTGAAATTAAATACATATCATGTAATAATTCCAGACCAAACAGTATTTTACACCTAGCTGTAGATCCAGATGCAAGAATGCAAGAAACAGCTGATATTGTTCAAACATAATTTTACATTTTGTTCATGATTTAAAACTATATTATACATCTACGGTGGCGTCGTCGTTCTCCAAGGCCAGTTGGCTAATGTTCACGTAGTCGGGGTGGCGTGAGAACACGTCTATGAGCTGACTGAACGACGGCCTCGCGTCAGGGTTGTACGCCCAACAGTCGAGCATCACTTGGTAGATTTCGTTGGGACAGTCTTCTGGTCTTTCCAAGCGTTTGCCGCTCTCTACAATTTGTATAGCCTATAAAATAAAACATTTACGTTATGAGGAATCAATCAATCATTATTAAAAGGTATCATGACGATGGAACTTCTAAATGAAGGCAGGGCAGAACAGGATTTCATATTCAAATAGGTACTTATATGGGTTTCTTCTGGTCAGGGGCCTTAGTACGACGCGCTTTAAACGGTTCAGTTTTGTGAGACTGAAAGAGAGAGATGGATTTAGTCACAGTGTGATAAATAAGGTGACATTTTATAGGTACTGGTAACCGCTTAACGTCAGACGTACGCCATGTGCTTGTATAAAATAATTAAGATTAAAAAAAAATAGTGTTGATTATTTATTTGTTAGTTGAGTCTAACTTGGAACTTCGATATCACCATTGGTCATAATGACCATTGGTTGTGGAGTTCAGACGGCAGTCGCACCACGGAAAATATCGAAGTTCAGCCGCATCACAGTTAGACTGGAAAGCCAACCCCAACTGAGTTGGGAAAAAGGTTCAGAGAATGATGAGTGTTGATTCTTTATGTACAACGAATATTTCTTATGTACTACAAGTAATGAAGCAACTATAACAATGCCTTTAGATAAAAATAGATAAAAAAATAGGTGCGAATTTTCCCGTCCTTCGCAGACAATAATAGACGTCTGTGACGGTTTTAAGATTATATGATTCAGATAAGTTATAATAGTGTCAAAATCTGTGTTAAAGAAACTATTTATTACGACGATAGATATTTTATCTGAGAGATGTGTTATCATTAGACTTCATACTAAAACGCTTATCAAAATAAGTGTCAGCGCTTTGTGAACCAAAACATTAGACAAAGCGCACTTATTTAATTGTTTCGCACGCTCAGAAAAAGATAGCACATAAATTCGAATTCATACTTAAAAAACATTATAACAAAGGTAGTTTATTATTGTTACATAGTATACAACTACGCAACGTATATTTATTTATGCGGCTTTCAATGTCATTTTATAATTTTTCTATGGAAGTTTGCACTCGTGCGAAGCCTGGTCGGAAGACTGGTCGTTAGTGG
Source organism: Lithosia quadra (assembly GCA_963576445.1). Classification (NCBI taxonomy): domain Eukaryota; kingdom Metazoa; phylum Arthropoda; class Insecta; order Lepidoptera; family Erebidae; genus Lithosia; species Lithosia quadra. The sequence continues at coordinate 13,866,587 of OY754874.1, forward strand.
TACATCGACAAAGAATCCAGCTCGACAATAGGCTTGTTCGCTGTTCCGTGGACCCGAAAACATATTTGACGAAATGGGACACTTCTACTTACCCCGTCTTAGGTATATTCGTCTAGTATAATATTCGAAAGTATATCAGATTTGCGAAAACAGTAAATAATGTAAAAAAAAAAGGATAGTTAAACTAACCTCCATTCCTCTCATATCGCCATACGGTTGCTTCCCGTACGAGAACATTTCCCATAACGTGACGCCATAGCTCCACACGTCGCTGGCATGGCTGAACGTCCCATAGTTGTAGGACTCAGGCGCATACCACTTGATGGGCCACTTGCCACCTTGACTCGCCTTGTAGTACGAACTGTCTGTTGACAGAGCTCGCGATAGACCGAAATCGCTTATTTTGGCTTGATGTCTGGAAAAATACAAACATTAATGTGGGTCTTGACTCAGCCTCATTTTTTAGGTCTAACCTGACCCGCTCGCCGCGGGGTGGGTATCCATGAGGATTTCCGCACGGAAAAAAAGGTAAATATGTAAGGTAAGCATCAATAGGCTAACCCCTTTTTACGTAGGTCTGAATAATGACATTGGTGAAATGAAGGTGGTTATTCACCTCTGCTTATCCTTCCATAAAACAGGCGGGATAATTTCAAAGTTAATATTAATAAAAAAGTGGTCACTTATGATTATTGAAATTTGTTATTACACATTATATAAAAAATTATGAATAATGTTTATTACTCTTTCGCGTAAAAACTAATGAATGGATTAAGATCAGTAAGTCTAAAAAAACTTTGATAAGTATTGATAAGTAAAAAAATATTGATAAGTACCTGCTAGCCAGCAGAATGTTCCGTGCCGCTAAATCGCGGTGTACAAAACGTCGCCTTTCCAGGTATCGCATGCCAGCTGCCACTTGACACGCCCATAACCGCAGCTCATACCCAGGAGAAGCTTTGTCCGGGTGGCGCACTAGGAATTCTAGTAACGATCCCAAAGGAACTAGCTCTTGAATCATCGCCAACGGAGGGCCCTGTAAGAAAAAACAAAATCAGGTTAGGTTTAAATTTTGAAACAAGAATAAATATTATCCTATCCCCTTTGAGTTATTTTCTTTTAGTCCAATAGGTGGTAAAAGGTATGTTCACGCAAAGTTGTCCTAAAAACTAATAATGTTATCTAAGAGAAGGAGGTTAGTGGTACAGGTCGATCAGTGGATACCGATAAGAGATGGTTGTGTAATAAAAATTCTCATACACCTCAGTAAATAAATCCATCCATACTATACTAATATTATAAATGCGAAAAGTAACTCTGTCTGTCTGTTACACTTTCACGCCCGAACCGCTGAACCGATTTTGATGAAATTTGGTATAGGAGTAGATTAGACCTCGAGAATGAACATAGGCTATGTTTGATCGTGATAACCGACATCCACGCGGGCGAAGCTGCGGGCGGAAGCTAGTACATTATAAAGGGTTCCCTGCTTTTTCGATTAGATATACTTGTAAAAAAATACTAACCAAAGAAACTCCAATAAGTCTGACGATGCAGCGATGTCTGACCGACATCATAACTTTGGCCTCAGACAGGAACTCCTCCTTGTTGGTGTCGGTGTGTTGCATGTGCAGCGTCTTGACGGCAACCTGCTGCGGCGTCTGGTCGGGGGGCGCGTACGTCGCTCGGATCACAGACCCGAACTCCCCCTCGCCAAGCACCGTCCCTAAGGTTAACTCCGACATGGGTATAAACTCTGTGAAAAAATAAAATAGATTTTACTAAAATTTATTTTGATAGCCACATGTTTCATAGCGAAGTAAAATACAAGGTAGGTACCTACAGCCAACGAAAAAAGTACCATAACAAATTCTAGTTTATTGATCACTTAGCTCTTAAGCCTCTCTAACATAATATGAAATGTCTTTTCTCCTTGGGGGATCATAAAATTACTTAAACATCAATTACTATTAATACAATGTCGTCATTGTTTTTGACGTTAGTCAACAATTAATTCGAAGACATGTATCAAGCTGATCTCATCTGCTATCCGATAGACCCAATGATTAAGGACCGAAGCAGTCCCGAGCCGAAAGGTTCTCTCGTCTGGAGGTCAGACGGCTGGCACTCCTATAAAAGCCATATAACTCAATCTAAACAGAGAAGAAATTGTCAGCGTGCCTCGGGTTCAAAAAGCTTAGATGATGAGTAAATATACCTTGTAAATAACTATACCTTGTAGTGTAGATAACTGGCCATCAGAGTTAACAGATATCTCGTTATAATTCTCAGCCAGCGTCACTACTGCGCTGTTATTCGCGGGAACTTTGTACGTGTCATTGTCCTCGGCCATATCATCATTGTTGTTCATACTGTCGTTGTTGAAGTCGGAAGAGAACGACAGGTTCCTTGTGAGGAGTTCGAACATGTTGTTGTTTTGGGCTGACAGCTGTTTGTCGCTGAGAATGTCGTGCTTGACTAGTGATAAGGACTGGTTCATGGTTCGGCTAGTGGATAGTTTCTTTGTTCGTGGCATTGTTGAGAACTGTGAAGAATATTGTGTGTTAACAATGATACTTCGGTAATATATTGCAACTTAAGTTCTAACACCTAACAAATGAATATACTACTACATTCTACACAGCGCTATCTAGGTTCAAAGTAAGCATAGCTAGAATGTGGATAAACCTACTAACATACTCTTTTTTGTGAATATATACATATTTTAAATAAACACCCCAACCAATGCAAATATTTGCTTCAGCAAAAATCAAACCCGCTACCCCCTCTACCGCTCTCCGCTCTACCGCTATGCTACTGAGGTCGATATACCCATCATTCAATCATCATTCTCGGAGTCTTTTCTTAGCTCAGTTGACGTCAGCTTTGCAGTCTAATCCTATGTCATAGTTTGAAATTAAAAAAGTTAAGGAAGAGTTATTACAAAGTTTATAAGTAAGATTTGAGAATATAGTTTGGTTTGAAAAAAAAAATGATGAGCGGAAATAACTTACCTCAGGTAAGGGTGGTTTAGGCTTAGGTGGGACGGGCGTCGTTAACCGTGTAGGTAAACCATCGGGCACGGTACTGTAATGTTCTATCAGTCGCTCTAAACACTCTAGATATGGTCCATCATCTATGAACAGCCACGTATGCTGAAATGAAGTAATTATTTTTATAAAATATTTAAAAAAAAATTGTAATTGAATACAATTATTATTTCCGTCAAGATGATGATGATATATCAAGACCTTCAGGGTCAAAGCAACTTCACCTGCAAGCCGGTATATTAGCTGATTGAGGAACGACACACGCCTTACTCTTACGGTTGGGAGTCAAGCGGCAGTCGCTTTCGTCATCATCCGAGGCTTTTCCCAACTCAATTGGAGTCGGCTTTTCAGTCTAACTGAACCGTAAAGCAACTGCCATCTGATCTCCATAACCCCATTGGCGATATCGAAGTTCTGTAGTTAGAACAGTTGTCGAGCTTTTTAGGGATCCAACTACCCGTAACGACTCGCCATAGAAGTCGTATGGCGAGTCGGGCCGACGGCTTAGCGTACTCTCCCTAACTTTAAAAGCCGCATATGCATAAAGGAGGTCACAGCCTCAAATACAACCGAGAACAAAGCTACGATAGGAATAATTCCTTACCTCCTTCCTAATGATAAAATTGTAAGGTGTATTTTCGCTTAGCATTGTAAGCACATAAGCGCTATTATGCCTTTCGCTGTAGCGCACTAAGAACACACCGTCCGACATCTTTCCTTCCAAGCTGTGAGTTTTACAGTACTCTTCGAGAATCTTCACTGCTTCCTCCCGATTTAATGTGCCGTGGTACCAGTGGATTTTTGAAGTTTTCGGTTGATCTGGTTGATAATTCTCTGTAAAAACAATTTTTAAATAAAACTATTTGAACACGAGCAAAAAAGGCTAAAAATTCCTCATGTCACGGTTATAAATGCTTATTTGCTACCTCAATGATATAAACATGAACTTACTCAGTAACTGGTAGCATTCAGTATGTCCGTATTGTTTTGCTAAATCTGCGGGTGTGTCGTGCGTTAATGTTCTTGGACGCGCTGGAGCTTTCAGTTTTAGTAGAACCTTAAAAAATCCCAAAATACCAAGTTGATAAATTTAAAATTTACTAAATAATAAGAGCGAGCTTATGCTATTAACGAAAACCGGAAAACTCTTTGGAACGGTTGGTTGTACAGGGAAGAGTAGAAGGATAGCGTACTCGCAGCCGTTGGACAGACCTTACTTAAAAGTATACCCCTAATGAGTGTACTAGTGTCACAAACAGAGAGAGATGGAGAAATCCCGACAAAGCCATGTGTGACGATCCATGACTACGACCCCGCAGCCAGGAGTGTACGACTGAGAAGAATTATGTCGTTGATCTCTTGTTTGTTCTGAGTTTGACAGTTAATAGACTATAGTGTTACCTTGACGCATTCTATGTGTCCTTTCTGAGCGGCGTCATGCAGTGGCACTTTGCCGCTGGGCGCGTGCCTCATCTGGTAGTTGGCATTTCCTTTTGTAATTAACAGTTCCGTTGTACTGGCAAGGTTGTTCTGACACGTGTACTGTAATTAAAATTGTTAGTTTATTCGATTTTATGAATAGGAACAAAAATCTTGGCAATGTATAATCGATAATCCCCACGGATACCACCCCTGCTGCAAGTGGGTTGATCAGCCCTTTTAATAGCTTTTTGGTTGGCTAGTTTAGTGCACATGCGCGAACCGCTTTGTCCAAGAGTTTTGGCTCGAGGCATACAAATCAGTGCGACAACTTCTCCATTCGATTGCAAATCCGAGCTCACAATTTGGAGTCCGTCTTTTGGCTTTTATGAGAGCGACTACCGGCTGACCTCCCAAACGTCAAGAGGATAGCTTACATCAGCACCTCGTTCGTGAATCAGTAGGTGTACCGGCTTGCAGGTTAGCTTGAGCCCAAAGCCTTACCAAAAGATTGACTGATAACAAATAAAGTAGAAATGATTAAGTACTTAGTATATTTATCAATCATATTTATCTTTTTATAAGTATCTGTAGAAATGTTTGTTTTGACACTCATCATTATCAGAGCGAGCTTACTTCAACACTATAGATTCAACTTACAATATTATATCAATTAAGTTAGGCACAATCAGCGAAAAAAGATGTGTGCCTGTGCCACGGTTTTTCCAACTGACACTGGATAGGTTTTTAAGATAAAAATGGGAATATCCAGAAATAACATTGCTTCTAAAATGAGGAAAAAGATTCCATTAAATAAGTTAGTAGCTAATATCAGTCTAGTGCGTCATGCACTAGTCAATAACATATGTGGAATATGAGTGAGTAATGTTAGAATCACTTTGCACCGCATAAGTACAAGTTCCAGTAGCTTTAGTGGTGCATTTACGTCAAGTTTTTTACTCATATGTGTTCGATAATAACAAAAAAGAATCCTGGATTTCCAGGGCGTAGTTCCAGATTATAATCTATCCCTGTATCAAATTTCAGCCAGATTCGTTCAATTTTGGTGAAAGAATAATAAACATCTATAGAAAGACATATAACATCTTACTAATATAATATGAACGCGAAAGTTTTTGAAGTCATGAGACTTTGCCTTTAGCTTACCATCAGGCGAGGTAAAGTCATTTTGACGTGTCCTATATAATAAAAAAATTTCGCGTTTATAATAGTGGGATTTATAATATTAGTAGGATGGAATATGAAACTTACATGGAGAGGTGTATACCCGAAGGAATCTCTCACGTTGACGGTTGCTCCACTTTCAATCAGCTTCGCAAGGATATTGTCGCGACCAGCCCTTGCTGCGATGTGTACGGCGGTTTGCCCATCCTGATTTTTGGCATCTCGACTACGATATCCGCATGCCAGCATTTGTGACACTATGTTGTAATCGCCGGCTTCCGTAGCCCTGTTGACAAAAATGCTCGATAACGTTTGTGAATTTTATTATTTACTACAGTCATAAGAATAAATGAATATTATGTGTATAGAAATTAAATTCTACGAACAGACTTACGAAAACAGCGTAAATAATAATTATAATCACGATTCTAAACATTCATCATCGTCATTCATTAGCCCTGTCCTGCCTCGCCCCTATACCATGGTAGTAGCCTCCACTTCTCTACTTTCTATTCACTGGTGCAAACTTCCTCTCCTTAATATTCGTATCAATACGCTATACCTCTATACAGTCATTCTTCATCTTTTATGCAATTCAGAAAAGTAAACATAAATTGATAATTTTTGTAATAAAATATTGGTAGTAGGTATAGCTCTAGCAGTATCTATAGAAGTGAAGTCGCTTTTTGGTACACAATAGAATGGGATTCGAACCTAGCAACTTTTTTATTGCAAGTTCAACACCTTAACCATTACGCCACACCGCCTCCGTTATAAGTGCCAATTTTTTTAAAAAGCACTGCACTAATACATCTAAAACTAAATGGTTTATGTACAAAAACCTGACTCATCCATCATAATTAACTTGCATTAACATAGTTAATTAAGACAATGAATTCGACAATAGATTAAAAAGAGGTATTTAAATATCATTAAAAACAATGTGCGCGACAATGAATCATTAACATAAACAATGATTCATGTTGCCAAACACAGATGTCCGAATCTGAAGCTAATCGTTGTCATATTGTCAGAGAGCATAAACATTCCCAGTGCATGAGTAATAACACCTCTTATTGGTATTCACTTGAGCTAATATTGATTTGGATTAGTTGACATTGAAGAAGTCACCGGCTTATTCGATTTTTTTTTCTTGTATTACTAAGGTGGTATTGTATGTGTAAGTGTACATGTAATCAGTAAGAAAAGTACACAAACACACTACATAAATTGTTCAATCCGCGTGCGAAGAGTCTGCGCCGCAAACTTATTTGTGAAGTCATCGCGATATAGGGATAATAATGATGGCTTATGCAGAGGTTTTTTGTATTGTACACCCGCATTTCAAAGGTTGTATTTTTGGATCCAACATGTTCGGGTTTCGAACATTTAACTGAGAGCAGTTAAAGCTGCCCAATAGCGGACAAGGATCTGGTGCAGGCTATCCTCTTGCGGTTGGGTAGTCACCCCCGTAAAAGTCAAAAAATTGAACGCATCAGGTGGAGAAAGCGTACGAGAGCAGACCCTATGCTCCAAACTTCGCGATATTATGGCCTAATAGATAATAATATACACACAAAACCATTATGTGAAATAATGAATTAAATGAGTGTTTGAAATAAACAAATCAAATATATGATTAGTAATCATGAATAGTAAATAACAAAAACAGATAAGTATTGTAAAAAATCACTATTCAACTACAAGATACTTTTTATTATGATCACAGATTAGTCAATAGCAGACCAATTCACTTCAAATACTTACATACAATTAAATATTCTCAACAGCTTCACACAAGAATGTGATTACAACAACTCAACACATGGTGACTACTTGACTCAATTATTTTGGAACATATTTGGTATTCCAATCAGCGTTTATTGCAAAGTCATCTTGTCATAAAGCATGCTAGGAATTTTTATGCTATACATATCGAGTCTGTATCATCATGCTTAGTGTATGTCACTACAACTACTGTCCTTCTCTTGATATTTATTGAATAAACATTTTGAACAATGCGCTCAACAGGAAATTGTCAATAAACTTGTCAGCAATTGTATTAAATTACAAGCAATATGCAATATAAGTAAATTTCAGTGCAATAACCTTTTATGTGGATGATGTTATTCATTTTTAGATGGTATTCTGTATAAAATTATTTTTTAATTATAAGAATATGAAGTGAAATGTGGTGAGGAGGACAAAATGGTCTAGTATTTAAGGGATCATTCAACAATTTGTATTGTATTTCTGCATAATATTATATTGATGACTGATGATATATTTCATATTTTGATAATTGAAAACAGTTCTTTTTTCTATGTATACTTGCATAGAAAATTAACTAAAACACCAAAATTTATATTGCTTGTTCATTGCCCATGAATAGCAAAAGTTTGTAAGCAATAAAATAATATCAGCATAATATTGACATAATAAAATAAAAACACATGAGGATTGCTGATAGTAGTGAGAATGCATTCATCGTAGGTCAAGTAAAATATACCGCAGTCATCATAACTATAAATAAAATTAATACAAACGCATGTCCCTACTCCTAACTCCTTATTGCTAGAGCACTGTGTCATAATACAGAAAAATTATAAGACAGTACGAGATAATGATGTTGTGATCGTACATAACAATAACAGTAAACAAATGGTATCTCATTGGTACAATTCAATAGATACAAACAAACTAACAGAGGCTAGTCAGTAATAGTTAAAGAATGCCACTCAACTTCATTCAGCCGCACAATAAAACACGATAAATTAAGGGCAATCTATGAAGCTCTCATCTTAATAGAACTTCCTACTTGGACAAGATACCATCTCAAAGTTTTTTCCTGTTCTTTTTAATTACTGGATGCATGCAACATTTATTTTTGTTTTAGTTTAGGTAGGTATATGTTTAGAAAGAAAACAATGTCAATTGTAATCTTGCATATTATTGATTCATCATTGTTAACAGATTTGTTTATGTTGTGAATTATGGGAAAATTATTATTAGATTAATATCTAATGATAATTTCCTATAATTAAAAAGTAATTCTTACTGATATTTTTCTCTTATAAAGTAAACTTAATGCCTTTCTAAAAAGAGGTACCTAGTTTTTTTATAAATCAGTAAGTACATTTGCTGTGGTGTGCCGGCAGATAGCTATAGAAAAAAAAATTGTGTGATGTTAATTTTATTCCAATAAGAAAACTTACCTATGTAAAAGGTTTGTAGTGCCTTGGGTACGAGATTCATGAGGTGGTGGTTGGCCTTTACAAACAACTGATAGTCTTGTCACTAGTCCATTGGAGTCTCCACGATAGTGTTGTATTAGTGTGTCCAATCCATGCACTGTTGTGTGCTCTTCTATAGAGAAGAAGGCATCTTCTCCATGCCTTCTTATCTGATAATGAACTACTTCACCCTAGAAATAAACAAGATTGCCCTTAATAGTGAAATCCAATTGGAAATATGACTACAGAGTTCCTAATTTAAATTATATACCTACGAAGTAACACTAAAATAAATAAATCTTAAGTACTTTATTATTGTTTATTATGTACAGCTCACTATAAAAGAAGTTTTAGCTTTTGAGGTTATACAAACTTAAGTGTTAAAGACTTACCTGATGCAGAACTGAGAGCACATAATCACCATGGGAAGTGTTGCTTTCTCGTACCAAGAATACCCCATCTTCACCCTCTGTAATCAGTTTTAGTTTAAATAAAATACCAATACATGTAAGTACGTGATAAAAAAAAAGTTAAAACAATAACAATAAACAAAGTTTGTTTATTATGAACTGACCCTCTTTCAGTAGCTTTTCAGCAGTGTCTCGTGATATTTTCCCATGAAACCAGTTGACATTATCCTCTCTGTTCATTCTCAACAAAAAAGAGTTTGTCTGAAAAGTTAATATAAAACTTGTTCAACAAGTATAAGTAATCACAGATGACACAAAACTTTTCTTCAACATTTCTCATCCAATCAGGCCACTAGCACATCCAATTTGGTGGCTTATTCAAAGAATGTTAACAAAAAAACATATTTGGGAAGTATTATTTCATTTAACATTTAGTTATTTAAATTTATACACAGCGTACGCCATAAAGTTTTAAGAACTGCTGTTATGTAGCCATTTTTATATCTATTTCGTTCATACATACACTTCTCGTAAGGCAAATATAATGTATAAAATGTGTGAAGCGAGGAAGAATTTATCTTTAGTCTCGCTCTATACTACATTCTTGCGCGTTGTTAAAAAGAGACCGGCACAGTAATATACGCGTTTTTTATTTATCCGTATAGCATTGTAAACGTCAGATCAACTACAATGGTCAAATACGAAACTGATAAGAAATTTTAGGATGATTCATTCGTGATTTAACTCGTAATAATTTTTATAGTATTTTATATGTATATGCTCGATATTTATAATTAGAAGGATTAAATAAAACTTACCTTCAATAGTATGAATGACGTCATGGTTGTTATCATGATATCCAACTTAGGAAACACAAAAATATTTACAAATATTCCGAACACTTATTTTTTAAAATATTTTCTTCTCTTTTTAGTAACACACATATTTTAAATTTATTTATCGTATTAATATCTTTGCACAAAGTATTCCGTAAAAAGCGCAGCACGGTGAGCAGAGTGCGTCAAGCAAGCAGCCGGCAGACAGGCGCGGTATCCCCGACTCTGCCTTCCAGCGAATGACTCATAGCAAGGTCAATTCCGAGAAATGAATCACCAACGTACTCAGTTCTACAATGCTTTATGTAGTACGCATTCCCCCACAACACTGCTTCGTTATTATAATTTTTAATTATTAGTAGTAACTTATGTACCTATCTATACCTACTTACTAGAGAAATAGGTACACAGATCGGTGTATACTTGTTTAATTTGTTAGGGTTGTAGAGTCGTACATATCTAAATTAATTATCGAGTTGTGCGCTAAAATATAAAAATGCTGCATGAAGCCAAGCGGCAAAGATACATTTTCGGTAAAATTTCTGCTCTACTTAGACCTTTTAAGAGTCGAGATCGACAGATATGATTGACTATTAAGTTGCAGTAGTGCAACGGTAGGTAACGAGTACGACTATTGTGCTGGAGGACTCAGGTTAGACTTCTAGATCGGACAAAAAAATCTTTTGAGGTTTCTGTTAGGAATTTCTAAGTACTTAGGTAGAAGCTCGGACTAATAAATATTTACGTAAGTTCTGTTGATAGCAATAAGTACATTCGTGGAAACAGTTGGTAACGAAGTTCATATTGAAGCTATCATTCGATTATGGCACAAAATGTCTAAAGGATTCCTGGATTGGCACCAACTAATGTTCACGGAAAAATGTAGAGCGCGCTCTACAATACCGAAGAAACCGTTTTTGAGCGTTTGTAAGCATTGTAACATCGTTGAATAGTTAAAAAAATATAGAAACTTAACATAAAATTCAAAAGCTTATAATGTATTTATTTACGAAATTCAAAATACGTAGGCACCTAATTGAGGCACTACACATGCACAGCTTCGCAATAAGAGCAATGACTCACAAGATCTGAAATATTGCGAGTGATATCGATCCACGAAATGAATCAACTTATGAAGAAATGAACCTACTTAAGTTATAAACAGATATTATTAGATAATGTGACGTTTAAAATAGGCAGTTAGGTATGTCCATAAAATAACAGATAAGATGCCTAATGTTTACCTAGTTACGAGTACTTAGGTAACTGATAAAGCGTTGCTTCATCCTTAATGCTTCTTCATCGAATTAAACTATAATGTCGCGGTACTATTCATGCTTTTTTTTTCGAATGAAACACACATTATTTACAACATAGTTTTAGCCTAAACTAAGCAGAGTCATATGGGTTCTAGAATACGGTGTATTTTTTTTTAAACTACGTAGGTGGCAGACAAGCACACGGCCCACCCGATGGGAAGCAGTCACCGTGGCCTATGGACGTGTGCAACATTAAAGGTAAAGGTAAAGGTAAATGTTATTCAATTTATATTTTCTTTAAGTACATACATAGGTTCATAATATATCTACACAGAAACTCAGATACACTGAGGCCTATGCAAATATCCACATCCATGCATACAAATATTTGCAAAATCATTCTTTAAATGGTTTGTTTTGACTTTTATGGGAGCGACTCCCGCCTGACCTCCTAAACCCGTGAGGAAAACTTGCACCAGAACCTTGCCGACCCAACCAGCAGGCGTACCAACTTACAGGTAAAGTTGGCATACTTAGTCTCCAAAGATTATGGTAGAGCCCCATATAGGGACACCCCATTTTTCTCTAGTATCTAGTTATCTCCATTTGTTTCAGGATATTGCAACATATACCTATAGTAAGTAGGTACGTACCTAAAGGTTTCGTAATCACTTTGTACGTAAATGGCTAAATCAGTCTAGACAGGTATTTCTTAAACTAAGCTAGACACAGTAGGCCATACATTTTTATACAACCAATAAAAACTTAGGAATTTTATGCCGCATTTTAGGTTAGTTTTAATTTATTTGGTATAAATTACCTACCGTAGGTACCCGTAGTACCTAGGTACCATAGTACCTACGTACTATGGGTTTAATTGAAATAGTTGTTATATTGTAGTCTGAGTTGTTATACTTTTTCAGTTTACGATAGTAATTTTAGTTTGAAGGTAGATATCTATGTTTAATAAATCATGGTTATAGATATTGTTGTCAAACAATAAAAATTCATTACATTTTATCAGAATAATCTCTCTATTTAATTATATTAGTGACTAAAATAAGTAGATAAGTATTAGACTTTCTTTAGATTTTACGTTACGTAAGTTGACCTCTGCAGTAACGATTGAGCCAGATAGAGCGTTTAACTGCTAGGGAAACAATCGTGGGTTCAATTCCCGTTTAGTACGTACCATAAAAGACGGTGTTCCTTCTTTCAAAGGTTTTGGTTTTTATGTAGAGCGAATATTATTAGCGTTGTCAGTATAGAGGTACGGCCCCAGTTAGCTAGATGAAGTTAAGACAGAAACGTCCGTTATACCCCGTAACGTATCTACCTTAGATCCCCGTATAATATCAATTTCATTTCATCTTTTATTTGCTTATTTATTCTGCTAAGTACCTATTTAACTAGCGAATAGCGAAGCCATAAAAAAAATAAACACGATTTATTTGGATAAAATATCTATGTTCTAGATCAAGATAATTAATTACTAGTGTATGCCCCAGACTACTCTTATTGCTTTTAACGGTCGTTCTATCTAGGTATACTCACACCTTTCTAGTGTTTCTGAATAATTGCCGAATGTCATTAATTAATAGAGAAAGATTTGCATTTACCTATTTTTTTGACATTTTGACATTTACCGAACAAAAACTATTTCTGATTAACACACAACATTATTAACATACCTAAATATAATAACCAATAAATTAAGCCATTGAACTAATAATGTTCAATGGTTTAATTTATTGCTTTCTATATAGTTCCATGACTAAAAACTTGTTAAATAAAGCGATGAAAGTGAAAGATGAGTAATGAAGCGATAGTAGGTAACTAAAACTGCCGCACTCAGAAAGGTTCATTAAATTAGTCCTAAGTGATACTCAACTAATTGTCATTAAATCTGTTAATTGATGGAACATCCCAGAGTCATAATTTAAGGGTACATTAGTTAATCACAACTTTAAGTTTTGTAGAGCGGTGCAGTGACAAAATCACAGTATCGATAGGGCATCGATAAGGCGTCGGTGTAGCCACACCTAAAAAGCGTTAACAGTAAAAAGAAGAAAAATAATATTAAACATATTAAAAACTTTTATTTATAGTAATATAAATTACAATCCGTTCTTTTACTGTTACTTTTTATGTATAGATAAAATTAAATACCTATTTTCATATACTGATAATAAAACATCTGGACTCTTTTATTCTATGGTATCACTGACAACTGCCAATGTCAATATAGCCAACGTCAAATTATTGTGCATTGTTCAACAGACACAGAAATAAAGGAATTTTAAAACGATATTGTTAGTTGCGATGAAAAATGAATTCTGTTTAATAATCGCAAGCGCTCAGCAAGTTGGTTGGATCCTAGTTCAGCACCTAAACAATGCCCTAAACGAAAACTTACCCCTAGAAAAGTGATAGTGACTGTTTGGTGGTCTAGCGCCCGGTGTGATTCATTACAGCTTCTCACCAAACGGGGTGAGCATTACTGCAGATGTATACTGTGAAGAACTGAACACAATGATGAAGAAACTGGCACATCTGCAACTAGCATTCAATCGCTCGTCTCCGCTGCTCCTACACGACAATGTGCGACCTTATACTGCACAGCAGACGGTCTCCAAGTTGCAAGAACTGGGGTTAGAAGCTCACCGCATCAATAAACTGCCGCTGCGTTGGCAAAGATGCATTGATTGTATGGGTAATTACTACTTCGATTAATACAAATAAAAATACATGAAAATAAAATCGTTTAATTTTTTTCATACATAACGGCAATTTCATAGGTAAAGACCTAATTGGGGCACGGCTAGCCACGAGGTGGGTATCCATGAGGATTTCCTCACGAAAAAAAAAGATAAAAGACCTGATACCTATTTGATAATTCTGTTTTTTAGATATAAAAATCAATCCTTAAAAGTTTTTATTTATTATTTTAGTTTTTATTTTAATGTAAATATTATTTAATTGTCATTGTATTTTCAGAATATTAAGTAATAAATTATATCCTTAAAAGTTAAGTAAGGGTTTTGTATCACTTAACTTTAAAGTGTCATTAGGGATGTTAATGAATCCTTAACTGACTCTGAGTGGTAAATTTTTTCAAGTTTTACTAAGGAACAACTTAAGTATCCGTTAAACGTCTCTGAGTGCGGCAGGTATTAGAAGTTTGTATTTACCGCGATGCGATGTACGTAAACTATTAGTTAGGAAAGGAAACGAGGCCGACAACATTCTTTATCATAATATTATGAGCTGTCTTTTGAATTCCAATCATAATAAATAAACAGCGCTGACGCTTTACTTCGAGAATATTAGTAATACTGACATCTTGCATAATACTATGTTACTTGAGGACGAAATAAATTAATAAAAATATTTCAAAGAAAAAAAAACCTACTTCCACGGACCAAATTAAAATGGGACCACATGGGAAGCGCCAGCTATCAAATAAAAAAAATCATCGAAACCGGTTTACCCTGTCGAAAGTTCTGAAATAACAAACGTAAAAAAAACTATAGTCGAATTGAGAACCTCCTTTTTTGAAGTCGGTTACAAATGAATTAGGTAGAGTAAAAAAACAATAAGCAAACTTGGTTCAAATGCGTCGCCTTTTAGAATAAAATAGGATACTTTACATATTCTACGATCTACGGTAGATTCATGCGGAAAAAGTACGCGTGAGGCATTCTGCATCTGCGGCAGATAGCTCATAGGAGACTCGCCTTCACTGACAAATGGCTGGCCATGCTGTCTCGTCCGGGGTCCGGTAGGATCCATGAAGTGCTGGCTTGACGTCGTAGAAGATGACGTCACTGTTAGGGATGCCAAAGATCGTGCTCAGTGGTGACTGTGGTGAGAGCCTCAGATGACACAGCGGTGAGATGATGATGCAAGAAAACTTCAGGAGTATTCAGTTTTTTTATAATCCTGGTAAGAAGGCTTTGGAGATAGAAAAGTGCTCCAAAAACCACTCTAGTGCTCTGTAGGCTCTTCATATAAAAAACGTTGTAGATTTTGCCTGCGACTGCGTAATCGGTAAAACAGAAAATACGCAGATAAGTATTTACGCAAAACATACCTACTCTACCTCTTGCATACTTTTTACACCTAAAGTAACCTTGAGAGTCTTGGTTATTCATAATAGCTTCACTGAGACTACTTAGCTTAGGCACACAGATCGATTGACTCATGTACGACATTCTATATTATCCTGTCATAAGACAAGTTATTGTCTCATAAATAACTTATAGAGTAAGGTGTAGACATGCTAGTGTGAAATTTTATTATATCCACGAGTCTGTAGTCATAATAGACCTAGTCTTTCTCTATCCGAGCGTTAATCCCAGTTGCATACAAAGGCACTATTGTCCACTACTTCACCTTTTGTTAGTTTAGTTTGTTAAGGTTCCTAGAGCCACTGAAGCTATAGGACACTTATGGAGATACTAGCTGTTGCCCGCGGCTCTCCCCGCATAGATGTCGGTCATTGTGCATGATGTCCATACGTACCATCATCCCCTGTTTCATCCATCATATAAAGGTCGATAGCACATTTATTTATTTTTGAGTGTCTATACAAAGTTTCATATTATGGATATTTTCGAAAATGACGAATTTTAATACAAACTTTCATCTGCAATTCCAACCCTTCTCTAGTTTTTTTTTACAAAGGTAGCTTTTTCGAAGCTCTAGTCATCTGTGTATTAAATTTTATGAAAATCGGTTCTGTGGTTTAGACATGAAAGCGTAGGTACTAGACAGACAGACAGAGATACCTACTTTCGTATTTATAAATTAGTATGAATCAAAATGTCGCAGTGCCAAACAATGCACGATAATTACTTAATCATAATGTAGGTATATGTTCCATTCTACTTCATTTGTTTAACGTTCCGGTGTCTAAGTATTTAGAAAGCATTTGCTATATCTACTGCCTGGAGCATGCAGTGGACAAACCAGTTTTAAAGTTTGTTTACCTCTCGAATGTAATGTTTATTTACTTTCATTCGTAGATGGACTCCTTGCGACCTGTCCACGACCACAATCCATTGTCTGGGATCTGAGGGCCAATTCCTGCTAATACCTAAAAATATGTGCAAAACTCAGACTAGACTATAGCCTCGATTTCATGTCGATCTACCAATGACAAAGTCTTGTGATAACAAGACTGCTTTTTGTGTTGATTTTTGAGAATCACATATTACTGATCCAACTACGATAAGTAGCTTAAACGCACTGCTTATCATTCATAAGTTCGAAGCTATTATATATCTGTCTGTCGGGTACAGTTTCACGCCTATACCACTACACGATTTTTATGAAATTTGGTACATAGATAGACTAGATCTTGGGAAAGAACAACTGACATCTACGCGTTCGGAGTTACGGGCTAAGTTTTACTGTATTTGACTAATTCATATAATAGAAATATCCGGACAAATATTTGCATTAAGCAGCAATCAAACCCACGACCTCTGAGGTATCAGTCGAAGGCTCTACCACCACGCCACGCTGCACAGGCTGTCAATAGAACGCCTAAATATATACTTGTATATATAATAAATGCACGATCAATAGGTACGAATATAATATGAACACATCAAATAGAATAGAATTAATGCGTTTATTACGCAAAAAATAGGCAGTCAATGCTAGTGTAGAAGCAATAAAATTATTAAGCAATAGTTGCTTAACCATTGCAGCAAAAGTGGATACAATTATTTATTCCGACTGAAGGTAGCCAGAATGGCTACGGTCGCTGGGCCTCGGGTGACTCATTGCGCTTTCTACCATCACTGAGCCAGTGGGTAGCGGTCGATGACACAAGCCTGTTTATTCCTCATTCGTACCTAAAGCGTACCTACTAGATCTGTACTCTGTATTGTGCTGAAATTCTGGTATCGCGTTACATGTATTGTCTTGTCTTTTTTGGAGACTAACTTATGTGTAGGTAAGAGATTTTAACCAGGACATTAAGTTCATCTTTGTTAATTTTATATCCCATTGGTTGCAGTTGCAATTCAACCATAATCATTGTTAAATATATGAGAAAAACGTGTGGAGGTGGGGATAAAACGGTTTGCAGTTTTTTTTGACAAGTTTGATAACACTTAAGTTGGTCAATTGCTACTACAAAGAATTGGTTGACAAACAGGGAGTTTTCGTAATAAGCGCTAAAAATACTGAACCCGTTCTCGGATCTACTGGAACCTATTCTTACGATAAAAAGCCTGTGCTATTCTAGAATTTGTCTGTGTGCAAAATTTCATTCAGATCCTTTTAGCCGTTTTGGTGTGATTGAGTAACAAACATCCACCCAAACTTTTGCATGTAGGTATAATAATAAGGTTAACCAATTACGAAGGAGCTTACTCATACGAAACATTGAATGAACTAACAGTCATGCAGTTGGCGGTAACCTGGCGGTAACCCTACATAATTATTATAGCGTCGATAAGGAAATGGCGCGAAGCTGGCCGACCTCAAAAAAAGTGCGACATGACTAAACCAAAACGACGAGGTCCGAGCCAAACGGTAGCCGATGAGGTAATCACTCTATGAATGAAAAAACATTAAAAAAATACAAAGTAACCTAACTGTAAGGTTGATGAACAAAGCCTCTTTAAACCTAAAATAACATTACTAAACAGGTATAATAAAGTTTATTTTTGAGTGTCGCTTTTTTATTTTTCCACCAGCCATTCAAAGAGCTAGCCGATACTGATTGTGAGTCATCTCTCATCTGCGACTAGAAGATCGTCGAGCGTGAACTGTAGTTAAAGCAAGGCGATGAGTAATTTACGAGGTTTTCTATATTTAGAATGTTCGCGAATTTATCTACAGAGAGCTTTTTGGAATAAAAGGTGTTGAACTCGATACTGTACTTTAGTTTCCAGGTATATACTATACACATATAAAGTAACTTTCTTTAATCTTTATGTGTTAACTTTTTTGTCGTGCTGAAATTCTTATAGATGTTGGCTGTCTGGGTGGTTATCGAACCACGAATCGTCTAAAAACGTACGCTGTTTTGGGTCTCAAGCCTATTGGCACGTGAGGTTATCTACTGTTTTAAAATGACCCCATCGAACCCCGGCAGGATGGGGTGGCATTGCATCGTCGCGCTATGTTGGCCGATAGGGTGATAGAGAGCCGTCCTGTCATCTCCACACATGAGCTCGGAGCACTAGCCAGAGTTGGAGGAACATACGTCAGTAGGGTTATATCAGAAAAGGTCTTTACATTCATTATTCGGTTTTGCCAAATTTATGTTTATTAACCCAAATTCAATTTGAAAGGCATTTGACATTACACCTAATAGTTTCGTAATATTCGCTATCTGAATCGTTTGATGTAAGTAAGTACTTCAGTTGCATCGTCCATGTACCTATCTATATAACGTTCAAATCACGTTTGTTGGTTAGCCAGTTAGCTGTTATATCACTATGGCATAACAAATATCTCATAACAAATTGCTTCGAAATAGGGTTTATGACAAGACAGAAACATGAAGGGCCAAGTGATGCTGCTTGCAATACCCCTCTTTGTGTTTTGATTTGTGTTGTCTGCGTGGCTACTGCAGTTGTCCACGATGTGATGAAAACAGTTAATACTCAATGATATCGGCATGAAATTTTAACAAAATACTTATAGTCACGAGTGTCACGACTATAAAAAACCAAAGAGGTAGATAGAGTTATATCAAAGATAAAGATAAAAAACAATAAATGAAACAGTGTTTATATAACATGGCATAGCATTTATTATCATAAAAATGATAACTACATTATAACTTTAGTACAATATAAAAAACAATATATACGCATACCTTAGTCAAAAACTAACCTTATAATTATATTGGAAACCTTATAATTCCCTTATAATGAGTATAGGAAAGATATTCCCATTAAAATAATACCAAATATCTAAGAGCTTTTATTATGACATTACTTCGGACGAAACATTGCTATAATACTAACCTACATAATAATATCAGTAAATATTAATATTTGTGGAGATCACCTTCATCCATTAATCCAAAAGAAAACTTAATCCTAACATCATATTTTCCCGAATACTTATTCCCTAATGGTAGAGGAGCCGTTGATGATCTATCTTCACCCATCTGATAACCAAATGGGATAATTTTATCAAATACCTAGGTAGGTACTATTTGTCTCTTAACTTAACATGCTTATGATGACTCGCCTATCAAAAAGTGTTCATGGCTACTTTTTATTTTTCATGGCTAAGCCATGAGGTTTTTGGTTTTTGGTTTACAAAATCAATGATAGGTAAAGCCTATCATTGGTTTTGTAAACAAATTATCTTTCTCATGACACCATTTTTGTCAGGTAGTTATGAGAAAAAAAGGAGACAAGCTTATCGAGGCATAATCTCTATGTTAAAACCTTTGATTATATAGGTAAGTGGTTAAAACTATCAGATTCAGTTGGTATAAAATTTTTCCGATTTATCAAAAGAATGAATGGGTGATAAAAAAAATTGAAATTATTTTAGTTAAGAATGAATGAATACTTTTTGATAGGCACGTTATTAGACGAAAAATTATATAATAAAAAATTATCCCATCTTGTTAGCAGATGGGCGAAGGTCGACCTTCACCGGTTCTTAGCCCATAACAATATCTACCTAACTAGAATTATTCGAATTAAGAACTAGTAATTTTAAAAACATAATTGCTCAACACAAAATATAAATTCCGTTAAATAAACCAAATAAATAGTGTCTTCATATTGATCAAATATTTTTAATGATATTAATATTCTGAAAAATAATTACATGGTTCCATGCATGTCCTCTTAAAAGGATAAAAAAAAGAATATTTGCTCGGAAAGCGTCCTGAAGTCTAATAGTTCTAAACGTATTAAAAACAATGATGATACTGAATAAAAATTAGTACATACTAGTTGTCTCGATTTGTTTTGCGTCGGTTACGAGTCTGATACTAAACAACAGTTCGTTTTGACAGCATTTTTAAATGTACGATAGACAAGTTGCCGTATTTGAAATTGCAGGTGCTATTGTGAAGACTCTTTATTGGACATGGTTAGATATGCTTCTTGGGTCAGATAAAATGCCTGAAGTAATTTTTCATAATTTACCTTATACATGTACACATTGAAAAGGTAACATGTTTAATTTTCTACATTAGCTGCCAGTCGTGATGTCAAATGCTGTTTGGAATTTGACTTCATTGACATTATAAATATTATCTTGTACGCATGTACAAAAATACAAAAGAAATAAAAGGCACATTTTTTAAATGCCATTAGTGTCTATCCTTTCTATAAATTTGGGTAGGTAGGTACTATCGGCCAAAAATGGCTCCATTAGTAGGCAGTGATATTATTCAACGAAGGACATCACAATTTAGAGACTACACCTAACAATTAAACTTACCAGATTATAAACGAGATACTTCATCTAAGTATATAAATACTTAACAGTTTAAATAATTTGTTGCTAGGTAAATCTATATACAAATGTGTATGAATTGAACTTGATGAGTTAATAAAAAAATGGTGAATTCTTCAATAAAGAATGAAATATATTAAATTCGTATGATATCTAAGTATCTAGATGATTATTTACAAGACCAAAAACTTATATCTAAATAAAAAAGAGAAAACGGTACAAAATTACGTAATATTATATTATAGTAGATACCTTACTAAGTAGATCTAAATTATCATTCCAAAGTGTCTTCTCTTCTTTATGCAACATTTCAGAATTCACAATAACCTCATGATATATTTTGTACAGACTATGCTAAGACAAGTCTTAACTTTATTTTCATTTCAACATCTACAACTCTACACTACACTTATAAAGTCACTGGACGGCAATTCGACAGACAAGGCATTCTAACCTGCCCAGAATTAATATACCACAAACATGCATTGCTTTATCACAGCGTATACTATTAAATACCATAACTTATGTAAATTATTACAATACACAATACATTAAAAGTTTATTTTTAAAGTCGACAATAAATGCGTCGATGATCTACGGAAAAATTAAACTTTTTAAATTAATTAAAACTGAAGCAACTGTAAATAAGCATAAGGCTTCCAATTGTATACTATTCAGGGCCGTGTTTATATAATTATAAAAACTGTAAAACATGATAAGTTATAAGATCTAGTTTTGTCGCTAAAAATGTATTATGTAAAGGAGATGTAGGTAGTAAGCCTTCGCGAAGTGCGGTAGGTACCTATGCTCGGGCTCTCTCCTTAAGTAGCGACATTGCTATGAAACCAAATACTACACGACGACGGCAACATCAACACGAGAGAAAAAAATCGCAAAAAATATGATAAGACTAACTTAAAAACTGTCATGTCATCCCACCCATACATAATAATAAAATGTTAATCCCTGTTTCGTCACTTACGGGATCGATTAAAAATAACCTTAAAGAATTCCCCATTTAATTCTAATTACTGAGAATTTGACGGTTTTAGATTTGTTCAATTAAGAAAAATCTACCAACATTCTGTACAATTTGGGTAGAAATTTGTCACAAATTCTTTCTGATTAGTTATCGTAATAAAAGGGACCTAAAATTTAGCAATTGAGATTTAAAGTTTCGTCTCTGAAAAGTGATGTGAGACTCAGATCAAGTAACTTTATTAGTGAATTTCAGTTAGCTTAGCTGTTCAGATTTTCATGACAATGCACATAATTAATACAGACATTTCGTATAACATCATTTGTATTATCATAAAGTAAAATTGACAATCAAGTCAGTATTAAAATAATTTTAATGTCATCAAAGCATGTTTCAATCGCGTCTAAGAGTCACGTTCGTTTTATTTTATGTAACTAATTACCCATTAATTTGAAAATCTACAGCTTATCCAAGTAATAGCGGCAGAATTGACTGTCATGTCAGTATCTTTACTTAAATATAATCACTGGAGTATCATTGAGTGAGCTCTACTGATATAGTTTAACTTGGTTACCGATATGATTTATTTGTAAGATCACGTGTAGCAGTTGTCTTCATCTGCGTGGTCACTGCAGTCGATAGTACCGTCGCAGAGCTGCGCGAGAGTGATGCAAAGGCCGTCCACGCAGCGCAGCTCGCCGCTAGGGCACGGAGACGTGTGTGCGCGGGCCCACCCTTGCTTGCCCGTTGCAAAATCACCACCAGGGTAGTCTTCATTATCTATATTCGTAGTGTTTGCTTCAAGAGCGTCCTCCCTCTCCGCTGCAGCAGCTTCAGCAGCTTCAGCAGCATTTGCCTTCTGTAAGTTATAATTACATCATATTAGATTATTACTGTCTAGTTCACTTTTTAATATAATTATAATTTTAGATTCAGTTACCCTCAGCAATGCTGCACCATCAATAACTTTTTGAAAACTACTTGAATCTTTAGTTATACGATTTACTGGTAGTTCTGGAGCTTCGGTAGGTTCTGGTTGAGGTCGATTTTTTGAAATTTTTGGGTTAGGCGGTGGTGCTCCATATGACGGCTTAGGGTGTGGAGATGTCTTTTGGCTGTCCGCTTCAGGTTTTCCTTCCTTCTCGAATTCATCAAAAAATCCCAAGTCACCCATGTTAACGTCCTCAATTGCATCGTGCTCAATAATATTTTTATAAGATATTTTCTGAACATTACTGGGCTCTGTGGATTCAAGCTGCTTATGTTTTCTTTCCTTTGGAGGAGCATCTTCGGGGATATAGGAGTGGTTATAAGGCGTTAATCGAGATGGTGACGGTGTGACAGTCCTTTTTGAAGTAATGGGATTGCTACTATCGCTTGTGACAAGTAGCTCTTTGCTGCTATCGTTTTCACCTGCGAAATCGGAATGTTAAAATCTTTATAAATTAGACTCTAATAAGTTAACATTAAATTGCTTCATTGAAATCAAAACTAATAATGACGTACCACGTGTCGGGTGATCATTGCGCCTGCGGTGTCCGTTAGGTACTATGTTTGGCCGCCTGACAGCTGGTGCAGGAGCGGAACCTGCAGACTCCTCACCCGGCTCACCGTTACGTTCAATAGGTGCCTGAACATGCTGAGAACCGCAAATCGAGTCACCCTCGTCCTCACCATCAGGGCAGTCTCTGTAGCCGTCACATAGCCACCTCCTCATGACGCAGCCACCAGATGGACACCTTGCAACAATAAATACACTTAAGCTATGGAACATGTTGTAAATGATTTTTAACGCACTGTCATCAGTTTCACATGAAGCACCTATGCATGTAAAGAGATCTTATTTCTTGAATAGCCAGCTTATAATTAATCATCAAATTGTGTTGCTACTGGTTACATCCGAGGTCAATATCTATGAGCACAGTATGCGCTTGCTCCATCTTCTCCTATTGGTATGGTTTAGTCAGGTTTAGTGAAATCGTAACTTAAAATTTCTATTATTTTGCACGATTTTTGCATGTTAATTATTGTCATTTTTCTTTCAATTAATTTGACATTGAAAAACTGATAACTATCAAAAAACGTCTCAAAATTATATTTTTGCTCCTTCTTCATACCATGATTACAAATAAGTGATATACTTACTTGAAATCTGTTGGATCGCATTGAGCACATTTTGTTTCATCTTCGCCGGCAGAGCAATCTCTTCTACCATCGCATATCCAGTCCCGAGGTATGCACGACCCATCGCCACACATGAACTCGCGAGGATAACAAGGAGTCTTAGCTGCGACGCAATTGTCATGAGAATATTGGTTGCATTGGAACGCCGCCGTCAACTCCCTAGGAATATGACCATCGCAATTGTCGATGATAGCTGAAATAAAAGTTATAAATGTATTTTGTCAAGCGCACAGAGCCCTACAGTTAACATTAAACAGTTTTTTTCTCGTTGCTTAAAACTGCGCAGGGCTGTTGGATCATGGTTTAGAGTTATAGATAGTACTTACAGCCTGTAAGTACCTACCCTGTAAGTTACAGGGTTGGTACTTGTGATAGTTGTGACACCGATTGATGGATAAGTGACGCGAGTTGTAACTGACAGCTTCAGCTAAGAATCGCGCTGATCCTTCAGTGACCCTCTGTGCCAGCGTGCCGTACTAATGCACATGCTAAACCATAACTATATAAATTCATATTTGTTCCAGATCACGTTGGGGATAGTATAGCATAAAAGTGGTAGGTACCTAGTTTTAGTAATAATTTAATATCAAAATAAAAAATTGATAATTGTAATATCTTAGTATTTTAGGCAAACGATAAAGGCAAATTAAGTTCCAGATTATAATATAGTGAATTTCTTACCTTTACACAAATTGTAGCATGGCTTCTTTGGTGAATAGGGAGGAGGGCTACATTCTGGTTCAAGCAACGCGCACACGAAGTGTCTGGTGCGGTCACTGCAGTTGGTGGCAAGCAGGTAATCGATCTGGGGGATCAGCGACGTGATTTCTACATCACCTAGTTTGGCTGCTGCACCCGCTAAGTCATAAGGCAGCACCCCGCGGCATAACGCCATACGCGTTGACCGGCATTGAACTGAAATTGTTATTATTAAACTTTAAAACTATAGTCAAGTCAATTTCGAATCAAATCATAACAATTTTAATTCAGATGTAAATTAACCTATAAATGAAATAACATTATTACTTAAACGATTTAATGTACAAAACTATATTAACGTGGATTTAAGGGACAGCCACAAAGGGACAAGAACCTCCTCAAAATTACTTGAAGGAAAATTAAATTATGTAGGTAATCACAGTATATTAGTAGGTACTTTAGTGAGGTATCCTTATCAATTTAATACGATTGCATGATGATTGCCGTTGATGTTAACGGTAATTGTTTGAATTTTAGGATTTAGGTTATGAATAAAAATAAATATTATATGTATGATTCATCCATCAAGTGGTCCGACTTAGAGTAGGTAAATAATTAAGCTCGTAATTGCTCATATTCTTTATTTTTACTTTTTCTTCATCTCTAAATGGGACTACTTTTGGGCGTTATTATCCAAATACTTGAAATGAAAGAAATGAATAGGTAAGTAAAAGCTAAATGAGTGTTAGGAAACGGATCCAAGGATATGTCCATTATCGACCTGCAGTCAATGCCACCAAAGCGATAATGTTTTTGAAACCACATGCTCCCGGTCTAACAGATGATGAAACTTACCGTCCGAATAAGTATTACTAGGATAATTTTTCGTAGTGGTATCTCTGTCGCGCCAAGTCGGTAGTGTTGGGGATACTCGTGTATTATATATAGCACTTTGAGTAGTTGATTTCATTTTTTCAGCATCTTCCATAGAGATACCGAAAAGTTTGGAGTGACCTGAGGTAAATCTTACATCGACTCCCGGGAAAGCAGCATTGAAAAGGTTTCGTTCTTCTTCTGGATTAGTCTCACCATTTTTGTAAATATCTTGTTCTGTTTCTGGTATATAATCTGTAGGTTGAACTACGATGAAAGGACTATTATAAATAGACGGATGAGCGTTTTCTACGAAATTTTCAATGTTCTTGTTTGTCTGCTTCTGTTCATTATTTGCGTAATTGTTAATGGGTTCCTCTCTGGTAATGGTTTCTGTAG
Source organism: Lithosia quadra (assembly GCA_963576445.1). Lineage (NCBI taxonomy): Eukaryota > Metazoa > Arthropoda > Insecta > Lepidoptera > Erebidae > Lithosia > Lithosia quadra. The sequence continues at coordinate 13,892,566 of OY754874.1, forward strand.
TTGCACTTTTCACATCGTCGTTTTCTTTGAAGAATATTGCTAAAGGTTTTTCAGGCTTTTGGGTAATGTGCGGTTTCAAAGTAGAGTCATCGAGTTTAAGGTCATCTAACGATTTTGGTTGTCTGTTTTCCAAATCAGCCTTCTCGTTGCCATATTGAACTTCTGGTGTAAGGTGAGTAGGAAAAACTGGTGATATTGGCAGTTTCCTTTTGAAATTAGTTTCTGATACTGTTTCGGGTGGGATGGTTGTATCGGCGTTGATATTGTTCTCTGTGTTGTAGAAATCTATTTCTGATGTTTTAGCACCTGGAAGTATGTCTTTACAAATATTTTTCTTCATGAACCAGTACTTAGTTATTACATTACTATAATATTGTATTTAGATAAGTACAGCCATAAAAATATCCTTTTGAAGACACTGTATAATCTTTTTGACAATACTTCATTATTAATGTTCCTAATTAATCGTAGTTAAGTATTCCACTTTACGTATTATTACGTACCTTATATACCTATTTCTACTGTGCAAAGTGAACAAGAAGTTAAAAACAATTATTCTACAATATACAATAACATTTTATTTTCATGAATGACAAAGAACAACGAACACCACATGAAATTCTAAAAATGTTTATTACTTTAAAGCAAGTTGAAATATCTATTTATTTATTATTCTTTTAAATTATTTTTTATGAAAACGAAACCCAAAAGAATATTTTTTTAAGTAGGTACATAATGCAAAATAAAAAATACAAAATAACTAAGTACTATGTTCAACAAAATAAATCAAAACATATACCGTACCAAGATTGTTGTTGCCATCCTTGCTCTCAGGAACCGGGGCGGGTTGTCCAAATTTTTGCCGAAGTCCAACCCCTGCAGCCATCGGTTCCCAGTTAGTCACGTTCATAGTTGAGCCCGACTCCGAGTTGTCTGAAATATTTAAATTTGACTATTAAGTAGTGTAGTATGGATAGTGAGTAGTGGTAAGTAGTCAGTAGTGTGTAGTATGCGGCCCAACCAAGATCAAGGCTAAGACAACATCATCTGCAAGCCGCTACACCTGCTTATTAACGTACTATCTGATGCCTGTGGTTCTGCCCGCGCGGACGTTCATCGATTTTTGGTCATGACTCCGGTTCATGATCATGACATATAAATTTGGCGGAAATCCCCACGGATTCCCCTCGTCAGCTTACGGGGTTATGTCAGGTTCGAACCGATCAAACCATACCCGATCTCGGATCTTATATATCCGGCTGACCCTGGGCCATCTACGGCTTTAAGATGACCTCCTCGGGTGTGGGAATCTTGGTGTCCGGATCTAATTCAGCTGATAAGGCAGAACGAAGTTTTCCGGAACAGCTAGTTCAACCTATTAATGCTTTGATTTTCAGATTTGTAACAGTTTTGTAACATTACATCAAATAAAAATATCTGAATTCAATTATGCATTCTGTAGTCACAACAAGATCAATTCGTCATCATTAGTGTAGGAAGTAGGAAGTCGTTAATAAAAGTGGTACAGAGATGGTCACTACATTACAAAAACATAACAACACTAGCGTATGCCCGCGGCTCCACCTGCGCGGGCGTCGGTTTTCCCGTTTTTGACTAAATCACCGGTTCTACTCAACCGATTGTGATCAAACATGCGTAAGATTTTAAGTCTGACACCTTGATCAGACTTAAACTACTGAAACTATTGAACTTAGTTATTTTAATTTCTTTCCAACAAAAAACCGGATTATTATCAGTTCAGTACCTACCTAGTTAATGCGTCCATCGCGCACAAACAGATAAGAATAACAAAAATATGTATTTTTGTGTTCGGAATCGTTCATATAAACCCCAACATTTTTTTAAAATATATCCAATGTACAGATACAGCTACTTTACAATTTTTTTTATGACAGATTTAGACTAACAGCGGTAGTAGATAAGAAATCGACGAAATGTGCACTTCATCGCTAAAATCAAATCGAATATTCGCATTCCACTTCATTAACCGCAATCAAAACTAATCAAACCGCCATTTTTATTTTATTACGTTGTCTGGTTATTGATCAAAATTACGAGAGAATGGTATACTATCTACACAGATAAATTGTATTTAAAAACAATTTGGTTTATTTGGTTGCTAATTTAGATATCTATTCAAATTAAAATCTCTTACAAGTCTTTTTTATACTTTTCTTCTCTTTTATAGAGAATACTAGTAACCGAAATTTATTACTAAAATTAAATAAGCCCTCCAACTTGTGTTAGATAGAGATGTTCTACATATAAAACTCTAATCGTGTAATCTTTAGGTATTGCGGTGCGCACTATTCGTATGTACCAACCTAAAATATAATTACCTATAAATTTTAGCATAACGCCTATAATTGCCGATACATCATTCTGCGGACGGTTTAAATATGTGAATTATAGGACATTAAGATTACCACAAATAAATCTACAGATAATTTCATGGGACTTATAGTTCTACAAAACGTGCACTTTTTTATAGAGATGACAACGGCAACCTAAGCATCAAATTAAGGACCATGTAACCGTTAAACAATAGTCGATTCATTAGATTAAGTATGTTTCACTTATAAAACTAACCTCTGAAAAATTTTATACACTGAAAATAATCGTACTAAAACGTAGTAACGTTCTAACATTTTATGTGAGATTTAAAAGAGTTACCACGAGTCATAATTTTATTTAGCCTTTTCATATTTTTTTTTCCAAATTAATACTTGCAGCCTATTCTATTATCGAAACCGTACCAAAATATTTTATTCAGAAACTTTAATGAATTCACTTTGTATAGTAAATATTAAACTTATTTCTTCGTTTTCTTTTGGCTAAAACATCTAGAAGGTCTGAAAAACTTCTAAATAAATGAGTCTAGTGAAGACGTGCCTTAACAGAGAGTGAAGACGCTGGTGAAAGCTTGGTTCAAGATGTCACGGTGCGGCACTCCTCCGCCTTGTCAACCTAGTATCACCATTAATCCTTATCGTGGTTGCACAACATTCATACATAACTAATGTGCCTAACTAGACTCGCTCCCGTTTCAACCAGTCTCAGTGTCAGAGGTTACCGGCAGCCATCTAGATTGACGTATTGCTTTTACGTATTCGTGCAGTGGCAGTAGATTACATGAATAGAGCAAAAACTTGTTAACGCTAGATCAACATCATAGTTTATATTAGCTGTGCCTGGACATATCTTTGCTCGGAGTAGCCTATGTAAATTGGAATTGACAGGCACATTGTAATAGTATAATAATAGTCATGTCAAAAATTAGTATAGCCTTGCAATATTAGCTATCTACCAGCGAGAGTCCCATCAAAATCAGAATAGCCATTCCAGAGATTACCTAATTCAAAAACACACAAAGACAGATGGACAAACAGAATTTATAAAGTGACTTATTGTATCACAATGTATACATAGATGATGCATTCATTAAAAACCTCACTTCAATTTTATTTAACCAAAGGTTTAATGACAGTATAGAGGAAGCACGTGTCTCTGCCTACCCCGGAGGAAAAAGGCGTGAGTATTTGTATATTTTATTTATTTGTATAGAAGATATTATAAAGGATTAACATGGATACAAGCTGATTTTTTTTGTGCGTCAACAAACTATTGTAGGCACGGAATAAAGAATACCTACTATTGTAGGTAAGAACATTGATTATAATAAATTATTCTACCTACATATTTGGTTAGTATGAGTCAAAAATCGTGGTTATTTTGGCAGATAACGATGTACTACCAAGAAGTATAAAGCAATATATTTACATTCATATTAAATACCATCACATTATATTGACCATAGCTCTACAATAAGCTATATTTACAGGATCTGGATTATATGAGTGCACTTGTTTATTTCTTTTTATTTCATAGGTTATACTTTAAATATTTATAAATTATTATTATTATTTATCTCATTATGTTAACACAAACTAGAGATACAATGATGCAATGAATGAAAACAATGTACCGCTTTTAAATGCACAAGCATTAAAAGAAATTGATGAAGTCACTATAGCTGCGGCATGCAACAACAATGGCGACGATGTATTGTTATTTGTTTACTGATTTTGTTAAGCATTTCACAATGTTTTGTACTTTGGAGTCCGATGCCGCATCTCTTTTGAATCATAATTAACATGACTTTTATGGAGTGACTGTGGTCTGACTCCCTAAACTCGAGATGAAAACTTGCACCCTTGCGTGCTTACAGATGAGGTTAGCAATCTGGTACCCAATCAGACAAATCTATTCATCTCATACCTACCATTCGGTTATCATGACAGGCAATATACAGAAGCCTAAATTTGTTTGCTGTAGCCAGGAATTCTCGAAAGAATGTCGTTATCTCATTTGCGTAATATGGCGCGCATAATCTGTGTATCTCATTGAAAGAACACGACCACCAAGGGAATAACCATTAGATACTTGAAATTTGATAGAAATTTAAGTATAATTAAATGGCAAAATAATTTCAACAATGAAATCGGTTAAAGAACATCATCACACTATGTTTGGTAAAATACCAATAATTCACGTTCTTTCCCCATGACACCACCCGTAGGTAAATGAGATAACTTGTGCTTGTTTGAAGTCGTGACAAATGACTGTAATACATTTCTCTCGGACAGTCTTGAACGTGGTCTTGAACATAATCAATAAGATTAATGGCTGTACAAACTGTGAAAGTTTAAAATCATCAATAATTGAAATTATACCATTTTCAATAACAAATTAATTTGTCTCGTCTAGCGTCTGTGACCTGTGAATGCTTCGCTTAGGTACATGACAGGTTTTAAAAAATGACAAACTCCTCAATTACTTCGACTTAGTTTCTCCGTATGCATAATCTTCGCAGAAATTACTTACCTGATGTGCGGTATGTAGTTTACAAGATACTAGTATTCTACTTTCCACGTAATTAAAATGATTATATGTTGCATAACAGTATGAGGTGTGCACTAAACTGAACGCAATTTCAGAGTAGTCTATTAGGTAGATACTTATTAGTTTGCAGGAGTGTTTTGAGCACGACGTGCACCAACAGATAAAATAGGCAGTTATGATGTTCTAGTACCTAATGATAAAAATATATTGGTTTCATATCACTGGTATCAAACAGAATAAGCAAGCTGAGGGTGCAGTAGGCTGGTCACATCTGCCAAAGGACTGACGGTCGGTGGAGCAAACAAATCCTTGAGTGGAGATTGCGAATCGATAAATAGAAGGTGGGATGCATGCCAGCAAGATGGACGTACGACCTGACATATGTAGCTCATTGAATGCATAAAGCAATAGATCGAGTGTTTTGGGCATATTTGAGCTTCCGATTACCTAGCAGACCTTACGTCGTCGCTTTCGTTGTTGAAAATTCCAACTATTCAGGAATACTAATTTACACTAAGTCTAATAAGGTGCACCAATTGTATTTACGCAGCAGAACACAACCAATATGACTACTTCCAACAAAAATATTTGAGATTTATTGGAACCACGAAACTATAAATAGGAGTGTAGAGAGTCTGAACAACATCCTTGCCGTCCAAGCCAACCTCACCTGCAAATCGGTGCACCTGCACCTGCCCTGGTACAGGCTTTCATGTTAGGGTTGGGAAGTCCACCAATCAAAAACAGTAAGCGGACCTCCGAATTCAAAGTGCAAACTTTGGAGGTGACTAAGAAATTGTTATGAGGATGATGATGGCCACAGGGCTACAAATAAGTATTTCGACCTCTGTGCCTGCATGTAATCTGAGAGATTAGGTTTTTAATACATCTATCTGTGTACGTTACACTTTACTATAGTGAGGTGTAATTAGCTAGTACCTGACACATGCACTGCACATGAAATGAAACAGAATTTCCGCAGCGCACACACCTCGGTAAAGTACCTTCAAGTACGATTTAAGTTTAATAGAGCTTATTTACATCCTTGCTGATTACTTGTTTCATATTTATATTTATAGTACCTATGATTAGTAATTCTCAAATTATCGTTTCGAAATATATAAGTAGATAGGTACTTATGGATCTGTAAGTAGGTTTTCATAAACTAACTCGATTTACGCACATAATTTAGTGCCATAACTCATAACTCAGCAATTACACTTTGAATGTCACAGATATTTGGACTGTTGAATAACAGTTACTTTATGACTTTGTCTTTCAAAGTTTTTTTTTATATTGAAGTACCTACGTAATGTGATTGCTTTCTTATTTATTAAAAAAAAAAATTTCATCTAGTAGGTACTGGTAGGTACTTTAGAGTGAAACAAATGAGGTGAAATTATGTGAAACGGATGAAAATCTTATCGTCGACAAAATTACTACAAGGAATTTTACTTGAATATCTATTACTTTATCTGTGATGAAATCAAGAAGTTTATAAGTGTTAATTTGATAATGACTGTGGTCACTGCTTTATTCAAAATAAGGAAAAAGAAGTGAGTGTACTGTGTAGCTACTATTAGTGAGTAGGATGTATCTGATATAAAATATTTGAATGAAACTTTAAATATTTTATCCGATGAATATTTTATTCATGCTTTATATAAATTCGCATAGAGTGCCTACTATTTTCATATAAATGCGCATACCTTTCCATTTTCGGCAAATCAATAAAATTGTGAATATTTATCATATTCTCATTAACATTATTGTCTAACTACTTATAACATCTTTCTTTACATAGGAAAACAAAAATAAAGTAACACGATTTTTAGGATTTAGGTTAATCCACATAATCTATACAAATACCGAATAAATAAAATTGAAGTTTTTGTTTGTAATATACAAACGACAACCTTTTAATAGATGCATAAATATGAATATGTACCTACGATAGGTACTTATTAAATTTTGTCTGTCTTTCTGCCTGTTTGTTCCGGTTTATATCTAGAGTGGATGGTGCCAATTTTGACGGGATTCTCACAGCAGAGAGCTGATATAAGGCGTTACTTAAGTTACTTTTCTTTGTGAAAAAGTATTGGGGTCCCACGCAAATAAAATTAAAACTAAGATCTATGTCCACGCGGACGAAGTCGCAGTAACAGTCACAGTTAGTAAAAATAAATCTACATAGTCTACATTCTCGATAAGATAACAAACTTTTACACGAATTATAAGACATAATATCACGGAATTCGTAAATTACCTGGTCAGGTCTTAGCATATAAAAGATTACAATTGCGGTCAGTAGGGGCAAAGGCCAGATGTTATAAAGAAAGTGAGGTCGGGTCGGTTCGGGCATATGTTAGTGATTTCCCTCCATAACATTTTTAGCACCTATTGTTATTGAATATACCTAATGATGGTATTGGTATGGTAGTTAGAAAGGTGTATTGCACGAGTTGTGTAACAAAAAAGTAGAAAAACGTGGATGCGTTTTTATTGTATTGTTACAAATGATAAAATTGTAACTATTTTGATGAAATAGCTATAAAATACCGTTGGACTGCTAAAGTTAAGAGAAAAGCCCGCGCCAGATCCTCCTCCGTTAATCAACAAATTTACCAGCTCGCAAGTGAGGTTGGCTTGAACTTCGAAAATCGTGTTAGGTTAGCCTACCTACCCCCAAGCTTCATTTAAGATTCATGTTTTCTAAAAAACTAAACTAGTTACTGTTCAAATACTTAGGTACTGATAGTTTTATTTAAGTAAGGTATCATAATCATAAATATGTGTAGTTACACTATTGGTGTTATTATTCACTCAAACGCATATTAATATTTAAGACGTATCTGTATTTTTGTATGTCTCGAAAGCCTATAAAAAAGAAACTCTTTTTCTCTTTCTTTAAATAAAAAATCAACTTCAACAGCCGATGTTAATCTCATTTATGATATCTATTATACCTACTTTCGCGATATTACTCATGCCACGTTACATAAAGTGCTTTGTCACCAAATGCCATCGAAACTTGTCTATCTAAAAAGGAAAAGAAATGTAAAAAAGTGGAGCATGTATAAAAATAAACTCGAATGCATCCTTTATGGATGCACACACGCCAGGTCAACTTTCATTTTTACGTATCCTTTGCGAATAAAAACACAATACGAGAGCAACAAAGGAGACGAAACGCATCCGGTCACGCGGCCGCCGCTGTGCGCCTGCACACCCCACGTAGTCAAATTATTGCTTGCCAACATTTTACTTTACCATTTTAAATCTGTTATTAAAAATCCCTTTGCGTGTGAGATGTGAAAGTGACTGAATATTTATGAAGAGATCAAAAATTTCGAGTACCTTATCAAACTACAACATGTACATGAAAAGGACTATAATTGTTATGAAAGTTATTTTACGATGTTTCAGCTTCCGTTTTAAGAGCAATTACTTGAATTTAATGCAAAATTAACATTACAAAACTTTCTACATGTAGGTAAATTCTGTTTTAATTTTAGACCCATGTCAAAATATTGATTAAGTATAGTTAAAATAGATTTAAGAGGGTGTTAAGACCAGGGCCTCGATTCTGCTGAAGGCAAACCACTGTCATAGCACTGACACTTTATTAATACCATTTAAATGAAGACTTTATTTTTATCAAGTTAAAGTCAAAAATTAAATGATATTTTGTAGAGCGAATGAACAAGTTTAATGAATTCTTTTCATTTGATTTTAGACTTAACTGTATAACGGTAAAGTCTACAATTAAATATCATTTTTTAAAATGTCAGTGGCATGACAGTGGTTTGTCTTTAGGAGAATCGATACCCAGGTGATTGCCCCTAGTAAAAGTCATAGTCTTAATACCGTGACGTTGTTCGAACTCCACCCAGAACAGTCTTGACGTGAATCTACTCCTAACCTTCACAAGCAATTTAGCTAGGTTGAATAAGTTGACGACAATACTAGTTATATATGGCCAACGTATGTAGAGGCCTTTAAAAAGGGTTGAATGGTGAATGGTTACTTTATATTCATTCTTATTTCTGACCGCTTCAGTAGTTTATAAATGCAAAATAATCCAGAACTTACAAAGAATCTTATCTATAAAATAGGTAAAACATAGTGCCGTATGGTTTCTAAAGTACTCAAAAAGTAACAATCCTGCATAAATATTATTGATTTATGTGTGAGAATCGTAAGTGAGAGAGCAATGAGAATTCAATAAGCAGTGATCAAAGTAATAACAGTTTCCGTGCGATAATCACGATACAAATATGTGTGAGTGTGATGTAAAGGTATAGTTATTGGGTCATGTTTGGGAAATTGAAAGTTTGCGACGTGACCAATTCGACAGAGCCTTGTGACCACCATACATATTTGTATTATCTATGACCATACATGTGCAAACTGAGAGAATAAGTTCAGCTAAGAGGTATACTGTCCCTTATATAGCTCTAAGCGGTTTTAATTCGTGGATCGTTAGAGCTCTTACATAAAGGTGTCCTCAATTTATACCGATTGGAGGATATGTGAGACGGATTCTTTGTTCACGAGATTTTTGTATAGGTATTATTAACTGAAGTCCACTTAAGTAAGTAAGTTATAATCTGGTGTGATTTAGATTTAGATTATAATTTTGATTTAGATTAGATGAGATTATAATTACGTCAGTTCATCCTCTACTATAGATCAGTTCCTTTTAGAAAAAACTATATTCCAGCATATTCCAGCATTTCCAGTATATCGGCATTAGCTTATTAATTTTACGCCTCATTAGCTACATACAAAAAATAATAATTCCAATTTCCCATGAATTATCCATATGAATGCCAAGAAACTTTGATAAGTAACAACTTAATTTCCGAACATAAAAAACTATAAAACAAATTTAAGGCATAAGTTAGTGTGTATAATATAACCAGTGGTGGTACTTACCGGGCATAAGGAAGTATACAAAAGCACCAAGCGCGATGCAGATAACAATGAGTGCAACTGGCCATCGCAAGGCTCGAAGGACTTGTATTTGCTTATTTGCTCTTGCACCGCTGTCGCCTGACACGCGGTACAGGCTGTCCGGATGTGTCCCCTGAAGACAAAAGATAAGCAAACCATTAGTATACAGACGAACCTGAGTTATCTTTCTATTTTGTTCCTAAACACTTTTAACAAATCAAGTGAAAATAGAGCATAATTATATTTTCAGGAATAGATTGAAGAATCTAATCGACTTGCACTACATTGGCCATTAGCTATTTTAGATTTAGGTATAGAAAAGAGCTTATTGCCGCTATGTTTTTGATGAGGAATTATGGTCTGTATCTTTCAACCACATCTAGGTATTCCGTGGTTTTCACAGTCATGAATAAGACCAAGTATTCAGTGTCGAATAAAAGAAATACGAATGCCATGTTTAGTTGATGCGAAGATTGAATAGAAACAGCGTCTATGAATGTAAATACGAGCAATTAGTTATAATTACTTAATTGCTGTACAAAATTCCAAAAGAAACATTTGCAATATAAATAAATTTTGCCATAATAGTCAATACGCCCACGTGCCGAACGAATCGTACGAAATATTCATACAAAACAAAGCATATAATGTAGATATTGTGTCCATCTTGATTACGTGATGGTCGCATAAAATTTTTATTATGTCATTTAAATGGAAGAAAGCTGCTGTCGGTGGTGAACATAACTTGTGTTAAGTATCAACTTTTGGCATAATTTATACAAGGTTAGGTCGGATTTAAGTCAATTCAATTTCATTTGGGTGTATGGCGCCCCTGCATGACCCTCAGGGCCTAATCAATCTCACCTGCAAGCCGGTAGGTACGCCTGCTGATTTACGGACGAGATTCTGATGCAGGCTTTCTTCTTGAAGTTTGGGGTTTAGACGTCAAGATAAACCAATCTATCAGGAATTGAGGAGCAGAAAAATGGACCTCGGGCTCTAAAGTACAAGCTTTGGATGCAACCATATTTGGAAGCTCTGATGTCGAAATGCGAAAGTTTATGAGTGTGTCTGGATGATTTCTTCATTCTTTCATGGTATAGTAGATTTGAATGAATTTTAAAGTTGATATAGAGTAACAAGGAACTTTACAAACGAACAAAATGATTGTCTAGATTACGATCGAAGTGATCGAACGTACAATATTTAATATAGCGGTAGTTAGTGAGATAGCCATTTTAGTTGCTAGATACTTCATCCGTGCAATCAACAAAATTTTACAAAATCGTGGGAAAATGCTCATATTTTCCGGTAAATTTGCATTTTGGTACACATACACCAGAATGCAATTTTACCTACAATTACTGGTTGGTGTAGATTTCTGCACTACACACTAGAAGCGTGTCTAAAGAAAAACAGTCGTGTTGCATATGCATACATAATATGCATTCGTTTTGTAAATATTTAGGACAGTATTACGAGTACATTAGAATTCTAATATGAGTCTAATCGATAGTTGCATCCTTAATTCGCAATTATAACTGTCAGTTGATTACTGACATTCGTATCGATTATCTAATACAACTATTTAGAAAGTTATTTATTTGTCTATCCAATGTAATAAATCTCTAAAAAGGTCTGAAGTATCTATTACCGATATATTAGGTACTGCATGCATTAAGCCATGGTATATGGCCTACTGTATTTTTTATCTGTTGTTGTTACCATAAAGAAGGCCTAGGAATGTGGGCGATATTTAAATTCATCTAATCGATAGTCATTTGAATCTGATTTATTGGTATAATATTTTGAATATTTTATGGCTATAAATTGCAACTTGGCAAATTCGAAAGATTGTGCTTCGTATCGCTGAAGAAAGTGAGATGAATGATAATATTTAAAGAATAAACAATTGAAATACTAGTATGTATTTCAAATGAAAAGAACAAAAGAGAAAAGAAGATTAGAAATGAAAGAGAAGGACACTTTATGAATGATGTCAATGTTTGTTTCGCATTCTATGAACTTACATTGCAGATTGCAAAACCAACTTTAAACAAATGTGCAGTCATCGATAAAACTAGTGAAATACATTACAATGTAGGTCTGTACTAGATCATTTTAGTTTTTATACCTGTACATGTAGTAAAAAATACTAAGGGCGAATTCCACCATTGATAAGAGCTGAATAATTGTCACTCAACAAACTACTTTCAATGGGTGAATAATTGGATATTTATTCATGTATTTCAATAACCAGATCGTCGGTAATAGCAACTTCTGTTACAAACTGCAAAATACTGAAGTAGCTATTTGAATTTTAGTAGTGAATTACATAGGTATTGGTAAACCAGTTTTAAAATCTATTATATTGAATATCCATGTAATGATCGGAGTAGGACTCCTGCTGCGTTAAATCGTCTCTATTCATTCAAATTACTTATTAACTGTCACGCTTATTGAATAATTTCATTATAGATAAATTCAATCTCGAAGTAAGTATGTGTAATCGGTATTATAAGAAACGACTACTGGTCTTTCTTTAATGACGTGGGGCAATAAAGATTTAATGGAATTCTATTCACCATATTGGATGTGCCTAATTAAACATGCCAAAGTCATTATAGATAGTCGAATGTATTTCAATAAAATGTAGCTAAACTCGAGAAGGACCTACAATCGATGGATTGACTTGAGATTTTTTTTTATTCATGATAGAATTACGTTTGACCTCGATCTCACCTGATGGTAAGTGACGATGTGGTCTACGATGAATCACGCTTGCCTAGAAAGAACCTATTCACTCCTGACTTGAAAACTCCCAGGTCATAGCTTTCCGGAAACACAGATTTTGACTGGTCGTTGCGTTTTCACTGAAGCGGGATCGACTAGCTAGGAGCAGGAAATAATGAAAAAGAAAAGAAAAATAGCACCCTGCTGTATTTAAACGTAAGTCGAGTCTATTTAAAATGCGTAATTTCAACTTTTAGCTGACACTTGTGTGGCACATTATCATAGACCTACCTGCCTACAATCATTGCGATGCATTGTAATAGGTATTTGTAATGCACTTAATTTGTTCTGTATTTTATGACAGGTTTATATTGAGCAACTGAATTTCTATATTTAAGTGCAAATATAAATATTTCCTGAGATATCAATGAATGGACTATTAATGAAAACGAGTTGTACTCGAATATACTGTAACCCACCGGTATTATGGCTAATAAAAAAACAATCGACAAGCGCTGTTATGTCAATAAAGTCTTTCGGCAGATCTAGGTCATCAGTTTTATATTTCCAATTACAAAAGTCGTTAATGTTTTCCAGCAATATTTTAGCAACTTATGCATGATCCTGATCGGAACATAAAAGACAAGTCGTTAAAGACCTTTCAGTTGTGTATCGTTGCATTATGTTTCTTAAAACAATGTTAACAAATCAACAACATTGTAACTTATGAAATAACTTCAATGAATCATGTCTGTCTCACCAGTGTCTCACCGTACCTATTTATGATTTTGAAATTGGAATGTGCTTTAAATCTGTGGCAGGTCCTATTCACTGACTTTTAAAGTTTTTAAGCTGTTCAGAACAAAAATTATGTCGCGGTTCGCGGTACAGCGGTGAGGTGGTGAGGAGGACATGGGGCGCAGAGACTAGTACTGAATTAATTAATTTAAGTCCGCTTACAGATAACAGATACAAAAAGTTGTAAGTCCGTCAATATCATTGGCCATCAAAGCAGAAAAACCCAATAACACTTTCTGAATTTTTAGTCATATTTTTTTCGATAACATAATATGCGTCATTTTAAGGTTATTCTATGGTGAAATGATTAGGGGTGATCTAAGGATTCATAAATCCAAAACTCAAATTGAATTAATAAAATTAAAATATTACACTTATTTTTGGCCCGTGATCGTGTAAGAAAATATAGAAAAGAAAGAAAGAAACATAATACACACAATAGGTCTACTTGCAGTGACTAGTGTGTCAGTGATGGTGGGGCGGTTGTACATGCATGTCAGGCTAATGCTATTAAACAATAAATTCACCCCTTCAACATACAACTCAAACATGAATTACATTACCGTCATGTAACGCGGAAGGCATTAGCCGCAGCTGAGAGGTATATTGAATCAATTGATATACATGGTCTAGTTTCAGCACGAACCGATATCCATATCATAATTAATTTATGAGCAACTACTTCATAAAATGCGATATTAAATAATAAGCCATGGGTTACGAGTCGCTGATTAACAGGCCCTATTACTACATCCTAAGCACGCAGTGACGGAATAGTAATTAATTCTGTATGAAATGTCGGTGTTAAGGCTCTAGAGAAATTCCTGAAATTCGTGTCTATCTTGTCTATCTTGATGTCACATCAGCCTATCATCATACCAGTGCCAATACCGGTTTCATTCCAAGCTAACACTTTGGAGCCTAAGATCGTTCGTGTTATTTCGCCATCATTAGTTAACATCTAGCTTCCCTGTACCTACATGTATGTTCCTCAATCTCAACCAATTTAAGTGTGCATAAGATCAAATGAAACAGTTTGTTACAGGGTTCCTATACCAGAAGGAATCACGTATCGCAATTAGTACCAGAAATATAAAAAAGGAACCTATGATATCATAAGAAATGTGCTTACAAGAGAAGAACTTAAGAGAATTGAAACTGAGGGGATTTTAAACAATTCTATGTTTTTAAATTGATTAAATAGAACGGCTGAACGAATTCATAATCGACTTCATACTCGTAGATGGCTTAAAATTTGTATGTCTCAGTACTGGCATTCTTAATTCGATTCTGTTCACCCCTTCACCACATAAATAAGTAGGAAGTATAATAATTTCATTTGATTTGATCGACAAGACTTAACTCAAACTTTTGACACAAACTCATTATCTATAATCAAATCTAGATAATCTCGTAATCATTATTATGTTATGTGATGATCGGATGAATGCAGATATAATATAGTCATTTCACTTTTCATTTGTCATACTGGCGAATTGGTTTTATGGTCATAATTAAAACCTATAAATATTAATGATGATTTTGATTTATATCATTTTAATTATTAGTAGTTCATAATTTTCAGATTTGGTTGAAAACATTTCGCCGCACAACACGACCATCTCTGAATATTTGCATATATTTCTATTAGATAATCTCACATTTTAGATCGGTGATAGATATTTTATCTGTTATTTTTTATAATATAAATGAAACGAAAGAATTTCACAGTGCATAAATATACTACGAGTATCATCTCTGATTGGTTTCTTCGATGAATTCATGAATTTGAGTGTTAGACTGAAAGGACTATTTACAGCTGTTTGTCTAACAAGTTCATGATTGAAAGTACGTTTGATAGTTAACGGTTACCGTAATCAGTAGGATAGTAACTCGTTTCTGAAGAAAATCTAAAAAGTTATAAAATAAGTTCTAGCATTACCAGCTTAAGGAAGGATTATAATGATGCTGTGAAGAGTACTGTATTGCTTTAAATAGTGCAACTGATCTGTGGTACTGCAGAAACAAAAGTCAAGATTTTTCAAAAGATTCTTTCTATATTGTACCTCTAGGTACCTATGATTTAAAATATACTTGGTACATATCTAGTTCTGACTTACAGTGTAGCCTACCTTAGCAGCGAAAGGTTTGATCTCCCTCGGCTTAGTAAAATATTTGTCCAGTTTGGTATCGTAGCCACTGATGAGATCGTTCACTGTTGGGGCCGGCATGGCTTGCACGCGGTACGACCCGTACTGCTCACCGTGCTCCGATATAGTGGGCAAGTTCGCGTTGGGTGAACTGCAGTTGCTACTTGACCGCGAATAAACGGAGTATGCGTAGTTGACAGAACCGTCCGCTGGGTTCTTAGGCTTCTTTGTGAATGCGTACCGCCTCGGTCGCTCTTCCGTAGGCTTCAAGTCGTATGTTTCGAATTTTTCAGACACAAAGTTTTCTTCTACGTCAGTAGTCGGCACGTAGCGTAGTAACCGAGGCTCTTTTATTGTCTTTTGGTATTTGACCGAGTCTGTGTCATTGTCTAACTGAGCCTGGTTTAACGTTTGCTGTAGCTCATTGGCTGATCTATGATTTTTACGTTTGATTTTTCGTTCGTTGTTAACGTGAACGTGGTCGTCAACTATCTCCGACTCCGAAGTAGGTCTATCTCCGTATAATATATAGTTTCCGTTTACCATTTTGCAATAATAATAGTTCGGTCATTGAAAGTAAAATGTTAACTTATCTTGCACGTTTCACTGTCGTTAGCACAATCATTTTAGTTGTTATTAAACACTTGTAACTCATTTACAAAAGGGTCTTCACTGTAATGAGAACAGAATCATACTGTGTAACCAATAATGAATGAAGTTGATTATTGTGTATGTAGATTGTTTGTTTGCGATGTATGTTGAAACAACGAAATTCCTTATCTGTAAATTGTGTGTGATTAATCAGAAAATGCAGATTATTGCAGGATGTGAATCAATCGTTTGTGAACATAATAACGGTGTCATTTTTAGTAGATTTTAAATATTGATTTTTAGACTAGGGACGTTGGTACCTATTTATGTCTAGGATAAACACCGGCATTGTAAAACCCTCTTAGACCATGCTGGAAAAATTTAGTCCGTAAAAATAGTCCGTTTCTAATGAAAATTGTTTATAATATTGCAAATGAAATCTTAACGAAGTACTTAAGTATAGCTACTTGAAAAAAATCACTCCCCTGCGTGTGGGAGGCGCTGTCCACACCCATCTCAACCCTAAATCATGGAATAATTTTTGTGTGGTTTTCCTAAACAGTTTTATCTAGTACCAATTAAATAAATTGGCGTCTTGTTTATTATAACTGAAAGTTGCGGGTTAGGTGATCGCATTGCCATCAACTTCATGACTCAATTGTTTTGTATTGTACCGTACAGCTAATCTATACCTATACTCACATCATTTTAGACCTATTGTTACATTTTGGTTCTATACTGTCATACTATTTTAGTTCAATAGATAGTAATAGAGTCGGCATCTATTGACTGGAAAAAGGAATGTCTAAGTTGCAACAAGCAATGAGAAAATTTGCTGTGTTGTAAACTACAAACACCACCTCTTACTGGCGGCAGATAACATTCGTATCGTTATATCGGTCATTATTGTTTTGGCGTAGTTCCCGCGCTTTTTGCCTCCCTAACGCGGGAACGTTCCCAGTAAAGCGCGTGCGCGACAATGGCGGTGGCGCGGTACACGCAACGAGAGTGAATTGCTGCGATTGCGATTGTGCAACTTTACCTCGTACTTTATGCAACTGATGTGCCGTTAATGGTGTAGATGCAGTGATAACTTGGTACATCTATTACCTCTCGTATTTCCTGATGCACTAACGTGAAACAGTTTCAACTTTATGAGACGTTATATAATGGCACAAATGGAGACATTACGACGACCCTATTCCATTAAAATAATAGAGGCCTAAGAAAACTTTAACACTTGCGAGCCACCCTAGACGGCGTCCGACATAACCTGCCCTGCTGGCCGCGGGGTGGGTATCCGTGAGGATTTCCGCACGGAAAAAAAAAGGTATACTTAATGTCGTTGGACAAACGAGGCTCTAGCGAAGTTTTTCTCTCGGGGTTAGGGGATTCAAACGACAGACGGTCCCGTAAAAGCCGAAATAAACTACGTATAACATACTTAAGTACGTAAAATACGTTTTGTTTTTGTTTTTGTTTTATAGGTCTCGTTGCAACTGTGCAATGATGAAAAGTTGATACACTTAAATAAATTCAAATTCTATTGTCATACATATGATTACAATGACAAAAGCCTACAATTCATAATAATCGTTCACATTGTAATATCAATAATGACGAACCTAGTCCTTGATCTATGTGTAGGCAGGCGGTTGTTTCGTAACGTATTATTATTATAATTCAAGCCCAACTTGAAGTTCAGATCGTCTCTTGCTATTTTATCATTGTATTTGTGACCTAACCCTACACACTAATGTAAATTCTAATATCGTAAAGTTCATTCCTTTGTTCACATTTGAATGTTAATTCAGTTGGCAACTCAGCTTCCCGTGATTACCTTTGTGAAAAATCGATATTGGTATTAAATTTTATAACAGTTATCTATGAATTTAAAAAAGGTCAAAGGTAAGGGTAACTGAAGGTTGCATTTAGTTTTATCTGATGACCTGTGGAGAATTCTGTATGAAAGACTGACGGGTATATTATTGGCAACCTAAAATATATCGTGATGATTCAAATATTTCATGGTTATGAATAAGATGATAACATATACCTAATCCAATTTTATTAGTGTCAGTATGTTTTTTTGTCTAAAGTAGCCGTAGCGTATATTGTAGTGTATCATAATATTACGGGTTCGGGTCCCTGCGAATAATTCTTTATTTCGGAAAGTCTAGCCCTGGAGGATGGCCCCATTTAAATTTAAACATATTTCGACCTATAAGTTACAAAAAAGTAACGTATTTTAATTTAATTATTGTATTAATTTATTATTATTATAACGACTTCTGCAAATGTAAATACTGACCTTTGATAATATTTTTTCATAATATTACGTTTAAACGTAATCATTAGCATAATAATAATGACATCGGAATTACTGCGCATAAGTCACCTTGAAATTTTTGCCGTTTAAAAGCATACTGTATCATCTCCGTGTGGCATAAGTAATACGGGCTTTATTAGTGCAGTGTTTAATTTTCAAAAAATTATTCATCCGAAAGGTTATTTCCGTGTTCATCACATCATAGTTTCCTATGTTTACACAAAGAATAAAATTCAATGATGCGAAAATATCACATATTTATTTATTTATAACTGAAGGAAATGTTTTTAAACAAAATATTTTATTAATCTAGTGTCCATTATCTATAATAATATTGATAATTATCTTCTCTATATTGACGTAGAGCATAATGGATTTCCTATTTAAGTTTAGATATTTCTGACTGGATGACGTTCATCCTACAGAAAAGTGACTGCTGGTGGGTAAAAAGAACCTGCAAACATTTACATCATCCAATGTATTTTGTTGAACGGTTTGGACGTTACTTCATTCGTTCGTTAAGTAGTGAACTTAATAAGTAGTATTTGTTGACTTCTAGGGGATGTATGAAGTCTTACTAATGCCATCGCGGCCCTAGTTAACCTCGATTGCTTATTGGTTCACCTGTCGATCAACAGACGAGGCTCTAGCGCAGGTTCTACTTTCGGGTGTAGGAGTTCAGACGGCGGTCGTTTCCGTGACTCAAAGACGTTTGGGACACAAATTCTACGGACACTGTGTCCCTAAGTGTACTTTCAAATTTATTTATTTTTTCAAAGACGTTACGGACTCCCACGGACACCAATATAAAACGATAGTTTTGTACAGTCGGATGGGAAACTTCTAGTTGTTTTCAATAATAACAAGTCAATAGAAAATGAATTTAAATTCTCAAAGAAAATCTCCAAGCCGCGAGATAAAAGTTTCAGATGCAACTGGGATGCCAGTACCTATCATAAGTATTAACATAGATAAGTATTGTCTAGTTGTCAGGATCAAAGTTGTTTTATTATTTTATTCAAAGTAATGTTCAAGGATAGAGTAGGTATGTTGGAATTGAGACATCTATCATAACGAATGCTAGAGGAATGTAAGTTACCTTACGCGATACAACTATCTTACACAAGATTGTGCTGATAGCCTACCATTCATCGGACATAGCAATCTATGTGATGAGATTTTTAAATTGGATACTAATACCGTACGTGCCGTCTTATGAAACCGATGTTCGATGAACTCGGACTTTGCAAACTGATTAAGATCAATAAAACATATTGCGATATGAATGTCATATAATAACATGTTGTATCACAAATCTTATTGAAAATGCCTATGCAATTACATAAATATTATTTGTATATAATTTGTATGCATCTGTGTAGTTTTGGAATATTGAACTTTTAAAACGACATGTAATAGGATCTACTGTAATACGTTACGTGTTTAACTGTGTGATATAAAACGAATTATTTTGTGCGATTTTTGCCGCGGTTTGTATTTCGTATTGCAAAAAGAACGCACACAATAAAACTTTTCGATAAAAGGACACGTAGCTATATGTGCCAATTCTACTGGCAATCAGTCGAGGGGTGTGCAAGTTCATATTTTATATCTCTCGAATATATATAAGTAGACTTAATCAGTTAAAGCTTTGCTAAATTATTAACAAAATGAAACCTTGGAGAAAGAAATAATCTACAAAATCCCATGAAACTCTTATTAAATTCAGATGCTATATTCATGCACGATTTGCCGTACAAATATGCTTTAACCCGGTAGTAGGTATGGTAATATGTTAGTAGTATGGTAGTAAGAGTATATTGGAAGAATACCTTCAAAAACTCATAAGTTCGTATTCTAAGTGACAATGGTGACAAGTTTATAGCGTTTTACGGATGGAAGAATGCTCTAGGCGTCAAATAGCCTATAATGCGTAGCGGTATTCATACAGTAAAGTCGTCATAAGCCAGTGAGCACCGCGGTCGTATAATTCGCCCAACTATGTGTTATAACCATACACTATAGCTTCTTCACCTAATTAGAAAGTTAATGTAATGTTAGATTACCCATTGTTACGAACATTGACACTTTGATTTGATATTAATATGGAAATTAATTTGAAAGCACAATGTTGATACAATAAAATGCTTGTTAGGTTTTTATGCGAAATGCTGATAGCAATCTTTTTTTTGTATAAAATGTGAATTATGCTTTGTTTACTTCAAATAAAACATCTTTTCCCATGTTAAGAACTGCTTAACCACACGCGGGTAACGGCTCCTCTGCTTAACCTATCGGTGCCCTGGTAATTTTTAATGATAAATTTCTTCCCCTAGCTCTATCATCGTATCACCAGGGCTTTTTGTTGTCCCAAATTTTGGATTGATTGAAGAACAAACTGAAGACGGCGAAGTCCCTCATAATTTTTTCACTATACCCTTTACCAATTAGATGGAAAGAAATTGGGTAACATTTACCATAGGGCAAACTATGGGTAACATAAATCATAGGCAAAATGAACAAGCATTCCCTGACTAGCCGAAAGCAATAATGAAGCTGTTTTCTTAGTTGCCATCCACCAGGACCATTTTTAGCCACTATAAAGCAAGCTAAGGAATTACTAACTACCTATATCTACAATATAAAAATAAGTCGGGTTTTCCTTCCTGACGCTATAACTCCAGAACGCACGAAACGATTTCCACGGTTTTGCATTCGTTGAATAAAGGTCTCGGGCTCCGTGAGATTTATAGCAAAGAAAACTGGAATTTACACCCGGGCGAAGCCGGATCCCGGGTCGCTAGTTGCTTGTAAATATAACGGGCAATCGTTACGTAATAGTGACGCAGCGAAGGGGGTTGGTCTTTGAAGTGGTGTGAGTGCGTCCATTGATTGGTATTCTACGAGTTATTGGAGCATTGAACTGTCACACATGATAATTAGCATTGCCTCCAACCGTTAGTGGTAATGTCCGCAGTCCAGGAGAAATCCACCCTATCAGGTCATTGACATGCAAAGTTGCCAATGAAAATGATGGCAAAAACTAACTAGCGCGCGTGGAATTTTGTCCTGTTCCCGCAATCCATGGAAACGTAATTCATGGCTAAAAAGTATAAGTATTTTATTTTTATATTAGTCACGCCAACATGACTCTACATCGCCAGTTGGTAAGTCAAAGATAAAGTCTTCAGAATGGGGGGTCACTATTACATACCCACACATTTGCGCTACAATGACTCAGCTTAACGGTCTCATCAAATGCTTTATCATACCCGGTTTAAAAGACCCAGGACTGTAGGAGGTAGGAAACACGTTCACTGGTAAAAACCCAAGTGCTAAAGGTACCCAAAAAAAAGAAGCACCCATGCATGAGAAAGTTGCGAAAAACAGAGCAAAGACTGTAGGAGTCGACTAAGAATAATTCATGACCTAACTCTAATTTTTATTATCAATGAGTTTCTCACATGTCCCCTCTCCTCCTTATGTTCTTCCTTCAGAAGTGTGTCTTCTGAAGGAACCCTAAGAGCAACTAGGTACTATCCCTTACAAGCTGGTATGCAGAACTACCTGAATGAAACCCTGCACAAAATTAGATTGTAGTCTGGAATCTGAAAGAACATAATATTATGCTTTTGTATTCCGGAAATAGTGTATTGTGGGATGCGTCAATATATCGCGCGGGCGGAGCCGTGAGTAACAGCTAGTTTAGAATATACGTAATTGGGTTGATGGTATGCCGTGGGTGATACAGTATAGATGCCATAGCAAGAGTAAGTAAAACTTCTTCATTTCAAATACAATGAGAAGTTATTGCCTTGGTCACAGACCTTGGTTATTACTACCATCATTATTAAGTAATGACTAATCGAAATTACAACTAAAACCTGTATAGTTTTCGAGTTGAAAAGCAAATTAATCATATTAATTTATTTGAAATATGAGTAGATACTGGTAGGCGGACGGATGGTTAATTATGCCACTATATAATTAGATAATAATTATGCATACACATCGCTGAAGTGCATTTGAAGTTATCTTTGACAAACGCATCCATACTTAATTAATAAAATGCGATAATGACTATGAATGTCAGGTATTGACTTTGAATTCTGACAGGAAGGCAATCTGTATATGAAAAAGTACCTTTAAACTAAGTTTTCATTCGCGTTCGTAACCACCAATACCCTTGGGTCCGAAGCCACGGACAAAATATTTAAGAATCAATCATAGATACAAAACGTTCGGTTTAATTTAACTATTTAAATCATCTGACCATTTTACTTTTTTTTGTTCAGTTTAATTTAACTGAAAACTGTTGTTGTTATCGCTGTAAATAACGTTAGAATGATTCTAAACACCCGCCCTTTGTGTTCCCGCCCATTATAGAAACGTTCACAATCAAGTTAGTATTTTTATAATATTAGGTTGCGATATCCGCAATATTTATAAATGATGATGTAGATAAGGGTTGCCTTCATCAGTAGGGATATTACGTGGCTATTAAGACGTACAAACAAACAATCAACATTCAATAATATCGACGATTACTCAACTACCACACACGATAACACTACAGACCACAACACAATCAAGACATGACCACTTTTGTTTGTTTTCAAACTCGCGAACAAATGCCGAAGAACACGTATGTACTTGCGGATAGCAAACAGGGCCTGATGGCATGTGGAGTAGACGGTGCAAGGCTGCGCGTGCGACTGAACGCGCCACTAGATGTGAGAATACCGCCGTTGCACCACCACGCATTGTCAACATAACCGTGGAAACCCACTAACAGCAATTTACGCAATCTATTATATCCAGAAGACACCAGATAGCATTTAGGTTGCGATTATTGCCCACAGCGTATTAAATAGAACAAAACAATAGTTGTGCTTGATTATAGAGTGGGTACTGCAAAGAAAATGTTGTGGGAACCCAAAAAGATTGGTTAATCGGAACCATTGAGGTTAGATATACCTAAATATATGTATTATGAGTAAGTAAGATTTAGTTTTATATAGGGCACCTCAATATTGAGGTGAACAACACTGAGAACGAGGAAATAGACCAAATGGAATAGTTATATTGATACATAAGCTAAAAGGAGTCTGAGTTACAGAACCTTACAGATGTAAACCCGACCTTATAATAAACATATAAGTACAGTTTTCCCTTTTTTCTCTACTAGCGATCTTAGTAGTCCTCCTTATTGATTAATATATTCACATACAGGCTTCTTAGGGTGACCTCAGTGATGAGAACGTATACCCATACAACAAATTACATCGTCAGGTATTAATCGCACTTTATGAGTAAAAGCATTAGTCATATCATAAAGGTCCTATGACAATAACGTTATACTAAAGTGCGTAGAGCATCCAAATATCTTAAACATAACCCTGAGTAAATAATTTACTTGGAGACGGGAACGCTAAAAATATGTACCTTATTTAGTGAGTAGTTTATAAAAACTCACAGATGCAGATCAGTTTCTGCTCAACTGATAGACAAGGGCGAAAATCAAGACCATTAAAAACTACAATAACAACAGATATTGAAATCTAATTACACAATTTATCAGAACAATAGCTCACGGATTCTTCAATGACGGTGAGGCTGTAATGAACTTCGAGAGACGCACAGTTGGTTTGTTTGTTTTTTGCGCCGGCCTGATAGGGCTCACTAACGATCTTAAACTTTACATTCATTTAAACTAAACCTAACTAACCTAAACCCCAAAGTGTGAAGGCATACAAGTTTATATTGTCCACAATTAAGGTTACTTATATTGTAGTAAGCTAACTTTAGTTTTTAATTCTTGAACTTAACCACTAACAAATCGATCTGCACTTGTCACTGACACTGTCACAAGGTCGTTAACGTCAGAGATAAAGAGCAATAAAATCATAAAATATATCCAAGCAAAGAATATATATCTGTGAATATTATATGTTTATGGTAACAATAAATTACATCATTAATAGTCTACTGTTTTAACAAAGCAATAAAACAACTATTATGTCAATTGCAATAAAAGAGTTTTATCGTCTTATTATGAGCATTTGTTCTTGTTTCCATTTGTCAAATGACGTCATTTGAGTCAAAAGGATATTATGTATTACGGCGCTGCATCTCAAAAAGGTCACTAAATAATTGTACATCTAATATTTACACGCATTATATTGCGCAGAATAATTATAAACAAAGCGTGTTCTGACTATTCAAAAGATTTTTTCAGAAGATATGTTCCAGTTCCCATAGGGGAGCGGCGCACGTTTTCATTGCACACCAGCTTCCGTCCAACAATAGATTGTGATAAAAATATTTAAGTTTCGTAAAATGTCGGTATGCAGTATGGGAAGTATCTACTTTCATATAGTTATATTTTGCATAGGTTTTGTTTAACTAAGCAATATGGCAGAATTGAATTTTGTTTTATTGGGTTGAAAAACATTACTTACCTACACATGTCATTTCTAGTGAGTGGGAAATTATTGCTTTCGATCATTCTTTGATATTGTTAAGTATGACAATGTACCTAAATGATGAGTAGGCACTAAGCCTTAACCAAAAAAAATAAATTGTAACGTATAAAAAAATTACAAGAGAGCATGAGAACATATTTCTACGAAGGCCTTTGCAATTATATTATTTCACAGAAGTGTAGAGACTTGACACTTTTTTTACTAAACGTAAAAAACAACGTAAACTCACAAAACCTAGGTTTAAATAACACCAAACAATTGAAAAGGCATGATTTTGATGTATATTTTGAAATATTAGGTAGGTACCTACGCTCTGTTTTAATTGCCAAGAGTCTACGCTTGTGAAAGAGTTTTTCTCCAACCACCAGATTAGCATAAAGTTATATAGACTCGTAGTTCATATCTCTGTTTCTTATGTTTAGTAAATATGTGAAATGGAAACGCATCTTAAGACTTAATAGACACGCAGACTCAGAGGCGCATACAAATGAAAGAAACGGACACTTGTGCAACTGTAATAATCACACACACATGTACACACGCACCATACATACAGAGATAAGTGAATCAAGTCGAGCCGTTGAGCACATGTTTGGATTGTTCCATAAGCAGAACTGATTACAGTGATTACTTATAATGACTCGTAATTACAAGACAGCTTTCATTGAAGAGCTTAAAGTTGTTATTATATCAGCCGAACAAACGGTATCATTCGAGATTTGCATAACATAGGCAACTAGTTCAGCAGATTTTAATTTAAATTAACGTTAGGTTTTTTAATAACTTTTTATACTAGTTGTTGCCATCGGCTTCCTTCACGTGGAATTCTTTTCCTATTCCTGCTTCCCATGGGAACCTATTCCAGGGATAAAGGCCAAGAGTGGCCTATGTATGTGCTATTCCAGAGTACAAGTATAATCTATCCCTGTATTTAATTTCATCCAGATCCGTTAGAGCCTGATTGCCCTCCACAAACTACTGGCGATATCAAATTTCTGGTTTTGTCACCCATCCAAAGACTGCTTTGACTAGTATTGCTTAACCTAGTAATGCACTAACTTGGGTACCACTTTGCTACGAGCTCCTCAATCAGTAGGTACACAGGTGAAGTTGCAAAAGGTAAATACGCCAGTCATGGAACAGTCAATCAAATGCCTAACAAAGTTCAGAGGATTACACACGCATAGTTAGAGCGCCGACCGCGTGTGAACCTACAAAAGACATCAACGCATTACGTCATTCTGTCGTTCATAAGTTTGTTCTACGATACAATGTTTATATGACACAATGAACTAAACAACTACACAATTATGTATTATTTATAACTAATGCTTGCTAGACGATTTATTAAGATTAGTAGTTTAAATTAATAACTTTTGTGATAATAATTTACTATGTTGGTTTACTGTATACTATAGTAAATTTAAGTTTAAAAAATAAATTCTGTTAAGTACGTATTTTTATTGTTTTATATGCAAACGCATCCCAACTTTTATGATTGCTTTCGGAAATAAAAAAATTAGAATGTTTCTTTTTTATACCACTTAGGTGGCAAACAAACACACGTCGGTCGTCGTGTCGTCATTCTATCATTATTCCCGATAGCATTCGAGTTTCTTTCCTTACCTCTTAGTTTGACTTATATGGCTTTTAAAGGAGCCGCAAGCTCTCTACCTACTCTTATTGGAGTCTAATTTTTAATTTTGTATCATTTTTATATGGGTATCGAGTTTCTACGACACCTGAGGGGGTCTTAATTTCTATCAGGTAACCAATGTTTCAGTAGATAACGACACAGTTTTTCGGCTGAACACGCAATGGTGTTGAAACATTTACACAACGCTGTGTGGCAATCAGTGGAAAGTAATAACTATTGTTTATTAATCTCCCAGGACTGAGAACAACGCGATCAAATCTGTACGAATTAATTGCTATTAATTATTCAGCACTTTACATATTTTGACATAAGCAGCACATTATTAAAGCAATAGGAAATTGCGTGATCCTTGTTCTAATCTAGGGAAATACCGCTATCATTATCATCTTAGTGATAATATAGATATTGGTGGAATGGTGGTCCTCTCAAGGCCCAAGCCAACCTCACCTACAAGCCGATACGTACAACTGCTGATGGACGAACGAATATAATATTTATAGTGTATAAAGGCCGTATAAACAAAATAATTAATAGGAGAATAGAAAAAGAAGTAATCGGACCCCGGGTTTCGCGGCGAAAGCCTCGGATGCAATCGGGAACAACGTTGAGATAATGGTGTCGATTCTGTCGTGCAATTTCACAAAACTTAACTAAAATCTCTGAATTTCAATTTCAATTTTATCTCGATTTGCTTATTTCAGAATTTTTTTAAACCATTAAATGTTATGACAGCCTGCACCTAATTGTTTTTGCCAATTTTGGAAACAAAGGAACGTTTGAATAGGCTTTAAAGTCAATATAATATTTAGAGGTTTTAGTTAAGTTTACTGAAAATCCATAACTGAATCGACACCAATAACTACTAATCTACTCTAAAGGGAAGGGGGGAGGGCTGGGAAAGGGCGGGGAGGCTAAGAAGGGGTAGGAAGGGTACAGTGAGCTCTGGCTACCCTACATACCTTGTTTTATATTATAGGTGCTCTTTCATCAGGCTATTCTTTCTGTAAGCATTTCTAAGTACAAACTTACTACTGCACGTATATATTAAATCGTAACAACTTAATAGACTAATGCATGGGATGTAATGCGATCAGTGTGACCATGATCAATGGAACGTGAAGGAAACATCAAGCTATCAGTTGTAAATAATTCATGAAGTCGTTGATTCTGTCAACTTATCTTCAATACGAAGGTTTTGAAATGCCTATAATTTAATACCTAGTAAATAACAGTTCAGCATGGTCGTTAACATTCTATAATCTGCATAATACAGAAAAATAAAGGTTAAACCTCCATGAAGAGCTAACATGTATAATTAGCTAATTTTAATAATCATAAAACCATAATGTCAGCGCATGACCATCTATACTTTATTAAATTTTACAGTAGTTGTACATTGTAGATATTAAAAAAAATGCTTGGGTAATGTGAATTAGTAAATGATTCTGAAAACAAAAAATTTTTTTTGGAATTCTTGTAAGTTTGTCTTTGTCAACGGATTTTGATACAGTTTGTTTTTAATGGCTTTGTCAGACTTAAAATCTTACGCATATTTGATCACAATCGGTTGAGTAGAAACAAAGACATAGTGAAAAAACGCGAAAATCGATGACCACGCGGGCGGAGTCGGGAGCATTTGCTAGTCTTAGTGAATGTTAAAGACGTCGTTGTTTAAAAAATCAAACCACATTAAATTGTAGGTAACCAAACCAGCGTTTACTATTTAACGAAGACATTGCATAATGAATGCATTCGATTCACAAACAGTTTTCGATTAACCATCTAAAAGTTGATTTAGAGAGAAAGCTATATTTAATGTCACGTGTCCCTAACAAAGATAACATTATAATTAACCTGTATCTATTTTAGTCAAATTAATTCTCAACAATTTATCAGATAATTTAATCGTGCGAAATAAATTAACATAAATCATTTAACACTTATTTACGTCTTAACATTTTTGACACAAACACTTTCTCAAAAAAATAATTAAACGTCATTTATAACGCACGACTCTTGACGCCTACTTTAGATGAGTAACGTTACGTCTGTGTATTCTTGAGCACATAATTATAAAGGCTACACGAAACTGTCAAAAAGGTCACCGCCCGATACCCGCGTATTTCATGATCTCGAAGAAGATGCTGACAAGGTATAATAAAGTTGCATGTGTAAATAAACTGTACAATTAATTATGATATGATGGTCTCCGCGGCATAGCGGTAGTGCCTTCGACTGCTAAGTCGGAGGTTGCGGGTTTGAGACCTGCTCATTGCAAATATTTGTAGGATGCATGGATCTAAAAAATGAATTTGTGTTCCTTTATGCGTTGGTCTGGGTGTTATGTATAATATGTAATGGTGGTATTATATAATAAAAAAAGTATCTAAAGTTTATCCGCATTTTAGAACCCATGACACAAGGTAGTACGTGCACCACATTTTTCGTAGATATGGCCCCCAAATCTCTGCAATCAGGTGTTTTGCTTCCGACCCCCAACTGCCGAAAATCTCCACCGCATAAAATACAATTGGAAAATAATCAAACTATGGGTGAATTAAAAAGTTCCATAGATATACCAAGTAACAAAGCTTATTTCCATTTTTTGTTCTAAGTGTTCTAACCGAATTGAAATAACTCGTTTTGAAAACGTAGAGTTACTGAACCGAGCGCCCGATAGGTACTTACTAATCTTACTATACACGGTATTATTGTCACACTTCTTTATAATACATTTGAAATTTGGATAGATTATGTAAATAAAAGATGTCTCATAGTGCTACATTCCATACTAATCTAACGGTTCATGGTCTTGTTCTATAAATACGTAGATATTCATTGACAATACTGGTATGTGTTCAACGCTTGTCCCGTGGTTTCATCCGCTATACTATTATTTCTATCTAAAGTGCCGACCGCCCAGTTGCGTCTTTCTGACCTATTTCTTATTACTTGACCCAAAAGGGTGACTTTGTTTTTCTTTGGCACGAATAACTCATAAAAATCCCCAGAAGTAGGCTAATTTAAGGCTCACAACATCAGCTATCTGCTAGTGAAAGCCCCATCAAAATTATGCCAACCGTTAGCGAGATTAGATATTTTACAAGCAGAAAGACAGAAAAAAATGTTAAAACGCGCTTTTTTATATAGTAAACACTATATATAAATCCATTTTCATTTACTAAAAAGTTGTTATTTCAATATTACAAACAAAAACTTCAATTTTGTTTATTTGTATAGATTGATATATTGATGTTGTAGATACCGTGATTTCTAAGATTATGTCTCTGTACGCCCACGCTAACCAGAACGGTTCTGGCTGTCAAATAAATTATACAAGTTAGTGGTTTACCGACTGATTGAACACTAATTCTCTATTAGACGAATCAATCAAAAATCTTCGATTTAAAGTTATAAATAACTGGCAGAGTTCAATCAAAGTCATCAAATATCTTGATAAACTAACACTTGAAATGATGATGATGCAATGTAAGTTTAATATACTGTATTATACTAGTGACCTGCCCTGGCTTCACTTTGGTTCAATTTGATTTCCTGTTCTTCTAACTAATGAAACAAACAAGCACATAACACTTTTGATGGTCGACGATTACCGTAGTCTATTAAATTTTACAACACAAGAAGTTATACAAGAGAAATTGCACGTTATTGATCTTAGGGCCCGCTACTCATTGAAAGAATAAAAAACTATAATAAAATTTTCATAGAAAAATCAAGCATACGGGGCAAAACAAAACTTTACTACTTTTTTATAAATCGGGGCAAATACATACTACGAAATTATTGTACGACACGACTTAATTTACGGAAACGATAACGATTGAGAAAATGAGCAAGCGTATAAAATACTTATATTAACTTTTAATATTTTTGTAATTTTATATTATGTAGATGATTGATATTATGAGGGAGGATATTATTACACCTACTGGCTATTACTAAACTCAAGCGTCCTCTCAGCATGAAACTGGTTTGAGTTAACATCCCACTGGCTTAAGCCATATAACGCATGGTTTATCAGTTTGCCTTCCATTAATCACATCATTATAATCGATGTTTATTTTAATTTTAAAAATTGGAATTCAGTACTGAGCAATCTTCTTTATATTACAAAAGGTATTTTAATGGTGATCCTCATTCCATAGACTTTACCTTTAACCTTTCTTTTTTGTTAAGCCGCTAAGATCCCGATGGAGTAGAATCCAAGAACCAATCAATCTCTTCCTCTCGCTGCATCGGTGTCGTTCAAGACGACTAAGCCCTTAAAAACGTGTTCGGGTACCACAGACCACATAACGTAATGCCAAAAGGGTGTCATAGCCATCAACAATGCGCAACTTCTTACAGCTGTCAGACAGATAACACTACAAAAAGGTATGCTATGCGTATACAAATAGGCGTTAAAATTCATTAACCCTTTTTGGGTCTAGAGAGCGCTGTGTAGATTGTCATGGAATACTTATTTATTTATTTATTCCCTCGTCATCTCTGGGACCCTGATACAATTTTTTTTCTAAATATTGCTTGCCTAAATAGTATAGTCTTAACTTAATTAGTAAGCAATGATGAAAAATATAGACGTATCACGACTGTTTACTAAAATGTATAACGCCCTAGGCTATACAATAAGTAAGACATCAGAAGCCAAACACAATATTATGACATCAATATCAAAATACCGAATAATTTGTATTCCATTTTAATTAAAATAGAAACACATAAATAATAAATGGTACTGACAGTATGCGTTACATAATTGATAGATTTGGGAGGCTGTAATTAATTGGGCGATTGATAAGCTATAAATGTGTGAATCAACGCTATATTACGATTCTTGGCTATTAATACAATATAATTGATGGTATAAAGCATATATCACCGAGTGTCGGGTGTTTGTACCAGAAAACCAGTTGTAGGTCAGTTGCCTAACGATTTGTGCAGGCAGATAACTTTCAGACATTAAAACAATAGAGACCATTAACACTTACTTAATAGTGGACTAAAAGATAATTGTGGCAACATCTTTCCAGTAAAAATAATAATTATCTCATTCGATGAATCAATAGATACGGTTATATTTGATTCAATTTAAATTTTTCGACACTAACCTATATCTGAGTATTAAAGGAGGTTTTCTGTTTGACCTGTATGTTTGTCCCCGATTTTCTCGCATTTCGTTCAACTGATTTTGAACTCAGTTTCCAGAAAAGTACTTGTACATTTTGGAAAAAGTTTTAGTATACCTACTTAACTGACTTAAATCAGAAGGTAATTCGATTCTAATCTTGCACTAAATTCTTTTTATCTATATGCTTGTTCTTTAAAAACTCAGGTTTATAAGGACATGGATTGACTGTATCATTAGTAAAACCCATTTGGAACCACAAGAACCTCATAAAAATATATAATTGATTTTCCAAGTCGTAATAAACCAAAATTAATAAAATTATTTATTGAACAGGCATTGGCGATTGACCACGAAGTGAATTCAAGTCAAACACCTAACAGTCATGAACCTTCCCCTTTTCATTTCGATTTTTATCTAAATTTTATGTATGTGCATGTTAAATTTTTTTATGTTCGTTACATGAGCCTATTAGAATACCTACCGAAGATAGTGCCAGATTAAGGTCTGCTGCTTGAATAATTCATTAATGATTTCATTATTTTCCACAAATACCTATCTTGTCATTATTTTTTTAGATAAACACAAGACTAGTTAACTGTACAAGTTCCACCGGTTATAATAAGAAAACGTGTCACTTGTTGTAAATAACAAGTTGTAATGTTAATTTATGTTATCTATTTTATAAATTTTCTCCATAAGTACACAAATAAGTAAGTTGGAATAATAATGAGGAGGATTGACTGCGAGTTTGCTAATCCAATGTGAAGGCCATCGTAGAGCAATCTAGCAATTCTCGTAACAAAGCTGTAGAGTTTGTTTGTTTGATTTGATAGCCCAAATCTTCGGGCAGGTTCTAAGATTCAACATTACACCACAACCCTTCGGAACCACCCAATAATAAAAGTTATAGTATAGTGTTTTACTTATATAATGATCTTATTTTAATATGAGCCGTCATTCTAGACATTTTTAGTTTTGAATTGTTGCATGCGAATGCGAAAGTTTAAAACGTATATATTATAGCATGTTGTATGGTAGGTAGGTAGGTACTCCACTGCCAAGCGAAGCTGATACATTGATATATCAGTGTGTCGCAATAATGTGTATCGCAATCAATTCGATGCGACACGGAATAGAAAATCCGACGGATATAAAATAGGCGACAATGTCAAAAGTCAAATATTCATTACCGCGCGCCGGACTAGAATGGCGTTGTTACGAAATTTATGTAATCGGAAGCAACCGCCAGTCGTCACTGCCAGTTTCACTACTAAACACGCGATTATTATATTACCATCATAGATCATATTCAAAAAGGGTAGATATGGCATTGGTACCTATCCTTCCTTTCCTTATCTTTAGAACATCTGTACCTAGTTGCATATACATGTTGCATATCAGTCTGTACCACAGAACAAAGAAAAATGTGGTCTGTACAATACTGCCTTCAACTACGGCGATTGTTCTGATGATGAGAGTGTTCAAAAATGGGTTGTATAGCAACCCATTTTTGTCCCACTGCTGGGCACGGGTCTCCTCTCCTCTAACGAGAAAGCTGAGAGGGTATAGGACTTAATCCACACACGCTGGCCTAATGCGGGTTGGTGGATCGGCCATGTCCTTAGAATATCTTCTAGCACGCCTTTCACAAAATTCGTTATTAGCAAAAGAGTTTGATGTCATTGCCACAATATCATGCATAATGTAAATAAACCGTTTAATTTCTAAACACTGAATTAATTTAAAAAAGCGAATCAAGATAAATAGGTGAGTAAATAACTGCTTCTAGGAAATACCTACCCTTCATTTTCTAAAAGCAGTCAAATTATAGAATGTCTTCACTATTTATTTAGTCTTTTTACCTGTCTATTTGTGCTGTTTGTGCCCGAACTCAATCAAAAGTCATAAGACCTCACCAAAAAACGGCTGAAAAAGTGTTATTAATAGCACTAGGGCTTTAGGAGCTGTATGATCTCGATTACCGATTTAAAAAGATAACTTGACAACAAACATATAATGCATCATTTTAAGACGATGTCTATATACGTCGAGGACATATTACTTTTGTAGAAATACTCGAATAAACTAAACGGAGCTTTTTATTTACGATGTTTTTCTCAAAAAAAACATATCTGTTATTCCAATCTATTACAGCGTTGATAGCATCTGTCAACTGGCTCAAATTCATAAATTGTGCTTAAATGATTAGTGATTAAATCGCTTGGTTGAAAAATATACAAATAATTATTTTCAAACAGCTTTCTTACACTACATTATTACATAAGTTATCACGCATAAAGGTACAATTGACACACTTGTCACCCAGTGAACTCAACCCGTGAGAACCAATCTGTGGTACATAAGTAATGTAGAGTGTTCACGCGGAAAGACTATCTGAGGTGTTAAGTGATATGATATTACGCAATAGACATAAACTGTGCAATATGTCATAAGGTCTCGCTTACGAATGGATGCACACCTATTAGAAATGGTTTTACATAAATTAGTCATCCTTGCTTATGTATCATGAAAAGTAAATTCTATTAGTCTGTGCATTTATCCAATTCCCAGTTATTTGAGGCCGACATAAGATGCCATTTTCCTCCCTATATACCTGATAGATGTCATCTCCTTAACCACTCCCTGTCTTGCCATATCTTTTTTCACGCAATCTATGCATTTTCTTCAGGCACTACCTCTGTTTCTAAGAACTTAAAATTATATTCTCTTGGTTGCCTTGTGCTCTAGGAAACCTATTGTAGGTATTTAAAGGGGGAAAACAATATTTTCAAGGAAATATCTAAGTAGGTACCAGTCGACCTTGCTTAGTAAAAACAAAGAAGTTGTAACAAGTAAGTTGTTCATAAAATATAATAACAGTAAACTTAAGTAAACAACATAAGTACATGAACAAACGGTTTGGAGAAAAACTCAAGCGAAAAACGATAAATAATTTTAATACATTTCAATACAATTTACCATTTTTTACCATAAGTTACAGATATCCATTATACGAGAAAATCTACTAGACAAACAGGGTCTAAACAAATTATATTGTTTTTGTACCCAATTATAACATTTGGCAACCCTGGTAAATATAACAAAGTGGACTATCAAGTCAACCAAGTTAAAAGTCAAGGTGAGTCAAGCCCATCTTTATGCGAGTGAGTAGTAGTAGAATAATTAGAATAATTAGTCTGTGTTTCCAATAATATCGGTACGTAACCTTGAGCCAATGCAGTTATAACCTTCAGAACTTTACGTATATTTAAACTGGTAAGCTGGGACTCGATTCATTAAAATTACGTTTTTAAAACGTGTGATTTCAAAATGAGCGCAAGTTACAAAATCAAGATATCCTAATTTAGTTCAAAATGAATAATATGATTTTTTTATATATATAGGACACGTCAATTTGACTTCACCTCGCCTGATGGTAAGCTAAATTCTAACATCAATAAATAATAATTGATATACCAAAATACGAGTACATATATTAGAAAGCCAAGTTTAGTAAATATCATTACTTATTTATTATTTTATTAAGGTGATCGGTAACATCGAATGCGTTAATTAGCTACATCCAAGGATGACCCGTAAACTGTTTATCGATGACTGTACCGAAGCCCCTGACTTTGTTTGCCAGTGACAGTGCACCTCCTTGGAACGTAAATGATCCCTAAGGTCGTATA
This sequence comes from Lithosia quadra, assembly GCA_963576445.1. Lineage (NCBI taxonomy): Eukaryota > Metazoa > Arthropoda > Insecta > Lepidoptera > Erebidae > Lithosia > Lithosia quadra. Next base: position 13,928,029 of record OY754874.1, read on the forward strand.
CCCAAATACTAGTAAGGACGCCATCGTAATAAACCGTGATGAATAAATAACTGACAACTTTTACATCATGAGTTTGACTTTGAAACTATAATTGATTTAATTAACAGTTTTAGTGACATCACTTACAAGTACCGGTTGGATGACTGAGTAAACGATGTTTTAATCGTTCGATCTCAATTGTTTGCCTCGACGAGTCACGACGTTATTCTAATAACCCGTACCTTTCCACCAGTGACGTATTAGGCCGCGTACAATGCGTACATATCAACTAATGGATAATTGACGTAGGTAAACTGGTCTACTACAGGCCCGTTAAGGGGCTTGAAAAGACTTAGTGATGAAGAAGTGGAGGTAGCGCCTTTGAGTACTATAATCAGTAGATGACATGACACATCCTATCCGTATTAATCAAATCACTTATGAGCGGAGTAGGATAGCAAACCCTTTGCTTTTTTGCCGCGTGCACACTAACACACCACGCCTAGTAGACGCCAGATAACGTGCGGTTTTAGTCGGTTCAATTCCGACATAACCATCCCTCCTGGCAATGGGGTTGGTATCCGTGGAGATTTACACACATGCGAAAGACATGCACCATTTTGGATGTCGTAGGCATAGAACGTAAGCAAGTGGGATTTAACATTCTTACTGCACGTTCGATAACTTGCGATAATTATGTGATTGACGAAAACTGCAAATTTACCTCCGTTCGCCCTCGATCAGCGCACCCTCACAAAGCGCTTCTTCATAGCACATCTTATCCGCTACACATAATTATCTTTAGTGAAAATCATTGATATGCACAGTTCCGCTACCTAGTTCATCTTTGTTGGAAAGGCATCCTAAGTACAGCGTAACAATAGCACCCGCTGGCATCCCACCGACCTTTGGCTGACATTTCTCATGCACACGAATTGTTTAGTTAAGCTTGAACTTTCGTTACCGACGAAAACACGATCGCTTTGTCCGCATTGCTGTAGGGTCGATTCCTGACATACCAAATGGTAAATAACTGAATTAACATTATCATGATATGATATCTTACATCTATGGTATTTTAAAACTGTAAATGGCGAGGATAAATGAAGTCTGATAGGAATGAATGGTTTAGAATGATATATTATGGGACAAGGGCAGACAATGATGATGATTTTTTAACGAGTACCTACTTAGTAAACGAAATTTCTAACTTAATATTTCAAGCAACCCTTCTATAGCTAAGCTAAATTGCGGAGCGTGGTCACCTCAGTATTGAAATAACCAGGATTTAAACCTAGGACCTCTCAATGGTCAAACCGAGTCCTTCACCACAAAGCTACCGACAACAGAAATATGGCAGTGGGTAGCCATCTCTACTGAATGCCGTCCGACGCAATATATATACCCTTTTGGTAACGTCATGGAAGCCAAAAGACGAAAGGTGGAGAACTGAACGGCTGAATAATGCAATAGTGCCGAAGACTCCTTTAGTTGCCCCATTCTCCTTCAACCCCTTACCCACCATAGATGTTTCCTCTTAAATATTTTAACCAAAACAAGTGTATTAGTAAGAGATAGATTAGTAGACACTGCCAAAAACGCTGTACATTATTATGGTTATTTCGGACACGGAACATCAGTCATAAGTGCATATCAAGGCTTCATGACGTAAGGTCCGATGAATTACGGTGCACGATTTTACTAGCGCCATATAATATCGTGTAACATATTTACATCACCAGCTTCCGCAATCACAGTCGACCTAATATTTTATCTAATACTTGAAAAACATAACAAAAATTTCCAGGTTTTTATTATTCACAAAAGTATATCCATATCAGCACTATGGCTTATGGCTGACACGAACAGTTGTGGATATCGAAGTTCCAACGCTCGACACGGGCAATAGGGCGATTTTTATATTATTCATAAAGTAGCTGTGTCTATACATAGGAGATATTTAAAAAAAAATACTGAAGTTATAGCATAGGCATAGGCTAATAATAACATAACACTCTTCTACTTTTGCAATCTAAAGACCAAGTTCGATGAAGTTTAACAGAAAGGACTTAATAAAAAGTTACTATAATAGGTATATAGTTTAATACGTGTGAAAATCCAGTACATCACTGTGAAGCGGATTTGACATAGCTGAATCACCTAAAACTAGGCACATGGTGTCACAACAGCACATGTATTGTCGATTTACTCAGACCACAGACAATACAACCTACTCGTAACTGTGACTCAGACAGACTTCTATCCTCACCCAAAAGAAACGCACGTGAGAAACGTGTGTGCTAACTCCCCTGACCAGTCAGGTCATTAGGATGATTATAAACAGGTACTTTTTTTTAGAAAATCGAAATTAATAAATATCCAGCCCCGATAAAAATACAAGTTTCTTATTTATTTATCTCTTTACAACTCAAGGTTGGCAGCGCATCTTATTAACAGGTTTTTAATTATATTAAGATGTGGTAACATAGGTAGTGCCACCGCCAAGACGCGATACAATAATCCGTTGAGTTACTTTTCATTGAAAATTATTAGATCGAATAAATTCTAAATTAAAAAATATATCTTAATGTTATTGGAAGAATTTTAATGGTTTTTATTAAAAAGAAACAATTTCAATCAGGTAATGATTACACGTAGGATTTAGCATAGTTTATAAATACACTTTCTATTCAAATTGAGTTTTATATGCAACGCGGCCAATATGCATTTTCTCTTGCAGCACACCGACTTCGCTGCATGATTGATGACTTCTATTCGTGTATACAAGTTTAAGTGATTAAGTGTTTGTCAAATTTTTAAGGTAGAACAAGTAGAGAAGCATTTCTCATCACCAAGCAGGTTTTACTGTTGTTTGCAAGGTTATGCAAATATTTAAGAAATAGTTGTTATCTATAGGTATATTTATGCATCAGCAAATCTGAATTGACGTAGATAATGCGAAATAACCAAGCCTATAAAATATCATTAACCAAGACACAGACTTGGCTCTTTTTAGGAATTTAGAGATTGTCGTTGTGATGCAAAACTTCTTTATATAGCAATCACGGGTAATCACTAATACGTTGATTGTTTAAAATCACCTTGGGTGTATAAAAAAAACTTGCATAACGAGTATTCTGTAGTAAGTAGTGTCAAGACCAAAGATAAGTATTATTTAAAGATATGTGTCGTCAATAACTACTTTGTCGGCTTTTGACCTTTAGTACTCTAATTCTAGTTACTTAGCCACCTCATATGGACTAGCTGGCGGATTTGCCACATTCGGTGGCAATGCGGGTCCGTAGACTTAATTCACTTTGGCTTATTCACCCAGGGTAATTAAGTATACTACTTAGTAGACTTAATTCACCTGTTTCTATTTTTTTTCCATAGGTGATTTATGTATACCTACTGTTAAGTAAACTTAATTCACTTGAGCTAATTCTCCTTTGTGACTTAATTCACCTACTTGCGTAGGTGACTATGATACCTATCCTCCTTTTAGCCATGAACCCGGCCTAGCCTTTTTTTTAACATACTTTCTAATTTAGTCTTATTTTGCGCGGTGCATCCTTTAAGTTCCCTGTTTCCTTCACTTTGTGTAGCTTTTTGGGTTTTGGTGCGGAATTAGCTTGTTTGGTGCTTTTTGTTTGTTTAGTGGATTTTCAATTTTTTTTTTTTATTTTTTGTTTTTCAAGCACATAATTACATTAGTTATACGAGAACAGGTTGTATTTTATTATTAAAATGTTAATATTTTAAACATTTTCCTTAATTTACCCGAGTGCATAAACTATACTGAGAAGAAAACACTGCGAATTAAGTCTGCTTACTACTAGACTGGATTACCCTAGGGCCTAGGTGAATTAGTCCAGGTTAATTAAGTCTACTAAACGGTATACCTGAATCACCTACGCAAGCAGGTGAATTAAGTCTACTAAATAGTATACTTAATTACCCTGGGTGAATTAGCCAAAGTGAATTAAGTCTACGGCACCGGCAATGCTGCCAGCCCTTTGAAAACGTTGCCTGTTTCTAATAATTCCTACTGTAACTGTAGGTAATACCTATAAATATAAACCTACTTTTTATTTTGTACTTATTCCCTCCCCATTTTAGGATGCAAATATGTTAATTGATATATTGTAATTGTACCTATTCACTTTCTGCATTCTGTTACTTTAAAGTTAAAATTCAGGTATTGAGGTCTAGCCTTACCCAGGAACCGTGACCGTGATACAATTTATGTTCTAAACAGCCTCTAGAGTGATATGCAACGTGCTAGAAGTTAATGTAGACAAATACTATAACTGACCGTAAAACACTGCACAGGGTTATCTTGGCTATAATCTTCTATATGTTGTAGGTACTTAATATGTTGTACGTCTTAGTTTCATGCACGATGAACTAAATTATTTATTATAAGATCACGAACGTATGTAAATATATCTCAATTATCTCAGCAATAAAGAGATTGAATCTGCATATGTAACGAATGTACCTACCTGCGTAATAAACTAAAGTGAATAAAGTAACTACATGACTTATGTAGATACACTATTAATTACGTGCGTGATTTTACCATTATGGTAATTTATGTTTTTGAAAATTCACCCAATTATGACTTACATACATACATACATAAACTCACGCCTATATCCCCGAAGGGGTAGGCAGAGGTGCTAACACCCACATTTCGCCAGTTTATGTTTAGGTCCCAAAAATGTAATAGGTGGCAAGCCTATTGCCATTAACCGAGCACTTATAAAACTTATGACTTAAGACAAAATTTACTTTTACAACATAATACGTAGTAGTAGTAATACATTTTTTACAAGCGGAATCTGAGGTGAAGGCTCCGCATGCAACTGGGACTAAAACCGAGGTGATGAAGATGAGTGATTTATATCTAAACGGATAAAGATTTTTGGGGATTCTGGTGGAAACCTTTGCTATTCTTATCAATACTCAATATAGGTGCAACTGTATTTTAACAATCTATTATTACCATGCCATCCATTGTTGTGTAGAAGATAGAACTTTATCAAAACTATAGCAGTACCTACACATCGATGAGAAAGAATCTTTCAATGCTTAAGCTATTATATTTCCTTCTTTTTTCTTCCTTTATTCATATTTTATTTAATTTAGTTTTTAGTGTTTAGTTAAACTAATTTAAACTTTTCTAAATCTCACAAGGTGTACCGATTTATATGTCTACAAATCATAATTTAGCAATTTACATATGCGGATATGAATAAAGAACGAATTAAGAAACATACCCATAGTATATTTCTGATTTACCAGTGCCCACTTTGAGGTACCGAACAAATTAATCACCCCACTTTTTACCATTGGTCACGAGTCACGATATTACTTAGAGCCTGTTTACATAAACAGTGTGGGCAAAGATTCGTGATTAACAATATAAATGAGATCAAAACCTCACGATCATCAGGCTCGTGAGGTCAACCTGTGCTTATTACATCCGGCTCCCAGTGACATAAGTAATCACAGTTAAATATGCATGGAACGTTTTTCAAGTGATCAATGAGCCCTACAATGTACGCAATTTTCTCACTAACGCTTTGCAATTAGAATTTATGCTTTATTATGGTCATGGTTTATAAAAGGCATCTCTTGAGACAGGCACACTGAAGAAGTACTATTAGTTATTTTGTGCTGAAGACCACTATTTTGTATGTTTACGTACATTTTATTCTGTGAATGCGGAGGGAGAAAACTTCACGAGTCATTAAAAAAAATCTATTTTTTTTCATTTTACATGAAATTGCATACCCAACCAGCAGTTATCCAGGAGTCACTTGAGGACGGTGAACTATCACAGTTGGTTCACTCTGTTTTCAAAGGGAATACCTATCCTGATATACCTAATTTCGAACTTACTTATGCTAAAAGTAACAAGTAGGTATTAAAAAAATATCACTAACATTATACAAGTAAGATTGATCATGAACATTTTTTAACAATGAAACAAAATAAAGAACAAGTTACCTATCTGTTTCTATTCTCTAATAACTGCTATTCAGAATGCTCTATTCACAAACAATAGAGTATCCATATAGGTACTCGTATTTGTAACGACTTACAATGGAAATAAAAAAAATAATCAATGAGTACTTTGCTATCGTTAGACGCATATTATACAATTTATTTCTGCATTATGCCTTTAGATATTACTAACATAATAGTACACTAAACTACGCCAAGGTGAGTTCATTGTAGAACAGACTGAGAATATTATGTATAAGAAGATATAAATGTGTCATAACATTATTAAATCAAAGACCTACCATTGAAAAAACTTTTCAACGAGGACAGACATCTAGCTGGTTTATTTTATGTAATAACTATTTTTATAATTCGTGTTTATTCATTTACATAAACAGAAAAGAAGTTTAATTAGTACAACATTCGAAATTTTTTTTATGAATCATATGGGTATTATTATAAATAACAACTAGTTATTTGATAATCTATTTAATAATAATTATGTAAATTGTGCTAAAACAGGTAATGGAAAATAATTTACTATTATAACCTACTTTTGTGCGTAGATTAATAGGTCTAGTATGTCACAAAGATATACGCATATGAACTGGACGACGTGAGTCATATATCTCCTTATTCATAAACGCATAATATATTATTAACGGTACATTAGTTAATTTACGATTCGACATTTTCTAACTTATGTGACGTGAGTATGTGAGAAAACGTGTGTTAACAGATTGTTATTTACTCAATACCTGCTACCTATTACCTATTGAGTACGCTCCAGAAAATAAGTATGAGAGGTCACGATAAAAACCTGAATGCTCTACACGCAAATGTGTTTGTTTCTTCTTACAATCCCTAAAATACTAGATTAGGGGATTGAAATACAGAACTTTACCATGAAAAGGTAATTGAACTCTAGGACAGAAAAAAAGTACGTCAAATTACCGTAGGGCTATTGTCATCATTTTCAGTGCCTTTTTCCCAACTTAGGGCAGCTTTTTAGTTTAGACTAAGTGCTACTACCTAGTACCTACTAGTACTAGTGCCGCTTCGTAGTTAGCTACGAAGCGGCACAATTTCGATATTTTCCGTGAATTGACTGCTATGCTGCTGTATTTTCACTGAAGACCACTGAACGATACGCGGACAGAAGAATTCACCACTCTCACCCAGGAGAGCAAGACGGCCTACAATTCGAGTCGCTACTTAACTTAAAGTTGTAATTAAGTACATCAATCCATCTCTCATACAGAATCTTTGTAAGATGACAGACAGATATTTCATGGCCACATTGAATTGTTGCCAATCAGCATACTAAACATATACAAGTACACGAACTTGTCTATTATGTTATTTCGCATATTATCCACAGTTCGAGGTTCATCCAATCGTTGACTTGACCTTCACAAAGCCAAGTGCCAATAATTTAGACGACAAGATAATAATAGAATGTTGCATGTCAACTATACCTAGCTGGCATTTAAATAATACTTATTTAAATGATTGTTGTATTATTATTCTTATACCGTCGCATCGGTAGTAAAATAAGGTCTGATATTTTTTGAAAGCTCCTGAGACTATGGGCGCCAATTCAAGCCGGTATACCTGCTAACTAAGGGATGAGGCTCAGACGCATGCTTTCATTAGCTGATTTGTGATGAATCCATGGGCAAGGGCAAACGGCAATCGCTCCCAGTTTTGGATGCAAAGGGGACTGGTGCTCGAATGAAAAAGACTTTGGGAATCGAACGAGGCCCTGTCGCTACCTAATATTTGATTGGATATTTGCATATATTTTTATTTCTATACACTTACACAACCAATTAAAATACTATAGCACTGGGCAGAAACATGTTTGCAGCTCCTCCGTGTGCTTGCGTAAATATCCATAGACCCTGACACGATACAGGTGAACCTACGAACACGAGTAGCGAAAACATAGCATTTTCAATAAAAGCTTGGTAGCTTTGTATTGCTAAAGAAACTTAATAAATTTTATTTATCAGTTACGGGAACCACTGCCGCTTAACACCCTAACTTCGAGCAGACACCGCAGCGCCAGATTAAATGCACCTCATTAGTAATCAGCAGGGTTACCAGTTCACAGGGGATGTTGACTTGAGCCCCGAAGACTTTAGTTTGATCAGTAAATCAGACATTACCATCGTCTACAACACAAAATAGCATTCAGTGTCCAACTCATTGTATCTTGCGTAACGTAATATTCTCTAAAATTCACAATCATGCTCGGTATTTTTACGGTACAGTGGGAGTACAGAGAACTCTGTTCCTTCAAGGAGTTAGGTTATAATGTTAGGAGCTACTGATGTTATGCTCATTTACAATAATGATGCGAAGCCGATATTGCATTATTCTTAGCATAAAATATCATGCAAATTAGCTACCTTCGTTAATGAAATGTTAATGTTTGTATTAATTTTTATTAACATTTAAGCTATCGAAATTTGTAATCCCATCATTTTGAAATCGAAGAGATTTTTGGTTGTTGTACTCAACGTGACAATAATTAAAATAAGACATCCCAACACGAAATATCAATTTGGTAAATAATGTCATAGCATTGATTTTAATTGTAACCGTGCCTATATTATATTGACAGTAACCTCAATTAATTATTTATTTAATTAATAAGTTCCTGCACGTGTTATTATCTGAAGGTAGTTCGCCAACCTCACACTCCGGTACCGTAGCTGGGTCAAGCACATGAAAAATTCAACAATCAATGTGGCAACATAATGTTCTTGAATACGATAAAAATAAATATCGAATACGCAATTTTACTCATTCGAAAACAAAATGTTTTTATTTATCTGTGCCTGTTGTTTCTTCAGAAATTGTGAAACAACAACAATAGGAATTTGCATGCAACTAGTCTACACCTAGTCGTGAGTAATGCGCAACTCGACACCTCCAGAATGTTTGTGGTTACGCATAATACTTAGGGTACACACTGGCAATACTGCATCATTAATAAAAAACCGTCAAAAGGATGAACAACCGAAGATATATCATACTTCTTTATTACAATTGCCTCATCGTCACAAGTACAATTATTTGCATAAACGCATGTAGAAAGGGTCTCCTTTCTACATGCGTCTTATGCACGGATAATATTTCAATTATTCGTGATTTGTAATAATACCTTTAGATTACCATCAAGCTAGGTTAAGTCATAATATATAGAGAAATAATGTAAAGGACGAGAGAGAGAGAGAGTTAATTTCGCTAAAGAGGACCGGCCCTAAGGATTTTTCTTTGTTCTGTGGGACCGGCAGACGATGATGAGGATGAGACTATAATTATAAGCTTACCAAAATCTGCTTGCGATACGTACCTGGAATGTACAAAACATTATTAATAATTAATTAAATAATTTAGCAACATAAAAAATATTTTTAGCTGTTTGTTTATGTCAAGTGAAGACATAAAAGTAGTCTAGGAAAATATATCTACATTAATTTAACCTTTCAGCCCAGAGTTAAATGATATACCTTGTCAAAGGCTCTATTACGTCCAACCCTACATACAAATCATACGACACAAAATAAGATGCTTGCATACAGTGTAGCTTATTGTCATTACAATTGCTAGCACTACGCTTATTTGGATAACTCTTTAAAGTTTCTGTTAAAGCACTTGACTTACTTTCTCGTTTATTATGCATTCATCTTGGAGACAATGAATTCAATAAAGCTGTTTAGACTAGCGTTGGACATAAATGAAGAGAAACGTTTCAATAATGTCAAGTTGAGTATGATTACAACAGTTGAAGCCTGCGGCGTTGTAGCCACTGCGCTTTATCTTTTAGTGGTTAAGGAACTGCGCTAAGGTATAATAAAGCGTCATTATAACGTTCATAAACATCACTGGTAGTCTTATATAGCCTAGACCAGTCAATTCTTCACCAGCACACGTGTTTCCTTCTTCCTAGAGTCCCTAATCCTATCGGCAGGGCATCTGATGAGACTCATGCAGCGTTATTGTTACGAGTACCTGCAATGTGGATTCTCATTTCTGAGACTTCACCTGCGCTGTTAGGCGACATAAATTCATGTTTACGTGCCCTACATAGAAACAGTTTATCATTTTCCTTTTTGTGTAGAGGTTAAAACTTGAATCTTGCGAATCGCTGAAGTTGATGAACCAGAAACCGAACCCGATTTCACTACTTGATATCTATATTATCACTGTCTAAGATAGATTGTCGTCTTTTACTTTTCAGATAATTAATTATCAACGTGAACGTAACTTCAAAAAGTCAAAGGTGCCTGCCCTGATAACGAATTCGATCACCGGCCGTGGGAGCCAGTTATACAACTTATTAATAATAGCCCACTAATGGTATAGCACACTCATAGCACACTTTACTGCTTTTTTACATCATTCCTTTCTGTGATTGCGTAGTTACTGTATGTACTAAAAGGTTTCTAGACAACCCCTGCCACTTATATTTTCGTAAATTAAAATATTTAATGCCATCCGCAGAGGCACCTTTTTTCCTTTTTTCGTGAAATTTAGTAAATATTTCTTATAATTTGTTTTATGTAAAACTGAAGCAAGCCGAATTTAGGCGGTCTCACTCTTTTTCCGAAAGCCGGCACCTATTGTATGTAGATACTTAATACGTAGGTACTAAGTAATTATTATCACTCATTATACGCTTCTCAAATATTTTACTTTGTATCATCATCATCATCAATTTTGCATGCGAATATATTTAGCTCGCGAATACTCTTCCGTGTGTATATACTCACTCAATAGAATAGGCCCACTTTCCTAGATCTAGGTGTACATAAACGCTAAATTGATGATTGATCAGCATTCCCATGCTATCAAGTGTTACATTGAGCTTGCATAATGTACACAACAATTCGACCCAGTTTGATCTAACCACATCTTTGTTCAATGAACGACTTTCGCTCAAAGTGCAAAATGTAAACGTACGCAAGTAGTACAAATAGGAGCAGTACAAATTAAACAATATTAGTCTGCTTATGCATATTGACGAAGAAGTACCTATTTGTTTAATATTATGCAGTAGGACCTATTATGTATTCGGAACTGTGTTCCTGAGTTCAGGACTTCGTATGTTGAGTCATAGTCGTTCTATTCCGAAAATAGTGAATGAAAATGATAATAGTATTGATGTTGTGTATTAGGTATCTAACTCAATAACCACTAAAATCTAACGAAACTATGTATGTATATTTAGCATAATTATCTTTTCAAATTGATATGATAGGTACTGAATTGGTAGTTACTGCAGGATTTACTACTAACAAATAAGGAGTTAAAAAAAGAACAATTCTGGAACGTTCGCACCTGTAATAATGTAGGTCTCAATGTCTCACAGATGCCATGCTCCTTCTGTGAAGGAGGAATCAATTCAAAATTCAATCCCCAGAAATAACATGCAGGTAGAAAGATTGTTTTAATCCAGAAATGCCTCTTTCCTTTGCACAAAGACCTGGTATTCTTTCTGTACCAGCTTACGTGTTTTCTTTCTTCTACAGTCCCGGCCCTCCCGGGTCCTTTAAGCGGGCCGTGAAAACGCATTTGATGAGACCGTCAAGTTGAGGGCCACCATTATGTCACTGTATCTACTTACGACCCCCTTCCTGAGACTTTACCCTTAGCTTTCCATCAGGCGAGGTGAAGTCATATTGATGTGACCGATATAAAAAATATGTTTGGACTGAATTTGTTGGTAAGACAAGTTATTAGGCGTCAATTAGATTTGAGCAATTGTGATTCTTTTTCCGCAATATTTTGTGGTTATCCTCATCATCATTATGGTCACCACTTACTACTTGGTACCATACTTAGAACACGAATTCGCATGAAGAGATTAAAGCATTTAGAATATAAGTATAATAAACAGTGGATATTGGACACTCGGTTATACTTTGAATATCGAGATTTTTAACCACGAGCAATATTGATTGATATTATTTTAATTATTTTTGTATTATTTCATAAATGAATGTAATATTGACCTTGTATTTGAGAAGTAACATGAGTAGCTTACCGAGAACAGTTATCGGGGAGGATTCAATTATGCGCAGCCGCGAGTCGCGTCTCATACACGCGTGCCTAATTGGCAGTGCGTGTGAGCACGATCACTATTCCAAACATTTACGGGCTTTTGTACTTGTCAACATAAACTTTTTTGCCAATTTACGCATTACGCAATTTACTTAATGTCAATTAGACCGCAGTGGGTCATTGAAATATATAATTGCAGGTCCATCCGCTTTGGTTGTCATTGCGATGAGAAAAAGTAAACATAGGTACCTACGTGATACACAAAATTGTTCGATTTCAGAACGTAACAACTATTGTGATTTGTATGTAGAGTTACGATTGATTTTTATGAATCTGGGTAAACTTTGTAAGTACTTATTAACTGGCATCATACCTAATAGGTCCTTCCTACCCGCAGCCGTGGCACCATCCTAAAGAGTGATAGCATAATCATAGAGGCTAAACAACTCATAAGCCATCTCTACACATAGACCCACCGTGCGCCATTATAAGTTTACATAAATGACGATAAAATTTAATATTTTGACAAATAGTATAAGTATACTGTGACACAATGTACCTACCATACGTCGGCCCAACGTGTACAATCGGCACAAGACGAATGTTACTAACACCTTATTACAAGATTACGCGAAAAGTTCACCATTCACACGTAACAATCGATGCGATCGATTTCTTTTTAAATTGGATTCTAATAATGTACGTGCCGTCGTGCATGAATTTAATACTTATCGAATTGGGGCAATGACACACTGCATGTGCTATTAACCACCGCGAATCATAGCATTCATAACAGTAATGAAAAGCGGAGATGAAAAGTAAAAAGTTCAAAAGGTTAAATATTCAAGTTACATTGTTCCTAAATTGCAGTATTGTGACTGCCCCCAGCAAAAGCAATACTCTTGCATTATAAGTAGGTATGCGATACGTCATAGGTACATCATTATATTATATCTATCAATCTTTCCAAAAGTCTGTTTCTGATTCACTTCGCATGTGCTTTTGGTTGAGCGTTCATTGGCACGCATATCATCCCATACAATGTCAAACCGGCTTTTTTCGAATACTACCTACATATTTGCATTTGTCACTGATAATACGTCCATATAGTATTCCTCCCTGGGGGTCTTAAGGTACTAAGAGTAAGGTGTGTGTTTCATATCTTACTCATCCCATCTGCCCCGGTGACTTGGCCCGTTGCCGGGCCACATGGGAAAAAAAAGTTTTAACTGGCCCGTTCATACGTTTACCGGGCCAGATGACACAAATCAAGTGCCATCGTCCTCGGTAAGGGAAAAATAGAGGATACGCCTCGTAATTATTTTTTCTTATATATAGGACTCGTCAATTTGACTTCACCTCGCCTGATGGTAACTTTACCTTCAGCTTACCATCAGGTGAGGTGAAGTCAAATTGACGTGTACTATATATAAAAAAATTACGAGGCGTATCCTCTATTTTTCCCTTACCGGGGACGATGGCACTTGATTTGTGTCATCTGGCCCGGTAAACATATCAACGGGCCAGTTAAAACTTTTTTTCCCATGTGGCCCGGCACCGGGCCAAGTCACCGGGGCAGATGGGATACACCCCTCACAAGGGAGAAAATACTACCTGTGGTAAATTCCGATTGATGTGAGAATCTCTTGATTTGGCTTATCTTTGTATAACTACACAGGAACGCCTATCTTCTGACCCCCTATCCCCAAGAGATCATTCGGCAGAGCCTTGTCAATTGATCAGCTTGGGCTCTAAAATTTCATTCCATTTAAGTAGGTACTCAAGATTCAAATACTGTACTCAGACTTCTTTATAATTTTCGCTATTGCTTAGCAAAGTGCCACCTGGTGTCACCTAAGATTTCGCCTTTAGTGTCACTAAGCATAGTTGCCTACTGATAGGACATTATGATATCTTAGCGCTTTGATATGTAAACATCATGATAACCAACCTCGTGTTGTAGGTATATGAAATTGTGGCGTGTGCTCGCTTGACCTCATTGACCTGTAATTATATGCTAAACATACGCACTGAAACCCTTACGGCAAGTCTTGTCTTGTATCATCTGTTCAAGAACATTAGAAATTTCCTTGTATATCCTTGCATCTGTTGCAAGAACATTAGAAATTTCCTTGCATCTGTTGCAACAACGTGTTTCAAAAAATAAATATGAATGACGTTAGGTGGAAAGTACCACCATTTGCCAAATAAGGCTTTTAGTTGGAACGTTAATGTAATTGTTTCAATAATCAATGTATATAATAGTTACCGAATGAAATGTAGGTATATGACATAATATTTGGTATTAATTTCAATAATGGCCACTGGCTACACAATAAAATATTATCTGTAAGTATAGTTACAGCTGCAGCATACTATGGGTGAGATGACAATGGAGTAAATAAACGTGTTCAACTTCTTGTTCAAAAACAATTCACCTCTTACCAAAAGTGGCGCTTTTGTGGGTTTTTTAAAGTGATCATTAAAATATTAAAATCAGAAGCGGATTGAAATCTTAATCTATGTGGATAGAACCTAGGAAATGGAAAACCATGCAAATTATGGAATATACTTACAGAGTACGGAAACGGATGCGAGCTTACAGGACATTATACAAAAATTATTTAAGCATAGATTACCTTGACCATTAAATAATGTATGTGTGAACCCCAAGAGACTCGAATTCATTACACAAAATATTTTTCAAACCAATACTGAACAATGCAATAGTGAGTTCATGTTTGGTTAGACAATACAAATGATTATACACCTGTTAATATACCATTTGAAGTACAATGGATGAGAGAAGCCCACGCTTCGTGATGAGTCAGTATGCGCAGGAGTAGCAGTGTCAGCGCAGGCGTCAGAAGATGCACAACATTAATAGTGTCACCTTGGCACACACTCATAGTACCGTCCTAATTACTAACACAAAATAAACATTAAAAGGTTGTGGGTGAACGTGTGAATGAATATTTAAACTCATTAATTAATTTGATGCGACCGTTTCGAAACAAAGCAATAACACTATAGTAAGTTTAAAAGTTCACGGCCGCTTTTAATTTAAACGGTACGAGCGTATCACAGTTCTTTAGTTTTAATTTTAAATATTATGGTCTGTGAATATATAATTAGCTGTTATTATAATTTTCTCGCACTACCAAAACAAACAATTTTGCTTAATAGTGAATAGTAGTTATATATTTATGTGTATACTATTTTAAAGTACATTTCCAACCCCTCTCGAATACTCTTCCTCTATAACACAAAGGTTTGCTAGGAGAGAACTCATTTTGAGTTAAACTCACTTTTGTAAACCATTTTCGTTATTATTTACAGTATCTGTGTAAGTTTGTGTACAAAAAAGAATTAAATAAATACAAATAGTATAAAGAGTTCTTATTTGTCTCCAAAGATTTCTACTCCTAATCATTTTTGTTTAGTGTATAAGCCATTACTGGAGCATCTGAGAGGAAATAATGCGTTAGTTAAAGTTTTGTGGTAATAGTATTAAAAGTGTAAACAAATTTAAAAAAGACAAAGAAATAGTGAAACGAACTATCCGAAACAGGAAATACATAACATTAAATAAAAAATTATACTTTCTCAGATGAGCCACTAGGATTAAACTGGAATTTCTTCATGTGTTATTTTTGTATAAGCTTGCTAATAAATTTACACCAACTGACAAGGTTATTTACTGTAAATTTTAAGGTTTAACACCGAGTAATCATTTTTAACGTTTTTATTAAGTAATCACAAGGCAAAAGACATAAAATTATTAACGAGGCAACACCAACAATATTTATAACGTTCCGGCCTAATTTAAATTTTATTCATTATTTATATCCTATATTTAGGTTTTTTTTTTATGTACCTATACGCTTTGTTTGTTTTTATCCTGATGGTGTGTGCAATAAAGAGTATCTATCTATCTATCTATCTATATCCTTCTTAACATTTATGTAGGTAAGTTAAGCGTTTTAGCTTAGCCTATAGACCTACCTTTATTTCGCTTCCAAACACAAAAAACAGTACAATAAACATTGACGGCCTCTGTGGCGCATGGCGTAGCGGTAGTGCATTCGATTGCTACGATAGGGCGCGCGGGTTTGATAAAATCTCAATGCAAATATTTGTGTGCATGAATATGTAGATTTGCATTGGTTTGGGTATTTCTATGTATAATATGTAGATATGTATTTACAAAAAAGTATATAAGTATGTATATCCGTATTCTAGGACCCATAACAAAAACTATCTAAACTATGTTCAACTTGGGTCTAGAGAGCACCGTGTAGAATGTCATATCGTATTTATTTATTTATAAACATCATGGTTACTGAAATATGGGTGTTACATAAATGTACGTAGACGATATTACATTCATGTAAGATATATTATAATACTCTTATCCATTTCTACTTATCACTACATAAAACTATTAAGTATTACTTAACATTCACTATTAATAAAATCATATAATTTTTTGCTACTAGATAATAAAAAAATTATAGCATGATGTTTTTATTTAAAATTGAATAATTGCAATATATCATTTTCAAGGCGTTTACGTGTAGCTATTGGAATTATTTATTTATTATTAATGCAAGTCATTATAATTAGTTATCTTTCCGCCCATTAGTTTTACTTTAAGGTCATTGTTAGGTATGTCGCTGTTGTAATCAATAATGCGCTGAACTATAATATATTTCCTATTGTTTAAAAGTCCCAATGATGGTGTCAGGTTGGTGCGGTATATAAGGCCCCACCAAGATCTCCAGGGGCCAAGTTAACCTTCTACGCAAGCCGGTATACCCTAACCACCCAAACTGATTGACATTGACATCTGGTGGAAAATGGAAGCGAAGCTTAAAAACTTTACATTACAGACGGATGACAGTATGTTACGTAGGTACTTAATATAAGACCATAGGTGGGTCTAAGCTAGGCGAGCCGAGCATGAGCCGAACACAAATAGCGACTTCGGAGCCAGAGTGATCTGAGGCACAAAAGTCGTCTAGTGTGGACCGACTTACAAGCCTCGAACGAGGTTTCATTTCAATTAAAAATTCGCTCCGCTTGTGCTTCGCTCGTGCGCAACTCGCCTAGCGTAGACCCACTTTAAGAAAGAGATTTTAACAGACTTACAACCATACAACACAACACAACGGTTGATAGAGTATGTTAAGTCACTTCTGTCTTGATAGATGTCAAAAGTTAAAAAGACTCTTGACACCTGTCGCATCTGTCAACACTTCACCAATATTAAATTAAATTATTGCTTTTTATACAGTTGCTTTCGGATTTCCTTTAGTTTTATAAGAAAAGACTACTATCGTCCGTCTAATATTTCATTGGTTTTACTTTGCTCACAAACCATTTTTTTATTGTAAATAATCATATACTTTTGACGCTAATTATGCCTACCTAATTAGTTATTTTATTAGTGGCATGACAGTAGCTTGTTTACACAGAATCGAGGCTCAGTTTACTGTGCCTCAGATTATATTCAGAGTTCAAAAAAAGAAGTTTACACATGACAGGACCCATAGTTTATGAGAAGCATTCTTCGGCAGATCCGGTCTTTTTGCACAAGACGACCTTAGGTAAATGAAATGTTTCGAAAATTTCCAAATTCAAATAAAATTACTGCCGTGAATTCCGGTTATGATAATTATGTGCAATATTTAGAGACACAGTATTATTATATTTTATTTAAAGAATATAAAACGACCTTTACCTATATTTATGTAAATGTTTTTCCGGTTGTAATAAATGTTATTTTTAATACAGTCTGAATATTACCTCATATCAATTGAAGATGAATCTATTATCTAAAAGACTACCAAGTCTCACTCTAACCTATTTACTAAAAATAATATTAGTTTAATCAATTCTGGCACTATTAGGTACAAATGCCATGTTTTCAGAAAGAAGCATTCGGAAGTACCCTGTAAAAAAAATCAAATTCTGAAAATATATATACTAAACGAAGTTACTAGCATGATATTGTCGGAAGTTTACACAAATCTTTAGATACTCTTCAAACTATAAGACAACCACCATCCTCAGTCTCCCCGTGCCTATGGCTGCTGAAAATCAACCAAAACGTCGGATTCCATTTAAATAATAACACCACCAATTAAATCGCCTTAATTCGTTAATAGTTACACATTATTAGTAAACTATATTATTTAAATATAGTTCACCAAACAATAAAATATCTACTGTTTACTTTCTACAGAATTATTTAGGTATATGACTTCATACTAATTAAGCGCTCTGTATACTGGAATATTCCGTTGCGAAATTTTATACCTTATTTACAATACAACACGAATTTATTCGTCGCGTTTGGCTTCGAAACTCTTGATCCGTGGGGTAAAGGTGCACACCGACTTCTTATGAAATTCAGAAAGTGTCTGAAGGCGATTTGGCGAATTGGTGCTCTCAGTTAGTTCACACTAAGGCTTTCTACGGCAATACAGCTCCAGAATCCTACCTATATCATAGACACCCTGCCGATGGGAATCAGCTTATGGAAACATTTTATGAGAACATGGACAACATATATTAGCAAGTTAGCAATTCATATTGCCTCATTTAAGTGCTGCCAATTAAGTATAACAACATATCCAAATATTTTACACGAGTAACAATCCATCTGCTCTTATCACGTTGCTGCTACAAACGTTTATCTTATTATGTAGTTTTATTTTTCTATTTTTGTACGATTAAGTTAAAATTTTGTTATTGTAACGATATCACGCCAATTAAACATGTCCGGGGATTGTACTATATGTTGTCTCATAAGAATGAGTGTAACTTTATTTTTATCGCACATTTAATGACACTGACATTTAATATTTCGATGTTATCGGAACTTGAACAATGTGCAGTGTACACTATTACAACAGAATTATTGATCCTATCATGATATTTAAGAATGCCCTGGTAATAAATATATGCTGTCAAATCCATTACATCAATAGAAAGTTTCATGGTTCTGACACGACAGCGCATTCCGAAGCGTTTAAGTTGCAAAAGTTCAAAATGAAATTGGAGCATCTTTTAATTCTTGCATGGCATATTAATATTAATCAGCACTATCTAACCCCGGGCTCCAAAGTGCAAAGTTTGGACGCAACCGGGATAGACGCTTGGATGATGATACAAGTAAGTACCAAAGTAGGGAATAGAGGAAAGACACAACAAGGGAAATATTTTTAAAGCATTTAAAAAAACATTGCACAATAACAGCAATTCGTGCATCTGTTATCGTGTTGCGAATATGTTACAAACACAACCTATGACAATCGGTGTATCTAATTCTGGACAAGTTTCATTGAACAATTAACTATGTAGTAACAAAGGAGTGCGGTCACATCTGCCTGCCTTTGCTGATATTACGTAATACTGGTAATATCTATGTGCGTTTTCGCTGATACGCCTTTCCATCAAGTCTTGTGTTCATAAAACATCGTTCGTCACAGTCTTGCATCCGTTAACATCAAAACACACATGTAGACTACCTGCTGCCCTAGCATTATTACCTAAAGTATAAATTTTGTAAATTATTTTGTAACATCATTAAGGAAGAAACGGAAAATTAATTTCCTAATAATTATGTAGGTATACTTGCATACATGGAAGAGGATATGGCAAGGAAGGAAATGATTGATGAGATGAAACTATGAAGGAGTGTGATATTATGTTGCGCCAACCCTAAATTATGGAGGTTAGGCAGATCATGGGATTACGAGTCCCTCACGAAAGATATTTTAAAAAGTTGTTTCTTTTTGTATGGATCGAGAAGATGACCTAAAACTACCTAAATACACTTACCAAAAAAGCACTTAAAGCCTCCACACGCATAAAATCTAACAAAACAAACTAACAAACGATGAATCAGTTTCTACTAAAGAAGTACTCTGTACCTACTACATAGAGAACGCGTGTCTGCATTAAAGATAAGTGACAATAACATCATTCATCTTTTGAATGATGGACACATCAAGGCTCCTGTATTGGTATTTGAAATAGGACGATTGTTCAGGGGCGTTGCCAGTCGTCTTAAGGTACACGGAGCCGGGTGCTGGCGCCAGTACACAATAGATCATTTCGCAATACTCCCTGCATACCGGTTGACATTCGACATGTTTTTACATATCGTAGCTAATAGATATTCAAATGGCACATGTTTTAACGCTTAGTACGAGGTCAAGATATATAGATCATACTGTATTATTATCGTGAATGAGTCGTTCAGTTACTTTTCTCAAGTTATTAAACAAGGATTAAGGATTGTGAAAGTTCGATTTTCAGATCCTTCATTCTTTTATTTTCAAATAATAAATCGCAAAGTCTCTGACATTAGGTACTCTCTATTCCGATATGCACAATATCAAACTGTAAGCTTGAATAATTAGAAATGTTACACAAATGATATATTAAAACCTGCAATAATGAGACGGTTTTTCATAATGTGATCCATTATTATGATGGATAAATAAAGATCCCTACATTACACGTAGTCCGATACGCAATTAGATTATAAATGTAACTTCTTTGTTGATTCGAAGTATCGTATTTGATTCACGGGTCAGGTAAATTTTTTCTGTGTTGGCACCTGGAAATATCAACGAACGTAAGAAAGAGGTAAAATGCATGACACAATACACACGTTATGGACACACAGACAGCAATAATAGCTAAGTATAATTAGGCCACTGACGGGCATGGTAAAGTGCGGTTAGCCATCTCAGAATTACTAACTTCTAAACTTTCCCACTCCATTCTTACATTTATGTTTACGGTATTGCATACCTATCAACATCAGGAAATTCAAACGTGTCCACGTGGGCGGAGCCACGGGCATAGGCTAGTATTTTAAAAACAAAAACAACTTTTAATACTCTGTAGGTACCTATGTCCCCAGACAAGATACATTTTAGTACAAGTGTATTGGATAAACAATATTATCTATGTTTAGTAGGATTATTATTGGGTTATCAGCTTTTAAATGTGCTAATTAGTTAAAGACTTTACTATCTGTCGCTTTTAAAAAATTATATATATTAAGACGTGTGTATGAAGATGTATACAGTACAGATCAATGTAACTAAAAAGGCCTTTGAACAATTATCACATTATATTTTATGACCTACTAAACTTTGCTTAAAATTGCTCGACTAATAACTAAATAATGAATAAGTATTCACACTTCGTTACAGTGTTGTATTTTTCGTAAGACAACGATGAGTCTATATAGTACTTTTTAGATGCTGTCAACAGAGAATAGCGACATGCAAATTGCATAAATGAGAGTCCTGTCCTGAAGTCATCAGTACTCTTGAACCATGGCTGTTGCGTAAGGACGCTACCTCTTTGGCAGTATTTTACCGCCACTACAAACATCTGCCATCGTCAGGGACGGCTGTATATTTTGTCTTGATGGCGATTGATGGCAAGCAAGGGGAGACATCGGTACTAAAGATTCCTGATGTCTCCCCCAGGGGGTTTACCAGGGGAGCCACGGGTCCGAAGGGGCTATTATATTGAACAACTAGAATTGCAACACTGACCGAAAGATGGCAAAATAAAAGAATGGAGGTATAGGACCTCTGGCACTCCCACAAACCTTATGAAGTAAGATAAGTTACCTAATATACTTGAAATAGGAAGATTGAACTCCTCTGGCAATGTCAACTTATTCATAATGGTGAAAGCATGACATAGGAATAGCCTATCAATCTCAGGCACAGAGGCACAATGATCGACCACAAAAAATGTTCGAATATAAATTTCTACAGAATGTATTACGTACTGAAATTGTACATCATACGTTCACATGTTACATGTATGTATGTATGTATGTACAACTAGGTTTCTAAAGGTTAATTACATAGGAAGATATCAGTTTGAGATCGCGTTGTCAGTTTCTCATTATTTTATGTTACTAAGCTGTTGGCGGCCACACCTCCCAGTCGTGCTATATCTATGTGCAAAATTCCATTCAAATCCAACGAGCCTTTCATGTGTCATCTTTTAAAGTCATTTTCACATTTATAACATTTGTTAGAATTATACACAAAATATCGATGCTAGAAGTTCACTAATCGTTATACCTACCTACTTGAATTGCTTGAGTTCTAAACAATATCTTCAATCTGTATATTTGAATAAATGGTTACACACTTTGGCGATGCACATAGTATAATTCAAGACACGAGGTGTGGTTTTAATTACAAATATTGCCACATCAACAATTCTATTAGTTGACATTTATCGCTACACACCGGGTGAATAATAAATTTATGAGGACTAAGCTTTTGCCCACATTCTCCTCGCATAATAATGATACCTATAGAAAATTATTAAATTTTCTTTCCCTCATCATATACCATAAATGTCGATCACATTATTTTTAAGTCTGTATTAAACGCTCTAGATACCCATGGGCCGTGGGATTTACGATGGTCCATCTAACACTAACCATTACGTGCACTGAGCTACGACACTGTGGAAAGAGATTTAGCTCGAAAATGTGTTTATAATCATAGTTCACGCAACCATATTATTCAAATGTTAGACATTAGAAAAGTGTAAAGAAAAATTTATGAAGATCGAAAGTAGGTACACGATCACAAAATAGGAATAGCACACGATGCAATATAATAATAATAATAAAAACACATAAATTAAATAAATAAATAAATATTCTACAACATTCTACGAAGCGCTCCCTAGACCCAAAGTAAGCATAGTGTAACTAGCTTGTGTTATGGGTTCTAGAATGCTGATAAACATACTTATATACTTTTTTTTGTAAATACATATATATTCATGCATACAAATATTTGCACTCAGCGGAAATCGAACCCGCGCCACCTGTGCATAGCAGTCGCATACACTACCGCTGCTACCGCTACGCCACAGAGGCCGTCTAAATAGCAATCGATTATATATAGGTACCTATGCAGGTATGAGATGAACAAAAAAATTCGAGTGGCTACAAACGACGATATATTATGCTGAATCTTAAGAGGGTGTTACGTTAAGTTTTCGAATCTCGATTGCTATCTGATTATGTAGGTACCTACTAACATCCGGACACACAGATCAATGTTTACATACAATATTTTTAGTTCAACTTAGCATTAATCTGAGATGTGTTTAAAAAAAATCTTGATATTAGTGTGCTTAAAACTTAAAAATACAATATTCATAAATTGGCAAGTAATTTAATTCAAGTAATCGAGATATTAATATAACCCTATTTGAGTTCGTGTAAAGCCTTCACTGTCCGTATAGACTATGTATTGCTTTGCTTTCATTCAGAACTATATCATAATTCCCATTAATCAGATTCATTCATTTATTTACGAAAATGTATGGGTAGGTACAATTAATAGTTACAATAATACAACAATATCTCCAAACTTGATATAATTTGGACATGAAAAAATAATTTATCTAATAATAAATGAATAATAAGTTGCAAATATATTATGCTGTATGTGTATAACTTAAATGAAAAATTAATTAACAACATTACTATAAGTACCTAATAGACAGAATTTATCAACGGATCTTGGGGTCAATGATCTACGATGCCAGTCCCAGCACCTAATCATTTACACGCTCGTGTTGCATGGATCTGCAGTTCATTGACTGATAACAAATCGAATTAGTCTCAATCATATCATTGCACTTTTTACCTAAATAGTTACTTAGATAAAGGTTGTGTACCTTGCGGCCTTGAATCCTTGTTTGTTATTCGAATATTTAGGTCTGTTATATCGAGATGTCTATTTAGGTCTGATATTATAAACAATTTTGGCTATATTTAAAATAGCAATCTTATGAATTTCGGTCTACTTGGTTAATATTACCTATACCTATATAGACAAATAGCCTAAACTCCGTCTCCATGGCATAGGTCAAGAAAAAAGCCCTATAAACATCAACGCTGTGTTCATTCATCTCTGCCTTACCTTTCATGATGGGAAATAATTTTAATAATATTTTACTTTTCTTAACCTAACCTCATTTTTATTATAAACCCGGTACCGGTATTCTTCAGTCATCGGTTAAGTTAGGAATGAACTTTTTTTATTATCTCTGGTCTCTGTATTAATGGGCCATTCCTTAAGTTCTCAAAACAATCGTAATAATTACAGCAAAATATGATGATTATAGACAACTTATAAATCAGGTAATCAGACACTACGAGTATACCGCAACTGTGTTGTTACGACCAAAACGATTTTTGACAAATTTCAGTAGAATTATGTGAAGTGCCTCCACAACTTCATTATGCTCGAATTTCATTAATTAGTTAAATAAGATTATGCGATGACATTGTCCACAATCATTTGCTGAAGTTAATCATTCATTACACAAGTCATAACATTACATAAAATGACTTAAGTTTCACCGTATTTTTGTACCCATGAGGGTACAAAAATGAAACATTTTGACAAACGGTAGGCTGCTCCGCAGTCTCCACTTGGCAAGAGCACGGTCATGCCCGTAGATAGATTAAAGACATATACATTTCTACTACACTACTTACTTAAATAACTGCATACCTGCAAGAAGTTCACATGGTTGAATCTTCAATAAGTAACGTGGGCGTCCTTAACATACAGCCCGACATGATTATGAAGGTTTTATTAGGTACATAATATTCATTATATAATGTATAAATTACCTTGACTACCCGCCTAACACACGAACAAGTAAATTGATTGAATGGATAATTGTCAGACTTATTAGGAAAGCATAATCAGACATTCGATTTATTGTATGTTCTGAATGATGCCAAATATAGCACCTATTGTTGCATGAATACATCATATAAGTAGGTGTCAAATAAACCGAACAATGGAGTTGTATGAAAATGAACCCCAGACTCAAAAGTGCAGCTAGGGTTGCCGCTCGAATGAAGAAAAAGTAGAGAGTGAGACTCTATTTTACGGACAAATAATGTTATGAAGAGAAGAGTAAGGCCGAATTCTGTGAGTTTGTTTTTATGGTTACAATAATCATCGGAATAAATGCACTTATTGAAGAAATTCTTTCACTATTTGAAAGATACTTGCATCATCTTCGATGGACATTGGCCATTATAATGACTAAGTTACAGAAAGCTCATATAAACCGAATCGAAACTAGAAGGTGTTTATATTTGTAGAAAAATAAGAACTATAGGTATTCGGTTATGAATTCGTTTCGGTTCAGTTTGGGTGGTAACGGGAGTTCCACCAAAATCTTCGGTGTCCAAGCCAACCTCACCTAATATAACAAATAATTTAACGATAACATAATTGCAATTCAAAGAAACCAAAAAAATGAAAAAAATCGAGATTAAAAAAATGGTTTCAGTTAAATTGTACCTACTAAAAAACTAATCTTAAACAATGTACTGCCATTATGATACAAACATAATGTTCTAAATTCTAACAAATGTAACATTCGCAAGACAAGATACAGTGATAAGGTGGTTAAACAATGCAATGACTAACGTTGAAGTCTACATTTGGGTACATCGTGAGAATTTCAGGACCTTTACTTAACAGTAGCCAAATAACGGACAAAATATCTGGTGATGCAACTACGCGGTCATGGGCGACTACTGCCACAAGCCGTTTATATTAGATGATCCAACAAGTAATGTTCAAAAAGGTTACAATCCTAAAGAACCTTTAATACTGATTAGTTTGAAAGTCCAAACCTGCCTAAAAATGTTACTTGATCTTAGCAACAAAGTTATGGATGGGCATGGATAAGATGCGCGGGCTATTATAAGTTTCCATTTGTATTAGTAGTGAGTTGACGTCCATGTTAAACAATAATACGTATTAGTAGGCACCTACATTCAGCAAATTAGTTGACCAACTTGAAATCGTATGTCTGCGGTTACCCTTAAAGCTGTCTTTTCATTTAAAGCTCATTGGATTTTGTAGCTATTTGGATTATCAGATTTATCAGATGAAACAGGGTTTCTTCTAAAAATAGATATGTAACTCTAATCTGAAAGTAATAACAAAATTCCAACGCAATTTATTATAATTATAACTACCTATGAGTGAAGAATGCTCTTGCAACCATTACAAAAATAAAATAACATATTAAGCAAAACACGAGAGCACCATTTATCTTACAAAAATCATCACCTAATATTTTAATAATGTGGACGTTAACGTCATAAACATACCACATTATGACCATAAGTCGTGTTAATAATAGCATCTACGACAGATAAAACTCAATAGCACCGGCTAACGACACACATACGACAGTAAGTGCTGCAACAAGTTACATAAAACCAGTCAAGTGTGAGTCGGATTCGCGCACGAAGGGTTATGCGTCCAGAATAATCCATGATCTTAAAATAAACACTAACTGTTGCCCGCGGTTGTGCCCGCGTGTAATTGTGAGCACATTCCCATGGCCAAAAAAAATCCGGGATAAAAGTAGATTATCTGATAGTTCAGCCGTTTTATGTGTGAAATCTATACAATTTGAAAACTATAATGAGGCTGCGTCTATACATTGGAGATATTTAAGAAAATACTCCTTCTTTTCCAATGACACCACCAAATACCTAATATATGAAAGATTCTGAACACGCATGTGTGTTCGCGATGGCCCCAAAAACTACAGAACGGATTTTGAAGAAGTTTTTTTATTTAAAAGGTCTTGATCAAACTTGAAATTCTCCGTATATTTGTTCAAAATTGGATAAGTAGGACCGGAAAATCATTATTATCGTTTTTATTATTATAATGTTCACTTATTTAATTTGTTGATGTTGCTGCAAATCGGAAAACCTCTATTAAGTTAAACAAATTTCCACTTTTGAAATCCGTTATCGCTGGATTTCACTAGTGAAAATCTTTATAGCTTAATGGAGGTTTTCCGTTTATTAATGTTATAATTCATCGACAAAAGCGACCTTGTCGTCTACTGAATAAAATTTATTGTTAGTTAGAAACTTTTGTGTACAGAGGTGTTAAAGGTTTTCGGGGCCCAAGTCAACCTCACCTGCTAGTCGGCGAAACAGTCGATAAATAATAAGCGGACCCCGGTTTCTAAATCGGGCAATCGCAAGGAGGCTGATGAGAAACTCTTTGCAAAATTCATACACCTGCGTCCAAGCTTGCATATCGTTACAACACAAAAAGTTATCAGTGCTTAGGTCGTAAGAATTTTATTCTATCGTTAAATGTTATGAAATGTTGCCGCGCGAATTAAATATCTACAATATTCATTGCATTGTCTGTGCTATAAATCCTTTTGATTCATATCTGTATTTATCTGACAGCGACAAAACTAAGAAAGAAGAGTTATGTGTTTGACCTACGCAAAAACTCGCACTAGGCACTCAGTAAGTAGGTACATCATATTAACATAGTTAATAATAGTTCTGTTATCTAAGTACTGCATTGTAATTTGACTGCAGATACAAACTACTTACTTAAATGATAACAAGAAAATATAAAAAATCAACAAAGTTTATCCAACCGTTTGTGCATCTTTTAGTGACAAACTAACTCACATTCATATCCTGATAATATTATAAATGAAATAGTAGTTAAATGTTTGTTACTTAATAAGAACCAGAACGGATCTCGCTAAAATTTGGTACATTTGGGAAAGATTTACTTATATCCCTGGAGTGGGTTCCCATGACTTGTAGGAAATAGACCAGAATTTCATGCGAGCTGGACTTCAGACATTATTAGGTATAATTTTTGTTAAATTTGATTATGTTTATGCAAAATAATAATAGGTACATCCCATACCTACTTATTAAACGAAAAACTTACAACACACAGTAGTGAATGACATGTCATAGGTTAGATTTCTGAAACATTTGATATTAGAAAATTTAATAACGTTTCTATCGTCGTAATAAAGTAATTTTCTAATCAATCTTCAACAGCTGGACGGTATGAGTAGGTAATAAATAACATTATTACTCTTGGCCTCCCGCGGAAGTTCAAGTTCGTTCCCCGGTCACGAACCTCTGACTTTTGAAGTTTACATGCATATTAAACATTAATTCATTTAATTTAACGATCAAGAAAGCTGTATCAGTTAAATTAATTCTAAAACTACGAGACCGATTTCATAAATCCAACCCGGGCATCGAAGTCGGAAACTTTTACACCAACATTTACATCGCAATCACTGTACGTACAAGGTATGTAGAATAAATGAATATAGGTACCAGCTACATAAACTAATAAGTACTTGTAAGAAACACCATATTATACATAATCTCTTTTATCCGTGTTAAAGTTAGCATGCGACCGGCGCGTGCGATGATTATAAAAAGTACCAAGTAAGTATTAAAGATTATTTCGCTATCACTATCTACATCTGGGTAGCTTTCCGTTCCTAACCCCATTTGGCACAAATATAAATATTTATGCGTCATTGATTCCAACTCATTACATAATTTTATTTTGCTTAATTCCCATTCAAAACAATCGTGAAGATTTTTGTAAACCTTCTAAATACCTACATGATAGTAATTTTAATGTTGTTATGTAGGTACAATATGTTACAATTTTATCTACTTGACATGCGACGACCGGAATCTACCCAGTGACTCTGAAGCCGGCTGTATATATTGGCCCAACATTCGCCAATATTAGTCACAGAACGACCAATTTACGTAAATATACTAGTTTAAGTATACTGTGCGGACTGTGCCTGTGACTCGAGTTTGTTTGAACGATGACGTTTGGAGGAAGGCGAAATATTTCACACAAGAAAGCCGATTAGGGCGAAGTGCAATTTATCAACTGTAACAATTATCATATTATAGTTTCCAGGTCATGTACTCAATAGGGAGGCTTGTGGGGATCACCTTGTGAAACACCTCAACTAAACTCTTTATAAAATTTAATTTCAAATTGCCAGCAGTTCTGCATCGTGCCAATGATTATATTTCTATGATTTGCGGACCTAGAATTTTATTACAGGTATGATGTTCTCCGTTACATGGTTGATCTCTAGAATAACAGATGGACAAGTACATTACATTGGACAAGAGAGTAAATGAGACATGAACTGAGCAAGGGCCTCGACCCTTCGACCACACCGCGCCTGTCGCGGTCGACAAAACTCCTTTTAACATGTGATGATATGACGAGTGATGATAGCTATACGGCTCCAAAGGCGACCAGTGTACATGAGATTATCAGTGATAGGCTTGTAAGACAGAAGTTTGACGCGTATAAATGGGAGCAATTATTAGACATAACGTGTCCGTTGCTATTGTTTCAGACGTTGTGCACAGTGTTCGATAATATGTATAAGGAAAGTACTATTAGTGTTAAGTTGCATAATAAAAACATAAAACAGCCATGGGTTGATAAACAATTATATACTATGTTGTTAAGAAGGGATTATTTATTTAGGGTGTGGAAAGCAGAGCCAAAAAATATGAATAAGCGATTAGAGTATACAAGGTTTAGAAATAAAGTAAATAAATTAGTAAACCAAACCAAGAATAAATACAGACAGACAGAAATAAAAAATTGTAACGGGGATTATAGAAAAATATGGTCAAAAATTAACTCATGGCTTGGTCAAAGAAAAAATAGCTTGGATGATGTTATAATGAGATATTTAGGCAAAACGGAAAATATAGGTCAAATTTGTACAAACTTTGGGAAGACATTTACTGAAGAAATAAAATCTATTAAACATAACTGCAACACACAGTTTTTGGATAGGAACGAATATGTGGTACCAAGTCCGGTCAGCTTTAGATATGTTCCCGTACATGCGTCCGATATTGAAAAGGTCATAAAATCCTTGTCTTGTGAAAAAGCACCGGGGCTGGATGGAATTAGGGTTAATGATGTTAAATATTTAAAAAACCAGTTAAGTCCCATTATAGCTTTGTTCATGAATATGTGTTTGTCGCGGGGTATATACCCTGATCAGCTAAAAAGTGCAATTGTACGTCCGATTTTCAAGTCTGGCAATCATTTGGAATATGTAAATTACAGGCCAATAGCCATACTCTCGGTTATTGATAAGATAATTGAAAAAAATATTGTTGGTAAAATAAGTGATTTCTTGGAATGCCATAATATACTGTCAGACTCACAGCACGGGTTCCGTAAGGGGCGGAGTACTACCACAGCGCTATCGGGGTTTGTAGACTATGTTAATGAATGTTTAGACGATGGTAAACAACTTATAGCATTATACATAGATTATAAAAAAGCATTTGATACGCTGGATCATGCCATACTGTTACAGGCCATGCATGAATGCGGTATACGAGGTCCTACGAACAAATGGTTCGAAAATTACTTGACTAATAGGAAAATACGCACCGTCATATGTGGAGTGGCCGGTGACGAGATGGCGGTGGATCTAGGGGTACCGACCGGATCGGTGTTTGGGCCCGTGGGTTATGTGATGCACGTCAACAGCGTGTCAAATGTTGTGAAGAAATGTCGGGTGTACATGTACGCGGATGACATGTGTCTCGTTTATGGTGCTAAAGATATACGAGAGATTCAAAAGTGTATACAAGAGGACTTTGAGAGTATTACCAAGTGGGCACATGACAATGGCATAATATTAAACTGTAGCAAAACCAAATGTATGCATATACACTCGCCATATAACCGACGGGCTAAAACAGTGGGTACGGAAAGCCTTGCTGTGATAGGACATACATACGAATGTTTGCATAACAATAAAAATATTTGTGCTTGTAATAACTTAGAATATGTAGTAAACTTCAAATACCTAGGTTTAAATATCGATATTAATTTCAATTGGAAAACCCATGTATCGGATCTTTGTAATAGGCTGCGATCAGTATTAGGGAAGTTCTATCAATTGAGTAGAGTATTAAATAAACATACATTACTTATTGTATATTATGCACTAGCTGACTCACTCATTAGTTATGGACTTTTTGTTTATGGCAGAACTTTTAAAACATATTTAGACAAAATAAAAGATTTACAACTAAGATTAATTAAATTTTTAGTAAGCAAGAAAGATAGGGACAGCTGCAACAAAGACTATGAAAAGTTATTTACTATCTGTGGAATTCTACCATTAGAAAAAAAAGTCGAATACTTGTTGGGACTAGAGTATTATTACGATGACGAACATAAAGAAATTACAAACAATAAATATAGTAAAAGAAGTAATAGAAAAAATAAATTCGTACAACCTCGCGTGACAAACTATTATGGCGAAAGACTGCCAAAATATTTAGTACCAAATACATTCAATAAGTATGATTTGTTAAGGCAGAGCCCTAAGATGAGTAAAGGTGCGTTGAAATCTAAATTAAAAGACTTGCTTCTCAACGGACAGACAGACAGACCAATAGATAGACAGACGGACAGACAGACAGATGTACAGACGCACAGAATGACGGACGGACAGACAGACAGACAGACAAACAGTCAGAAAATAATGTAAAAAATAAAAAAGATCTTTTGTGTTGGGGGTTGTGGGTGTCGGTGCAGCGCCGAAACAACATGCCTCACATGTTGTTTTGGTGCTGCAGTTGAACGCCTCAACTACAATAATTATTATTTGTAATTAATAGCCTTTTGTACTATAAGTGTTTTTGTAGTATTAGTACTTAAGTAAAAATGTATGAAATACGAGCGCGTCTCGCCATCAAACTTAACCGTTTGGCGAGAAAAAAATTAACAGACTAATGTATATTGTTCAGTAAATAAAAAAAAAAAAAAAAAAAAAATGTAAAGAATACATGTCAGCCATCAATTTGCAGCACTCATAATTAATAATACATTATTCGCGTGAATATATCGACGTCCCCGAGGAATAAACCGGTAATCGCAAAAATCAAATTTTACAGGAGAAAAAGATTAGTGTTTTTCGGTTCTAACTTTTCTATAAAAGATAATTATGACAACATTTTAATACGACGGGAAAGCTAATTTTTGCCCAAACAGATCATAGTTAGCCATGTGACTATTCATTAAACACAGAATTAGATATTCACCAAAGTTCAAATTACCGAAAAAGTTTTCTAACAGTTTTTAGGGTATTGATATATTACCACCATGAACTATCAATAATATTCCAGCAACATCTACTTACAGAATTATTCTTGTAATATAAAAATAGTTTCTTAAAAATCATAGACATAACATTACTTTACTGAGTTCTCCATCGATGTATGTTTTCATAAGTAGATAAATGTAATGTTCAGTTACCGACTTATTACGGTAAACATTTTAATAACCTTATAATGGTAAAGTATAGTAACTGGAATATTATAGGTCTTTCTGGTAATCATATTTTAATGTAATCGCTGAAACAGATTATGTAAATAAATTTGCTATCGGTATCTCTAAGGAAAAATTAAAGAAAATTTATAAAATTCATCAGAATATTTTTTTTTAATGGGTAAAAAGTCCTAAAGTCCTTAATGAGATCACAATTGTAATATAAAAAATATAAAGAAATAAAAACATCAAAAGCAGTACTTAATCACGATTTTCATTGTATCATCATCAATATCTTGTTCACTATTTTCTATATATTCAGACACTAAAGCAACATAAAATGGGTGCTATTACTGTGGAATTGCTCCACGGTTGCATAAAAATATTACCTAAATCAATAGGTAATACCTTGGTTATGGGAAGAGGTTGATGATACGTACATTCCAATACAATATCAGCCACAACCAATGAAACTGTTTTAGGTTTTCGCCCGCGTCGTTTCGTTTGAAATGAACTCATAAAATCTAATTCAGAATAGAATAAAAAATAAAGAAAGAGCATCAAAATCATATTTAAAGAAAACCTTATCTTGTTCAGATGATGCCAATTTAAAGGATTAACTATTTGTTTAATATCGAATCGCCCTCGTTTTGGCTATGCCCAGTTTTAAAAAACCTGTATAATATTATGGATGTATTTGAACATAACAGCCATCTGAATAGAGGTAGAATTTACTAATACCTCGTTCATGTTCGGACTTGAGGAATTGTAGCAAACAACTACCAATTTCGGTGCAGCCTCGCCTTGCAATTTGTTAATGCCACACATAACAATAACCTTTTTACGAAGTGCATCAAAAATGGTGCAGTTGTATACTGGGACTGGGTACTTTCGTTTATAGTAGAAAATACCCACAGAAGATTGCGGTCTAATCGAATATAGCAATAGTGCTGTCATTTATATCAGTGCGCAGGACAAGTTCCAGCAACAGGCCGCGCTATTTACACGAACCGTTTCGACCCACTTTTGACACCCGTGTACCTCAGTCTCTATTGCAAGTACAGAGAAGAAATTGCAAGTACCTACGTAATCATATACTAGTACTAAAGCAGTATGCCAAATTTCAGTAGATCCTGAAATTAATAGCTAATTTTGCCACTGACTGACTGACTCACTGATCGGTAATCAAAACCTTTAGGCTACTTCCAATTGTCCTAGCGTTATGAAATAGGTACCTACTCGATTCTGTGCTGGAGCTCATTTTTCGAGGTCTATTATTGTGCTTACGTCTGTTTTAATTTTTTCTATTGCTCTGTATACCATTTTTGTTCATTAATTTGTAAAATATTTAGGAAAATTTTCTTACAAACCAAAACCGCCACATCTCTTAAAGAAAATAAATATATAACAGTCTGTGTGCGATTATTTTTTCGGTCAAGTCGTTCGTTTGATGTTTTCTGTTTTAATATAATACATACTGTATACATATATATATATACACTATATTAAGCAATGTATGGCTATTGCTGTTCTCGATCAGCTAGTTTATAAAATTTATCTAATAAATTTTGCCTGTCTGAAGAGATAAATTTGCTACCACAGTTCAATTTACGATTACATTACAGGTCTGGTCCTATAGACTTTTGGGGATACTTATTTTTATTATGACAGCCGTCGTAAGCCTGACCAAAGTTTACCCAAATGATTACTGTAACAGAGTATTACCGAAAATGTGTATCTCATAAATCACGAGAATAAACCTGTAATCGCTTTAACCAGTATTTAATAGAAAATATTTTGCAGTAATATTACTATACCGAAATGTAGCCACATAAATGAATTTGTAATAATGTATTATGATATTCTTCTCGTACATAAAAATTAACACTTTTCCGAAGAATAAAGGTGTCATGAGGTAAATAGTTGGCTATCATCGCAGGAAAAATTTGAAAAAAATTACATAGGTGTATTCCGACCCATAGATACCGAAAATGCTTTAACAGTAATAACCCAGTAATAGTACAATACAGGTTTATTCCTTGGGGGCGTCGATATCGCTTTTTGTTTTAGTCTTTTGCATAATCCGAGGTCAAACATTTAATCTTGCTTCAGAAATCATTAACAAAAGCAACACCAATGGATTCAGTTTGTTAAAAAGAAACGATCTATCCTTAAACCAACATCGCTTTTAACTGTGGCTCAACAAGAATTCCAAAGAGACAAGGTTACGTCAATGTGAAGACTACACCAGCTCGTTAAATCATTACTGTATAATTTTTCATACATTTCAACAAAACGAGGTTAGAAGGCGATAATCGTGGGCATGGCAGGTTGGGCTTCGTACTGGAATCTGCAGAAATGTCATGGCATTCTTGCAGACAAGGGCGACCCCATAGATTTATTGATACCTATAATTTGCGAAGTAATTGATAGGTACTAAACAAAGAGAATATGAGCTATTTGCTCTTCTGAACATAAATCTACATAGATTTGTTAATTAGGTTTTGACATAGATTTTGAATTCTAGAGATATGCTGTTCGTAGCAATATAGGTATGTTTGAGTCACTGCTTACACAATATATCACAGACAGATAGAAGGATTAAACTCATATGTCCATTATGTCCATGTCAATATCACGCAAACAAGATGACGAGCGTCTTTGGAGTGTTTCTTGATAATAGGAACCGTTAAAACTATTGGATAATTTCTGATGCAGACTTGGTATCACTTTTGACTTTATAGCTGACTCACAAGGTGTGTGCATCTGTAACACTTTTGACTCCCTATCGAATTTCCGTTCAAATTTCTTATTTGGTTTACTAATCACTATCTTACGAATTTTTTGAAGCAACTATAAACTGAAGGTCAATTATCGTAATAAAACTATTTACAAAATTCAGTTTCAGTCTAGACTGAAACTGAATTTTGTAAATATCTCGATCTCATGTCGATCTCCTAAATGTCAAAAAATGTTTTCTTGTTTTTTTTCCTTTCTGCAGTAAGTAGGTATATTCCACCTAGGCTTTTTTACCTATGAATAAACCCACTGCTGTGAACTATTTCGTCATTCACACCAACGAAATTAATGTAGTCTGACAATCTGAGTACCTTCAACAAAATCAGCAAAAGATAATCGATCAGGGACGCTCCCACCAGCCACCTAATTAATTAATTACATGGCTTGTGCAATGTGCGTTCCGGTCTCTGATTATTGCACCCGCTGAAAGTAAAAGTGCTCTGTAAATTTCCTAGGCCGAAGTACAAATGTCCTAATTAATACTTAATACTGAGGTCTAATTACAAGAATAATTAATTCAAGTCCAAGTTGTAAGGTCAGGCCATGCTAACTAGTAATAGTAACTTGGAAATTCGATTTTTTGTGTAGAAGTTTATTATGTAAATAAACAAAAGTCTGTAGTAGGCCTTCCGTAAAAAATACAGCCAAAAAGGTGCGAACGATTAGTTTCCTTTTGGTTCGCTCTGCCGAGAGAGCCTATCGTCTGACCTTACAACCTCGAGAGACACATCATTAAGATTAAGAGTAGTGTCTTACTTTTGAAACTATAATAACGATACCTAAAAATCTTTGTTTCAAAACTAATCGCGCCAACAGTGACCATTTAAAAATTCTATTATATTATTATTTTACATCTTTCTTCATCGCATCCTATAACAAAGTTTCGGTGATTGATCACCATCTTAATTCGTATTAGCTCTCTAGCCGCCATCGCGCCAGTATCATGTAAAACTATACCTATCATTTATCAGCGTGATCTATACCTTCCATATACATTTTGACAGTTACGAGTGGCTTAATATTATGGCATGCACCGATTCCATTGTTCTCTATTCGCTTTCTCGCATGCTAGATTTAGTAGCGATATAAAGTCGCCCGGAACTTCTTAGTACAATGACATTTTCAATCTACAAACTAATCCCAGAAGATAGGCCGGGTGTTATGTAAGATGTTCTCGTTAAACGTAAAGCACCGATGCTAAACCATTCACGGTGAATGCCCTCCGAGTCCTGTTACAATCTAAAATTATTTTGTACCAGTAATTTTTTTATCTGGTGTCGTGGATCTCATTAGCTGTGTGATCACCTTATTTCATTCTAACAATAGCTGAATTTATGCTATTCTTTTCCGTGACGATAATTAACTCCGAGGAACGTATTTCAATGAATCGGTACGTAATTCCTAATTAATTCCATTCCATTAATTTGGCTACGACCACACATACAATGAAAGTACGTTCCTACGTACTTTCATTGTATATGTGGTCGTAGCCAAATTACGCCTACCGGGGTTTCGGATGATTTGGTACATACCTCTGTGGGTGGATATATTCGCATCGAACCCGTTGATACTATACGGTATGCCGTTATGAAATCCAATTGCGGGAGAATTCGGATATACCCTCAGAAGGCGTACTGTTAGGAGCAAACGATGAGGGACGTAAAGGATGTTATAATTTGGTTGAAGGCCAATTTTACCATGAAGAACTGCTAATCTTTTACAGGATTTTGCAAGTTCGACAACGCGTCTTGCGTCAGGTTAGCAATGTGTTACTTGAGTATTTTAATAATATAAAAAAGATTTCTTTTGATTGAATATCAGTGGCTAATATTTTAATAGTTTCGTAAAATTGATGTTCAGTGATGCATGTGCAGTATTGCACCATACAAGCATCATAGAACATCCATTATTCATATTAATTAACAGTTATCAAATGAATATTAAAGTTTTTCAGCAACGTGATTCATTATTGTTATAGAAGATATTATTTATTATCTATTGACGTAAATGCTAGTCCGGTTACAGTAGGTATAGGGTGTGCAACACTGCGTAGTGACGGCGACAGCGATTCAGCTTTCTTACTAAGTGGAAAAATTCTATAGATCACGAAGGTTTCCTGTGATACGTAAAGTAGCGATTGTGAATGACGATTGTGTCACCTTTGACCAATATCGGGCGCATGCTAATGATGTCACCGCTTTATCATAATCAGATGATACGTAGCCAGTTCTCGTGGTAAAACTTTATGGTCGTAAGTATAACTTTATCACTTACTTCAGGGTAAGCAGTTCCGATTACCATCTTTCAATTACCATTTGTCAACTATCCAAAGTCCAAACTGTCTGGCTGCTTAGGAAATATATTCGAATGGTTGTCCAAGTACCTAACATGTATATTTTAAAGACGTTCCGAGTGTGTATAGAGCCCTACCAAGGTCTTTAGGATCCTTACTATGACATAGATAGGCAAGTAAGCCTTAGGCTAGTAACTTTCTATAGTAATATGGGATTCTAAAGTCCGTGTAGTACCTACTTATAGAAGAAAAATATAGAAAGTTTTGGATGCAACCAGGACTAATGCTGTAATGATGATGATGATCGACTCGCTTAAAACTCATCGAGATAAGTATTCAAACAGAATGAAATACGACGTAAAGTGGCTTTACGTTCAATTTTATTAAGTCTACTCATCCAAGCTTAATAACCGTTCCTCACAATGTATGCTTCGACCAATTACAGGTTACTGACCACCTGTTTATCAATAACCATTTAAGATAATAATTTCAGATGTTATCTCCAAGGATCCATGGCGTACAATTATCATAAGATACGATTATGTTTTCAACGAAGGCTTTCTGTGGTTTATGGGAATATTGGATTATAACCTTTAATTGGTTAACTTTCAATTATTTAATAACCGTAATTATATAATGATATTGGTGTGAATTGGAACGTCAGTACACCGATGTTATTTTTAAAAGAACTATAATTGAAGAGTCACCATTCACTATCGGTTTATCTGTGGTTCATTCACGGTTGGTATAGTGCTTTATGCGGTCACATCGCCAGTTACTATTGTTGTGCAATTGTGCATATAGGTTCAGATTCAAAATATGACTATTATGAGTATACCTCTAGTATTGGTATAACTTTTTTATGTCCGTCATCTACACCACAATGCGTTCGGGAAATGTCTAAACTAGTTAGAGAACTATGCTTTTTTTATAAAATCCACTTTGACACAGCCTAAGATTTCTCTGTCATGTTTCACATAATTCATCACAACAGGTTTTTTGCGAGGGTAGTGTGCAAAAGCCAAAGCCCGGATCAAAATAACAACAGTACATTCCTAGAAAAAATCAAATATTCCAAATTAATACAAGAAAAAATCTACTGTGTATGTAATTATGTTTGATCCGAAACTAATTTGACTTCAAAAATATATATTATAGAGTACCTACTCCTACCATTACTAAAATTTAATACTACACAATGCGTCTGTACAGTCGTTTGAAAAAACAATATACCGTCTGCAGATAAATTAGCCGTCGCGAATCTTGAACTTGCTTCATTTTATTTTATTCTTTTTTACAGCTGTTATTGCGTCTTTGAGGTTCAATATTCTAGCGGTCTATTCAAATATACACAAGATATTATCATAAAAAGTTATTATACCCCGAAGACTAAAACTAGCAGACAGTCTGTCGATAACATAAAATAAAATGAAGAAAAATGTTAAACTTTCTTGACGCGTATTACAATGCGCTCTACCTCAGGCGTACATGTCATTAGCGATATAATACATGATATGATAATTTTTGCTTAATTTTCAAAACAAGAAAACATCAAAATCTATATCGAAATTCAAAGATTGGCTTTTAAAACACGCTGCTTTGACGCTCATATTACACTTTTTTATTTTATAAATGTTAGCATAGCCACTTATCTGGCCAGTAGAAGTAGATACTTATAAGTATGGTCCCAAGCCCTTTTTGTGACATTTACATCACACTAAACAATTAATGATTTCACACATTTGAGAGGCAGTTACTAGATACAGAAGTTAAAGTAATTAAAACGATTTGACAAGCAATTTGACTGCATCACAAACGGTGGCGATCGATCGTGACATATGACACCGCAATATAATCCCCGTAGCGAATCACGGCAGTTATAAAGGGTGGGTATGGACCCAGCAGGTCACGATTATGCCGCAATACGACCTCATTAATACCTATAAAAATACACTTACAACATTATGTGTGTACAATCAACAACAAAGAATCTATATAATATAAAAAAAAATTGTTGCTAAGCGTAAAATTTGGGCATAGCTCCACCAAACTGGCTTTTCCTTTTCTCAGATTTTCGTTAAAATTCAAGGAAGATTTTGAGATTTTGAGAGAGGAATAAAAAGAAACGTAAAAAAACATTAAGATTATCTTTGACCTCAACTTAATTTTGATGTGTGAATATTTGGATGTTAAATTTATAGTTACTCATCCAAAATAAAGTTTAAAGAAAAGGTAACTCAAATATTTGACAGCAGTATACAGTAGTGTGTTGGGTTTAGAGGATCTAGTAAAATAATAAACAAAACTTGAAATATAAAAGAGTTTTGTATAGTTAGGTAATTTTTTCGTTGACTATACGTCATCGTAAAACTCGGTGTACCTACCTATTATGTAAATGAAAATCGTATCAAATGAAGCACGTTCTGAAGGTTGCAACTGATGTCGGCAGACGCGTCCATGTCAAGGTTCTGTGACCTTGTCACCATAAAAGCTCATGTTAGTATAATTTATATTAAATAACATTAAAATTTAAAATAATGGTATCATAAAAATGTAATGCTAATAAAACTTAAATTACCGTGACTACGTTATTTGAAATACTTTATTTAACTCACATATTTATTTAAGTTGCTAAACTTAACAAATTGTATGTGTCTGACGTTAAGTAAAAGCTTAGGTATGCATTAAAATAAATGAATATTTAAGATATTAAGGGTGACGGGTGGAGCACATAGGTGATTTTGGTTTTCTCATAGGCTCCTTCGTTTCACTGCGAGGTTTTTAAGTACGTTCCTAATGCTACACCGTTTTTCTACTGATTTAACCTTGTGATTAAACCAGTAGAAAGGCGTTCTAGCCACTCTCAACTTTACTAGGGCTAAAGGTGAGTTTGAAGAGTTTCACACGCCAAAGATGACGATAGCTTCGTTGTGATATACAGGTAGGTATCTACTGATGGAAAGATAACATAATTTTACTAAGATAATTACATTTTGAAAGGTTTAGAATTGCAGTAATGTTCTAATTAAGTGTTTAAAGATCAAGACGAAGTACAAAGTTGTAATAGGAGGTCAGTCAAAGTTCAGTGAGCCTGCCGCTCGCAGCACAGCCCCGCCCAGCCGACAGTAGATCGCACGCCTGCCTGTTAAGGTGAGTACTGACTGGCATTGCGTAGCGT
The DNA here is from genome assembly GCA_963576445.1 of Lithosia quadra. Classification (NCBI taxonomy): domain Eukaryota; kingdom Metazoa; phylum Arthropoda; class Insecta; order Lepidoptera; family Erebidae; genus Lithosia; species Lithosia quadra. Next base: position 13,968,626 of record OY754874.1, read on the forward strand.
AATGTAACATTTACAAAGTAAGAATTTGTGCCGTCAATACCGGGCTACAAACTCAATAAGAAGTTCCATCTGCAAGGCCAGATGAGGTCCTCTAGGTGTCCGACGGCAGTCACTCCCGTCTAAACTAAGATAAACCAATTCATAAGGGTAGGATATATAGGAGAGAGGAACCTGGGCTCCAAAGTATATACTTTAGATGCGTCTAGGATTGGTACTAAGCTGATGATGGGAAGCTAGTTAAGCTATTCTTACTACCTATATGTCTGCATGCATAGAGCAATGTAGAATGTCGTAGAACACTTTGTTTCTTTATTTTATTTTAATAAGCACACTGCTTAAGTTCGAAATGCCATTTAGTATCCACCTTCAAAACATGCCTCAATGTACCTAATGTATATAGAGGTAATGACGAATTATCTCACGAACATAAGTATATTCCGAGGTAGATTACAAAACGTACAACAAATAGTTATTTCAAATCTAGGCAAGCATTCTTATGTGAAATGTTGACAAATGCAAACGTAAAGAAATCTATTGAGAGAGATAATAACGTCAGTGACGAAAGGTTCATACAACATGTTTCGACCGACTTACCATTTGAATATACGATCAAAAGAAATGGTACTGATAAATTTGTACCTCACTGATTATGTCATTAGATTGCGCGAGAGCCTGCGTAAATTTAAAATGTATATTTTAGCTTACCAAACGTTTATAAACTTAGATCGGAAATTGAAAAAATTCAGTACGGAACCTCGTCCTGGATGTTATTTTTTTCGATCGAAACTCTAAAGGAGAAGTTTACCGATTGGTTCCGAAATTTGATTGAATGGATATACCTAAGTATCGAAATCATTGACAATACAAAACTTGGATATAACTAGAAACATCGCTAAGATGAAAGGAGAAAGAGAAGACTTAGACACCAGTGTTGCCCGCCATGCTGAAGTTGCCGTATAGCAGAAATTCTCTGCTACATTTTAGAACTACTTGCATCCTAGAACGACGTAGGAGCTATCTACTTTCTTACTGTCTACGGTAGCGGTTTCCTCCTAGAAAGTGACTAACGTTTAAATCCTGTCCTGAAAAGTCACGTGCGCCAAAGGTCTCATGCACCTAATATAAATGTAGAGACAAATTTGAATAAGCCATCTGCAAAATACAACGGCGAGTCGCGTAGTAACAAAAGATTAAAATAAATGATGTTTATGCAAACTCATATCGAAGGCCATACAATGTACTTTCTTGGACGCGGCAATACCTAATTTACTGTGATTGTACATAACATACATCTATCTATATAGATAACGAGTAACCTACTATCAGCAGTCTGAAGGAATTTTCCGTTCAGCTGTCTGTTACATGCTATACATGAACAATATAATGATGGATACTCAGACTACAATGGATTCAATGAAAATATACTAAATTAATAACTAATATAATACATCTGTATTCTAATTTAGTATTTTTAACAGGATTTGACTATCTTAATTTAATTTTAAAAAAAATATTATACACCATATCGTACGTACAATAGTTACAAAATTGTTATATATATGCTGAAAATAAAATAAAGTAGGATATGAAATCTCAACTTCCTAGTTGTCAATAAGATATTCAGACTATCGAGCAATGACGTAATTTGGTTGACCTGTATCTGTATTTTCTTTCAATATTACACCCATTTATACGCAAGTCGGTCTATAGGCGCAGCGTAGCAAGGTGCTTTGGCACAAATGGAACATGTATAAAGTTATTAATGCAATCTGCACACTATTGCATATTGTATGCGTGTGTAACGTACCTACCCCTAATGTTGCGAATTGGCGCGAACCAAGTACCTACTGATTTTGTGTGTAAAAAAGAAGTGTCTCCCGAAGTCTGTAAGTTTGTCAGACTCCCTAATTAGATACCAAGGTCTAATTGCAATCCTATTATTCACTATCGTGTCGCGTGAACATATGTTGCGAAAAACAATATTTTTTGTTGATTGCTTATCTTCAGACAATCTACAATCAGTAAGTAATTAATGCGATATTAGATAACAAGCACGTCCATGTATTATGTTATTCATTAGGTAAGTACATTGTACATTGTTACTTCCCTTGTTTGTAAGGAAGTTACTACATGAGTACCTTCACCGCGGATGCTGTATGTACAAGTTAACGACCACCTGCACTGAAACCTTTCCCACAGGAACCTATTCCCGGGATAAAATACCTTCGCGTACCCTATGTACCATTCTAAACTATATTCATCTCTGTGCGAAAATTGGTCCAAATCCGATCAGCCGTTCTGCTTACAATATCGCAAAGCTTTTGTGATGTTGCGTTTTTAAGAAATTAAGTAACATCATAACGGAATACAGAAAGAGAACCTGTATGATATATCCCCAAGGGTTTTATCATAGTTATCCATTTATCCATTTTAAACCAGTTATGATAACATTTGGCAGTCATGTCTGATAATTATCAAAAGTGTTATCAGCCCTACTAATGTGATAATAGGGCTGATAACACTGTTGGACAATAACTTCAATTTCTGAAGTTACGTGATCTGAACCATGTGCTCATCAATTCTTGTTCGATGACTAAAACAAAAATGCATTACGGTTGACATTACCAAGCATTGAAACCGTCATGTGTGATAAGTTTAATACTTTCCCATATCTTATTTAATACGTTCTGATCGTTAGGTTATATGATTATGATTTATAAATGTGTATAAATTAGTATGAATACTTGGTAATATTTTGTTTTCTATGCTGTTATTAGCAAAGGACTCCTACAAGCACTAATACACCATTACCAAATGGTTCTAATTTATCGTCACTAAATTATACTTAGTATCTCTCTATCAAAGCCGCAGAATAGCAACTAGATTTCTAAAAACCTACGGTAAGTTACCTTATCGCTATACCGAACAATTAATATAATATAATAGCAATATATGATTTAGATGCACGCATTAATTATTGCGGCAATAATATTTTATTCTAGAACCTACCACAGGCAGCACTATCTAGACCCAAAATAAGCATAGCTTAACTAGCTTACGATACGAGCTCGAAAATGCGGATATACAATATACATACTTTGATACAATTTCTATCATTGATAGGCCATATCTGGAGCAGCTAATATCGATTGCGATCGAAATCACCGGTCAAATTTCCAATGATAGGGTAAAAGTGTTTTTTAACTGATGGAAGCGGCAGTTAAGATTTCGGAAAGGTACACGTGTGACGGAAATGTAAGGCTGCAAATTATGACATGACATATGATATGACGACCAGTTGGCAAAATTTGGATATTAATAAATGTATGAGAATTGGAAATATGCCGAGGGGTGAGAATAGAAAATTGCATAATTACCTATAATTGATCATAAATTTGACCTCTTGATCCTCTGGCGATGCATGATCCCGATTGCATCTGCGGCTTTCACCTCATAGCCCTAGGTCCGCTTGCCTACTTCTTTTAATATAATTTGAATATTATGGAGACGACTACCGTCTAAACTCCACTCTAAAACCTGGTATTATCATAAAAGTATCAATACCTGTTTTGAATCATTGTGAACCCCGCTACTTAGACATAACTCAATCCTATCCTAGACACATGACTTGATCACTAACCATATAACAGTAACCCATATTAATGGTTTGTTCAAATAACTTTTATCATCGCTCTTCAAATGACTTTATCTTTATTATTCAAATGGAAACTGTGTCACCAGACAATCACTGCACGAAAACAATCATTTTTACAAATGAAAAAAAGGAGAAGACTGCCTGTTTGATCCTGTGCCATTCGCACGTGATCCTGAGAGCATGTTTACGATTCCTGGGTGAGGTAAAATTTTATTGAGTTTTGAGTCTCTGGATCACGAAACGGTTCTAGTAGAGACAATGAGCTTATCCTCCTTTACGTGGGGCGAAAACAAAACATAGCTGATGAAATACGGGGTCATACTCGTTTACCTACCATTTCATCGAATGGCAGACTTATACATCTCCAATATCATCATACATCGAATGATAGCTAGGTACCACAACCGAATAATACAAATAAATAATCACTATAGACTCGTAGGTGCCTAACGCATCCATCTATCATGCGATCAACTCGTGCAAAGATAACGATGATAAAAACCGATTTACATCAAGCAAGTTCCTGCTCGGATACAACTGTTATCAGTGAACATTATTATCTACCAGCTGTAACGAACAATTAATAATACAATAACATGTTATAAATTATGCTACATAAAGTCATTGTACTAATAAGAGCGTCGTTCATGCGAAGTCTATCAATTTTTGCTAGCGCACGCTGTGCTCCCAAGATACATCTTTATACCCAAGGATACTTTGAAAACTTGATATTATATATTCGACTGTGCTAGCTAAGTTTCAGAGTAGAGCCGAAGAATAATTTCATATCTTTGACAGCGTGCCGTTCTAATAATACTAATCATGCATTGTAGTGATGACTTTCACGCGGTACACCCGGGTAACGGAGACAACAGCGCCTCTCACTCGAAAGGGAGACGGTGCTGCCTCTAGCAAATACCAGCCGAAGTTGGAGTGGCCCTCTAGACAGTTGTTCGGAGTCTCTCCACGTGTTCCTCTGACAAGCAGAGAGAACATTAGGGAGCAGGCGGCGGGCAGGCTAGTTCTCTGAGCCCAGACGGTTGGGTTGACAGGACGCCCGTCTGTCACAGCTCCATTGGCGCGGCGAATGCTTGCTCCATCCCCCTTTTTGAGGGCCGATGGGGCCATCTTAAAACCGTAGACGGCACGAGGCATCACACCGATAACTGGGATGCAAGATATATACCTTTTGGGTAAACCTTCACCCCGGTAATTGAGACCCGAGACGGCGTTCAGTTTTAGTCGGATACCGACACTTTTTTTCTATATACCTATATCACACAATGTCAAATGTTGTACCTCGTCTTGATACTTTATTTACATAATATAAAATAAGCATTAGATACGGCGATAGCACAGGTAAAACATTCACCCTTTCCGGAAGGTTGCCTCCTTGGGTAAAAAGATTGGGTGCCAAGCCATGACTTACAACGTTATTGTTATACGCACTCGTGTGCCAAAAAATGAATAGTTAAACGAATTGCGGAAGTCAATCCTCCTGTAGTTGTAATAATATCTTGCAACATACAACATATTATGTTATGTTGCATGGACCACGAGATGTAAATTTGTGAGTGATGGTCCGTTTATATTGCTTCATCGTTGAAGATGACTGTTATAAAACATTACCGCATGCCTCGGGCAACTGTACACAATGACAAAGACGGGTATCTAATTTATGAATCACTAATCAACAATTATAACTTGAGGAGGTTGCTGCTGCAATTATAGGAACAGTGCAATGTAGGTTGCACGGAATGTTGCATGGATTGTTACGTAACATGACACAGACTGGATGCGGAAGGCGGTGGACCGAGGCCTTAGTCCAATAGTGGCTTGCGGTCATTTGTTGTTTTTTAGTTAGGAACCTAACCAGAGTGGATGTGTAAGGGGTTCTACTATGATCTTCCGAGCCAAGGTCACCAGCCAGTCGGTACATCTGCCTACTCTCCTCTGAAGCTTCAATTTGGAGCCTAGGGTCTATCTTCTACACCTTTAGTAACCTACCGTTAATTTAGAGGTTACGATGCTGGTCCTACTCAAGTTTATTCGAACTCATTACATGCTCAATTTTGATCTAGATAGCACTGTGTAGCGTGACCAGTGTTGGATTATGCCCCTAATATATATATATTGGGCATTATATTATATTATATATTGGGCATTAATCAGACATTTATTATTTCCACCCAAAATGCCGTAGCATAAACCGACCTAATTAGTCTGAATTATTACCCGTTATTGCCCACATTAATCGGGCATAAACCCATCACTGAGCACGGTCAGTGTGTTGTAGAATATTAAAAATAACCTGAACTCTTCATTACTACGAGTAAATAATAAAAATAACTATAGGTATAATAAATTTATCATTATATTAAAATGAGGTACAGTTCTATGTAGGACGATTGTCGCGACTGCTGATTAGCGGCCGCGCCGGGGGCTCTGTTATCATCCACCGATAGCCCCGTTGAGGAGGCCGGGGCTTGACCTATAATAATCTCAATACATTACGACGATCATAGTTTTATCCGCTTCTAATTATTATGAAACAAAGTTAGATCTAGGTACAGAGTTACAGACGATAATGTGCTGACGATAGTGCTGATTCAGTCACTTTCCAGAATATACAGTGTCATTTAAAGCTGCAAACATAAAGTTACATAGTGGTAACCGAATAGGTTAACATATTGCAAGGTTAAGCAGTCTTAGAATGGATGATTAGGTAGGTATATTATTCTTAGATATCGAGATACCTCCGTGTCACGTTAAGCCGTCAGTTCCGTTGCCATAAGAGTATCTATGGCACTCACTACGGGTAGTTGGAGCCATAAAAATCCGGAAACGAGAACTTCGACATCGCAATGGATCATGGATTTCAAATTGCAGTCACTTCACGGAAAATTCCGAAGTATGCCGCTTCATAGTTAGACTAAAAAGCCGACTCCAACTGGGTTGTGAAAAGGCTCGGAGGATGACCTAAAGTAATATAATGTAACTAGCGTACCCGCGCGCGGCTCCGCCCGCGTGGATGTTGGCTATCGCCACCAAGTATTTTTTAAACCGAGGGACTACCCGTACTAACTTTCAATGTCTATTCCTTGGCAAACAGTAGTAGTAGGAATTCATTGCATCCCAAATTCCATGCATCGCGACAGAAAGTCGTTTATTTACATGCTTTACATGTTATCATTGTCTTCAACTAACCGTCGGAGTAGAGTGCTATCGGAAAACCGTCCTTTCGGTGAGCGGTATTTCGGAGTACCATACGTAGTTCTCTGAATTGTATCTGGATAAGATAGCCACTCTGGCCAAAGTACCTAAGTATGATTCGAAGTAGCCCTTTGAAAAACAACATGATTCTCATAAACCCTTTCAGTTAATCATTACGTATTTATTTTTGATAAACTGATTTTATTATTGAAATAATTGCTGCAGACTGCAGACATTGACATTTGACAATAGATATAAAATTGTCATTACGACATAGAGTATTTCTATTTTGTAATAATAAAAAACTGGTCAAGTGCGAGTTGAACTCGTGCATGGAGGGTTTCGTACAAAACTGGACTGAGGAAGGAACTAAACGCTGCTGCTGAGCTTCTAGTCTTGACAGATAGACATACAGACTTTTATGGTGATGTGGATAATATACAGGTACGGTCTTCGGACTTTTTCCTTCCCTGGAGGGAAGAGGTAAGGGAATGTGCTCTTTCTTTTTTTCGTACGAAAACCCCCTCGGACTTCACTTCACCGGAGCCAACGTTGAGGTGGTCATCGAAAAATCGCACAGTTTTTCGCAACATCGGCTTGTGTGATTGAGGAATCTGGTGTGAGAAAGAATATCCTAGAGACCCCGACCGGTTCCAACCACCAGCACTGCCGACCCCGATATGTTATTAGCAATGTAAATCTGCTTTAACAAAGTAGGAACTCAACAAAACAGCCATGTTCAGCGAGCACCTGCGTCACGTGGCAGGAGGGGCTATCGTTTCGCATCTCCGGTAATTCCTTCATAAAGGGTCTTACCACCACAATCTTGGCCTGCCCTACGCTTGATTACCCAAGTCGTTTATTCATTTCACCTAACGGAATTGGGATCCCTGCCCCTCGATATCTCTTGTGGCAGGCCTCAAACCTTTATGTCCTGAAAGTATTGTCTAAATATTGCCAAAACGGCAGCATCTTTTGCATTGAAGTTTGATCTTTTCATAACTTCAAGACATGCAGACCTAAATATTTCATATTAGTTTCGACTTAACATCTTCACGTGTTCCTGAGAAAAAGGTCTTGGCAAAGAGACATGAATAATATATATTTTTTGTGGGGGCTAACTACATACTGAGGGTTTTTAGAATTTTCTCTTTAGTTGTGCTATAAGACCTTGATTTTTACCAAATTGCATGATTTTACCTCAACGAAAGTACTCTTTAGATGCGTTTCATTCCTTTGCATAGTTACATTCTTCTAGCATACGTACAGCACGAACCAATTCTAATTGATGCCCCTAAGATGCATTCCTGAGAAAGATAAGAGGTCTTGACAGACAGCAAAAAGATCCTGTAAGAGGTGATGTTTTTTTCTAATAAGGTACAGAACCCTAAAAATATATAAATCCTCTTTGTCTTTGAGCAATAAGAAACAAAGGATATTACTCTATGGAAATTTAGACAGAGTCACTTTAGTTTCTGTTGCCATGACAACAATTATAGATGGCGTTAGGGATGACTAAAAAATCTAAATTTCTTAGTTTTACTTTATTTCGTGAATTAATCACGTATTTTTATTCATATAATAAGCCATTCAACGCGGAGACAAATTCAAAAAATCTAAGATCATGGAAATCTAATCAGCCGTTTTTGAGTTATAAAAAAGTACGTTTTTATCATTTTTGACCGACTTAGGAGTTAAATATCAAAAAATCCTTTCTTAGTACACCTCTACGTATCAAAACGAACACTCCCTACAAATTTCAAGTCTCTACGACCAGCGGTTTAGGCTGTGCGTTGTATCTAAGTCAGTCAGTCAGTCAATCAGCCTGTCAGGACATTGATATAAGATTTGGGTGTAGATATGAGGCCTACCAAGCTCCATGGGGTCAAGCCAACCTCACCAGCAAGCCGGCATACCTGCTGATTGATAGACGAGACTCTAGCGCCGGTTTTCCTTTCGGTTCTAGGTCAGGCGGTATTATGAGACTCGGACATTTTGAGACTTGGACATTTTGAGACTTGGACATTTTGCGATTGGGACCTTTTGCGACTTGAACATTTTGCCACCACTTGACATATTGCAAATTGGACCTTCTGCGACTAAACGTACTGTAAATGTCAAGAGGACTCCAGCTCGAATAAGTTCTAGAAGTGATGACTAATGTAGAGCTCCATCAGTTGAGCTATCAACTAATACATATTATAGATCCGGTATATTGTATTTAATCCATATTATAATATACTTTGTTCTTAAACTACGATAATAATAATTAACGATAAGAATTAAAGCACAAAAACAAGATAATGTAATAGCTGGCCAACTAGTCTGTCTACAAAACTCTTGCTGTTTTCATTTGATTTAAAAACCACTATCACTATCACTGGACTAGCTTGTTATTTTAATTTATTCCTAATATACCTATTTATACCAAAAAATTCAAGTCACAAAATAAAAAAATGTTAATAAAAATGCTAAAACGTTAATCAAAATTACTAGTCCTTGAGTGTAAAATTTTCCGCAAAAATGTTATGTTCATTTTGATTTGATTCTTGATGTTATAACTCCAGGATACTGCGTAGGTATATAATATACCTAATTCATAATTATGGCCACCAGGGAAAATTTAATCGACTAAACTAGCTTCTCATATTGTAGGTACGTACGTGGTACGTACCTACTCAATGTAATTAGTTGAATTATTAGTGTTAACGCCTTTTAATTCGACTGAATCGCCTTGATGTAGGTACTCCGTTTTATGAAGAGTAGGTAATATGCGAAAAAATCACATTGCCAATATTAAGTTGTTTTTCAAGAAACGACCTTTGTTCTTCAATGAACAATAATAAAAAGATTCGATAAAGAATGTACCGAAAGACAGCCAATATGTTATGAGAGATAATTTATGAACTGAGGCAACGTATATTTGCCGAGATGTCAACTTCCATACAATTTAAGAGTCAATTAGCAATCATTATATATCGATATCGATATCCATACTAATAATAGAACTGAAGAGTTTGTTTTTTTGAACCCGCGAATCACTATAATCAGTTCTTCGTTACGGTTATAGGCTACATATAACTATCGCTACGAATCTTAAGAGCCGAGTAGTAAGAAAAAAAAATAAAGCGGGTGTGCATCGCCCTAATGTGGTGCACTAGAACGGAGTATGGTGCAGTAAAACCGTGGGGCACGACTAGTATTAATTTATCTATACTATGTATACCTACAAATAAATAAAATTGGAGTGTCTGTCTGTAATATTAAAATAACCGCTTATAATACTAAATGCATTTGCATACCAAAACAATTTTTTACCAATTTTTATCCGTCTCTGAAATGGCTGGACCGATTTTGATGCGACTTCCATTGGCAGATAGCTGATGTAACAAGGAGTTCCTTAAGCTACTTTAATTTTGGAAAAAGAATTAGGGTTACGTGCAATAAAAACTCAAAAATCAAAATCCACAGGAATGAAGTCGCGCACAGCTAAAATAATTAGGTATAGAGTAATAATTGCTTGTTACAAAAATAAATAATGATTTCCTAGTAGGGTATAAAAATAAAGCATCCGCTTGATTATGATTAGCTGTCTACTGGTAAGCGGCACCTGTAGACAGATGTAATAGAGACATTATAAAATTCCTACATGTTGCAGTGCAGGAAAAGTGACCAGACTGCCCCGAGCGGAGTGACGTTGTCAATCAAACATGTGACAAGATTGAAGAAAGTTTTACGAGAATCACAGACGAGTTTGCTCGTACTTTAGATGCTAATCATTTGTCAAGCGCTGTCGACAACTTAGATAAGCTTTGACTGAAGGAATTTACATCAAGAACGCATTGTGTAAAACATGAGCTTACAGCATACGTATTGATTTCTAATCATCACCTACCAATCAAATTTATATAACCTGATCTTATATTCTATAGGCAGGTATAGGTAACAAACTGTTACCTGTTTATTATAAGACCTATAGATTCTAAAGAAGGTTTGGGAAGTTTCGGAGGTTGTAGGCTGAAATCTCCGGATCGAAGTACTGAGCCAATTTTGTTTTTTTTACTAATAGAAAGCCATATTATTTGTAAGTGTTATTATAGACTATACATCATCACGCTACTGCTGAAGGGAGAGGAGCAGTAATGATAAATATATAAGAGTTAAAAAGGTGCAACGAGGGATGCGAAGTTGGAGAGGGCCAGCTCTTATAATAAAAAAATGAAGAATGCTATTAAACGCACATTTTATATCATGCAAGGACTTCGACCAAGTCAAAGATGTGCATCTAGTACACCCTAATCTACAGGGTCCAAGCAAGATCTTCGGCGCCCAAAACACACGAGCCTCATATGCGTGACTACTTGCTTATATCTGATAGGCTTGTTCTATATCTTTTTGTCTGTAAATCTGTTATAAATACAGCATAAACAAAATCTTAAGTTGTAAATACGTTCTAGATTGGTTGATATGAACCACAGATATGAACAGCAGTTAGTCAACAGGGCTATTTCTCAACCTGTTGTGTGTACATTACAATGTTGTCCCTTATTGTTCCATAGTAAATCGTATCTGAACACGGCCAGGTGGCAGGAGCCCATACGCACGCCTACGATATTTTATTAGGCATGCGTGCAGTTTTCGTGACGAAATTTGCATTCACAAACGCACCTAAAGCTAAAATACTACTACATAATAATACTACTTACATGTTTTTAGTTATAAATATACAAACATATATTATAGCGGCGCACCAATGTGGGGTCTTAACTTTTCTATTCTAAATGAGGCCTTTCACATTAACTGTGCTACTGTCTGCGTAATAAAGAATGTATGTGAACTCCACCAAGATCTTCAGGGCCCAGGCCAGCCTCACCAGTTAGTCGGTGCACCTGCTCTGGGCCAGATTTAAAGATCTGCCCCTGGGGCAACAATAAAGTGCGGGCCCCGCTGGTCTCAAATTATTTTCCCAAAGAAATAATCTTTTTTTTACCAATTAGGTAGAGTCTATTAGTATTTTAAAATATGGAAAGAATTATATGTATGTCGAATAAATGTCAAAATCTCTATTGTGGGGGCCACTTTTTGTGAAGGCCCCAGGGCTGTAAGTAGTCCCGGATGCACTCCTCTAAATCCGGCCCTGCACCTGCATGATTGACGGACAAGGCTAGAGGCAGTGGCGTGTACATTTCATTTACGGTTTTTAAAACTTTTACGCTGCCAATAATTTAAAAACATGATGTCAGTATTTCGAAACGAAGATATCAATCAATAATATTAAACTTAACAACGAGACGATGTGTTTACCTATATTTTTTCTACACTATTTTTATCCAATGATGATTTGCAAATATGCAGCCAATTATGTACCTGACTACCTTCTTATATATGTTCTAATATTATGCTTCCTGATTTATAATAAGGTGTACATATGTATAGTAGTTGCGCTAGCTCATGAAGGCTAGATGCATTGCTCCGACCGATCGACGCGCTAAAGTAGGAAATCATCAGTAGACCTTAATATGTTGTAAATTAATATGTAAGTGCTCACAATGAAGCGGAAAATAATGATTTCACATACGATACCCTTATCACTATTAAAATTATGGTCGTAGCGTCACAAATGAAAGTTACCCATATGGTAGAAAACATAACATAAACATAAACTCACGCCTATATCCCCGAAGGGGTAGGCAGAGGTGCTAGAGAGAGGTGGTAGAAAACAGTAGGTATATTTTGTACCTACCCGACTGCAGTGCCATTTACTCTCATCTGCTTAGAAATTTTATAAGTAAATATAGACTTAACCAACTTTAAGTAGGTATATCATAATCTGGCATCTCATAAAATTGGATTCAGCTGATTTTATACACAGGTCGAATACCACTTCGAGTCAGGTACATTTAGCCGACATGGGAATAGATTCCTGTACCTATTCGATAACATTGGTCTCTGCTTGTGTTAGGAGTGGGCAAATAGTCGCTAGTATAATGTTGATGTTGATTTAAACTCGGAACCTCTCGATCGTAAGTTCGACTCCTTAACCACTAAGCTAATTATAATTTATCTAAGTGGTTAAGTTTTGTGAATACAAAAAACGACCAATGAATCATTTCAGGGTTTTCGGATGGATGATGGTAATAAAATTATTTTTTTATCCTTCACGCATAAAGTTTTCGGATGGACGATACTTAAAATAAATAAGTAGGTACTTAATAAAACTATTGTTTATTCTTTACGCATAACATTACAGTAGCGGCACGATATAATGGCCGGTTTGACGTTTGTCCGCTCGTGAAGTTTCGTATTAATTATTGTGACATTTTGAAAGAGCAAATTGCTGTTCTTTATTGTCAATAGTGACGTACAGTAAGTCATAAAATTTTATCGAATGTAGGTATAATTTTAGGACACAATATTTATTTATTACATTGATTTCTGAATTATATAATGTATATTAGTGTCCCACGATCATTTATTTTTTATTTTTATAAGATTATAATTACCTATTGGTGTACTTATTTCACACAACTCGGTATTTGTTTTTCGAAATTCAATTTTTTTAAATAAAATCTATATAATCGACACTAGGACCACTAGCAAGCCCAATAATACCTCCGGCAAACTTACTTCAAAACAAAGCATTTTCGACTTGACGTTGCTTCGAAAAGTACAAACTAGGAGTGCCCTGCGATTGCGATATAGTTTAGACCTCCTCGCCTGATGGTAAGCTAAATGGTAAATCTCGCCTGATGGTAAAGTCTCAGGAAGGGGTCCCCATTACATACACTAACAGTGATAATTATAATGGTGGCCCTCAACTTACTCTGTTTACGCCTTTTGTTGTGGATTTCGTCGATATGGCCGAACGTACGGTCAGGCATGTGTGTTCGTTTATAGATACGCCTTCGTAACATTTCGATCGTGAATTTCAAAATGGAAGGTCAATTTTACCTATAATTGTTAGACGAATAGATAACTAAAGAAAAATTTGGCGAGACTGGCACAGAAGAAAATAAACTTCACACATTAAAACGGAAAAAAACGAGCAAAACCAGCCACTATTTACGGAAGGAGTATCCAACAAGATAAAAGTTAGTGCAATCACTGAAGGAAGCTGGATTAATATATAGGTACTCATTTTCATTCCTAATTCCAATATTCAGTTCGTTCAAATGTATTTAGTAGGTAAAAATTTATATTTTTTTACTAAAGTTTTTAATCAGGTTAGTACTGCTTGCAATAAAAACTTATAGATTTGATTATATTTTTATCGAGAGTAAATTGACATTTCACATCACTATTGTAATGTGTCAAACCGGCCATTATATCGTGCCGCTACTGTAAGTAACTTTTACTGCTTGTATTTCGAAGGGCACATTGTAATGTGAAGTGCCTACTCGTGGTAAAACATTTAAAGTGAAATTAACTGTAATTTTCTCGACGCAAAACTTAATTGAGATGAGGGAATTTAAATTATTTCCTTCCTGTGGCAGGTCTAAAAGAATCTAAGCAATTCACATAATTTCTGTGTTGTACCTAAATACTATTCCTAATACTCTTAATGCAGATTTCACTATTCCTAGAAACAGGAATGAGATTTTTACTGATTAAATCCAACCTTAATGAATGAAAGTGTCTTCCTTGTCCAATCTTCTCCAATCGCCAGTCCGGGCTGCATCTAAAACCCGAACTTTGAAACCCGAGGTCCCCTACTCTTTTCGAGGTTGACTTTAACGAAAGTGCTGTTTGACACCTCAACTACGAAAGAAATGCTTGCCAGCAGAGAGAAAAATGTACCAGTTTGTAGGTATAGTTGGTTTTGGCTCGTTCGTGGGCCCGGTCGATCCCACACACTCTCTCGCCTTTATCACTACATTCTTCCAAAATAACTATTCAAGTAATAAGTTATCGTATGATGTTAAAAGCCCTACCATCGATACTTATATTAGGATGTGAAACAAAGTCTTTTAATTAAATGTCTGTGTAGGTACCCACCTACAAGATTATACGAACAATTACGACATAATATAAGTATCATAAAAAGGGCATGTAGTTCTCAGAAACTGGTGAACCGAAAAAATACCTAAACCGAATTGAAATGTCAGGGCCGTGTGGAGAAGATTCCATTGTAGAGTCGCAGGGATTCTGATATTACGAACCGAAGTTACCGATTTATCGTGATCTGACATTGAGGTACACAATAACAGAGACGTGACTTGTGTCTATTAGTAAACAATTAAAAATACATTCAACAAAATGCTATTTTACGTACAATTAATTAATCTGTTGTGAAAAACATATTTAAATACCTATATTGTAGGTTTAAAATATTATTTATATATATGTAGTACTATTTGTTATCTGTTGCATAAAGTCATCTTCTTAGTCACAATAACATTGTTTCTGTTTTTCGGTAAATCTGAATATCTACGGCAAATAGTGAATAGCGAATAGCGAAGTGTGGTTCCGCCATTATATGAATAGGTTTCTATGGGTTGCGCGAATGGGATCAACCATTTTAGTTCTCCCATTCTACCCTGTCACAATTCGACTTATTCTGAAATATAGACAATATTATTAATGGCTAATTCAAATGAGGACAGACAGAGACATTAGCACCTGTTTATCATAAAATATGTTATGTGTAAATTATATTTGTATGCCAATAATGGCCCCATTAAATAGCCTATGTATGCTTGCAACACTAAAGAATATATATAAAACAGAACTAGTTTCGAAATACTGCTAAAACAAAGATGTCGCCTCGCACCCTTGAATTTTTAAGGCTATAATTTAATTTGGAACTACTAATAAGTGGTTATTATTTATTGGCCAAGCGGTTCGGTGCCTCTTTTATTTGCCGCACCATAAAGACTTGGAATTCTTTACCAGCGTATGCATTTCCTTCCTCCTATAGTCCCGTGAAAAAGTATTTGATGAGGCCGTCAAGTTGAGGGCCACTACCGTAGCACTATCGGTGTATGTAGTGGTGACCCTGGTCCTGAGTAGATGGCCCAGGGTCAGCTGAAGTGCGAGGGAAATGCCTATTGGGTAACACCCTGGTAATTAAAACTCGAAACGGCGCGGCGGCGTGTGGTTTTCGTCGATACGAATCCGACATAATCATCCCCGATGGCGGATGGGGGGGTTTCCTGCTCAGTATGAAAGTTACTCGTACATGGTGTGTGTCCATTTCATTTTTCTAAAATTTATTTTCTCTCATTTGTTTTCCAAAAATCAAGAATTCCACGTCAATTTCCGAACATCGCGAACTATGTTGCCAATCGGCAGCACTCCTCATATTTAGCATCTGATTATTATTTCGTCATTCATATCCCTATAGGTAATATCAGTATCTAATCCACATTCATATAGATTTATCTCCGAGATGCAGTCGTGACGAACATAGCCTTCAAGTTCTCAAATAGGCTAGATGGATTTGAATACAATAGACTTAATACACCTTACAAGTAATTAATATGCGTATGTGTTATCTATAACTACATGTCTACGGCAAAACCTGTCGAACACACTTTACTAGTTTCGGAATGTGACGTCCTGAATACTGCTGTTTCTAATTTTGAACAAATGGCAAATTAAGTGGGTATAGAGGATGTATTTAAGGAGCTATTGTCATAATTTTTATAGGTTCCTGTGTTTTAGTTGGAGGATTCTCTCACATTTGTTCTAATAAAACTGTTTGTATAAAAGTTAGTATAACTAACCGTTTAGAATAAAAAAGTTAAACTTTCAACAATATAAGACTGTCCTAATCTGACCTATTATTTTACTGAATAAAAACAAATAGTTACCACATTTCGCACTTCATAGCCTAACTGATGTATAAGTAAATGTACCTAATTAAAAAAATTACAACGTCTTCTTAAAATACATCAACTGGTAATTTACAAATGACGTCCGACTTACTAGTGTTAGTAGGTAGGTACTACAAACGTGATCTCGTGATCAATCTACTCGGGTGCCGGATGATATCCATTGACTACATAACACGTTTCAATTGCCCAACCACGCCTTACATTAAAAAGTTATAAGCAACTAGCAAAAACAGCCTGTCCGAGCTCATCGTGCTGTTAATAATACTTCTCTATATTTCAAGACTAGCCTTCACCCATGGCTATAATGTTATGTATTCTCTTTTTTGTAAAAAAAAAGTATTGAAGGTTTTGATAGAATGGAAGTTCTCTTTCTTGCAACATCGAAGAGCCGCATTAGGGTATTGCGCGTTGTGTCGAATGACCATCCGAAAGGATCTTGAGATGGAAAAATAACCAGCCGAGGTAGACTCATAGTATCTCTATTATTCCCTCTACCCTAACTACTCTAACAGGTATGTACATTCTACTTGAAAGAAATTAAGGGGTGTCTAGTCTAGGGTCGACCTTGGTTTCTTTCACTTGTATATATTAGATTCACTTACCTATACTTATAATGGAATAGTGCCTTAATATGTAGTAATATATAATATGTAGGTATAGACAATTATTAGAAAAAATATATTTTCAAATCATTACTTTTCCGTTTTAACAAAAATATACACAATACGGGCTTTTAATTAGGACTTGTGTCGGATTATAACACCTTGACAAGCGACGACAACCGTGATGTCGAACGTTTTGATCTCTCCACTACCTACCATGTGCCTGGTTATTAGTTTAACAACGTATCTACCTACCTACTACCGAATCGTGATAGGTACTTATTCGATACGATTCCAACAAAAACTAATGGGAACAAATATTTTTTCCACCAATCATCTCACGTACCTGATTTTATGAAATAAAATGTGAGAAACATTCGCCGCTCTCCGACACGACACTATTGTCGATTGTGGCTTAAATATAAGCGATGATTGCACTGCACCGTTACAGTCAAGATTACATAACGAGCAGATGACCATAGAAGTTGATAAGCCTGTGTGCTGCTTAAATCTCTGAAGGTTAGCATCACCATAAATACGCATTAAGGCGAGTACAGGACCTGGTAGAAACCACAACAGTGAACGCGAAGCCTTGATAGGTGACTAATGAGTAGTTATGGCATGAGTGGAATGTCACAGGCGCACGACATGCCCTACTATGACACACCAGGCGGCTTCAGGTATTCAATACTTACGTGCTATTTTTATACAGATGCAGTAGACAAAGCTAAACTATGAATTGTTATGCTAATTGGAGGTTGGAGGGTGTATGAAACCCCAACATAGGTCCAAGTCAGGCTCATCTGTAAGCCGATACAACTACTGACTGTCAGACGAGCTTTCCTCTCTGGTTACCCTACTCATAGTCTGGCTCCTCGGTCAGCAGTTATGAGGAGTACCTACATAGTAATAGTACCGAATATGTGAAGAACAGTGTTTGCAAAAAAAAAA
Source organism: Lithosia quadra (assembly GCA_963576445.1). Lineage (NCBI taxonomy): Eukaryota > Metazoa > Arthropoda > Insecta > Lepidoptera > Erebidae > Lithosia > Lithosia quadra. The sequence goes on from OY754874.1 coordinate 13,986,883, forward strand.
TCAAATGTTAAATCGTACCAGTAACACTAATCATAAAATTGTGCCTTTGCTGGCCCGGATGGGCTCAATGTCAATTGGGCAATAAAAAAAAGGACGATACGGATGTCTAGGTACTGGTTTCGTGCGGTTCTTGATAACGCACCGGAGACGATTATTGTTAGGTACCTACTCAGGTATAACTATATCTAGGTGTAACTAATATAAAGTCAAGAAATAATAGTATAAATATTCTAGGGTACCTATGCTACGTAATCTAAGCATGATGTGCAACCACAGCTACCTTCAATAATTTTTTTAGTCAATATTTACTGGATGGCCAGTGATAATTACCTATAGGTAGGTAATATTGAACATGTTCTTACCCGTATTATTACGCAGCATTGTGTTGATAATACCCATTCATAATTATCGCTCTTGTAATTGATGAGGTTGTTGGGTAATTGACACCTAACGAAAGTTGAATGGATACGGGGTTGAAAATGTTAAAGATGCAATATGAAATTCATCAGGAAAAATAGCAGTAGAAGTACCTACCTACTTAATCTCACAATACGGGTAGGTACTATGTGATCCTACGGGATTCATAAAAAAGTAGCAGTTTTTTCACCGATTACCTAATGCTATTCTTAAGTAGGCAGGTATATACCATGTACACAAATGTACTTATCTGTTATTTATTAATAAATTGTTTCAACTTACCTGGAATACAATTTTGTCCTTCTCCATTTCTATTTTATTTCGTTTCTATAAACTGGTTTTCTGCAACAAATAAAAAGTATCACTTTATTGCATTGATCGTATAAACAAAGTCAGTACATAAATTAATTAATATTTTATTGATCTAGGACATAATGAAGATCAGTTTATTTATTCAGAGCTAATCAATACAACAAAAGTGGAGTAAAAGAACTTACTTATAATTAGGTACAGAAGAATCTAACAAAACTTCTCTATTTGGTAAGAGTTAAAGATTTTAGCGCTGAATAAATAAATTTGACGCATAAATTCAAGACATGTAGCGCATTGATAGCTGCAGACCGCATTAGTACGACACTCATATTTAAGTATCTATTCCTCTTATTTTTTGGGACATTACTTACCTAAATATTGTAATGAGCTCTTGACCATTACTGGGTAATTTTTTTGTAACATAAAACCGGTCTAAACTACCACACATTAGACGAAACAAGTCTTGGATAGTACCTAACCAAGGTGATACAAAAAAAGTTAGAGTACCTAACTACAGGGAAATACGGGGGTAGCCTGCACTGTCCGACGTCCGTGGGAAGTGGTGCAACTGAACCATTCATCTCAAATTAGAAGTAGCAAGGATAGTGCGTAACCAAAAGGTGATGAAAGCGAAATCCAAACCGCGCATTAGTAAAGCACAGTTAGGTAACTGACTATGACCTCAAGGTCGTTAAAATGGTACTCCATTTACACCATTGTGATCGCTGACGGTCCCTATTTTTAAAAATTGCTTATTTTTATATAACTAGCCGATGCCCGTGCCTACATCGCGTGCGTCGTCGCCGCGTCGCCGTCGTTCGCGTGAATATCGGTTAAGTATAGCAATTTTTGGTCATGTCTCCGGTTCTACTCAACCAAATGCAATGAAATATACTTACGGCAGATTTTAATTCTGATTAAGACCTACTAATGATCCGTTTAGTAGTTTTTGCATTCATCGCAAACAAACAGACAAGAATCCGAAAAAAAATTGTTCAGAATCGTTCATCTATAAGTAATCTTAATATATATAAATCTCGTGTCACAATGTTTGTCCTCAATGGACTCCTAAACCACTTAACCGATTATAATAAAATTCGCACACCATGTGCAGTTCGATCCAACTTGAGAGAGAGGATAGTTTTTGAAACGGATTTCGACATCCACGCGGGCGGAGCCGCGGGCAACAGCTAGTAATATTATAAAGAGGTAAAGTTTGTGTGTTTGTATATTTGTTAAATTGTAAGGGGTAGACTCGGGATCTAGTGAACCGATTTTAAAAATTCTTTCACCAATAGTAAGCCACGTCATTCGTGAGTGTCATATATTTTATAGGAAAACTGGCATTTACACCCGGGCGAAGCCGGGTCCCGGGTCGCTAGTATAAAATAAACTAAGTTTCTTGTAGTACCTATGTACTTATTCATATAACATAATCAATGTATAGAATATGTATAGAATAGACACAGCTAGGTAATTTACAATTATTATAAGATATAGACAGATATAAATAAATGTATAAATACTATTAACTAACTATAACTAAGTATGAATATAATCATTAACTAACAAGGTTTAAGGGCAATTTCACCTGATTTTATCAGTAGGTATATCGTGCACTAAATTATGTAAACCACACATGATTTTTTCACACAATTTCACTACGAAATATGTTTTAAAAGTTTTACAAGTGCATTATGCGTATAATCTGTTAATTTGGTATGCGTGTATAAAGTAATCAATATAATCATTACACGAGGATTACTAGCGTAACCGAAATGAAAATGGCCACGACAGCTCCAACGAGACGCAAACCCGTTTGTTGTGTGTAACATTGAACTGTAACCCGGGCCTAGTTAAATATCAATATTCTGTACGTTAGTTAGTCATTGAAGTTAAATTACTTATTTGTTCTTACAGTTAGTGTGGCACCCACTTATTGTAAGAACAAATAAGTAATTTCAGACAAAACCAAGTGCTTCATTTTTTATAAATTTTAACAATAAGTAAGCGATATTTTGCAAAATTAATCTATTTGAATTAATCACTAAAAAACTGTTGTGTGTGTGTTGTGAACTGTGTTCTCTGCCCTTAATCTTAGTTATTGCCGTATTTTGCTCGATTCTAATAACTGCAACAGGTAGACGCTTCAAATATTCACAAATTGGTACGGAACACTTTGCACGAGTCCGACTCGCACTTGGCCAGTTTTTAACTAAGATTTAACTGTTTGTAACTGCGTGCTATCAGCTCGTGACTTGTTCAAAAATATATTGCGTAGTTGATGGAGAATCTGCTTATGTAGACCGTTGGCACAAAACAACTCTCTCGTCCCTCAGTGCCAAGCCCGGTTCCATTAAGAGCTTGCACTTTAAATACTTATTTGATTTTTGCTATTTTCAATACTGTTTGACACCTCAACACCATGGAGGAAAATCTACACCTAGCCTCATCGGCGTAGGTACCTATAGCTAGTAGCATGAGTATTGGTTAAATGCCACCCTATGCCACCATATAAAATCTAAAAGGTGAATTGCCTAATTTAATAGAACTGGCGAGTTATTCATCAACTCGCCACTGGCCATGACGTTACGGTTGCTTTTTAGCAGCCACGAGAGAGCTAAACATTAGATTAATGTGAACCAAAAATAACACGAAATAAATCGCAATAAGTTAGGATCCGTTAAAAATATTTCTTTTCAATGTGTTATATTCGCAGACTGCGCATAAACTTCAGACAGCGTCAAGTTAAGATTAATTGAGATTCAACTATTAGGTAGGTACTAGTAGAAATACTAATTTGTTAATGTAAGACTTCAGAAGCACTGAATATGTAAATGAATGAATGAACGATCGCTTAATTAAAATGAGCATAACGGACTAAAAATATACAAGTTTGCGTCCGTTTTGTAATTAATGTGGCGTTACATTGTTGAAACATCTGTTACGAATGTAATAGCTACCTCTTGTAGTATTGATTAAGACTTACGAAACCATTGCAGTGTTTACTCAGGCAGATATTCAAAAGTTATTAAAGGTTTAAAAGATTATATCCGCTCAACGCTCGTAACGTTTGTGTACATAATTAAAATATTATGCTAATTGCAGTTATAAGGGTTGTAATTTCAATTTTTTTTTTATTTTATAGATTCACTTTTAATTCTTAGGTACGATACTTGGCTATCTATGTCTGTTTCTTTTAGTTAACGAATTTAGTTAATTCAGTTTAGTTATCAGATTTTCGGAAATAAATATACCTACCTACAATAAAATATATTATGTAGTTAACTTTTCCGGGTAAATAGATAAATGGAAGCAAACAAATAAGGTATAATTATGATAGGTGCCTACATGTTTAGATGATAGTTAAGTGCATCTGCATGAAGATATTATGGTGAAAGTCAATCTGCACGCTTTTCCTGCACGTTTCTAGTTAAAACATAGGTATGTAGGTATTATAAGTAACTTATGAGCAGTAAAATTTAAATAAATGTTGTAGTTTATAACGATTAAGATAGGTACCTATAAATCTATTGCTCTCATTATTCCTATGGTTGACTGTTAAAAGATAAACACTGTTTAAAGAAAATCGTTTGTTTGAAATACGAAATCCCTCGGGGTTCATCTAATCGAAGGTAACGAGGTGGTGATGTGAATTCAACCGACTAAAACCGCATAGTGTCGTCACATTGACCTGTACAGGTGGGTAATCAGGTATCCTTGGAACCCCGACCGACCTTGGTCATCAACATTATATCATCACATTATATCTAATAGAAACTAGGCTCTATTAATAGGTAAGTAGCTACTTAACAGATTTAGAGGAGGTAGGACACGACGGTATCTCCCGCCTAAAATGAGCTGTCCGACTGGGGTAGTAACTCCGCCCTACAGAAGTGTTGTGTTCCCGCCGGTGAGTAGGATAGCCAGAACTCATTGTATCCCTCCTCGCCCCACCCCTTCCTAGCCTCCCCACCTCTTCCTAGGCCTCCCCCTTCCCTTCAGGGTAGACAGCGCGTTTGTGTCACCCTTAGTGTTGCACACGTCCATATGCCACGGTGACCGCTTTCATTATCTTCTAGAAGATAGTGAAGCTTTCATTATCTTCTAGAAAATATGATAAAACAGCATATAGAAGGCGAGTACCGGTACATTATTTATGAATAGGAAACTAGATGGAGCTAAAGCCTGGTTTTCAACCGGCTCTGCAAGAATTACCTAACTTGATTCCTAGTCAGGAAGAAATTTTAAAACAGACCCTAAACTTGTTCGCTATTTTGGAAAGAGCTCATTGCAAAGATGAACCAGACACAACGGTTTTGAAGTTGCTCAAACTTGTTACGTTGGTTCTCCTTGAGATCAAGATAGTGAGTTAAGTACCTACTTTATTTATCATAAAAACCTTGTTCTTTTAGCATATATTATGAAGATACATACGCATCAACGACTTAATTAATTTTAGATACAAGTTGCTCGTTGCTCGTGACTTTCATGTTTTGAGCAGTAGATTTTTCATATTTTTTGAAAAAATATTTTTTTCATGTTACAAGACTCATAACTTAATAACCAATCATAATAGGTAATATATCAATTTAAATTGTAAAATGTGTTATTTTAAACACATAAATATTATTACTCATAAACCCAAATACAGAACATGCTTGTTATTAATTACATTTCTATTTCAAAATAATAGTCGAACCTGGCACGTTTCTATCATAAAACCGACTTTTAACCATTAAGCTAGCGACACTTATTTTCGGGATATGATATTCTATTCGCACTCTCGTATGATAATGTAAGTAATTTGACTCCTGCAGCCAAAAATATCATAACCCGTGCATGTGCATACGAAAACACTAAAAGACAATCCCGTGGAATAAAATTTTAACTATTATAAACTTTTGCACGCGGCTTCGTCCGCGTTGAATTCAAAACATCCAAACATTTTAACCTCTACACACCTCTTTATATTTTAACCAAAAACTGTATCAGATATGGTATTGTATCTATATTATGGAAAAAAGCCTTAGCGTTTTCTAGCTTGTGAAATATCCTTGGCAAATATTTAGTTAGATACATCTGCAGTAACTGTGAGGAGCCCGTTATGGGCACGGAGTGTCCAAGTATTATGCAAGGCGATGTTACGACCATTAATTGTGAAATACATACCTACCGATGCATCTTTGTTACTAGCTATCGGCTAATCTTGCAATTTAGGTATATGCGTATAGGCTGGTAGGTACACAACATTCATAAGACAATTGTTAATCCTATGCCAAAAACCATAAATTTTGCCAGATTACGAAATGAGTTTGTAAGGTATACGCAATAAGTAGTACGTTTGAAACATGTTCTGAATATTTAGGCATGTAATTATATCTATACGCCTGATGGGTGCATATTGTGCCCCGCCAAGATCTTTGGGCCCAAGCCAACCGTACCTATAGGTATGCTAGCCGCTACATCTGCTAATAGAAGGATAAAGCTTTAATCATAGTGCCTGGTTTTTTGACATTTTATTAGTGTCGTTTTAATGGTCTATAGGTACAGAATTAATGAGTTTTTAACTTGACTTTTGCTTCCCTCTCGGGGTTGGGCGATCGGAAGTCAGTCGCTCCCATAAAATCCAAGATATACCTAATAAATTTTGGTAGAGAGAAGAAAAGGCCATAGGATTCTAATGTGCAAGCATGCAACAGTGATTAGCGCGGGGCACATCTTTCAGCTCTACAACGACTACAACTACAACGCATACCTAATGCGTCTCCAATGGCTGTGCGCGGTGAGCCAGCCACGCTTTTACTGCAAAGAAAGGAATGGAAATTCTGTCGGGTTGCGAAGAATGAAGTACCTATTACCACAGAATAACTAATAGTGTGTATCACAATATATATAAGTAGATGCCTGCTACCTAATACGACTCTACTTTTTGACGACCTCAGTGGCATGGCGTAGCGTGCATTCGACTGCTAAGTCGGAGGTTGCGGGTTCGATACCCGCTCATACGCAACCTACTCCCGAAACACCTAAACTAATGCAAATAGGCATACAAATATTGGTATGAAGTACCTATGCCTTTTTTTTGAAGTCGATAAAAAAGGGTTGATTCGCCCAAAAAGTGTTCCAAGTTCCCGTTGGTAGTATCTACTAGTTTAATAATAACAAACATTGCAGTGAATTTATTTAAACCACAATACCAGTAAATTGTTAACGGTAAGTGGTTTTGTACAATTGGCCTGCCTACCTAATAAAAACCTAATGTGAAAAAAATACCAATTTAAAAATAAAAAAATATTAACCAGCATTGACCTGAATTAATTAACGAGTATTACGAAAAAGGTTAAAAAAAATAAGCAGATATTTTGCTTTAGCTTCCAAGGTATCACAATTCAATAGAAAAGAAAAAAAATTAACAACAATGTTAGTAGGTAGGTTCTGAGTACGTACCTACTGCGCCTCCCGAGGGGGCCATCTATGGTTTCTAGATGGCCACTTAAAGGCGGCCTTTTTTTTTTTTTTTATCGTGCGGAAATCCCCATGGATACCACCCCCGTCGGCCATCGGGGGTGGTTATGTCGGGATCGAACCGACTAAAACCGCACGCCGTCTCGGGCCTTAGTAACCGGGGTGTAAGGTTACCCAATGGGCATATACCTCGCACCCCAGCTGACCCCGGGCCATCTACGGTTTTAAGATGTCCCCCTCGACCCCCCGAAAGGGGGGGTAGGGCGAGCATCGCGCCACTTCGCTGACGGTGGGGTGTAGGGTGACAGGAGGCCGTCCTGTCACCCAACCGTCGGCGCGCAGACAATCAGCTCGCCCCCCGCTCGCTCCCCACTGTGCCATCTGCTAGTCAGAGGGACACGTGGAGAGCCTCGGAGCAGCCCTCTAGAGGGCCACTCCCACCCCGGCCGGATTGGCCGCAGGCAGCAGCGTCTCCCGTGGCGAGTGGGAGGCGCTGCTCGCCTCCGTTGCCCACGTGGAGGTTCCAGCCCGCACCCCTCAGGGTCAAGGGTGCAAGGGAAAGTCGGGGTGCAAAGAGCCCCGGTGTCCGTAGATCCAAAACGGCGAGCTGTTTTAGTCGGTTCAAATCACAGAACACCCCCGCTGGCTACCGGGAGGCAGGTATTCGTGGGGAAATCCGAGGCACTGTTCCCTATGAGCATAGGGAAATGCTAACTATAATAATTATAGTATATGGCATTTCAATCTAATATTTAATCCTTGTTAAATTAACTACTTTCGCATTTTAACTGTCTACCTACATTTTAATGAATTATGAAATATTTTCACAATAATTTGAAATCATTTTGTAAATCTAGTATTTTCAGTATCCATCAATTGCCTCAATCATTTGTAGTGTACCTATATAAAATCTAAATACTCAATACCAGTCTTTTCTTTTTTTTTTCAGAAAAATATAGGTTACGTATAAAATGGTTAATACAAAAGTCTTATAATTATACCTACTTCCTTATAGCTTTTATCATGGTGGAAATCTTAATATATATAAATCTCGTGTCACAATGTTTGTCCTCAATGGACTCCTAAACCACTTAACCGATTATAATAAAATTCGCACACCATGTGCAGTTCGATCCAACTTGTGAGATAGGATAGTTTTTAAAACGGATTTCGACATCCACGCGGGCGGAGCCGCGGGCAACAGCTAGTTTATCATAAATATTTCAATAGGAAATTTAGTTTCGATGGAAATCGTGAAGTCTAAAAATCACCCCGTTCACCAACTTACCTTGAATTTAATTTAAAGTCTGTAAAATCATTATCTACTTTTGCCACTGCCTGTATACCATCTTCCAGAGGGTGTTAAAAAAATTAAACAATCACAAAATATTCCCCTTCGTCTTTCCAGCAAGCAGGCTTGAAGCAAAATGTACGTTCAAATTAGTTATTCTTTTCTGTTATTGTTGAGTTTGAGTTGAGAAATTTCTCCGTAGCAGGATGAAGATTGGTAAAAGTGGTAAAATGTTATTGTCGCGTGATACCTATATGTTCGATTTAGAGTGAGTTAAAAAAAATGTATTGTTCTCAAATATGTATGTAAAAAAAAATCTGGATAGATTGCAACTGTTGGACCGGTGTTAAAATACTTTGGTTAGGCTAAATATGGAATCACGGCACATTATATTATTAAGCATATAAATACGTATTCTTCGATTCATATCCATACTAATGTGGGTATTGTAGAGCAAGATAGGTTAAGCAATCCTAGTCAGATCAGTTATAGGATGGGTGACCTCATTCTTAACACATTGAGAGCCCTCCGTACCCCTGAGAGCACGTTAACCCGTCGGTCCCGGATGCCATACGAACATCCTTGGCAGTGTTTAGGCACAGACGAAATACTTTAACACGTCATGGTAAACCACTCAGATCTAACTACAAAATTTTGCCTGTAGTCTTTGCAGAGGTCAAATGGCAGTCGCTTCACGGCAAAAAATCTAAGTTCGGCTGTTTCATAGTTAGAATGAAAGCCAACCCAAACTGATTCGGGAAAAACATCGCGAATAGGGAAGATGAATGTAGGACTATAACAAAGTCTTACCCGTAGCTCTATAGGATATCTGGATCTATTCTGTCAGAAAAGTTTTAGTACCCGCACAAACTGTTGACGGCAAAATGCTTGCTTCCTATTACAAGGAATTTAGAACATGGGTGGCAAAATTAGGATCTAAATAACACCGCCTCCTCTTCATACCTCTTCGGATAAGTATAAAAGGTAGGTTGATACAATTGAAAATATATAATAAACAATTTTACCTAAGAAAAAGTAGGGTAGGTACTTACATACTAACCTACCTTACACTTCCTTGGGTACCTTAGGTAGGTACACTAGGTTTTTAGTGGACAGGTACCTACTTAAGAACAAAGACTGGAATTAATTAATTTACCAAAATAATTTCCTATCAAAGGTTTATTGTCGATTTTCTTGATTGTGACATATCTTTCATACATGCATAACAGGTATCTTTCCTGCTTTAAGTTATGAGATAATCAAATTTAAGCGCTCTTATCACTTATCACAATAATAGATAAATAAACAATAGAAAGCAACCAAAGAAATACCTACTTACTATTGTATGCATAAAAAACTATCTTAACCATAAATCATACAGCCTAAGCTCACAACACTTGTGTTTATGTTTTCAAAATACTTTAAAAACTTTTTAACTCGAAGTTTGAAACTTACGAATTAGTGTTTACGCGGTTGTCATGGCAACGTATGTAAATACAATATGGCGCCGAATGCGCGCGCCTCTGTGAACGAACGCAGACTGGCTGCGGTAACGCCGACCAACGACCACCACCGCGGTTCTTCAGAAAGCGAGAGGAAGAACCCAGACTCCAAGCCTGTTTTTGTTGTCCGAGGACAAGTGCACGTTTCCATTAGTGGATGGATAACATAGTAGCATGCGCCCACCTTTGCTTTATTTTTAGTAAACTTAAGTACTTAGGTAGTCCAACGATATCTCATACATAATCTCTAACAATCACTAAGAATCGACACAGAATCAGTAATAGCGATACTTAATTACCAATTAGGTAGATACCATGTCGATACTAAGAGGATTTTATATTTTGCTTGACATGGGTATATAGGTACCTACCTAACAAGATGTTCTACGGTCAATGTAAAATTTCCAATACTTATTGTAGTAGGTATTGGAAAACTTCAAAACTAGATACCTACTAAAATACCTTTATCTTTAAAGATCCTTAATATAAGGATTAAGGAAAACCGTTATGCGTGGCGATATGGCGTGGTAGGTGGTAAAGCGTTCGAAGGCTACGTCGGAGGTCGTGGTTTCGATTCCCAATCAGTGCAAAATTATTTCATGCATGAATGTGTCTATTTGCATTGGTCTGGATGTTTCCGTGCTTCAGAGAGCACGTTAAAATTGATAGCAGTCGTTACAGGGTATTTAATTGGAGCCCAAAAAAGTCCGACAACTGGTTCGTAGTTACACTGAAGACCCCAACTGAGTTGGGATAAGCCTCGGAGTACAAATTACTGCCTAATTAGGTATGTTGATGTGCAATCATAACAATTGAATCTCATGACTGTAATATACTGTGTATACTTAAGTATACACGTGTGTCATGATAAAATGTAGATAATGATATAGGTACACGATTACCGATTATCACGTCTCACGTGAACAAATTTTGAATGAAGTTTCTTATTTTAGAATATTTTAAATATGGTAAGTACCTAATCCAGATCGAAAATAAAATTTTGAATGAAATAAACCAAAAACTGTAATTCATACATTTATTTGAATACAAGTAAACTTTAACATAATAGTCTCTTATTCATTAATAATAATAATAACATACAATTTTTATAAGGCACATTTAGTTAGTAAGATGACTTCAACAAAACAGATGTTGTTATTATTACAAACTATTTGCAAAATTAGTTAAACAAAAGTATATCTACTTACATTATTCTTATTGGTAAAGTATAAGGTAGGTACTTAAAATAATATACTACATCCATTTCATACAAAAAAGTCCCCGTTTTGGACTGATGTTACGAAAACAAGGTAAAGCCGGTTATGAAATGGGGTTTAGCCAGAGAGGTTTACATGAAAATAAACAATATAGTAGTAATACATGCTACACAAAGTGTACTATTATATTACGAGTACGTTAATTCTGTAACAAAATTATAACAATTAATTAAAACAAATGATATGATGCATTCTTGTTGCGTTCTACACATACGTGCGATTCGCGCGATTGAATTCTATACATACAGCATAATACATCATTCAAGTATCCAATCCAAGAAGATAATATGCCTTCGTAAGAGATTCGTCCTGATCCAAATGCACACCAAAAACTTTATACTGTATGTATAGAACTTCATAAATATAATAAACTAAACTAAAAACACGTAAGTACTGTAACAAAGCAGACTGATAGTTTCAAGGAGAAGAACAGAAGCACTGAAACATATCGATGTTAGTAGAAAAATCAACAAAAATAAAATTTGAAAGAGTCGTTGTTAGACACATATTTTTTTAAAATACGACATAAATTTACAATATTGTTATGGCTTTTGCTATATACAGACTCAATACTATAGTACATTAAACTATCATTATTAAAGCCACAAATAACTACTAAATTGTCTTATAGGTTTTTACATTTTAATACATTATATTACACTTTCAGAACTTGCGCTAAGCGTCGTGGCTGTAAATTTAGGAGATTTACATAGTATTGACCACCTGATCGAAGCACTTTGCAACGAACCGTTCTCTATCGTCCAATTTTCTTACATCGGTGTTCAAGTGACGAGTTAACATGGCGTCTTGTAGAGCGCTCAGTGCTTCAGAGGTAAACCTTTTGCCTTTGAGATGAGTGATTACTGATGCTTCTCCATGGAACCCAGACTCCACCAGACCAGGGGGGATATTCAGAGTGACGTCGTTAATGAGACCGTTTTCAACAGTCATATTGATGATAAGCTCTTGTGTTGAGGAGTAGACCTTTGACGGAGCGAGTAACTCCGCGGGAACAGGGAAGGCGCGACTCACCGTGAATACTGGTGTTCTGCCGAAGTTCCAATCCCAGGTTTGTAGCTCATTTTTCAATTCAGTTAGACCTGTTGCGAGAGTGAACTGATTATTTATTTATCTATACATATTACACAATAATATTATTATTCATACAAATAAATAAAATAGGAGTGTGTTTTTGATATCAAAATAACTGCTTTTTACAAGTGCATTTGAATGTATACACAGTAGGCACATACACCAAAATAATATTTTTTACAATTTTAGTCTGTCTGTCTGTCTGTTTGTTCCGGCTAATTTCTAAAACGGCTAGACCGATTTTGACGAGACTTTCACTGGCAACAAGGAGTAACTTGGCCTTTAATTTTGAAAAATGGATTAGGGTTCCGCGTAAAAAAATAAAATATAAAAAATATAGGCACTGCTAGCCTATAAACAAATGGACTAAAAGACTAATGGGTACACAAAAACATTCGAATGAAACCGTTCCGAAAGTATTCCCAACTAATATAGAATTTATGGAGACAACGAACATCATTATTGTAGGAGGATAAAAATAAAAGAGCTGATATTTTTTTCCTACCTGGGAACCACTCGTCGGTTGGATTGATAAATTGGAAGCCGCGTTGTTTTGAAATCTGTCCCTGGCCCCCATCTTCTAAGTGCAACGCTGGAGTGCGTAGGTACTCGTAGCCGAGCGCGGTTTGCAGACTGTCCACCGTGACCCGGTTGTTGACCTCGGAGAGATTCGCCACGGGAGACCGGGTCGATGCGGTCGCGTTAGTCTGTATGCCATGCTAAATACAATTAAAATGTCCTTATCTTAAAGAGTGGTGGGCCGATGGGGTAACATTAGTTGTTAGTTAGAAAACCACCACAAAAAGATTAAAAGATCAAAGATATTAAAAAAGGTCAGTGAGAAATTAGAAGTGCTGCAATGTTTTGTTAACACAGAAATTGATGAATCACACATTAACAATGAAAAGGAACCTATGTGACCTATGAACACACTGAATATGTAAAAAAGCACTGTGCCTCTGTTTATATTACAATAATAATCTATTTACTTGCATTACAAATACTGTTGCTAAGGTAGGATTTATGTCAATTGTGTTAATATACAATATTATGGAGTTTTAGAATGTTAAGTCATATATCAGAATGGAATTTTCCAAAGCATTGTTATTAGTGTGAAATATAGGTCAGCTATCAAATAGTAACTAAAGTCAATAGGTATTATTATGAAATAGGTAATTAACATAATGGATCTAATTTACTAATTAAGTCCTTATTATATTTAAATCCATTATATTACTGCATTTTGATTAACAGTTGATATAACAGAGCGAGAATACCATAATAATTATGGTATTAATGCCAGAATAATTTATCACTGAAGATTGTGTACTCACCTCACGTTTAGCAAGAGCTTTGCTGAGATCAGCCTTATTGGCGTTGACTAGAAGAGTGCAGTGATGGTAGCCTGTCAGACGACCTAGTTTAGCAGCAGTTCCAGACACCTAATAATAATAATGCTAAGGAAAATATTGGATGAAATTTTGTTGTGGTTTGTTTCAACTCTACTATTAACACAAACTATACCTAGACCAAAAATCTGATTTGCAGAAGAGATACTCAACTTTATTAGGTAATTTTCATACTAATCATAGTATTTAAAATATAGGTACAATGTTTGAATTGCAATAGCAGCATTTAAATAATAATGAAAATGCAAAGGGTCACAAGAAAAAAATAAATTACATTGTTTCTGACTGTACATAGTTATTAAAGTTTAAAATGATTTTATGTTATGTAAGATATCATTCTCATTTGTTGAAATTTTGTAAAAGGATACTTTATATTTGTCTCGAACAACTATGTCCTGGCGCTCATTGATAATGGTCTTAACTCCAAATCCTCTGTAGAGACCCCTCGTGATAATTTCCAAGTTGTATTTCCTGTCATATCTCTCACGAGGTGTGAAGAACGTAATGTTAAGATTACCACGATCATGGTACACAGTACCACCTCCACTATTACGCCTGGCTAGGGCAACTTTCATATCGTTCAGAAGAGGTACATTGGCTTCCAACCATGGGTTTTGATGTCTTCCAATAACAACGCATGGTTCATTGCGCCAAACCATCATGACATGATGGTTGGTGAAATCCATATTACGATACATCCAATCTTCCAAAGCCAGGTTTGTATAAATATCAGTTGATTGTGACATAAAAACTGATTTGGTGATCTCCCCCTCTGCTGGCAGTACACGCTCCTTCTTGGCATGCACACTCTTGCTTGCAGTAGCCAAATTGCGTGCACTAGATCTTCTGGTGATTCCAATCACTAGGCAGGCACTGCTTGTTGCAATCTTCTTCATCATTGCTTGAGCCATCTTTGCACTCTGTATTCTTAAAATTTACTTTTAAAACGGATACTTTTCTGTATGAACTAGAAACAGCAGTATACTAAGCGTTTCTTATTTAATATAATATTAACACCTAATTAAATTGTCTAATAAAAGTTCAAATTGTCCTTAACAAAATAACTTAATGCATAGGGCAACAAGGGTCTGTATCAGCTGAAGAGAGGGAGATCAAATATTCGTGAAGGGCGATAGTTTGATGCAGCCACTTCCAGGTTTGGTGCAGGGTGTTAATTCGATACCGAATACCCAAACAGTCTCGACAGTCACTTAGCATTCCTCCTCTTGAATGCAAGATGAACAAAAAAATCACTTCACAACTACACGCAAAATAAACTAACTAATATACGAAGATACTATAATAATGTATTAAATGCTGGATTAAGAATAAAACGAATGCGTACTATCAACTGAGAACAGTAAGTGATCGCACTGTGTTATTTGACAAACTAAATGAATTACCTTCCGCCCGTCTCATTTTATTCGTACTGATAATGATAATGATAAGCGAACAGTGGAACTAGGAGGTCGAGCGAGGTCATTCGAAGTTCACAAGACAAGAAAATAAACAACGTGATAAGAAACACGAAGTAGCCACGCGTAAGGCAAGCTTATCACACTTTGCGGTGTAATATTAAAACAAACGTTGCGGTTATGCGTAGTGTAATCATATCACTTCAATATTTCGCAGATTTAATTGTAATGTCCAAAATGTTGGTTGAAGAATGAAAACACAATATTATATTATCTGAAACAAAACACACCTTCAATAATTTAAATGAAGTTCTGAGATATAAAATTCATATTTTTCCAATTTATGTAGTATGTTTTCCAATTTATGTCAAATGTATGGATTTAAATGTAATAAAAATGTTGTTTTTAATTTTTTATTCTTCCAATGTTCTTCCATTCCATTTACTTTTTTTTACTCATCCTTGCATAGTGTTGCATAGCATATTATAATATGCTTATAGTGCCAATGTTACCAACCCGAACTTTGACTTATTGGTATGATTTTATCAAAAGTTGGTAGGATTTTATCAACCCTACTTTCGATCCACTCAGATTTTACTAGTCAGTAATGATTTTATGCCCTGGCCATGTCAGTGGCCCTGGCCCAGATATATACTTTGGGCATTGCAAAATTCAGAATCAAATTCAAGTATAAACACAAACCCATCTAGTTGGATGGGTTAGGTTAGATCCTCAGTTACTCCTTTCACTTCCTATTGTAGGAAGTAAAAGGAGTCACTATGTACAAATAAAAGTTTAGGTGTCGAAATTTTTTGACGTGACAACGTCTTATAAATTGGTTTGCCGGGTGACACTTCAAGAAACTGCGTTACGCTCCGCTCACGTTATGCGCTCACAATGAGAGCGAGTGAGAGGCACGCGTCCCTTCCACTCGGGCATGGTTAGCCCACCTAAGAGCGAGAGAGACAGACATAAAAATTATTTTACCACTCAAAGTCGTTGTCACGTAAATCTTTCGCCCGTATACCGACTTTACAGGCAACCAATTTTTGAAAAATTAATATAGCCTATGTTCACCGGACATAGTGTAGCTTCCCAACAGTGAAAGAATTTTTCAAATCGGTCAAGTAGTTTCGGAGCCTATTCAATGCAAACAAAAAAATACAATTAAATCTTTCCTCTTCATAATATTTAAAAAAATGTATATGTATAATTATAATAGTGTAGATGTAGACTAGCTGTCCCGGCAAACCTCCAGGTTTGGCTCGAGAGGTAGCACGGAAGAGGTTGCCTCTTGCCACACCCGAAGAGGTCTTAAACAAACCGTGAAATAGGCTGAGGTTAGCCAGGGTGTGAGATAAATGCCTTATGGGGCCACCTTACACCCTGTCTGTAGACCTAAGACCCGGTTTTAGTCTTTTATTTCGTTCAAGTCCGATAATAAACGCCCCTACTGATAAGCGGGGGGAGAGGTAACTGGGTGAATTTTCACACGAAAAAAAAAGGGTATGGAATACTAAAAATTTCAGTGCTCAGTTATATAGGTTATTCACTATTACCTACAACCTACGACCAATGATGGGTCGTAGGTCCTACAAAATTCAATAAATTCGTCATAGGAATAAACATTCCAAGAACTTGAAAGGGTGGTAAAAAATATTTTACAATCTCGTCAACCGACATTAAAAGTAGGTACAATAGATCTGTCTGAAAGTAGCTAGAGTTGGCAACACTGTTTTGACCAGCTATGAATGTTGCCAACTCGGCTATGTTGCCGTAAGAAAAACTGTAAAGATACTTAAAATACCTACTTTTCTATTAAAGTCATAGAACTATTAGACAGGGAATCCTATTAATATATAAGTAATTTTATTATATTATTAATATATATATGATTTTATACCTTACCTAGGTAGTGACATAATGGACATTGCAAATAGGTACATTAGAGTTCTCATTTTACTGAATGAAATGCATTGTGCTGATTGTGAATGATTGTGCATAACGAAACCACGGGGTTGACTTTTAATTTACTTACTTTGGTCATGAAGCTAACTTTGGTTCATGTAAATTATAATAGTAAACTCCATGAAGCTATAGATAAACATGGAGGCCAAACCGGGAAGAACAGCTTGATCCAAATACCTACATGTCTGTATCTCACTCTCTGTGGGCCGACTTCTCTTTCGTGTATTTGTACAATGTTGCTATCTTCTTATTAGTATCTCCTAGTAAATTATAGAAATAGACCATGCTAACCAAAAATGCAAGTAAAATGATTTATAAATAACTCTATAGTTCGACTACGATTATTAATGTGGAAATTGAAAAATTATATGCCATTTATTATGCATGATTGGGTTGTTGAATCAGGAAATCAGTGAATTAAATTCCCATTGTCTATGGATTCAGTACGTAATGTGGCAACATTGGTACTACATGTCAACTATCAATAAACAATATGGCGGTTGTTTATTATTGTTTGGTTTTTAACATATTTAAAGTTAATTATAAGTATAAACTCAAAAAATGGTGCAAAATTGTATAGTGCGTGGTTGCGGTATTACGTGGCGTCAAGGATGTGATATAAAATTCCACGCGTAAGTGTTTAAACTTGTTTAAATGGTGATTTCTTGCTTAGAAGGTTATCATACTTAGAAAGAGAAGTCGGCCCACAGAGAGCAAGATAGTAAATACAGACTGAGCATCAAGTAGGTATTGGAAGTGAGGCCTCCATGTTTATCTATAGCTTCATGGTAAACTCCACTTAAGAAGCCCGAGTTTAGTTTAGTTAAATGGGTTTTCATGCGGTTCCTAGACATGGCTTAAAGGTCTTGTACCCAGCCAAAAAAAATAAAAGAAAACGCTGATCGCCATTTTTACCATCTGCCATCAGATTCAGATGTCAGATCTGTCTGATCTGTCACATCACAGTCACAGTGACATTTCTGCTTGAAGAACGCATTAGCGCAGTTTGTAATTTTTGATCTTGTGGAAGAAAACCAGAGCTGGGAGCTCCTCTAAAATGGCTTTCCGAACAACGACAGTCGCCCTAAGTGAGTGTTCTTTCCAAAGTAATGACCTAATTGTTTACCCCAGCAGTCGCAGCTTGTTATGTAACTTACCTATTATTCTAAGGAAGGAGCCATCCAAATATCATTTTTCTAAAAAATATTTGTGTTTCTTATTTCAGGCAATATGAAGAGATGGGCATACAAGATGGCAGGATTTAACAAATATGGTATGTATGTTTAAGTTAAATGCCTATGCTTTATCCAACCATTTATTTTATTTCTGACAGCTTAATTTTTCATCCAATAATCCTAAATAGTCCTGTTTCATACAAAGCAAAAAGTTCGCATGTTGAAAATGTTTTCTCCATTGCCATTGATGTCAACAGGTAACATTCAACAACTATATTTATTTGTAATGTCTTTTTTTGTATACAAAGTGTTTAATTGATTTTACTTATCATTAACGATTATTTTAATCATAATAAAATGATATTGAAGTACTGACTTTATTTGCTTCTACATAAATAATGACCATTTTTAATCCCTAAACAAAGCAACTTCAATGTTGTTTACATTAAAAGTAGATTCAAGAATCTAATAATTACATACACAAGGCTAAAATAACAGATATAAGTAGAAGTCAATAGTGGGTGTTTTGCCTGGTGCATAATAAGCAGTGCTGTAAGGCACCCAACGTGAAGGGCAAACTGCCTACAATAGCTTTCTCAAGGAGGAAGGAGGGTTAACATTCTGAAGCCACTGTCAAAAGTTAAATAAATGGTTGGACTGGGTGTAGTTCCATGGAAAAGGAAAATATCAGCTATTGTTTAAAGAAGTAAGGGACAAACAAGGGATGAATCTATAGTGAGAATCCAATAAGGTTACATGATAGTCCCATCAAGAATATTGATTTCTCAATAAAGAAATAATAATAGGCTTCTTCAAAATGATTTATAAAGTACCATTCAGTTTTGCCCACTTGGTAATACCTATTATTTTCCTTAATTGCAATTCTGTTATATTTTTGTAATGTTTCCTCTTTGAATATATCTCGCCTCTTTGCATTAAAAGTGTACAATTTCTAAAAATATTCGAAATTGTGATAATGTACGAAAACGTTTGGTATGATCAATATCTTTCTCTTAAAAATTGTCAAAAAACGTAGTTCAATAAACGCTCGCTAGATAGCGCATTAGCTAGTATTAAATTTGATTGAATTGGCCAAAGTGTGAACTTGTTACGCGCAAATACTAGGTATATAATTTTAGTTCATATATTCAAGCTGCCGAGCAGTACTCTGTGGTGCACACTTTGTGATCTCTTAAAAAGTAAACAAAAATGAAATAATACACTTATTGCTATAAATGCGTCGCAAAGTTTGAATCAATGAGCCATTTTATTTTAGTTGATTTGTACTGAAAGAAATAAATATTTCATAATATAAAATTATTGTTTTCCTGCGAAAAAATATTATTTTATCACTTGAATGTAATTATATTTTATAAATTAAATATTTGTTTCCAAACGGTATCATGAAAATTAAGCAACATTTTATTTGAAAAGTATTAAAACACGAAACGATTATTTTTCGGAGCTATATTTCGCCTACTTTATAACATAATTAATACATAATTTAATTTGTGTTTAAAAGACAGATAACGAACGTAACTACCTAAAAATAAAAAAATAATTTTTAAAAAATCATTAATTTAAAAATATCACATCTTAGAACTTTAAAACACTCTCCTGTAAAATTTGTAAGTTCTGAGATTATACAGTTTTAATTCGAAGAGGCGATCTAATGATCTTTTGCAGCATATTGAAAATAGTTTTCCATCTGATACTACTCATAATATAAAGCTTAAATTAAAAATTGGTTTGACTGTTTGAGTGAATGGGCTAATCTTAGGAACTATTTGTTTGAATTGAATTTTTTTGTTTACCGAGGAGGCTATCATCATGCTACTAATTAAGGAAGTACATCTGTTTTATAGAATGAGTACTGTATATCTGGTTTTGGTTTTACAGGTCTTCTTCGTGACGACTGCCTGCATGAAACTGAGGATGTAACAGAAGCTCTACGTAGACTTCCACAGCATGTTGTAGATGAACGTAACTTCCGCATTGTGCGCGCCTTGCAACTTTCTCTCACCAAAACCATCCTACCTAAAGAGGAGTGGACTAAATATGATGAGGACAAACTTTACCTGTCACCTATTGTGGATGCAGTGAAAAAAGAGAGACTTGAGCGCGAAAACTGGGAGAAGAATTATTGAGTAGTGAATGTTTAATGTTTGGAGTATTATTTAAATAAATCTAGCAAGTTACAAATTGTAAATTATGTTTTATTAAATTATTCTTGATATTTTCCAAGTTTTGTTAAATTACTTCTTTTTACCCGACTGCGCAACGCAAAGGAGTGGTAATGTGTTTAACAGCCTATGTATCTATGTATGTTTGTATGTTCCTTTGAAGCACTATACAGACCAAACGCCTGGGCCGATTTTCATGATTCACACGTCAATCGATTCCTCTTAGTCCGGCGAGTGTCACTAAAGACATGACGTCAGTGAAAATTCAATATGGCGACTACTGGCCGCCATATTGTGAAAATTAAAAAATGAAAGTCAGCAAACTATGTCAAATGGGGTATCGTTGAATAGGTATTTAAAAATCATTTTTAGTTTCCTTTCAACATTTTTTGATTCCATTGACTATTTAGGATTTATAGCGATTTAAAGTTGCGTAACAACAATTCATAGGTTTTTATTTGACAGTAGAAAGTCCAATCGGGTAAATAGCACTGGCTAGGACACTTATAACCAAAAAGTATAAAATAAAAAAATATAATTTAGAAATTAAAAAACCCGACTGCGTAAAAAACTAAAAAGAAAAAAAATAAGCACTCAGATGTCCGGTGGTCTAGAAACATAACAACTTAACAGTCGGGATCCATTGAAAAATTAGATTGGCTGTTGAATAGTGGATCCCGACCGTTAAGTTGTTGTTTCTAGACCACCGGACTTCTGAGTGCTTATTTTTTTTCTTTTTAGTTTTTTACGCAGTCGGGTTTTTTATTATTAATATCAATAGGTACCTACTCACGTTTTACGATTATTTTCGTTCAGTGAGCCTACCTTCTCTCCTTCCGATTCTGCCTTCAAGTGAGCTACTTGAGATATAAACTTACCTTTTTTTTTTTATTATATCGGTCACGTCAACATGACTTCACTTCGCCTCTCCTAATTTCCCCTTTATTTTACCTTTCTATTCTACCTTTCAAAGTTAATATCTTCCAACCTTCATTCTACGTGGTAAAATATTGGAAGACGCCAATTTAAGTGTATATTAAATAAAATTTCAAGATTGCAGCCTTAATAGTTTTGGCTTTGTGTTGATAAATCAGTCTGTCGGCACTCAGCACCAAGTAAATAAATGTTTAAATAATAAGACAACATTTATTTAAAAACGGTTTTATTGAATTTACAAAGTACAAAATAATATAATAAAATATACAATAAGAATATAATAAGAGAATCATCAAAATTAATATATGGCAACACAATATATTATGGCCGCAAGAATAGGGCGGATTCAAATTTATATTTTCTATAATAGCTTGGTACTAATACAATTTATTCAGTGGTCCCTTGAAAATAACATCAATTTTCTTAACAATAAATATACCTCGTTTAGTTTTAACTAGAAAAAATCTATTATTAGTATTTTTTCTTAAAATTTACTTGAATACAAATAAAAAACGTTTTTTTTTTTGGAAAATAGAAACAAAAAACAGTAATCAAGTAATATTATGAAAGTGCCATATTTTACTGATTAACATTGGAAATACTTTATCATTTCTAAAAAGTAGGTAGAGAGTTGATACAGTGACGTCACTAATAAGAGGGAAGTTCTCTTGAGAAAATATAGAGAGCTATTCGTTTTTTAATTTTTAAGTTTATAGTGGCAATGTTATTTTAAAGTTTATCATTTTTAATACACATGTATATTCGATATATTCATAAATAAAATTAATTAAACAGGCGTATCGTATTGCTGCATTACGACAGTTCATTCCAAATATAAAAATACCTGTGTAACCTAGTCGAAAAGTATATACCTATACCATGAGCGCGTTAATTCCTGTTAACATTTTAGTATAAAAATACGATTCACAATATCGATTTGGTATCGACTATACGGTGAATCGTCCTTATATTTCAATAGGTAACCTTTACGAAGTTAAAAAACCGAAGGTGCCCTCCATAATTATTACAATAATAATTTTTAGGTACATATCTTTTGTTCTTGGGGTAAAAATGTATTTACTGATATATCCTAAACCTCTACCCAGCACACACCAGGGGAGATTTATAATACACTTAAGTATTGCCAGTGATAAAAACAGAAACTACTATTGTATCATCATAATGTGAGTCTGTTGTGTTG
Organism: Lithosia quadra; assembly: GCA_963576445.1. Lineage (NCBI taxonomy): Eukaryota > Metazoa > Arthropoda > Insecta > Lepidoptera > Erebidae > Lithosia > Lithosia quadra. Next base: position 14,009,529 of record OY754874.1, read on the forward strand.
TTACAGTTCTTATTGTATAAAGGTGCGGCCATTAGATTATGATCTATAGAATATAATGTACAAAATCATGTACTACATGCACTTCAGGATATGTAATGTAATGTACTCCATATAAAGGAACTAAGTAAAACTATTGGTCTTAGTACTCTTAGTGATAAAATAAATTCTTAGTAAAACTAATAAACGACAAAATGCCAAAACAATTACAAACAAGGCGCCCGATTCATTAAAATTACGTTTTTAAAACGTTTGATTTTAAAGCTTACGAAAATTTATAGATAGATAGAGATAGATCTAATTAAAAAGTTATCAAACTATGATTTTGAATGATGAGTGATTTCAAAGATTGGATAACAAGACTCCGTTTTCATTTTTCGCAATCACGCAATTTGAGAACGTAGTATTCCTGAATCGGGCGCCTGTTCAGTACTAGAAAGTACTTATATAATTCTGGCAAGTTTAATTTTAAATAGTAAAATCAACGTTATTACTTAATAAACTGATGAGCAAAATTAACTTTACTTATTAACTAGATCATTCACATACATTTATATGGCAAGTAGAGTGTTCGACTGATATGGTATACAATATAAAACATCATAGCCAAATATACTTAAATAGTAGGTATAATGTAACTTCGATCTATAAAGACAAATATTTAAAAAATATTCTGTACAAATACGAAAAATGCAATATGTTATATTTTTTTACATTTATTTACATTATTGGCAACTAAGTTTCCGATTGATTTATTTTTCTTTGGAAAAATTGTATTCGATATAAATTCGTGTGGTTGGTTTGAAGAACTTACAGTTCCTCGTCTCCTATAGCTTCGAAAGCGTTGTTCTCTACGCAGTCCCTACCTGACTTGAAGGACACGGTAGCGAAGTTCTCCGTCAGTTTCTGCACTGAAAATAATTCTCTCGAACTGCCAGAGTTGTAGGAATCGCCATTCTGAAAAAAGATACATTAATTAAGCCCTTTCTATCTATTAACGTGTCTTAATTTGGACCACTTCGTTACGATAACACATTTATCCATGAAAAAGTGTGTAAGATCTGACAGAGCAAAGCTCACATCAAAAATAAAGATAAATAAAATTAAAAAAAAAAAAGGATTTTAATGCGAGATCCAACTTTGCCTGGGTACGAGGGAAATGCCTTTTGGGTCACCTTATACCCCGGCGGCCTTAGAAGACCCGAGACGACGTGCGGTTTAAGTCGGTTTAAGTGCGACATAACCGCATGTTCCGCTGACCGCGGGGGTGGTATCCGTGAGGATTACCGCACGAAAAAAAGGCAAGGTCCAATCTCAAAATCAATAAAACGTAAAGTATTTAAAATGTAGTAGGTACCACAGAATTCCACACTTGGAACATTAAATTAGTAGCCATCGGTCGCGGCTTCACCCGAGCGATATCGGTGATAGACAGACAGATGGACATCGGAGTCTTAGTAATAGGGTACCGGTTCTACCCTTCGGGTGCGGACCCTTATAACGATGAAAGAACATACCGTAGAGCTGAGTGTATCGCTGGAAGATGAAGGGGTGATGAGCTGGCTGGAGCCGTCGAGTCGGACGAACGTGAAGTTGCCGCGCTTGATGTAGTGCGGCGACGCCGGGCCCTTGCTGTCTTTCTGCCGCATCAGCTCGTCTACTATCGACTGAAATAATACAAATTTTATTATATGGGTATATAGGTATAAAACGGACCCCAGACTCCGAGGTGAAAGCTTTGGATGTGACTAGGACACTGGGATTAACGCTAGGTTGAAGAAGATAGGTATAAATTATACATAAACCTCTAAACATTGATTTACGGCCTCGGTGGTGTGGTGGTAGAGCATTCGACTGCTATGTCAGAGGACGCGGATTCGATTCCCACTCAGTGTCAATATTTGTATGCATGATCATGTTTATTTGTATTGGGCTGGTTGGTATAATATGTATTAATTTTAAAAAAGTATAGAAGTTTCTCCGTCTCAAGCTACATACAAAAATTGTGTATTCAATCGTAATACCTAATACCTAGATATTCAGAAAAATATTGAAGTCATCTTACGTCACTTTAATTCATTTTAATTTAATGCATTTTTTAAGGTAGGTATTGTTTGGTTAGTTATATACAAGTATAATTGACCATTAGCGCGCCGGATCTAATGAAACAAAATTACACCAAATTAGCCTAGGATTACGTCACTACCGTTCACATTTAGTAAATAAAGACTTGAAACACACCTAGGATTCTGATAAATCGTGAAGTTCAAATCGTAAATATTTAACATCTATCATGAAACAGGTTTTATGCTTTGTACGAAGCAAAAACCACAACACGACATTATATTTGAGATTAGTCATACCCTGCTTCACGTCAGTGAGTAAGTGTATATTTCAACGAGAGATAATATATATTACCTGCAAACAAACGCTGATAAAGGTCGCGTGCTCCGTCCTTAAGGTTATCCATTTCAAGTTGTCTTTGCTAATAAGATATTCAAACGAGAGCTCGAAGTTTCTGCTCGGGTCCTCAAGTAAAGGACCGTGACCGTTTTGCGTTGGTGACCTCTCCATCTGCAATATTACAAGGATAAGTGAGAGATAAATAATGTGTACATCATTGTTGATAAAGAACAATGAATTGTTTCGAGATCCAATAAAAAAAGGAAATTTAATGGTCCTTTGTTTGACCAGCATTAGAGAGACGGCGAGTGTGTCCGAAAGAGAATAATAAATTATATTAAGAAAACATTTTAATATAAATAATAGAACCGACTTCAAAATCCAATAGTCTAAAAAGGGAAAGTACTTATAAGTAACTTGCCAGAACCTTTCAAAACCTTATCCAGAATGAACATGATAATTTTCTGATAACCGCATCATTTGCGTGATTATATATATTATGTATGTCCCTATGCTGCTACGTCAAGTCAAGATTCGAACCCCTCATAAGACTTCCGATTCATAGGCATTTCACCTAGTCTGGAAATGTCCACATAGTATAGGTGTTCATATAGCGCGATATAAGTCATCCAACAGTAATCAAGAGGCCACCCTGTCAGTCACTTTATCGCATTTAACTGCAATAACGCAAGTAACTTCTGACACTTAACTTTGATTGATCATTGAGTAAATATAACCATAATTGCAGAAAACAGCGTAAACTGTAGCCTGTTGAACGCAACTATGACGTAATAATATGAATAAGCAAGTTGCAATATGTGGGTATAACCAGGTGCACGCTTGAGGTTGATATTTTTCCTTGATTTTAATCGGGAAGCAGCTGCTCTAGTTTTAAATTCTGATAGTGTAAGCACATTTTATGACTGTTCGTGGAAACCTACTAGACATTTTGTCTAAAGGAATAATACCACCGAGGTGTGGGACAGCGTCTGCAATGCAAGGTGTACCATACCATTGGAAATGGTCATTCTGGTGTCAACTTGTCACCTATATCAAAAAATTCAAAACACTCACCGTGTGTAATGTAGTGATTCTCCAACACCTCATTCTTGTAACTTTGTACCGCTGTTCCCTGTGGGGTAGGTCTATCGTTGACAATGTAAGTTCTTTAGCAGCGAGTGATACGCGCACTCGACACGTGTTATCGGACCCGCCCCCTGATACATTCGCTGATTCCGTCACCGCCTCGCCAGCAGGCACACGACTGTAGTGACGCAGAGTTCTCGCTAGTTCGACGTACTGGAAAACATGACAAATTGAATGTAGCGATTTACCTAGATGACACCTCATTACACATTAATGCACAAGTAGTTCTTTTTTTGAAGAAGTTCTTTTTTTTGTAGAAGTTTTTTTTTCAAGTGGAAGACAGGAAGGAGACCGTCCTGTCACCCGATCCCCCCCTCCCCCCCCCCGGTCTATGTTCAGAGAACCAGCTCACCCCCGCCTGCTTCCTGTACCAGTCAGAGGGACCCGTGGAGGCCTCCGAGCAACCCTCTAGAGGACCACTCCGCCTCAGCCGGGAAAAAAAACTCTAAACGTTTTCCTTGATAGGCAAAGTAGAGTGCGAGACGACGGTAGGTACCTCTTATTTTATTTTAGCGTACAGAAAAATCTCTATTATACGTAAACGGGAATTAACGCGATTACGTATAATAGTCAGAAAAATCTCGTTCCTAAAAACGTGATTTGATATTCCTATTTTGTATTTTGAGCGTCTACGGGGAAATTGTAATTTCAAATGAACGTACGACAGGGCACCAATTTGCATTTTAAACAAAAAAGTGGATAGGAAGTCTGAGTTGAAGCTGGGACCTATGCTTGTATAAAATAGATTTTCGAAGAATGACGTTTTTTTAGACGATTAGATAGGTATAAAATGATGTTACATAGGTAGGTATTGTTTTAGCATTTTAAGATCAATTATAATCTAATAATTGCGTACCTAGCTAGCGAAGGACAAAGTAGGCACTGAAATGCATATAATTTGTAAAAATTAATGGTTTCTAATTAGCCTATTATAGTTACGTGAGCTCTAGAATATATCAATTAGCAAAAAACGTATTCGTAACCTCTGCAGCACACGCACAGCACGCTATGCATATGCACGGTGCATAGCTGCATCTCTCTCCCTCAGTTGAACTGCATCTCATTTGAATTGCTACAAGAGCGAGGTAGTAAGGCCTCTACGATGAGAATTTTCATATTAAGATATTATGTAAGTATACCAATTTTTGCTACAATACACGAGGTAGGTATAATTGCGATTCTTTTGCACCCGAGCGCGATCCGACTCCGTAGATCGTGGTCCCATACATCCTACTATCCTACTAATATTATAAACGTTTGTAAGTGAGTGTTGATGAATGTATGTTTGGATTTTTGGATGTTTGTCACTGTTTCACGAAAAAACGGCCGAAATAATTTGGCTCAAATTTGGCACAGAACAGGGATAGTCTGGAGTAACACCTAATATCCTACTTTTTATCCCAGGAATAATTCCCGTGGGTTACGCGAACTAGCTCAGAATTTCACGCGGGCAGAGCCGCGGGTAGAGAGGGTAGAGCCGCGGATAGACAGAGCCAGAGCTAGCGTATAAGTGAGGTTAGTAGAGATATGCACTGTACCTACAGGTGCACGGCTTTTGCGACGCTTTTAGTTGAAGTTCACCATAAAGCTCTTCCTTAGGTACGAGTGTCTCTTGTCTGAACCTTTTTTTTTGTAAGTATGGTTTTGATATCAGCAGCTATTTTTCAAAATCAGATATGAGTAGGCCGTAATATATCACCATTACTGTATCTTATGTCAGCCTGTATCACACAGTCAGTGGGCTTAAAAATGCGTTAATTGGCCTTGTCGGCGTGCATTTATTGTGCAATGGAGGTCAAGCTCAACTGTTGTTTGTCTCGCGCAAGAAAGTAATAAAGCCTAATATCTGTATAAAGTATAACATATTCTATCATGGCGATAAGTCCAATTAATATTGAGTTTTACAATAAATACGAATAAATGAAATGGTTCATGTATCTTAGTGAAATAAAACCATCCTCAGCACAGCACTTGATCTAAACTAAGTATATAGGTACTATTCAACTGAGTATTCTGTAGATTATTTTAAATTATATAAACAAGCTTAATCACCTTGGAACAGCAGTTTCAATAATAAGCTGATAAGACCCTTTACTTACATTAAATACAATTAAAATCCATTGCCCTCTGTTCACCCCGTGCACATTCTTTGTACATAAAGACGTTTATAACAGATTCATACTGAAACATTTCCTAGGATTCAGATAGGTACGCAATCATTTGACTACGACGAAGTCGCTAACGATGGCTGTATCGTTTTGTTCCTTTATTAGGACCATGAGATAGATAGATAGGCTCTGGCGCAGACTTTCCTCACATGGTTAGGTCAGACTGCAGCCACTCCCGGAAAAGCTGACATCACAGAATCAGAAACAATAAGCGGACAAATCAGAAACAATAAGCGGACCTCAAATTCTAAAGATTGTTTTTTGAATGCAACTGGGTAGTTGCTATGAGGATGCTGTCTGTATTTAAAAACTTCCTCATTTGGATTATAATAACAAATCTACTGTAACGTTTAAAATAATTATTATTCAATTTTAAAATTAACTAAACTTTATTATATTTATTTCGGAACTGTATGCTGGACTAAAAACCCTCCGTGCGGAGCAACTTCTGCATAGTTGGTAAAACCTCTCTTATCATCTTTAGAGGAGAAACTGCTTCCAGTTAGATTAGACTCTAACTGCTAGGTTTGGTTATAAGTGGAAGCTACCAACAGGGTTAGGTGGATCAACCATCTCTGGATTTTTATGGATCGATGAAATTCTGACCGACGACGCGGGAAGTAGGCTTTCGGAGCTTCGCAAAAGAAAATAACTATTAAAATCCACTCTCATAGCCTTGGGCATAGATTGGGCAACTCGATATTCGGATTCGAGAAGGAAGTCTCAAAAGAGATCTCTGTCAAGAAGATGGGCCCATCATATTTTTGATCCCACATAAATAGTATCGGGTAAGGCCTTTGAGATTAAAAGTGCGTGCGTGCGTGCGTGTGTTTATTACGCACGCACGCACACGCACACGTCAAACTTATAACACCCCGTTCGGGTTTCCTTTGGGGGTTAAAAAAGGGACTGGCTAGAATATTAGTCAAGATGAAGTATGTATACATATAACTACGAACTGGCGGTTGCCATTTCGAGTCTCGAGCCCTCTAACGATAAAATAATGTCACATTAATAACATTAAGATAAAAATGACGAGACTTATCTCTCAAAGGGTTAGAGGCGTATCCGCATGATATCATAATCAGATACAACCAAATTTAATGTATCTGTGTGATATATTACTTGATACTTGAAGACATGTGAATATGGTCGATATTCCACTCATACGCACGAAGCGCTTTGCTGACACGTTCATCGTGCGTACAGCTAAGGAGTGGAATTTCTTGCCGGAGTCTGTGTTTCCAGAAAACTATAACCTGGGAGTATTCAAGTCATGAGTGAATGAGTATTCAAACAATGAGTCCTTCTAGGCAAGCGTGATTCATCGTAGACCACATCGTCACTTACCATTGGGATTGAGGTCAAAAAAAAGACAGTATCGGAGTTCATGGTCATTTTTTGATGTTTTGAAGAGGCATTATTGTAAGGGAGATTGTTGACGGAAATGTTTTAGGAAGTGGCAATATATAGTTTGTTTGATAAAGTTCAGACTAACTAGACAAACGGTAAAGTTGTGACTTCACACGGACAGAATCGTGAGCACAGCTAGTTTTATGAATTTACATTGTGTATCACACACATTAAGGAACTTTGTCAACAGCAAAATGGATATTTATTTAATGTGCCTGTAGCATTAGTATTATCCACCATTAATGTACATTCGTCCATATTTAGTCTTAAGATATCTATGTAAGCTGACGTCTGAAAATGCAGCAGTGGAGTTTGTTGCGCCGTTTCTTGTCCATTAGCGCCTAGGAAGCGGTGGTAAACTTAGTATTAAGTAGTTTTTGACATCAAAAAGATGTAATTACGTTACACTATTTTGAAAAATAAAGAAATCGAAATTGAAATTTAAATTTAAATTATGACACATTTATGCAGTGCTAATATAAAGAACACTTCTGGTGCCCCAGAAGATCTCCTATATCATGGCCCAATTCCATTGGTGTAAATTGTATCTTAGTTAATTAAGTCTATACTGTTGATATACAGAAACAAATGAATCCAAACAAATGGGCATCATACATACCTCTCTTTTTTGTTTCTTAGATTCATATGATGATAGTACTTCTTTAGTTTGTGGATCTGCTGTTATCCATCCTAGATCCAAATCTTCTATAATTTGTAAATATAGTAAATCTAATGAGACCCTGTCTATCATTAAATCATCATCATAAGAAGGATCCCAGTAGCTGAAACAATTATTCATGTCCAGAATTATGAATATAATATCAAAAATTAACAATTGCCTAACACTATTTGTTAAAGTAAAACCATACAACATACCTTTTCCTCAACACTATTTTATCTTCTGCCCGGACATACTTCTGAGATATGTAAGGAGATTCATATTCTTCCAATTTTTTTAGTGCTGGTTGTCCATCTTTTGCACAACTCCAGTTAAAGAGATATAAGGAAAAGTACTTAACAAATTCCTTAGGAAGATTAACTGAAGTACACACAATATCCAGTATTGTGTTTGATGAATCAGTGGAAGAGACTGACAGAGGTATTCTATAACCATTCATTAGTGAGATTTCAATTTCTACTTCATGCATTTTCACATTATGGGTTTCTTGTTGAGCCGAGAATAAGAATGTTATAAGGAGGTCAGAACCAGTTAGCTGGGGATTCTGGCCAACTGAAAAAGAGTAATATTTTATTGTTTCCTTTTTCCTCAACAAAAAATCATGCAAAAAATTAATGATTTTAAAATTATCACAACAAAGACATCAAACAAAAAACTGTATTTTATTCAATTATTAAGTTGTATAATTATGTACCTGTCTGCATATACTTCTCTAATAAGACTCTCCGTTCTTCTAATTGTGAATTTGTCAGGAACAACTTTTTAGGTGGAAACTGTGGTAACTTAATGTAGGGGTTCAGTGCTTGTAACTGCTCGTGTAAGCTGAGGAGCTGCTTGTACCGAGTAGTGCAGTGGAAGACTCCATCAATATGTATGTTATAGCCCTACAATAAAATTAAAAAATTCTATCAAACATCTGCAACCACAGCTATGGATTAAGATCTAACAAGTTAACACAAGTTATTCTCAAAAGCAATAAATCTCCTTAATTTATTTAAATATGGATAAATATACAAAAAAAACAAACATACTGTATAAGAAATCCCATTGTCGTCGTGAAATTGTTGCGAATCAGGAATAGAAAAATGCATATTTGTACCTAATGACTATGAATGCATAATCCTCTATAATAAAAATAGTATTTTACTTTCAATTTACACTGAGAAATCGCCCACTTTTATTATTTTGATTCTTTTATCCAAAACACAAAACACACAGTACACACACAGACAGACTGTTCGGACTGTTCTACAGATTCTACTCCTCTCCTCTCACTCCTCTGTCCTCTGTTGTACTCCTTCCTTCCTTATAATTCTTATAGTGATGGACAGTTCAACGTCAAACGTCAACCTGAGTCACTACCCGAGTTTACTCGAGTTAAATCAAGTTATATTCTTCCTAACTCGAGTACTGGTGTTATTTACATCAATTTACATGCACCTGATGCACCACAACATAACTAACATAAACAAACTATTAACTAACTATTATTCAGTAGTTTTGCGAGTGCGCTTTGTGTTGTAAGTTGCATTCCTCAAGTCCAATAAAAAAATACTTTTATTCACAAAGACACAATTTATAACGGATTTTCATTTTACATTAGTACATTAGTAAGTAGTTTGCTTCACAGATGTGTATTTTGACAGGTTTATAATATATAGATCGATGTGTCGGTAACCGTAATTCAATTACATACTATCACTGGTTTCATTTTATATTGTATATTTTGAGTAACTAGATCAACTCCAATTACGTAACTTTGAAATTAAACTCAATTTACTTGTATTTACTTGTGTTCATAGTTATATTTATGGAACACATCACATAAAAAACCATAACGCCATCGGTGGTAGTAATCTAACTAAAGCATTCAACTCACTGACCTGTTTAAGTAATTCAACTCAATTCAACTCAAGTTACGACAATGTCCAAATTAGTAACTCGAGTAGATTTTTTTTTGTGCGTTGACGTCACTACTATTCCACAACAATTAGTGATGTACTAATCATTCCTAAAAGGAGAATCGTTCTATTAATTTAAGTATCGATTTCTAATCGCGCCGCACCGCACCGCACCGCGCCACATGAATCTTTCAGTCTTCGCACATATTATTTATTTTGTGTTTATTTCCTAAAGTGAAGATATTAAACAAAGAGATATTGGGTGTTACCAGTCATACCAGGATTATAATAAAATTGCTGTTTATCAACTCGGTGGATTCCATTAATTTGAATTAACATATTATAATACATAATCAATAATATTCATTAAGCTTTCTATGATTGAATACTGTGCAATAATCATACTATTGTACTTTAGACTACGACTACGACAAACAGCCTGAGCCTGTGATAATAATCCGTCAGGATTCTGGCATCGATTTGCTATGGAACGATATTTGAGCAATGTGCTTGTGCATCTGTGTAATCTGTGCATGAGAATGAATGATAATGTAATGAGATGAGATGACATGACAGTTTAATTTTGACGTTGACGTATCCGTGTTGCCGACAAATTTGATTTTTATTTTGAACAAATAATATAAATGTATCAATGATAAGTTAAATGATAGGTACAATTAATATTATTTCGTTGTTAGTTAGTTGAGTTAATAAAGTCGCATTTTTCTAAGACCACACCAAAATTAAAGAAGAATTTCCAGTAATGTCGAACCAATTGCCTGTTGTGACTATTCAATGCGATTGGAATGAAGTTGTGAGGTGAAATAAACTTGATAATAAGCTGATTTATAAATAAAATATTTATTTTCGATAATTCTACACAGAACTATCTTGACCCAAAGTGAGCACAGCTTAACAAGCTTATGCTATGGGTTGTAGAATAGGGATGCATATACCTACTTATTTTTATTTGTAAATATATACCTAAATAAAAATAATATACATTGAAACAGACTTAAAACGCACACTTTCTTATCATTTTATGTTAACAGACAAAAATTTTTATTGCAGATTACCAAAATGTGAAGCCTGGATATCTTCAAAACTATTAAATCAAAACAGTGTGCATGATAAATTAACAACAACTCTTAATGATGGCAAGATCAAAGTGAACTTTTCAGCAAATTATCAATTTGTTTCCCTTAGTCCTCTGTGCTTAGTTGTGAATCACCTTGTGTCTGGACTCCGGGTGGCTTTCATCACACCATCTAAAGCTCACAAAATACATAAGAAGGCAATCTTATCTGTATCGTTAGCAGAAAATGCATTGGCAGTCTCCTCTTGTGAAGAAGACAAACTATTAGTATGGGACAGTAGGACAAGTAAGTATTATAATTATATAGCCATGAGAGTTAAAATCTGTACTGATATTATAAAGCTGAAGAGTTGGTTTGGTTGGACCTACTGAACTCAGGAACTAATGGTTGGAATTGAAAAATTTATTTTGTGTTAGATAGCCTGTCTATTGAGTAAAGTTATAGGTTCCGCCCATATCATAACACTACTATCCAGGGGAGCAAAGTAGCAATCAACAAAATGATGCAAACATTATCTCATACTGATTTTCTGATCGGAAAAGGGATCATCCAGACTGGACTTCAATCTGTGACCAGTCCCTTACAGGGGGAATGCTATGACCAACTGAGCTACCTGAACTGGAATGTTCATATTCATAATCATAATTTAATTCAAGTCCCGTCCTGGATGATCACATTTTCCGATCAGAAAATAATTCAATTGCTTTAAAATTTCATTCAATTCTTTCATACATTATGCAAAAGTAATACATGAATAGGTATATCCTACACAATGTAAAATTGTTTGTAATGAACAAATATATATAAATAAAATAAATTAAAGAAAAGAGATGCCACAGGGATGATAACAGGTGAAGCCACTGGGCACAGCTAAAACTACTTAAATGTAACAGTTCTAATTGCTGTCTAAATCATAAAAACTTGTAAGATTGTATTGTTGAGCAAAATCATTAGTAGAATAAATAATAGCACCTTTTTTCAGGTGAAATAATATTAGATCTAAAAGGTCATGGAGGTCCAGTGTACAAGTGCAGATATTTTCCATCCGGTGTGGTTATATTATCTGCTGGAGCCGATGGGTCCTGTAGAATCTGGTCAGCTGAATCTGGCATCAATCCAGTTACCTTGAAGGGACACACAATGGCTATCACTGATATTTGTATTGTTGAAAAGGGGAGGAATGTTATATCAGTTAGCAAGTAAGATGTTTTATAGTGTTTAAAAATAAGAGTAATAGTACTCATAAGAGCAGAGAGTACCTAGTATTGGAAAATGTTCAGCAAACCATGGTCTCAGCTAGAGTTCTTTGTATTTTCCCAAAATATTAGAAAGTAAAATGTTTCTCAACACAAAAAGGTTCTAATGGAACTGATTCTAAACAAACAACTACACAATTACATTTTTTTTATAGTAATTTTGCTAATTAGATGTTGGTTCTTGCAGTTGTTTTTTGATAGCTCTAGTTCTTTATTCTAGTTATACTGAACTAAATTGTGATCAAATGTGTGAGATTTTAAGTCTGATCAAGATCTTTCAAATAAAAAACCCGGATCAAAATCACAACAAACAGACTAAAAATCCAACAGAACTATTTTTGTGTTCAGGATCATTCATATGACATAACCCAAGTATTTTTTTAAATATCTCCAATGTATGAGTACAATGTTTTTTACCATTTTTAATGGTATATTTCTAAGGCCTGGGCCTCGATTCTGCTAAAGACAAACCACTGTAAAACCACTGATACCCTAAAAAATGCCATTTAATTGTAGACTTTATTATTATCAAGTTAAAGTCTAAAGTCAAATGATATTTTGTAGAGCGAATGAAAAAGTTAAATGAATTCTTTTCATTTGATTTTAGACTTTAAGTATAAAGGTAAAGTCTACAATTAAATGGCATTTTTTAGAGTGTCAGTGGTATTACAGTGGTTTGTCTTTAGCAGAATCGAGGCCCTGATTGAAATAAAAGAAGGTCAATGTCTAAGCAGTGGCTTGACTATAAAATGTTTTGATTACAGAGATGGTTCTGCAAAACTGTGGGATGTTGGTGAATCCAATTGCCTGGCCAATATCATAGTAGAACTGGGACAAATCAACTGCTGTGCTATTGCCACCATCAGTAATTTGATTGTGGTAGAAAATGATAGAGAAGTAAGACCTATAGTTTGTAGCTCAACTTACCTTTGTTTTTTTTTTTATACTTAATAGAAAATTCAAGATTGTTAAAAGTAATCTTTATTTATATTACTTCTAATGTATTAAATGTTGAAATTTTCAGGTTGGTACTGGTAACAAACTGCTAGTAGTTGGCTGTGAAAGTGGCCTCGTTGTTGGTGTACATGTGGCAAATAGGGAGCTGATGTTCTCTAAACAACTGGATTCTGCTTGCAATGCTATCACAGTTGTCCAGCAGATGGTTGTAGTGGGCTGCAGCAACGGAAAGGTAATCACTCAACTTAACAAAACAAGTCTTAACACTACATAGGACAAGCATAAAATTTCTTTTGAATAGTAAGCGTAGTGAATCCATAATGAGAGACTAAAGCCAGTTAATATAATATTATTACAATCGTTTGTTTGCGCATCAATATTATTGTCCGAATCGCGATATAATATTGACTGTCTCCTGACTTACGCTTACTATTCGAATGTAATTTCGTGCTCACCCTACTGATAATGTTCTCCTGACAATAACAGACAACAAAAAAAGAATTATTTAGCGAAATCGTTCCAGCAGTTCAGACGTGATGTCTGTGACCAAGGGAAATAGGGATTCATTTATATGTATAGATTTCGGTATTATACTTTTTTATTTCGGTCATATCTTTAGGATCCTTTTGGGGCAGGACAACATATATTTTAATTCATCGGTTCAGTGGCACGCACGTAGGCAGGCTGTCCCAGACACATGTTGACAATGGCCACTCACCTGAAGGTCGCAACCATGTTACATTGGCGGCCCAATGTGTGCTCTCCTAGGGCAGTGCACTGTAAAAAAGAAAATGATTATGACAGTTGAAAGTTTACTAACATTCTTAAAGTCGTAGGATCTGCGGTAGTGTGTACTTATTACCATTATTTCAAATGGGCAGCGATTGAATTAGATGAGGAGCGTACTTCGATATATTTCGTGTAGCAACTGCTATCTGACCTCCACAACCCATTGGCGATATCGAAGTTCTGTAGTTAAGACCAGTTGTCGGACTTTTAGGACTCAATTTTCAAGGAGACATTTTTTACAGGTAGTACTACTAAATCTTGAAAATGGCGTTATAGTCAAAGAGTGGTATGAATCAGCTAGCCCGGTGCTGAGTTTATTAGCTCTGGTAAACCAAACATTTATCGTTGGACGACAAGACGGCACGTGTACGGTGCTATCACTTCAAGATGCCTTCAATAGACTCAGGGTGCAGCTAACAGGATCTGATTGTGATGGCATACGGGACTTATCCTTCAATGGCAAATGGGTATTTGCAGGTTGCAGGGACGCTGTTGTACGAAAATATGATTTTAATCAAATTAATGTTCATTTCAAGTGACGGCAATGCCTGTAATTGTTATTATTAAGAATATTTATGTACTAAGAGCTAATATACTTTACTAATTGATACTAGATATCTACTTTTATTACCCAACTGCAGCGAAACCAAGAAGGTGGGTTATCTTCCAGCAGGCATTTGTACGCGTAAGGAACTGGGATGGATACTTCAAAATAACAGGTGAGTTAGTCGACTCATAATTATGTACATGCACTTATTTCCGTCGTAATTACTAAATAGTTAAACCGCTTATTATTAAAAATATGTCGTTAGATTCGTCTTGTGCGAATGTCAGTTCGTATTCAAATTTTAAAAAATAGCTCTTCCCATCATATGCAGGTATTGTCTGTACCATTGTTTTCACACACTACCGTAGTCGCTTTTCTTCTAATTATTTATTGATTAAACTGTATACGACACCTGATAATGTAGAGAAGTTAACCCTTTTATGTTTCGCTTTCCTTGAAATTTCTTTTTACAGATGCAATTTGATAGAGCAAACTAAAACAAATAGGTAAACTAACTGTAACGGTAACTGTAAATAACAATCACACAAGTAAACAGCCCACTACATGAGCGGGACGTGACAAGATTCACAATGATTCTATTCACACCCCTTGTGAATAGGAAAATGTAATCATGCATTCAAATATTTGTACTGAACAGGAAGCAAACCCACGGCCACTGACGTAGCAGTCAAACGCTCTATCTACCGCCAAGCTCGTCATTCATTTTTATCTTATGAAATACCTAAGTCTAATGGTTTATCTGTTCTACAACGCGATGGTGCTAGAACTTCACCTCATTATTTCTGTAATACTTTTGAAAACGTTCAAATCGTTTATGTGTTTGTTTGTTCATCTTTCTCCACATACAAGCGTCTTTATCGACACCGTCCTTTAATCTTCGACAGAGTATCTTATAGTTTTGAGTACAACTTGTTTTTTCATTTTCTGAAATAAGTAAAGGTTGAAGTAAATAAACCTGTTGAACACTTGAGGAAAAGAGCGAGCGTCCGACTTAGTTCAGTTTTTGTAGACCGTTCTCTTTGTCGCACAGCGCTGGTCTACAACTTGACATAGAGTATTTAAAACTAATAGTTTGTATCTTGTGTAGTGATCCTGTGGGACGTCCCACTGGCGCCGTTATAAAACATTCATTTGTGGTCTTTCTAGCCGTTTACCCTCCATAGTTAAGAGTGATTTATAATATCTGACTTGCGTCAATTTGTTGTGACAGAAACAAGGGATAAAATGCTATGTGGCATACTTTGATGTCCAATTAAATCTGTACATCCCTACCAACCGAACGAACCGAACTCCACGTGTATGGGACCCCACCAAAATCTTAGGGCCAAGCCAACCTGCTAATTAACGGGCGAGGCTCTGGTACACAAGAGGGCGAGGCCCTTTCGGGATGGGACGATGACGCACCAATTGAACGTATAGTGATACACTCACTTTTTTTAAGCAAGTCAGAGGCCTGCATGCAGGTGCTCTGTAACCAATCCTTCCAAATTTCGAGGTTTTCAAATCCTTTGTCTAAGTCCTCGCACCATTTACGCAAATCGCTTTGTGTCAAGCGTGCTAAAAATAAAAACAAATTTGTTATTCCAGACTTATATCCCTGTACCAAATTTCAGCAAGATCCGTTTAGGGGTTTTTAAGTGTAAGAGTAACTTACATCCATACATCCATAGTTAAAAACTTTCGCGTTTATAATATTAATAAGAAATACATGCCGATGTCCAGATACACGTTTAACAGCACGCCATCACAGCCCATCTCCTACTCTGCTCTTTTCTCCTTAGTCGTACACTCTTGGTGGAGTGATCGTGGTCATTGATCGTCACCTACATTGGGCACGGTTCTGCTGGTAGGAACTTATTACGAGTACTTTACCTACTTACTCTTTGCTGCCTACTCAGCCGCATCGTTCAGAAGCTGGACAGCGGCTATTATCGCCTAGAAATCTAAACTCCAGGTTTCCTGTCCAGTCAGTAGAGTATGAAGTGCACCTATAATTTTATTTTGGCATCGTACCTGTTCGGCACGATGACATGGCACTATCACGTTGGTCGCCGTGTGCATTTGTTTGTGGTATCCATGATGGTGCTCGCTGTGACACTTCTGGGAAGTAGATATAAATGAGAGTGTGATCAATCTTGGGGTAGTGTTTGACAGATTGTGGATCTCTTCCATTTATGAAAACTAAAATTCACCCAATGGTCGAAATGAACTCTAAAATTAATCATTATCGCTACCTATTATAAAACAAAGTTGCGTCTGTCTGCCTTTTCACGATAAACTCAAAGCTACCAGTTGAAAGGATTTTCATACAGCCTTGTATTGATTCATGAGGAAGGTTTAAGTCTATAATTTGTCAAGGTTTTGTGTAAAGTTATGTCGGCAATATCAGATGCCTTTCTAGACGTGGAATCTAGTTCTTAAAAGCTCCGAAGTTGCTTTCCGAGATTTTTGATTCTTTTTGTAATTGAAAAGAGGAAAACAAGAGTCTAGGTGGGAAATAAAGCTAACTGTGATCAATTTTTATTGATGACACAAGTCAATAGCTAAAAGCGTATAAAGAAAAGCGATAGTTAATTACACAAAATAAAATTAAAAGTTGTTTAAAGACTAAATAAGTAGGAAGTGGTAAATTACGACAATGAAACAAAAGTATTTTTAACGCATTCTATCGCGATTTATTTGATGTGTGATATTCGCGTAAACTTCCGACAATATCATGCTATTAATAACGAGTCACGCATATCTATTATTTTTTTTCACACCCTATATATAACCTAAAATATTTGTTCACGGAGTGTTTTTACTTCGCAACCCGCACAGATGTAATTTATTTTATTATGAATCCACCACGTCAACGAAATAAGCGCTAAAAAGTATTTTAGATTTTTTTTTCGTTTCGTTGGATTCAAGTTGACTACTATTTATTACCTGGGACCTTACCACGGCGTCCTTATAATAATTCTAAAGAGATGCCGTTTAGCTGAGGGAGAGATATACCTACTCGTAGGTAAAAAAAAAATAGGTACATGATGTATGTATCCTACCCATAGCTCCATTTCTGTATCTCAGTTAAACTACATCGCTAAACAAAACACTTTCAAGGTCTGCAGGCCAACCACGACACGCGTTAAGCTATTCAGTTTTGAGCAGCGGTTCAGAGGGAGAGAGATGTAGCTATATTTTTACTTGATCGTAGTACAAGGGTGTATGGGTGTATTTTATAGCTCCATCTCTGTCCCTGTGAACAGCTGCATAATATCGAATTGCTCATGCATGCACTTCGTGGCAAGCTGGAGGAAATGTTTCGTAATTCGTTAAAATACAATATTGTGTACTTACTCCATCGACTATCTAGCTTGATATGATTTTCAAATCGATCAGTTACCGTTTCCCTGTATTCATTGGTTTCATGCTTCTGTTTTCTCGAAATAATACCTTTATCAATAGATTTCTGAGGCACTGGTTCAGGATCAATACTGGTTATAGTAGTACCACACACTTCTAAGTTCACTTTTTTAGGTGATGTCAATAAATCTGTTTGGCATTTAACATCACAGAGAACTGTATCAATGAGATAGGTATTCACTTGAATTTCCTTGTTATGTTGACCTAGATTATTGTCAGTTATATTTGCAAATGTTTTCAAGTCTTCTACTTTTAATACTTCTTCAAAGCTTTGTTTATATTTTACTAGGGTATCAATAGTTCCTTTTGAATGTGTATCTGCAAATATTATAATTAGTTGGTTAAGCACCATTAAAATAAGTTTTGATATTTTTTTGTAATAACAAGTAGCGTCTTATCATATTCACTAACACGTTTAAATTAAACCGTTTCTAGAACAGCTACCGCCAGATTTTATTTCGATTTCCATCTGAAGAAAATTCATATAACCAAAGGATTACACTCGATAACGGAATTGATGTGTAATTTTTTAAAGTGAAAACTTCTTTAGCGGCGCTGAGCACTTTTTTTGTATGGGTAAAAACTTTCAAACTCGCGTCAGGGTCACGTGATGCTGATCGAAAAAGCGTAAGATCGAGGGGAAGGGAGAGGAACTAGTATCTCCCACTCTTTCTACCGTGCCTGAGTGTGCTGCTCTGTTTAGGCGGCACAGGGCGCTTGCGCGAATGACCGTGTGTGTTTATGTACAGCGTCCCACGCGTATCCAAGGATGGTGACAGCTGATTGCTTGACTGTTGTGTAGTAAATACACTGTTGTGTATTCGTAAATGTGAATAAATAACATATAAATTGTCATATTTGTGTACGATAGCGCAATAAATAAACATTGTATTCTACCTCATAAATGATAGTACTTTTATACTTATAATTAAACACAACGTTAATATTGAAGTTTTCACTTCTGCCGGCACTCCCGGAGTGCTATTTTTTTTAATGAGTCTCCTAGCGGATTCTTCATTGGAGCAAAACAATAACTACTTTTTTCGTCTACAAAATCGTTTGTTCAAAATAGTTCGACAAACCTTGGACTTGCATAGCATACTTGGTATCTTCATCTGATTTTAGTTTTGTATCATCAGCATCATTGTTTTCTTCAGGCTTCGATAATGCTATCACATTTTGTTTTACACTTTCGTCATCTTTTTCACCTACACTTGAATATCGTGGCGGCAATAAAATATCTTCTTCAGTAGTTTCAGTCACATTTTGTTTAACACTTTCGTCATCTTTTTCACCAACACTCGAATGTCGTGGTGGCAATAGTATATCTTCTTCAGTAGTTACAGTCATATTTTGTTTTACACTTGCTTCATCTTTTTCACCAACACTCGAATGTCGTGTTGGCAATAGTATATCTTCCTCAGTAGTTACAGTCATATTTTGTTTTACACTTGCTTCATCTTTTTCACCGATATTCGAATATAGTGGTGACAATAATATATCTTCCTCAGTAGTTTTAGTCATATTTTGTTTTACACTTTCATCATGTTTCTCACCAACACTCAAATGTAGTAGTGATAATATATCTTCCTCAGTAGTTTCAATCATATTTTGTTTTACACTTTCATCATCTTTTTCACCAACACTTGAATAAAGGGGTGATGATAATACTATATCCTCCTCAGTAGTTTCAGCAACTATGCCTTGAGTTTCAATAATTTTGTTAATACTAGCACTAGGTTTCAAAACAGTGAAAGATTCGTTAACGCTTGACTCATGCTCACCAACTTCACCTTTGTAATCAGACAAAATATTTTGTGTAAATTAAATAAAGTAGTGCTTGCTTTTAGGTACCTACTAACTAAAAGCATATATTTTATTTTACATAGGTGTATCTAACAATCATTATTTCACACATCAATACCTAGGATTGGACAAACGACCCTGTATATTAAACTAAAAATTACTTATCGGCTACAAAATCATTCATTCAACAAACCTTGGACTAGCGACGTAGCATTCTTGATGACTTCATCTGCTTTCAGATTTTCATCATCGCTTTCATTGTTTTCTTTAGGACTCAAAAGTATTTCAACACTTTGTTTTACATTTTCGTGTTGTCCTTCAGGACTAGAATGTAGTGGTGACAATAATATATTTTTCTCATCACTTTCCGACAGTATACCTAGAGATGTTATAGATTTGGTAACACTTGCACTGGGTTTCAATACAGCGGCGGAAAAGCCATCATTCGGCCATAGTTCGTCGGCATCACCTTTGTAATCATACAAAAAAAATGTAAATCTTTCTTATTTATTTGCTTCTAAAATGTTATTATTTTATACAGGGTGAATTTTCAACTGGATGTGGATATCCATATCCGAAACTATGAATAATAGCATGGTAATAGCTAAAATAGCTCAAAGTAGTCTCGGGGCTGATTTTGATGAAAGCTAAAACTGATTTTAAAACGTGCAAATTTAATTTAAAATACAAAATTAGCTATCATTAAACAAATGCCTACCTAATAAAAATAAATACCTACGTACTCGTATAACGCGAAGATGATGATGATGATGATGACTTACTCAAAAGGCTTTCGTTTGGTTCAGCAAATAAAATGTCTTGTTTTATGTACTCATTGTTGGGTGACTGTTTGGGAATATCTGGCTCGGTTGGATTGCTGAAACATAAAATTAATGGGTTATGAGTTTATAGTCATAATATCATAATATCTCCGTATCTACTCAACCAATTGGAATCACTCATACGACAGTACGGCATATTTTAAGTCTAATCTAGAAGGGTAAGACGTAAGTAAGTAAGTAAGAACACAGGAGTGCATAAAGTATGTACTGTGGTAAAAAGTTATTAGAAAATAAACCACATCAAAAATCCGTCTAGTAGTTTTGCGGTCATCGCGAATAAACAAATTCGTTCAAAATCGTTTATTTAACATAACCCGAGCTTTTTAAATATCTCCAATGTAACAACAGCTAATTTACAATGCAGCAATGTTATCATGTCACAGTAAAGAAGATAGGTAGGTCATTGACTCGGTGATGTATTGCGAGGCGGTATTATCGAGTGAAATTCTACGAACGAAGGTCCGATAATTTATACTAGGTTCTTAAGTATAAATCTGATGAAGAAAATACCTTGGGTACGCAGTGTCCGTGGTCTTTACTGAAATGAAAAAGAAAAGCTTTTTAAATTTAAACTCAAAAATAGACAACTACACAAATTTGTGTTTATATAGCAGGTACAAGAATTGTTCGATATTAGATATAAATAAAATTACCCATGTCTAAAATAGAAAACATTACTTTTTTACTCCTGTCCTCTGTATCTTCGGACATTCTATCAATAGATTCTTGTGCTTTTTCTATTTGCTCATCGTTTATAGGTTCAATGTTGTTTAAATTTATCACATCATTTGACATTCTCACTTCATTAGTGTTACTGTCGAGTTTATCTTCAGATCGTTCACTCACGTCCTCTGTATGTGCGGGCATTTTATCAACAGATCCTCTTATTACGCTTTCAAAGCTTTGTATTTTTTCTAGTTGATCAACCTTTATATGTTCAATATTTTCATCATTAGTGTTACTATCGAGTTTATCGTTGGACTGTTTACTCCTGTCATCTGTATCTTCGTACACTCTATCAGTAGATCCTCTTATAGCGCTTTCAAGTTCAATTTTGCCTAAATGTGTCATGTCAGGTATCATCATCACTTCATTGGTGTCACTGTCGAGTTTTTCTTCAGATTGTTTGCAGACCATGTTAATTATATTAAGGATTTCATTTTGAAAATATTCCGCATCCGTTGCTTTGTCCATATCATCATTAATTGAACTGTTCTCAGTGGTGAATAATGTGTCATTAGAATGAATAAAATCCTTTAGAATATTGTTAATTATTATATCAATGTCAGTTTCAACGCTATCCTTATCTGATATTTTAATATTGTATTCGGTTGTTTCATATTGGTTATCGATGTCATTTATTACATTATAGATTTGATTTCTAAAATACTCTGTATCTGTTAAGTCATCAGTTTCATCACCACTATATTCACTACCCAAAGAATCCGAGTCACTTAATTTCTCTGATTCTTCCTCAATATATTCTATCGGTGGTTCGGGCAGGCAAATATTCTGTAATATTGTAAAATATAAGTTACGTTAGTTTTAGGTAGTCCTATTTTGCGTCTATTCTGATAATTTGCATATTATTTGTTGATGAGGTCAGAAAAAAACTTACTAAAACATTATTAAGTACTTCATCAAGAAAATCTAATACTGGTCCTTCTTTTTCTTCTAAATCTGTAAAAATAAGCACTGCATAAAATATTTTAGAATTAAGAGTTTTGGTAGCACCGCCATCCATAGAATATCAACGGATGTTATCAGTGTTAATTTTTTAAATTCAATTATATAGACCATAAATTGAATGAGTTACAAATGAATGCAAGTTATGTGCAGTACAGGTGTACAGTAGTTACTGTACAATAAAGTCAATGCTTTTGCACGATGCCTCACGTGTTGGCCACATATTCTAAGGAGTATTATTATTAATACAGTAAGTTGAAAAAAAATTAGCAATAGGTAGGTACTTCTGGATATACTCGTAGGTACTCACCACGTAAATCTTCTTCCAACTGCTTGTTTACTTGATCTTCGAGGACTCCTACCATCCATACAGTGATCTACAAAATATACGTATTAAACCATGATAGTAAAATTCATAGAAATATTCTACCTAAACTATAATTCTACATACCCATCTGAATTTTAAGTTTTGGTTGCACAAACTTAATTTCTAGAGATAGTTAATACGTACATTTTCTACAAATAATGATACTTAGTGATTTTCCGATCAGAAAATCATTGGGAATAGTTAGCATGCAATTGCTTAAAAATTTCATTGAATGATACTTAGTGTTGTAGAACCTACTTTATTTATTACATCAGAGTGTATTGATCGATATTTTTCTAGATATTCGGTCTTCATACATTTTTTACCCTTTGTAATACGAACCATGTCAGTGGCAATAACTTTCGCTAATTTTTCTAAGCTAGAATAGAGATGATACAAGATTAATTCCATTGCTGCGAATATTAGTAATATAAGGTGAATATGAGACGTGGTTCTACAAAAATGCGAAGCGAAGTTGCCTCCAACGCTTATGCATCTGTACCGCATTTCCTACACATCGGGTATAGAGCCACCAGCTTGATAAGAGGTGAATGAACAGCTGATCCCCAAGAAAGGAGATTGGTCAGACCCGGGCAACTATCGACCCATAGCCGTCGCCTCAGTGCTGTGCAAGAGGATCACTCCTTAATTGATGATCGGCAATATTGTTTCAGACAGAAACGGTCAACGGATGATCTGACTATGATTCTGACTAAACTTATGTTACCCATCTATGGGGAGAGGCTATGGAAAAGCATAGCGAGTCACTGGCTATTAATTTTGACATCGCAAAAGCTTTCTATAGAGTCTGGCACAGCTGCATCTTTCCAAACCGCTTGACTTTGGTGACTCTTCGATTGTGCAGCTAGACTGATAGCTTCCTGCAGGAACATCAGACTGATAGCTTGGAGGTTATGTATTTAAAAAAGAAAGAAAGGAATACCATCAGGCGAGGTGAAGTCATATTGATGTGTCCAATTAAAAAAATACGATTTGTGGCGTTATGTTAACACTTACTCAGAATTCAATGTTATCTTTAGTGGTGTTAATAACCTCAGAACAATTTTTTGCGCAAATATTATACACAAAGCTCTTTTGTTTAAACAGCGCAGAGGCATTTCCATTTGCTTTTTCCAGTGTTTAATGGTATCTTCAAGAGAATGAATCTTTCTGAAATATAATAACGATTAGGTACCTACACCACATCTATTTAGATAGGTATATCAACATAAATCAGGCTCTTTCGGCCACTTTGCATCTAGGTAATGCCTAGGTCTAGGACATATATGAATAAAATACATAATAGTTGAGTCTGCGGCATTACCGTTCGATCTATTTGCGTTCTTATAAACGGTGATCAATAAATAGACTGATCGACGAGGCATTCCTCCCATGTTAGGTATAAAACAATTTCTTTGTGTTATTCTTTAAGTTTTGGAATGACAAATGAGTTGAAACTCATCACAGTCATCACACAACTATGAAGGTGAAAAAAAAACACGGATTAACGCTGTGATGGTGTTTAGCATAGGTAACGAATATGATTTACTATACTTTTTACGTAATT
This sequence comes from Lithosia quadra, assembly GCA_963576445.1. Lineage (NCBI taxonomy): Eukaryota > Metazoa > Arthropoda > Insecta > Lepidoptera > Erebidae > Lithosia > Lithosia quadra. The sequence continues at coordinate 14,033,576 of OY754874.1, forward strand.
TTGATTTCCGCTTTTGAAAGAAATACAATGCTTCAGGTAGCTGTACTACTGGTCGCAGATCCATTACATGCTGCTTCAATCTGTCAACCTGAAACATTAGTTAAGTTAAGTACCTACCTAAATTAATTCTTTAGATGTACATACGGTGAATTTTTAAAAGTACTGAACGGGTTTTGATGCGGTCTTTTTATTAGAAAGGTCTTGGTTAGACTCAAAATCTTACGCATATTTGATCACAATCGGCTGATTAGAACTGGCGATATAGAAACAAATGCGAAAATCGACGTGTACGCGGGCGGGGCCGCGGGCAACAGCTATTGGTATAATATACATGGGTGTAGGTATAGTGTCATTTGTTGACACTTAGACTAGGTACCTATATCTTTTATCTTAAATATGTATAACATCATTATCATCTCTACGTTGTTCTCCGTACCATTTGAGGTTTCACCTCGGAGCCCGGGGTCTGCTTCTCGTCATGATTTGGCTTATAACCTGTCGTCTTCTAACCTTCCAACGTGAGGAAATACTGCGCCAGAACTTTGTCCGTCAATCAGCAAGTGTATCGACTCGACTTGCACCAGGGGCGTCACACTCGAGCTGCCGACTCAATAAAAACCTTCTAATGCCCTTCTTGAAGAACCCTATTGTAGACGCTAGGGAGGTAACGCAGGTGAGGTTGACCTTGATTCAAATGCAATGTTGACTTATATAAGATCTTGAATTACATAAGTATCCTACTAAAATACTCATAGATCAATTACCATGACATCTGGTAGTAAATAGGATTTATTTCTCCAAGTATCTATACAGTGTCGTTTGCTAGGTACAGCCAGCTCTGCTATTCTCATTGGACATGTTGTTTCCTTTTCAGCCTTTATTCGAAACTTTGACCTCATATTTCGCTTGCTTATGGACTTTACAGAACTGGAACACGGTGGTTTTGTCAAGTGACTACACCCTGGACATGATTTCGACAAGACGTTGCGAGTTTTCCTAGGACATAATAATTGAATATTAGATAACTGCATTATAGAACACAAAAGGAGACACTTGCTCCAAAATGTTAAAACTATGCGAGTCTAGATGGCGCTGTACGAATGTCCTACAATATTTACCTTGTACGCACAGTGTGTGGCTTTGGTAAATTAATAATTACAGGAAATTTGTCTTTTCGCCAAGAAGGTGGTTTTCTTTCACGAAGCTTGATGCCTCGTCGAATTTCGCTAGCCACTGTCACATCACTCCGTCTATTTTGAAATATTACGTTTTCTGTAGATGATGTTGGTGCTGGATGCAAATCTATTTCATCAATATCTATCAAATTAAGAAAATTGCTAAATTAACGTAACGGTGACCCTCATTCCTGACACTAAAAACAATTAGACTGTGGAAGTCGTTGAACATTATACCTACGCCACTGAACACATCTGCGAACTCATTTACCTAGCGTCAGATGGCTAGGCAGGTATGGCATGATAATGTTGTGTAAATAATTACTTAAACGATGCTTGGACAGGCGAAAGCAGCAGTCGCAGGTAATGTACCGGCTTTTTTAAAGATTATCTACTATTAGGTAAGTAGGTACCTACCTAACCAACATTACTAAGTAGGTAGTATTCCCATTAATACCTCCAGCAAAGCTAAATTGCTTGTGTTAGGGGTGGGTTCATGTCAGTAGTGTACTGTACAATGTCATAGCCAGGATCCAAACCCGGGGCTTATCAGTTTTTAGGTCAACTACATGACACTTGAGGGATAGCTGGATGGGTGATGGTGATGAGCGATGATGTCTAGTTACCTGAAGCTCTATACGACTTGATGTATGCCATTATACAAAAGACTTCGTATAGTTTATAATTTTTATTAACGGAGAATTTTAATTTCAGATAAATTAAATGAGACGTTACTTGAAATAAAATACCTACATACCAAAATAAAAAATCTATAGGGCCATGAAAATCCTACTCACTCACCTCTTGAAACTAGGTTTCTTATAATCACACTTATCACACCCTGTATCTAACGATATTTTTGAGAATAGTCAACAACTAGCCTATGCCCACACAAACACTCCGCCCGACCGCCCACGTGGACATCGATTTTCGGTTTTTTTGAGTTGACTGTCTCCGGTTCTATTCAACTGATTGTGATCAACCATACATTCTATAGTAATTAGAGATAGATTAGCTTTGCCGGCGATTCCACTCGCATGGAATAGGTATCTACTGATTCCAAGTCTGCAATGCAACCTACAGGAACCTAGGTATTCCTGAGATATAAATAGCTTATGTATTGTTCTATCTATATCTGCAGGTATCCATAGCCTACATTCAGCCGTTCCGGAAACCGGAGTGAATATCTACCTATCCAAACTAATGCAGCAGGTAGGTACATACCTACTTAAATAAAAAGTAGGCTGCTTTTCAACGTTGATTCCAAAACTCCATAGAAGCCTCTAGTAAAGTCCACTAGTTTACTGGGGTAAGACTATGAAAGACTATCAAATTACTTGAAATTACCGGCATTCATACGATGTTTGCCAAAGTAGGGGAAACATTAAAGATGTCAAACACAAACAGCTGGCTGGACGTGGCTGGAGTAGTACCCGTACAATACAGTCAGTGTCAGGGAGTTTTGGCGCCAACGCTGAAAAAGACACATCGCGGCATTGTATCATTTTCTAAAATTAGTGCAAAATGTAGTTATTATGTGTAAAAATGGTGGATTTTTAAATATAACATCTTCGGTAACGTGCACGAGTTCGGGAAAGTGGTATATTACCGTGAATTGTGCTTTTCAACGTTGATTACAAAACTCCATAGAAGCCTCTAGTAAAGTCTCCACTATTTTACTGGGGTAAGACTATGACTGACTGATTTGACTATTGACTGACCTTGACTATGACTAAATGACGAAAACCCTGCAACTTATTGCATTTAATATGAACAAGAAGAATACTGATGACAAGGCAGCATGGTTATAGAACCTTAGCCTGTTCCGAAAGGAGCAAATATAAAAAAAAAAAAAGAACAGTCAGTGTCAGCTGTCAGTTTATTAATAACAGTGAGTTTTGTCAAAGTGGACGTCTGAATTGTTTTGCGCCGTACGTAGATGTAAACAATATTTTATCTCTAATCGAGATATAAAATACTATGGAAACAATCTAAGATTGGAAATATCGAGAATACAATTATATTATTACGATAGTCACATTTAATGGTAGCTCTCACAGTATATTAAAAATATTTTCGATATCAACGTCTCGGCGCTTAAAACTTTGTAATAAACAAAGAATCAGGACAACAAAATAATGTGGTCTCACTTAGAACGTGGAAGTTCACCAGTGGATTGGTGTGAATCAAATTATTCAATTTCGCCCATGATAGCGGAATTTGTCAACACAGTAAGTACATTTTCTAAACTGATTAATTTATGACTTGCCTAAAACGATACAGAGTTCAATTTATCCAAATTTTATCCCATTAGTGAACTGAATAGATTAATTATTCGACCTTTCTAACATTTTTAGTATTTTGACAAAAGTGGTAAGCCATTCAATTCAACAATTATAAAAATATGTAAGTAGGTAAGTAATTTGTATGCCTTGAACTTATTCGTCTACCTTGTGCAAATAAGGGCAATAATAATAATATCATGATTCAATCATAACAACATGCAATTTTTTCAGATCAGTAATGTCTTGTTTTTCTTGTTCCCGCCTGTTCTCATTCATCTGTTCCAAGAGTATGCCAAGTTCTTCAACCCAGCAATAAATGTATTATGGATTTTATTGATGGTGGTTGGTATAAGCTCTGCATACTTCCATGCCACATTGAGCTTAGTGGGTAAGTGTTTTTTGCTCACAATTCACTTTAAATACAAGCCAATTTTATAATTTATATACCATTGAAATGAAATGATAAAGCATTTTTTATTATGACAATGAATGTTAAATAAAACCATTTTTCCTGGTCGAGAAAAAGTTTAATGCCATCTGTATTCCTGTTACTTATTCCAACTAATATTTTGAATATTATTTTGTCTCATTATAAAAACAATGGGTGAATGTCAAAAGTATTGAAAGCTAAAAATGTACAAAATGTGTTATGTAGATATTATATAAATAAAATTGGTTCAGCTCATAAATTTCTTCATTTGTTTTACATTGTGCAATCACTGAAATTTTTATTATACCTTACCTCTTTATTTAAAAGTATGATATCCTGAAGTAGAGGCAGAGAAACTAAAATTAAAATTTCATAGGTATTATGTGCAATTTTTATTAGTGTTTCAAGTAGATTATTGGATGGGTGAACATTATAATATGTTTGACTTCATTTAAGGTTAGTAAAACAGATTTTACGTTCACACTATATTATCGATCCCAATAGTTTAGTATCACTGCCAAATCGAAAAATACAAAATACTGACAGATTCTAGTGGAGCTTCAGGCGCCATTTTGTAACAAAATTTTCAGTTTGTATCCAAAATCTTGGAAATCACTTTAGGGCAAAAGTCATACAGACCATTATGAAGCGAATGGAATTTCGCATCTTTTGTTTCTTGTAATTTTAGTCTTAACTGCTCACAAATTACCTATGACTCATTTAATTAACAGGTTTTTCTATCTTGACTGATAACTCTTCTGATTGTGAGCATATTGATAAAAAATACATACCTGCCTAATGAGAATATAGATAATAATATATATAATACCTGAGGTACCTAAAAAAAATATGCGCAACATGAACAGAGCATTAATTGACTTAGGTGCTGTTGTGATTCATGATTGGGTTTTGACCCTACAAGGCTCGTTCGACACTGCCTAATTTTAAAGGGCCGTTGACCGAAACGCTTTCTGAAGAACGCGTTTTACCGCCTCATACGAAAAGCAAGCGCTACTTTTTTTCGCCTCTGCTGTTGCGGTCTACAGATCATCGTCATCTTAGCGTATCTCCCGGTTGCATCCTAGGTTTTCACTATGTAGTCCGGGGTCCACCGTTGCGTAGCCGTCGCGAGCTACAGAACGGCGGCGGCGGTGAAATAAGCATTATTATTTTGTTAAACTCCTTCTGCTCTTTTTTTCAAGCTGATATCATTGGTTTATATATAGCTCGCAGTCCCTCATCGAGTACATCATCGATAGATCATTCTCGTTAAATATCACTAATTGTATGGATCGATTCATGTCGAGAGGTGCGCAATGTTAACGCTTCTGGTCTCTTGATATGAGTAACGCTTTTATTAACAAACTAGCTGTTGCCCGCGGCTTCGTCCGCGTGGACGTCGATTTTCGCGTTTTTTTACTATATCTGCAGTTCTAATCCGATTGTGACTAAATATGCGTAGGATTTTCAGTCTAACCAAGACCTTTGTAATAAAAAAACTGCATTAAAATCCGTTAGTACTGAACGGTTGGACTTAACATCTACCGTAGTATGTTTAATTGTACTTAAGGCGATAACCAGACGGCGGGGTGGGGCGGTCAAAATGCCCGCGACGCATTCTTATTTGTACGATTATCAGGTTGCATTGTCCGCGCAATATCTCACGTCAATTTTAGTAATAATAAGAGTGCGTCGCGGAAATTTTACCTGCCCCGCGCTTCCGTCTGCTTATCGCTTAATTTGTTAAGTAGAACCGGCGACATAATCAAAGACGATGATTAACGTTCGTGCGGGCAGAGCTGCGGGCGGGCCTCAGCTAGGTCTTGATAAGATCGAGATCAAAACGATTATATGTTAAAATAGTACAACAATTCGATATAATTTAATAATTGGTAAACATAATAACCCACACTTCGTACATTAAAAGAAGTATAGCGCCATCTATTAATACATTTCGAAACTTGCTTGAACATCGGTAAATATTATCTGTAGTTCATTTAATATAACTTCTTTATAACAACCGAACCTAAATGGAATTGGCTGCTTTCGAGACTAGCGCGCACAAAAATCCGGTGCGGAGAAACAGACTAGATCTACTAAGAGACGATGATTTTTTTTCGTGCGGATATCGCTACCACCCCCATTGGCCATCGGGGCCGGTTATGTCGGACTCGGCCTGACTAAATCCGCACACCGAGGGGCGAGCATCGCGCCGGTCGTTAGGGTGACAGTAGGCCGTCCTGTCACCCCCGCCCTGCGCTGGGTGCTTATAATTCGAAATGAAAACTTAAAACCAAACGAACCCATTCGACACTGCGAGCTTCGCTTTTAAGCCTGAACTAAACCTACCTACATATGGCAATAACGATTATCTTAATTTTTTCATTTCAGGGCAATTAATGGATGAGTTGGCCATATTATGGGTGTTTATAGCAGCAATTGCGACATTCTTGCCAAAGCGGTATTTTCCAAAGTTTTTACACGGAAATAGGTGAGTTGTTTACATTGAAATTGCGTATAAGACACAGAGACTAAGGTAACCCTGAAATAACTACGTCGCATTCGCCACATAATTAGCCGCAAATTCACAATATCTGTTATACTAGGAGATCTCGAGTATTTGCTTGGCTATTTAATGGAGATTAGTTGAAAGTGTTGAAACCATAATTATATACCTACCTACATGAATTTATTGGACACTAACAGCGCAATTGATGATATTATGTATCACTAGCTATTGCCCACGTATCCGATTCCGAAAAACAATTTTTTGTAATTCTTGTCTGCGTTCGCGATGGATTCTTAGTTGAAAAATCTACAAGCCAGATTTACGGGAAGGGACACAGAAGCGAAATCACTACATTTGGTTAATGGTACTGTTCACTTACTTTCAGGCGACATTTTGCTTGCGTTACTACTGTTATGGGAATTTTGTTAACGTTTGGCCTCGTCATGCACCCGGCTGCTAATGCGTTCGCCTTGATGACAATCACTATACCTATTCTCAAATTATTATACAACGAATTATTGCGGTATGTATGTCCTTATCTAATAAAATGTGGTTTAATTTACTGTAGCATCTGTACCTACATTAAATAATTTTCTGCGCGATGACGAATTTGAGTTGTCAGTAGGTAGATCGAGCAGAGTTGACCCTGATAAAATCACTGTAATTTGTGAATTTAAAGGTGGTACAGCACACAAACCCAAGGCCTTCATGAAGATATGTACCTACGCATGCAATAATATTTTTCATTAACAGCATTGTACCTACTATATTTAACAAATAATTATCATTTTCAGAGTTAAATGTGCACGTGTCTATCGCCTTGGTTTGCGAAGTTTCGCCGTGACGCTACTTGCAATGTTCTGTTGGTTCATCGATCGAATGTTTTGTGAAGCTTGGCGGTCTATCGACTTTCCTTACATGCATGGAGTCTGGCACGTACTGATCTTCATTGCTAGCTATACTATGCTTGTGCTATTCGCGTACTTCAACGTCATTGAGGAAAGGCCCGAACAGAAAGCTCAGTTACGGTACTGGCCGGTAAATGAATTCGAATTAGGTATTCCATATGTATCAATTAAACATCCATGCAAAAAGGATTCTGATATGGCAATATAGATTTTTAAAATATTTTCGGGCTGGAGACGCGTGTGCAATTGGATCTGTGGTAATTATTTTTTATTTATTTTCAAATTGGTTAAATTTATTTATTAATGAATGAATATAATATTATATGCCTACTTTTTGTAAACATGAGATATTTTAACACAAAAATAAAATTATTAATGCAAGTCAAAACTTAATAAGATCAATGTGGGGTAGTGGAATTTGTCGATCTACCATCTAATTTTTATAGCTTATTGCTACTGAACTTTTGTTATAATAAGTCTTATAAATAGAGACGTAGAGTAGGTTTATTTTTGATATGATTTCTTGCAACCTAGTCCGTCGACAGACGGAAAAGGGGAAAATCACACTGGTAGTAATTTTATAAGTATATTATTATAAATATAAATAGATGATTTGAAGAAACCTATTTAGTTCTTAAATAGTAGATAGGTATAGGTAGGATTCTGTAAGTGTTAATGTGGATTAATGTCTACATTCTATCAACGGCACACACTTAAAGCTAGAACCAAATTTTATTTTGAAAAATGTTAAGGTGCAACTTTTAATTGCGATTTCTTTTTCAGTTTAATTAAATGAACTGTTTTTTTTCTTTATCGTGTTGCCATTTCATTTCTGACAAAAATAAATATATTTTTGTATAGGCTACACAGTAGGTACCTATACAAAATTATAGTTTAAGCCAATGTGATTCGTAAGCGTTCGTCGGAAGCTGTGATTCGTAATGTATTATTGTTCAATTTTTAAACGTAATATTAATTAATGCGAAACCAATCGCTCAATATCCTAAACGCAGCTTTATTTTATATTATTAAAATATTATAAGAAGTAGACTTTCTAGACGTGATACAGCTTTTAAAGCAGACTATAAATAAGATTGTGATGTCGAATATATTATCCTATATATATATTAATGTTTAAGTTTATGATTGTACTTATTTATTGCGATGACTAAAGAATGTAGCGTAGGAATAATAGGCCCATGGCCACAGTAAAATATAAGCTAAAGCAGTGGGTAAAGATCTACGTACTTAACGTTCATAATGGTACACTCACACGGACACGAATGTACACGAACCTCACCGGATTTCTTAGTTTTGTCAGTCAGTCGAGTCGCGGTTGCTGTGGTCACGTTGTTATGTACATACATTTTGCAACTTATTTATAAATTAAGTTGTGAACCCCAACGAATGAACGCTTCAATAGAGCGCGTGTTTAATTAGGCCTGGTTTCCGTACTGCTTTAGCTCATATTACTGTGATAAGGCACAGTTTGATTAAAGACATTTTTTATACATTGATATAATTTAAAAGAAAAAAATATTTGTGACAGGTTGTGTTGGTACAAAGTAACAGTGATATTGAAAATACAGTACATACTTAGAGAGCAACAGCAAAATGTGTATATTTATAGCAATTGACTTATGGTGGGTTCTCACATACGGTATTAAACTCACACATCGAGCTGTGAGTTTTGCGGTCCACACGTTAATATTTACTCGTTTTGGAGTAAAACTATCGATTAATACCGTATGTGAGTACTCACCATTACATTATGGATTTCTATGTGGTATTGTACCCTAAATAGTGTTGGATAGTTACATGCCATTAATGTTATTTTAGGTAGGTAATCGAGTTTTAGTTTCACTGTCAATAGTATACAGGGTGAATTTTTCAAAAGGGATTGGATGGCCAAATCCGAAACTATAAGGAATAGCGAAAAATGCTCAAAGGAGTCACGAGCCCGATTTTGATGAAACTTAAAACCTCATCATTATATTTTTGAAAACCCAATAATCCTAGCTAGGAATCGAACCTGTTGATTTTGAAAAAAAAAAACACACCCTATATTATTACACCATACGATAGTGTTGCTATTAAGGATCATATTCTGGGAAGTAATGACATACCGCAAACTAAAGGAAAGAGCTCATCTTTAACAAAATTTTATTTTTCTTACATTAACTGATTAATTGTTCAAAATGTAGACCATTGTTTTCAATACATAGCTGGATTTGAGACTTCAAGGATCGTACTGCATTCAATATTACAATCTTATTGATTCCGTTTAGAATATTCTCCAAAGAACGTTTCAAGTCATCAAATGTGTCTTTATAAATTTAGTTTTTGACATAGCCCCAGAGAAAGTAATCTAAGGGAGTAAGATCAAGGCACAGGACCATGCCTTGCAATAAAATTGTCGTCAAACTGCTGAATCCAAATCCCTTTTATTAGCTATTATGGGCTGGAGCTCCATCTTATTTAAAAAAACATCAATCATCATAATCATTCTGAGTATAATTTAAAACACGGAAAAGTTACGATCTTTTATGGGATTTCGAACGAAACAAATAGGTAGATGAAATATGAATTTTATTAAATTCCATAATTTCCTTAAATTTGCCGTATATCATTACTTCGCAGAATTTGATCCTTAACAGCGACACTATCGTATGGTGTAATAATAAAGGGTGTGTTTTTTTTTTCAAAATCAACGGGTTCGATTCTCAGCTAGGTTTATTGATAAATCTAATGATGAGGTTTTAAGTTTCATCAAAATCGGGCTCGTGACTCCTTTGACCATTTTTCGCTATTCCTTATAGTTTCGGATTTGGCCATCCAATCCCTTTTGAAAAATTCACCCTGTATAACTAATCAAATTGGACTAGTTAATGCGTTTAAGCACCTATTTACAATAATTAATTTACTAAGACTACTGACTACTGACTACGTAGTATAAAAAAAAGAAACAAGACGTGTCATCGTGTGTGACCAGTGCAAAATATTGGTGAGTGTATGTGACTAATGTGACATATTGAAGGGAGAGAGCGTTTATAACAATAGAGAACTGCTTATTGTACCTATAGCGTGATTAGTTACCTACTATATGAGATAATTTTCAGTTCTACAGCAAGTACTAAGCATACATCATTGTTTTAAATGCAACTAACTAGGTACTCACAAATTTAGGCGGGAAACAGAACTCCAGCCAAGAAAAAAAGACTATTATGCAGGTTGTCTTGACATGTTTGAATAATAACAGTGTAGCTCTATGTAGTTTGTTAACTGCAACTGCATACGCGTATTAAATAGAGAAGAGCAGCAGGCTCTTCGTCTCTTTTTTAATATAGCATAGCGAAGCTATCCGTCTCCCGTGTCTCTAAAAATACAGTCAATATCTTGTTATACTTACTTACATAAAATCTACTTAAAGACAACAATGCGTCAAAAAGTATCATAATTATGTATAAGTACATATAAAATAGTTTTATTATAATGAATTGAAATGGTTAAAATTAAAAAGACTACGTCTACATACATTTGTCGTTTTTTTTGATCTCGCAATGATTTATCCTCAAGCTTTTCTTCCGACACTTACTGCAGGTGGAGGGAGTGAGTGGGGGTTTGTCCAGACAACTGCTACAGTACCTTTATTTTTTTTATCGTGCGGAAATCTCCCTGGATACTACCCCTGTCGGCCATCTGGGGTGCTTATATCCGGGATCGAACCGACTAAAACCGCACGCCGTCTCGGGCCTCGAAGCAGCTCTCTAGAGGACCGGATTGGCCGCAGGCAGCAGCGTCTCCCGTGGCGCCTCCGTTGCCTGGGTGCACCACGTGGAGGTTCCGGCCTGCACTCTAGTTACTAACCCTAGAACCCTAAGAACACTCCCCTAACCCATCTTTCAAACAAAAGAAACAGAATCTCAGTTCATCCGTTTTGGAACTAGATGCCACAGACAGACTTACAAACACATACACACCTACACACACGTCAAACTTATAACACCCCACTCGGGTTTCCGTCGGGGGTTCAAAAGGGTGGGTTTGCCTCGCCACCTACCTACCTACTCTTAATAAAAAATTAAAGGGTATCTAGTATACATATTGAAACAATTCGTGCATTAAGACCATATAATTCAGTACCAGTAACAAGATTGTTTATAACAATTTAAACATACAAAATACACATAAAAAGAAATGAAATGTATATATATAATATAAATAACATTATTAAACATAATCGCGTGATTCTAACTTACATGAATTAGTCGGAATCTGAGGAGACATTGTGATGACTGTTGGGGTGGAGAGAGCTGTTGTCAAACTTCTTCCTGGGGTATGTGGATCCACCACGGTATACCACATGATTCTTTTCAGTCTCTAATATTTTAACTTCATGAAGCAATTGAGGCTTCGACATAACTTTTTGTAACTGATCCCAAATAAATATTGCCACATTTTCTGTAGTACTTACCTATACAAATATGATATTACATTTTGGTATAATTATTAACACAATTTATACATAAATTCCTAAACCTACCTGATTGAAACATATGTTAACACACCATCTCGCTTATCAAGCTTTCACTATAAAACTAGAATTATTGTCTCAAACAAACTATGCATTCGGAGTGAATTTTGGCCACTGTCATGTTTGTTTGTTGTACTATGTTTATCCACATGCTAGAACTCAATATGACAAGCTCTGTTAAGTTTGATTCTAGATGGCACTGTGTACTAAATCATCATTCTAGCATGGCTCGCTACAATCCTGACAAACGCCTTTCGCTTCTTCTTCTTTCATAATTGCTTTTCATCACATTTCCATATTATCTAGCTAGATAAATGATTCTACAACACAGCCTTTTCACCCAGTTTTGAGTAAAATATGAATAAATTTTTATAACATTAATTATTGTAGTATTTATTAATATAGAATTGTAATAGCTTAGTGGTTAAGGAGTCAATTCCATGATCGAGGGTCTCAGGATCGAAACTCAGCCAACTAACATTATTTAAATTGCTTGTGTTAAGCCACTCCTAGGCTTAACACAAGCAATTTCAGTTACAAGTACTGTACTAAAAATTAAATACGAGGGTATCCTTACCACAGATTTGAAATAGGGTACATCATGGTCCAAATTCTTGTGATCCAGAGGGTCCATAATAGCAATTTTCATATATTCCTTAAGATCATGTACATTCATTACCATGCCAGTGTGTGGGTCTACTGGGCCCTTTACTGTCACTAGAACTATGAAATAAAAACCATATCAAGAGAAAGATGATCCTGTGCAATTTAATTATGGGTTATGGCAACTGCTAATCCAAAAATAATTATTTCTTACCTAAAAAAAAGGGTTAAAGCCTAAAAAATGGTGAAATTTAAAAAAATAATATTTTTTATAAAATTCAAACTTTTGAAGTAACTACTATTTGCCAATTCAATGTTTAAGGATAAATAAGTTTAAAACAGCAACATAATTCATTGAATATTGTAAGAAACCACAGACACTTCAGGTTACATTTACAAGAAGGAACTTTTACCTGGATATTTTATTGAGTATACATTGCATAAACATACCAACATAATTGTGTCCATGTCCATTTGGATTATTACATTTTCCATAAAGGTTTTTGTTTTCTTCATCACCTAAAAAGGGGCTGAAATTAAAAATAAATGAATAGGTACTTAAGAGAAAATTATTTGGGCTTTTCATTAAGCATCCTCTTCCTTATATTACAAAACTTATCCCTAAAAAAAACCTAAACCTACTCATTTTTCAAACTTCTTTTGTTCTCCAAGATTAAAATGGACTACTTCAATGGCTTTATATTTCAATACAAATTGATATATATTGATTGTTCCATTACGCTTATCTTAATGTATGGCTCGTTAATTTTATTGCCATAAAATTGTAGTTGTATTCCCATTCATATTTATTGTGAATATTGTAATCTTTGTGTCAATAGAAATTATTATTATAACACACAAGAAACAATACAAATAAAGCAAACAAAAAAATGTTTTTTGAAGTATTTTTACAGTTTTATTAGTCCATTTAATTATGACTGAAATAAGCTAACATTTCAACCCTAAATCCGGATATATCTTCTCTAATGTTAATAGGCGTAGTAGGTATTGTTTATATGATCATTTTCCAACTACATTAAGTACCTATTAGAACTCACTGAACTCTTTAATTGGGTTATGTACTAGACACAAGTTCACAACATCTGATAATTTAACTTTGAAATGTTATATACGTAATCTGTCGATGTGCCTGATAAATAAATAAAAAAAATGAAATAAACTGATAACTTCAGAGATCGAAGTTTATCGCTCCATCGGGAAAAGATCTAGTCGCCATTCTAAATCATGCTCCGAAAGAGCCGGGTCGAACTGATAACACAGAATTACTCCGAGTCTCTAATTACACTCTTCGTATAATATAAACAATTATTTTATAAATACCTGTGGAGTCTGTGACTTGAACTAAAAGTTTCACGTCGCGTTATTGATACTATTGGGAATGACGACATTTTAAAACTTATTGATGAAGTGCAGAAATATATATTTTGTAGAGCTACACTAATATTAAGTACAAAGCAGTTATCAAGAGAAACTTAACGCAGGAAATAAGCTACAAAGTAGTAGTACAAGTGTTTTATAAGTTTAGATTAACAGACAGCAGACCTGTTTACTGTTTAATGTTGCCAGATTTTGAAGAACAGGTTGCCGACGCGACGCGACGTTGCCGTACGTTCCGTACATTAGATTTAAAAATGGTAATTGTTTTTTATAGTTGTAATATAATTAACTCTCAAGGGTGGATTTTATGTCGAAAAACTTACACGCTTCAAGTTTCTTTGTTTTATTTTATTATGTGCCCGATAATTCTGATACTACAGATGTTCACAATCCGTACATCTATGGAAAAATTATTGTTCAACTGGCAATGATATAACCGTTGTCCTTGTTCCTTCTCTGTCTACGGTTTTACCAAGTTTTTTAAAGTTTGTTATGGGGTTGTCAATGTTCTCGTTATTATTATTGATGTTCCACATTTTAATACAAAGATTGCCCATTCGCTTTTACTTTCAGTTATTAATCCACTTCAAAAAAGGAGGAGTTTTTTAATTCAACCGTATTTTTAATATTTTTTACATTTAATATCTTTTATTTGATAGCTGGCGCTAATAAATGCTTCAATTTGTTCCATTGAAACAATGATATTATATAGATTTATTTAAATTTTTTTTCAATGATATTATATTTTTTTATACATGTATCATTGCATTGAAATCAGTTTTTTTTTCTTGATTTATGAATATCATACACTGCTGCCTGACACACAAAGTTATTTTTTATAGTTCACATCACACAACCCTTACCGTCTCCCAGTAGTCCCAGTTCCCAACTTCCCACTTGTTTTACGTTCATGGGTTTATCTAATAGCTTCATGGTTCATGGCATGGTATGTTTGGGTATGTTTGAGGGTTTGAGGAGCACGGTTTGGGGTTACATGACACTTGACAGTTGACAGTTGATTTAGCAACGTGTCAAAATTCGGATTATTTTCTCTAGAGCAAGAGCCGGGTTTTGTTTATGGTTATATTAAAATAAAAAGTAAAGTACAGTAGTTTGGACTTTGTAACCTATTTGAAAATTGCTTAGACTAATTTCTAAGTGAAGGATTTCACAGGAAAGTTATTGGTGACGAGTTTGTTAATATTCATACAAAATGTTTTCGCCCTCTAGTAGGCACTTATTCCTATCTACGCAGGTTAGTACAAAAACTAAGGTAAAGAACTAAAGACTGCTCGTACCAGTGTTTAACTGCCTTTAGAATAATGTTTCTTATTAGTATTTTCATATTTTGTTACCAACTATGTGTTTATATATATTGCATAAATAGAAGATACCGCAGTTACCTTTCAGTTCGATCTAATAAATTATATCTAATGACCTTAAAAATTAGGGTTTGAAGTTCATCTGTTATCATTAGTTTTATCTCAAATTTATAATAATTGTTATCAAGTTATATAATTATGAATCTAAGTTGTAGCAGTTTGTTTTATTAAAAAGTTCTATGATTTTCAAACTATGATAACTGGAAGTCCCATACATTCAATAATGTAGTTCCAAAAAGATTGATATAAAGGAGGTTAAATTTTATTATTTTCTTTCTGCATTTAATTACAGCCAGTTGCAAAAGAAGTTTTAGTTCATAGTTATTTAATTTTAATCTGTGATAATTTCAGCTGAAGAGACTGCAAAGTACTTTGGTTGTGGCTGAACACAATAATGAGGTGCTTTCTGCGGCCACACAGAACACTTTAAGTGCTGCTAAGAAGATTGGTGGTGATGTTGCCGTATTGGTGGCTGGGACTAAGTGTGGACCTGTAAGCACTTTATTTGTTCTAAAATATTTAATTTGTGCAGATTTACTTAAGCCTAAGTAATTAACTCCAAGAACTTGTTAAACTATGTACCACAATTTTAGTATTGGGAGCATCTCGAAATGTAGTGTATATAAAATTAATTATTGGATTTTATTTAATTCAAATTAAATCGAACTTGTTCATTTTACCTGTAAGCATGATTTGTAGACAGTTTACTGGCCACCTTGAGAATTAAAATAAGAAATTAATTGTGATGATAATGAATTGACATTATATTTATATAATAAATTGTTGAGATCATATAAATATTCAATACTACATAGGTATTTAAAACCATAGAACTATTTAAAACTTCATTAATTATAACTTAATCAACCTTCAACCTAGCGTTAATCCCAGTCTCATCTAAAGCTCGGGAGTCTCAGGTCCGCTTTACCAGTCTTAACTACGGATTTGGCTGGACCTCGATATTATAACTTAATATCTAATTATAATTTTGCAGGCAGCTGAGAAGTTAGCCAAAGTCAATGGCATTACTAAGATCTTGGTAGCAGAAAACGATGCATTCAAAGGTTTTACAGCTGAAAGTCTAACTCCTCTCATCATAGCCACTCAAAAGCAGTTCAAATTCACACATATATTGGCTCCAGCAACTGCCTTTGGCAAAGCTGTATTACCCAGAGTAGCAGCTAAGCTTGATGTGTCACCGATTACAGATATAATTGGAATTAAAGATGCAAATACATTTATCAGAACAATATATGCAGGTAATTATTATTAATATATTAGAAAATATTGCCTGGTTAGAGAAGGGCATAAGTATTGGAATGTTTCTGTGGAATTAGGGTCCATAGCTTATTAGAGCCATACACTTGCTACATCAACCTTGGAGCATCTGAATTTGAGTTGATTCGGTGAGTGTATACTCATAATATTCTAAGTAGTAAGAACCTATGAAGTATTAAGAAAATTTAAAAGATGAAGTACATTGTATGATTCCTTCTCAAGTTGCATGGCGAGGGTTACAGGAGTTAATTTTATTACATGCAAATAGATTTTTTTTGTATAAAGTTTTGCACATTGGTTATCATCATAATAATGCCTTTATAATTTTAACTCTCAGGTAATGCTATTCTCACGTTGGAAGCTAAAGATCCGATCAAGGTAATCACAGTACGAAGCACAGCGTTCCCCCCCGAGCCACTGGAAGGCGGCTCAGCGGCCATTGAAAAGGCACCTGAGGGAGACTACAAGTCTGACCTCGTAGAGTTTGTGTCACAAGAGCTCACAAAGTCGGATAGGCCAGAACTGACTAGTGCCAAAAATATCATCTCTGGAGGTAAGGTCTTGATAATATTATATCATACCATACATAAATGTTTTGAATATTTGATATGTGTAATAATCATCATCACTGTATTAGTCCCAGTTACATTCAAAGTTTGTATTTTGAAATCTGGGACCCTGTCCCTATTTCTCTTGATATGACTCAGCTTTGCCTAACCACCGTCTGACCACCCAATCTTGACAGAAAAGCCAGCTGCAGTGTCTAGTCTGTTAATCAGCAGATGTGCCAGCTACTAGAGGTTGACTTGGGCCCCAAACATCTTCATGGGGCCCCTATACACCTAAAAATTTTCATCAAATATAGTAGGCTCTAAAATCCTTTCTATTAAAAGAATTATATGCTATCATATTTTGTGATTTTTTAGAAGAAACTGTCAAGTTTTTACATATATTTGTGAAAAGCTACATGATTATCTTACTAGAACTCTATAGGACACATGCAGTATCGAGCTTCAATTCAAAATACAGTTTCGCGACTATCCCTTCTCTTATCCACTCACCGTAGAAGCACATTTAATTTTACATTTTGTGGTGTATTTATAGGTCGCGGTCTGAAGTCTGGCGAAAACTTCAAGCTGTTGTACGATCTAGCCGATAAGCTGAATGCCGCCGTGGGAGCGTCCCGCGCTGCCGTCGACGCAGGATTCGTGGCCAATGATCTGCAAATTGGACAGACTGGCAAAATAGTGGCTCCTGTAAGTATATGGAACCAAACTTAAAACTTTGCGTGCTATGATATACAGTAATGTTAATCGAACTTGTGAATGCTCTGACATCCCTTAACATCCCTTTTTGAGAACACAATGTGTACATGCATGCCAAATGCGTTGTCCAGTTTGTGGACCAAATAAAAAAAAGAAATAAAGGCAATTTTACGATATCTATTCCCCAGGACCTATACATTGCAGTAGGCATCAGTGGAGCCATACAGCATCTGGCTGGTATGAAGGACTCGAAGACTATCGTCGCTATCAATAAGGACCCAGAAGCGCCTATTTTCCAGGTAAATCATCCCTGCTACCTATTTTGAAAAGTGTACTTTAAAGAATTTATAACATTCGTAGACAACTCATGGGTATATTATATGGTTTTTAGGCTATTTGAATTGTTTTGGTTTATGGGTAATTTGTAAAATGTTTATATGAATATAAATAAATCATTGTGTCAACAGTCAAGGTGAAATTATTGATAACAACTTATCATCATAATATTTATTATATTATTCTGTTTTAGGTGTCCGACTATGGACTCGTCGCCGACTTGTTCAAGGCCGTTCCAGAACTAACTAGTAAACTGTAAACATAGATAATAATCAAGAATAATCAACGTGTTTTTAACATTTAGAAAAGTTTTTATTCTTATATTCGACTTTATACCTACCTGCAATGACTGCTAACTGCTAAGTCATTGCCTACCTGCCGAGATTTGTGAACACTATACTGTTGTGTAATTATTTATCATGTGTAAATGAGCGATATATTATAATAAAATTTGTTACAAATATTTTGTTTTTATTACTTCACTATGGTTATAAAGAGGAAAGTCTGGTTTTTTAAATAATATAGTATACAAAATTACTATTATTCCTCTTCACCCCACTAGCAAAGCTGAATTGCATGATATGAGTGGGTTCACTATGGTAGTGTAATGACCAGGTTTCGAACCAGGGACCTCCAGAGCATAAGGCAGACAGCATAATCCTTACCCAGTATGACTAAAACGTCAGAGCGTTTCAACGGATCTGGATGAATTTTGATACAGAATATGGTCTGGAATAGTACCATAATGTATCAAGCACTATCATAATCCTTCCTAACAAATTTTAATATCATAATGCTACCTAAAAATATAGATACGATCATTGAACTAGCTCGAAATATAAGGTATTTTACCGCGGCGTCTGAAGACCCAAGACGGCATTCGGTTTTACTGGCTCGCTGGCCCGCGAGGATTTCAGCACGAAAAAAGCATTGCCGTCCTGCTTCTCCTAATCATAATTTGGTATATGACTTTTGCGGGAGTGACTGCCGTCCCGAGAGCAAAGTTTGCGCCAGGGCCTTGTCTTTCAATCAGCAGGTGTACCACCTTGCAGGTATATTGGATCCCGAAAAGTTTGGGGGAACACACACCAAGAAAATAAATTTATTATTGGTACCGAATTAAATATGATACACATACTACATTTCATTAAAATTATAGTTAATTATTATAGTTATATTTAGTTTGAAATTTGTTACGCTATTCGACAACAGATGGCGCTCAATGGCGTTTACCATCCTCTTTAAAGCCTTTCGTCTCGGTCTTATACGCCTGTGCTTTGTGAAAACAAGGCGTGCAAATAATAAATAACAGTATTATAAGTATAGTAAGTGTAATTAGTAGTTGCTTAAGCTTATTAAGTAAATTAATGGACTAGGTAAAGAACGGGCCGACCGACATGAAACTTGTGTCTATTCTACTTTTAGGCTATCCTTTTAATACCTTTTATTCATCAGATTTACTAGCAAGCAGGTGCGGTGATGTTGTTAATTGGTACCTACCTAGGTTTAATCACCGATTGGTTTAATAAAATTATTAGGTACTGCCACCTGCTGCACCTCCAGTTGGTTTCTATAACGATAATGTTAGGTAGGTTAGGTTAGGTTAGGTTACAGTAGACTGCACGTTTGTGACGACTCCACATTTTCATTTTATGACTTCTTTAGAATAATCTTATTATGGAACGAGGCAGGTACCTAAATAGATATGATGTTCATTCCGATCGTACCTACTTACCTACTCAGACTTCGAGTGATTTTACCGTCATTGTAGGTAGGTAGGTAGGTACCTACCTTCCCATTGAGAAATGACATTGAGAAATGGGAAGGTAGGTAAGTCTGAGTAGGTAAGTAGGTACGATCGGAATGACGAAAGTGACGGAGGTATTCTGTGTGCTGACGGTCTATCGTATTAGGTATATTATTATATTATGACAGCAGTTATATCTACCTTGTTATCGCTCGCACTCACTAATTAGTGCATGATGTGAATTCATCTAGTTTTGTGTACCTAGATACCTACCTATCTACCTCTTTTTATTATAAATATTACCTTTAATATACCTACCTAGGTATGTTCTACCTGAAGAAAAACTGTTAAGAGGTAGGTATTTGAATAGGTACCTAAGTACATGGCATACCTACCTACCTAAATTAGAAATAAAATGCTACTAGGTATCTACTAGATTTCAAAAGAAATACCTATTAGTTTTTCGATAGGTCCCAAAGGCGAGTATCAAAATATCTATAACTATAAGTACATAAATTAAAGTAATTTTCTTGAATTTTTGGAGTAGGTAAGTAGGTACCTACTTAGGTAGGTACCCACTGTTTACCCACAGTGACTGCGCCGTTTGCAAGCATAAACCAACAAGAGTTAAGTGCATAGTCAATCACGTCGGTAATGATAGTCCCAGGGGGAGATGTGGTTTGTACGTCGAGTGGCATTCTCGTTATCATATCTGGCGGCAACGAGCGCGGAGTAGGCGGAGCGAAGCGCGGGCGGAGCGAGACGCCGCCCCCGCATCACGCCCGCGCCCGCGACGCCCCGCTATCGCATCATTAGCATTTGCCACTATCCACGGTCTAAGAAAACGTCTGGCATTCCGGGAGCGACACATGCTTACGTCACTATTCAATTGCCACTTTATTGCAATTTGTTGTTTTGTTTGTCTAATCACACGACATTTTTTAGTAATTTTTAGATTAAACTTTATTAACGGAACTGTTTATTAAAACCTCATTATTTTATTGAATTCACACAGATTGGGGATTATCATTGGAAACTACTGGTAACGGCATGGTGATGACATAGCCTTATGTCTCTCACGTGACCAGGGTCGGCCTGGCCCGGGGCTGGTTCGGGTTCAGTTTTTCTTCAGTTCCCTGCCAGGCAGGAGCCCGGCCGGCAAAGGCCACCCTGATTATTTGGCCAGTCCGACGCTGCACGTGGCCGCTATGTTTCGGGAATGCCATACCTGGTGAAGTATTTTATTATACCGTGTTACTATCGAACAGGCCCCGGTCTTTGCGCAATTGCCACCGCGATCAGAATTCTCCGGCTCTATGGTGATGGCGATTTGGAGTTCTCCAGCATGCATGCTGGTGGTATTGGAAGTCGACACAACACGTAACGCTAGAAGAACTCGCTTGCAACCTGTCAAAGTAAAACCTGTTAAAGTACCTAAATAGTCAAAGGCTGCAACGTGAAGGGACTGCGTTACTCTGGTGAAGGCGTTTTGTGGACTCTACATCCGAATACTTTGTTGTATTCAGTAACTTCGATAAGCAATAATGTGTAAGCCGACTAATTTACACATTACTGCTGTTTGAAGAGTACTAAGCTACGCAGATAAGTAGGTATACATAGGTACGTAGTGACAGTGTAGATAAGAGCGAGGCGAATATAGAGTTTCATGGCGTTCTTGCGCAGTATTGTCTACCACCAGGCTTGATGATTACTGATGCTTAGAGTCCGTAATGCAGCGTTGACTGTACCTACTTGAATTAATAAATATCTAATAAGTGTTAAAAATGTCCTTTAGTTGTATTGTACCTAGGTATTTACTTGAATAAAAAAAACAATAACTCAACTTTACGTTACTATAAATTAGTACTTATAATAACTGAAATTAAATTAAAATAAATGTAAGTCAAAGCTACAAGACTTACCTACTTGCTCCCTCTGTTTTTTAAACACCATAAGTATTTATCTATGTAGGCAGGCATATGTAGACACGACAGGTGATGTCTATGCTCCGGTTATATGGATTTTAAACAATTTATACGCGAGGTTACATTCTAAACGTGTGATAAATCGCCTCCCTTAGTCTCGTTTAAGCTTCGGAAAGGGGATGCTAATGTAATCGACGGAGTCGGACGGCGTGACGAGCGAACGAGCGCGCGTATACCTACGTCATTTTTTTGTTATTTATGCGCGACGTAACGGCCAGGGGGCTGTTTGGTAATTAATATAGAGAAATGGTTAAATTGAGTGCCGTTTACCCTCGGGTGCTTGGATGTTCCTGCTGCCGCCGAACACCTTTTGTGTACCTATATCAGAGTGCATTAATATCTGTGTCACTTTTGTATGTAAGTAACCTAAGCCTGTGTTAAAAGATACCAGGAATTATTAGAATCAAAGATTGTGTTTGAGTCTACTATGTACTTAGCTACCTATTACCTATGTAGCAACGTGTATGTTATGGTATCTAACTAAACCGGTCTCTGATAGAGTAGGCGCCCGATTTTGTAAAATTGTGTTTTTAAAACTTTCTTACACTACAATCTTACAATCTAATTAAAAACCACATATCTACAAACCATGAGTAGGTAATTCGGAATGAAGGTTTTATGACCTCACGAATACATAGTTTTTGTTCCGACAGTCAGATCATAGGTAGGTCACTGATACCACGGTTCTCATCAGAATTTTATTTTTAATCGAATTGATATCAAGCGTTATGCGTTTTAGATCGTTATGTTTTCGCGACCAGACTAGAGGGCCAAGTTTCGGAATAAAAATATATACCTACCTATTCAAATTCAGTCACAGTGTGCTTATCACATGTCAATTTTGTGAATTTCAAAAAGGTATTAAATGTACCTAATATATTAAATGTAAGTACCTTACCTAATAACCCAAATAAGACCTATGGGTTATTTCAGACCATAATCTATTTATGTACCAAATTTCAGCCACATCCATTCGGTTCTTTAAGTACCTACGTGAAAGATTAACAAAGATCCATACCACCGATTAGGTACCTAATACTTCGTGTCCATACTCACAAACATTAGCATTTATAATATTAGTGGGATTAATGAAAATGGTGCAGAAAGCCATACCAATAAGTTGCATTATTCAGACAGCTATACGTTTGAACTCAAACGCAGATATGCAACAATAGTGTCGATCACCTCAGTCTAGTTATATTGTAACAGCCAAGCAATCATACTACACGAGAGGTTGACCACAAGAGCTGTGTCGGGAGCAATGCGTTGAGCGAATGTCTCACGGCGCGGTCACATTCGTTACCGGCTAGATTGTTACGTTACTGCACTTGACTATGAGACAGACATTTTAAGTGTCATGTAGGTAGGTACCTCTCCTATATACAGCGTGTGAATCCTTTATACTACTAATAACCTTACCCCTTCAAAAAAGTTAAATAATTGTGAAGTCTATATTATTGTGGTGCTCATTATTTCATTATTTTCTCTCATTTCCTATTATGCGATTACGTCTCGAACAAAGCGGTTCGGAGCTTCGTTTGGAAAACTCAATTCGCACACGTTTTTCCTTCTTATTCCCAGGTTCTTTAAGCGGGGTGTGAAAAAGCAATTGTTGAGGGCGTCTAAGTAGGGCCCACCATTTTAGGATCACCAGCATCCGACATGGTGCCCCGTATCGTCTGGATTTTACTCTGACTTCTTACTAACTATATAGAGGGGAAAGGAATATAAAAAATACAATTTAGTGGGATGTGATATCCGCATACTTTCTCCGAGCCAGTCTGCCAGTTCCATAAACATGATTGGTTACAAGAACTTATCTAGGCCTACTTTGATAGGTTTCGCAATTAAATTCGAAGTGAAATCTTAAATATTTATTGCGGAAACGCATGACTGGCCTCTGTGTTTAGAAACAGCTACGTTTTTTTGTTTGTAAAAATACGCCAATGTAGGTAAATCTATTATTGGTTTAATTGGTCTACTAATCTGCTTTGATTTCCGGGTCCGTTGAGTAATAACTACCTACGCCAGGAATAGTAAGAGCTGAAGTACGTACCAAGAAGGTTTTATAACTTGAAGGCGCAGTTTAAATACCTATATAAGTACCTAATACCGATTACCTTACTTTACGATGGTTGGCATTATCAGGCTAACCCCGCCCGAATTTGGAACATATAGCATGATAAAAAAGCTACGTCTAAACTACGCTAAACACCGTACACATAGTTTGCATGTTTTATTCTATGATTTCAGCAGTACCTATAATTTCCGTTGGTGTTTGGAGTTACAAATTGTTGTGATTTGCTCCATCTGAATATTTTTGCAAGAGAGAGGCAAAATGGAGTCCATTTCGATAAAAAAGTATTTGTGATGATAACTTCACCATCTCTCTACTTCATGCATTTCTTTCCATTACTTTCCATTATTTGGTTTATTTTGGCTTTTACGAAAGGTACCCTTATGATCCCCGACCTTGAGAGCAAAACCATGGCCTGCACCAGAGCGTCGTCCATCAATCAGCAAGTTTACCGGCTTGAAGGTGACGAAATGTACATACTCGTAGTATAACATGTAGAGAATTTCAGTCCAAAAATTTTCAAATATACGCACCCTGTATACACCAACTGAGGGCTAGATGTGTAACAAGCGACCGACCGACGTCTGGCTCAGTACTGGCACACAATAGGTACTTGCGGCGTCGCAACCTATAACAAATATTGGATGACCAGCCTACCTCATCGAACCCTTTTGTAGTTAAAGAGTCAGATCGCCGTATTCACCGCTCTGAGTTTACGGCCGCATTAAATAACGCACAGTACTGAAACCACATTCAAATGTGTTTCAGTTTTGGTTTCGGTCACGAAATGTGTGTCAATCTAAGGTAAAATCCTATTACATTACAATTCGGAAATAGGCAGTATCCACAGAACAAAGAAAAATCCTTAGGGTAGTATCCTATTTCCGAATTGTGTGTCCGAACTTTGGCACAGAGTTTCTCATGTCTATGTTTGTTTATATCCCAGAGTGGGAGGCACGGGAGTGTATTAACACTTGCAATTCGACAACTTTTATTTGTTAGGTAGGTACTTACTACGTTATTTTTGCTTTGGCAATCGTGAGTTTTTATATACTCACGTTTTTGTCTCCACGGAGGTATAGGCAGAAGTACCTATACGTAATCTTATCAGTTCGATATGATTCGAGTGCCTAATAAATTTTCCACAAGTTATTACTAAGTTTGTCAATATTGAAACCATCGAAGTAAGCTTCTAATTAATGTTGATGTGGAGTGAGACTGGCACTTCCACATTCGAGTTACTAATACTTGGCTTACTCTCACTTAGGTATACATTGCATATTTTAAATTGGTACAATTAGTAGATATATCAGCACCTTATCTCTAACAAAAAATGCTTCAAAATGCCTTCATCTTGAAGCAATTCCACTTCGGCAGAGTAACTACCTATTTATTTATTTTTACCAGCTAATTTACTGCCACTTTTATATCTTTAGCACAATGCCAACAGAAGCAATAGACTGCGATCACAATATCAGTATCTAAGAGTTAACAAAACCACAAGCAGACGCAGAAATGCAATGTATTTTCACGGTTGGGTTAGGCTAGTTTATTCGACCAGGTTTTTATTATTAATTGGTAATGGTACTTTCACAGTGGGTTCTTTACAGTGACGATATTTCCCCGTTAGTTAGTGCTGAAAACCGCTGTAGAGCTCTGTAGTGGAAATCGGTTCTCACGCACGCGCGACAGAAAAAAAACTTTCGGCAGATGACGACCACCGCGGCCTGCTCACTGTTGGTCGCGTAGGAGTACAGTCAACGATAGAATAGATAAGGAAAAAATTGAAACGGTTACTGTGGCGGTTTACTAACGTTGAAATAATCGAATATTCTTCTTCATTATCTAAGCGCTTATTTTGTTTGCACCTTAAAGCTTACGTCTTGGAAGGTAGGATCAACTTTTCTACTACTCATTTGCGTAATTTGGTTTATCGGGAGTCAAACCCTTGCCAGAGCTTCGTCCGTAATCAGTAGGTGCACTGGTTGGTCGGGCCTTGATGATCTTAGTTATAAGCTTGCATCAGCAGGTATGCTAATATCACCAAGCCTTACGATTGGCGAAAACAGAAAATAATAAGTAATAAGTATATTGTAGTAAATTTATAACGAATTTGTTGATTGACCTAAAAGTAGAACTAATGGTAAGGTAACTTAAATATTATGAATATTATGCAAGTAGCATTGACAGCGGCTGCTGCACGCGGCTGTACCGGTGGCACGCCGGCCGGCGTACTCCGGCGCAGTATCCGTGCGTGACGGATCCACTCAGCGTCAAATTCACGCCAAGTCAAATGTTTAATTTGCTCTATAAATCACGCTATTAAAAACATTTCAAGGGTGTCATCGCGGCACCGATCTCATTGGAAACGTGACTGACTGCTCGTTGTGTGGTCGGACAGTTGGAGCCCAGTAGGTACTCCGCACTCCGGTGTTGGTATTCCGTCTTTTATTGTTGATATACTCATTGTAAGAACAAGAATGTAGGCCCACACTGTAGAACAAATTCAATTTGAGTTCAAATTGAATTAACTATTGATGTGTGCCTTTGTGTCGGTACAGTTAGATTATAATGAAGTTCAAAACGATGTTATATTCAGTGCAGTGTAGCGTTTTGGTTTAATTTGTATGTATTATTTATTTAGAACTATACCACGGAATAAAGAATACCTTTTCTGTGAACTATACGAAGAATATAGAATGGGTGTATGGTACGTACTCCACATAGGTCTTTAGAGCTCAAGTAAAGCTCACCTACAAACTGACAAATTAGACTCTGGTGCAGGTATTCTTCCTCGTCACAGGCGCAAATCAAGATACAGCAAATCACAAGAAGGAGTAAGCGAGCGAACTCGGAAAGCGGAAATTTAGATATTTAGTACCTACTAGGGTTAACTCAAACAAGATAACTATTATTTATTCAATGTTTTTGTACACACGCCACGAAAACAATGAACATTTCTTGGAAAAATTCTTCCTGTAGACCGTCGAGAGGATATCGTGAGGAAGGAAAGAAGATTTAAGTAATCGCATGAATGAGATAAAGATAAGGTACTTAGTTACTAATTTTAACTACGTACTGCCTGTCTCTCCTTTAAAAGGTCAGATAAATACGCAAACATTGTGGCGTTGTCGAATTATCGATTACAGAAAGTGATTACTTTACAAAAGCATTCTGTAGGGTATGCGTGACTTTACGAAAAACGTCCGTCCGGAGGAAGCCTGGCTCGAATTAAATTAGATTAAATTGATTTATTGGTGGAGGAGCGTGAGGGCTCTTCCTCACTTCGTTCCGCCATCGTCCGCCGCCGAACTCCCGCGCTAGTTTAATTAATGCTATTAGATTCGGAAATATACCGGAACAATTATCCACCAGAGACGCAGACGCTTCACGATTGAGAATCGAAATTCAAATTCTCACAAACAAGATTCAGTTATGTTCTACGACATTCTATACAGCGCTCTCTAGATTAGACCCAAAGTTAGCATAGTTTATCTACGAGTAGATGCTTCACGGATTCTAGCATGTAATTAAACATAGGTACCTTCTTATTTACTTTTTTTTGTATTGAAATGCATATTATACATAGAAACACCGAGAATAATGCAAATATACATTCATGCGTAAAAATATTTGTACTGAGCGGGAATTGAATCCGCGCCCCCTGTCGTAGTAATCGAGTGCACTAGGTACTACTACGCCACAAAGGCCGTCATAATTTATTATAGGCACACCACTATAACTACCTAGACTAGTGTCTAGCAGTTTAGTCCATCCAACGATTGGCAATTGTGATAAGATAGGTAGCTCCTTGTACAAGTATTTTTATGTTTATCGGTGAATTGTATACATTATTTGGCGTACAGTAAAGAGTACCTATTTCTTTACTCTACCTCACCTCCTACATTAGATTGCAATGGTTCATCAAGTCCAGGTTATTCATGTTATCGTCATAAGCTTAAGTATAAACTGGTGCCAACCCAGTGGTAACGGAAATCTTTATTCCCAACACACTGTGACAACTGTTACAATTAAATAAAAGCCTTCTAAAAACCTCAGATTGAAATAGTTTAGGCTACAATGTCAGGTCCTAACTACTCAGGTAAGACTTGCAAGCCTTCCATTCCAAAGGCCCTAAAATCATCTCGTAGAGCACCTCTGCTCATAAAATTACTTCAGATTTAAATTTCATCTGTAGACTAGTCATTTAAGTTTAAATCTCAAGTGTGAGTTTTTTTTTATAAGTCTTCGAAAAGTTGCAAAATCATCTCATAGAGCGCGTCTCGATAAATTTATAATCATTTTCTGATCGGAAAAATAGAATAGTTAGAATGCCATTGCTTAAAAAAATCATTCAATTTATAATCATCTTAAAAAGTTTAAATATCCCGGCATTAGGGAACTGAGATAGCGTATGATATTATGACGAGACTTGACTTTGTAAATTTTCCATTAATTTCATTCCGATTCTGTTTGGCAAGTTACAGTTAACCTACCTACCTACTTGCTTACCAATTATGTGTATAAAGTTAGCATCATTGAATTGCGCTGTCTAGAATTAAGTGTAACCCTACCATGTTTAATCGCGCTCCAACTGTTATTTTACGCTAGAACGTATTATTTATTTATATAAGTAAAAAACAGCAATATGAATATTATTGCCCTAATCTGAATTTATAGTTTTACAAATCCGACACTAGCATTAACACTGAAATATATGCGCTCCGGTTTACTGCACTTTATAGTACCTACTTGGTTTTTTCATACCGTATCTGAATATCCCATAAGGAATTCATCATTTCATGTCCAACATTTTTAACACTCGTAAAACCTTAACCCAGCAATCTAAGCGACAATATTTATTTATCAAAAAAAGGAAAATATTCAAGTAATTTTTAATTCATATACCCCAGTGGTGTGGTGGGGAAATAATCTAATCATCAAACTTGAAACGTAAATCGAACATGCATTGCAGTTGTACCATTTTTTAACAGGGCTATTTCCACCTTTATTACCACGAGTACTGTAACTCCTGTACATAAGGAGCAACAGTACACACCGAGTAAGGGTGTCTTGGAACTCACATCGAAATTACTTAGAAATAAATTGGAGGAATATCACGTTGGTAATGTACTCCTTAACCGTAGCTAGTAAGCTACGACTGCGCTCTATCAGTAGCTACGGTTAAGCAGAAGAAGAATTTAGCATACCACCGATTACATAATGTAACATTTCCGCCTAAGTACTTTTTTAAAATATTTAGTCCACTTGATTGACAGTACCCCGCCTGATGGTAAGCTAAAGTGAAGAAAGTATTACCTAATCTGTATATTGAGTATCTTACCTTCTCACTCTGTATCTTTACTTGTAAGTTGCAGTATAGGCACTGTATCTTGGACCATAGAACTATAGTTGGATTTTGTTATTAGTAGAGTTGGACAACTAGAGGTTGTTAAGTACTTTATCACTTCTGGGCTCAGGAGGAATTGCCTTATCGGGTTACTTTACACAACGGCCATGCGGCAATTAGAGATCCAAGATGGCGTTGTGCGGTTTTATGAAGGGAATGATAGCATTATCGTTGAATTACTTACTCTATCATTAGTTTACTATTCGCAGAGGTCGCGTATCTACGTTATATGGATTTCTTCAATCGCCAATGGGTTGTGGAAGTCAGATGGCAGTCGTTTCACGGAAAATAACGAGATTTGTCATTCGTTCAAGATCTTCGGGGCCTGAGCCAACCGCACCTGCAAACTGACTGACTGATGGACAAGGCTTTGTCGCAGGCTTTCTTTTCGGGGTTGGGGGTCAGATAGCTCCCGGGCTCCAAGGCACAAGCAACTTTGAGTAATGTTTAGATGATAATGATTGTGAAGAAAGTGCGACCTATAAGTATTTTTTACTCGTAATTTGCACGAAAACATAATTGATGGCTGTGTAATCCAGAACAAGGTTGAAAATTAACGAAAAATTCAATTCTGGTTGACTATTGTTTGCTACGAATACTTAATTATGTATTGTTTTGAGTAATACCGACCATAAAATTAATTACTTGTGTATACTAATGGCATCTAATTAATTTCCATGTTATTAGATGAAGTATTGTGACGCAAGACGCCACTCGGAAACTTTGTAGTTTCTAAATAAGCCTATTCTACTGGCGCTTATTATGTAAGTTACGTACACCGATTGTTTTTATTATACCGGTAATAAAGCAACTATAGTGGAGTCAATTTAATAGGCCACATTTGACAATTCATCAAAATTCAACATCGCAACCTTTTACGCGACGCGCCGCGGTGGGCATCAAATTATATATTTTTCGTTTTGTTAGAACTGCACAATTGCTTAACTTTTTTCAATTACTATTACATATTTATTGTAATAATGACAAATACAAGTAATTTTACGTTTTGCTTTCACCAATAAACCATTCTAAACATAATAAACAATTTCTGATTTATAGAACTGAACGTCATTACCTTGTCATTACAATATTGTGTCAGTTAATACTTTTTCTTTTTAAAAATTAGGCATGTTACTCTAAAAATCGAAAGCTGATAAGTAGAATCGAATGCAATGATTACTTGTGAAGAAATATCATCATAAAATTAATAACCACGTTGTGACAAAAAAAATTACTGATTGCATTTTTTGCATTAGTATCGATCACCAATCATCCCCCAATAGTTATTTTGTAAATATATTCAATGAACAGAATTGACCTCTCTACAGTTTTATTATAAGTATAGATCATGTATACTTGTCTTATTTTGCTCCTTAAATTTACGAAAGAAAAAATAATAATGAGACAGGGATTCACCTGAGGATTTTAAAAATTCACATTATCTTTCAAGTCCGTATCGATTCATTCGTTTTAATCGACCTTTTTTTAACAGGTCACCTCATTATGAATATAAAACTGACAAACGTCAAATGTGGCCTATTAAATTGACTCAACTATAAGTATTTAAATTCTATTTCTATTTTATTAGTATCATTGCTACTTACCGGTATGGAAATGTATTAATTCTCTTCAAATTAGCATAATTTTGTGAAGTGCCCTTATCCAAATTTAATGGGGGGAGGGTGGGGTGATGTGTTTCGTCGATCAGCATGTAATACTTATCTCACATGGCAAAAAATCCGAATCGCAATGTTTTCATCTCTAGGTTGCTTTTTAACTAAATTCATGAGAGGTGCGCTTTATGGACAGTACAACCGATTAGTGTCTAGCTTAATGAGTAAGGTAAGTTGGTCATTATGATAAGCAAATATACTTAGTATCATTGGTATACTTCATTTGAGGGCTGCTAAATAAAAACCTGAAAAAAGTGAACATTTAGGAACCTACTTATTATATTATCTTACAAGCAGTTTTAAAGAACTTTGTAACTAAGTTTTATTTTTTACAAGGCGGCAACATCCATTTAACTTAAGTATAAATAATCTTTTGTAACGGCGTTATCCAAGGTCGCCTGAATATGTATTGAGCATAATTAGGTACTGCCTTAATGAAATAATTTGTTAGTCGAAGCTGTAATGAATAATTAATAATTATGCTGCTTAACATACCGTTACGCGGTATAACCCAAATATGAAACGAAACCGCGAATCAAACATTTACATGGAAGTGTAGCGTTGCTTACAAAGGCGATTTACACGCGATAATTCCGATACATAAAACATTTCATTATAGGCAGCGAGGCCCCATTATAAAAAGATATTTATTCATGTCGAATGATTGCCTTTCTTTTGTGTGTCGACAATGGCGTCGCAGGCCGTATTCCATTTGCGCGGCATCGTTCTTGTTCAGCCGCTCATTGTGCACGCGAGCAAGTTTTGTTTCGCCGTGAACGGCGGCTTTTCACGTCCGCGCACGTACGCACACAGACACACAATATTCTATTCTAAAATTAAATGGAGGCAAGATTGATGAGTTTAGACACGACCTGTGACACGCACTACCGAATGTTGCTTGTTCGTACGGCTCGCTGGCCGAGGCGTTTGTTTGGAATGCGCTTTATTTCACCCTTTATAATAAACGGTAATTATTGGTAGCGAGCCCGCCGTGTTTATGTTGCGATGTCGGTCAGTTTTTGTCTAATATTTGAACGCTAATAGGATTTTTTGTATGTAGGTATATCGCGGTTGTTATGTGGGAGTAGGTATTAAAATGACGTTAATTTATCTTGAAGTTTCGACCGCTTGTTGATCATTAATCATTTGGATTTGGTGTACAAACTAAATTGATGTAAATTAAACTTAAATGAGAGGCGAGATATTTATAATTTGTTTAGATAAAATTACAAAAGCTGAATAGCTTGTGTTTAAGCGACTAAGGTTTTGGATTTGGTGCTTGTTGTGGTATTTTCAGTTTATTACGAGCGGTTGGACTTCGATACTTTCTGTGAAGCGACTGCCAAAATACCTATATTGATTTATTGATCGGAAATGACATTATCACAGGCTAAAATGAAATATTATATAGTCAATAGTGTAATTTTTATTTTGTTTTACTTAGATGATATAATTTATGATTATGTCACTAATAAAATAAAGAAAATAAACTCAATAGAGCGTTGCCAGCGGCTCCATGACAAATTAAAATGAAAATATTGGAGGTACCAGAGTTAATGGAATAAAATTCTTTGCCTAAAAATTACCCAAATAAAAATTTTGTTCGTACAATAACCGTGTACAATATTTGACGATTAACTATATCACGTTGTGAGAGAAAGCCGTTGTGGTACAGAAAGGGGAGCGTAACTACTAGGTAGGTGTATTGGGAGTCATTACAGGCTAATTCGATTGTTTGGGCAGCGGAGAACTGGGCCAGGCGCGGTGGTTCATGCGCCCTATAATTTGGCCGGCTGGCCGCGTGGTCGGGGCTTCTCAGAACTAACTATTCGGGGCTATGATATAGTCGGTTAGATTCGTAACGTAAACAAGGGTAGAGTAAACTTGTGATTATGTTTTGAAAAGGCAAATATGTTATGATTCGAGCAATTAGGCACAGAAGTGACGCAGTGGAGAATCTTTAGTAGATATATCTATATTCATTAAACATTTTAATTCAGTATATATACAATAATACGTCAACTAAACGTCGACTAGGTATATTACTCAGTGGAGTGGAAAAACATAAAGTAAATGCAACGAGCGAATTCGCAGGAACACTCACACACAGGCACTCAGTTTAAGTACTTACATTGTCAAAGTGTGAGAATTCGCATTGAACTAGATAAAGATCTTCGATCAAAGTTGTCTGAAGCTGGTCTTCTGTATTTCTTTAGTTTATGGTAAAAGCAGAACTGCCTCACATTAATTACTCCTAATCATTGATCATCTGGTCGGACATAAGGCTTGCAGATTTTCTATCCTACTTCTACTTTCCCTTTTGGATTGGTTTATTGTGGCTTTTATAGGAGTGACTACTATCTGACTCTGTAAGCTCGAGAGGTAAGTCAGTGTCAGAGCCTTAATCTTAATCAGGAGGTGCACCAGCTTGCAGGATAGGTTGGCTTCGAGTCCCATACGTCCGTATTATTCCTAGTCACGAAAGTGACGACAACTCCTTTAAGTATATCCATATTAATCACTGCAAATAAAAAGAAAATTGTTTAGATAGGTATATTACAACAAAACAAAT
This sequence comes from Lithosia quadra, assembly GCA_963576445.1. Lineage (NCBI taxonomy): Eukaryota > Metazoa > Arthropoda > Insecta > Lepidoptera > Erebidae > Lithosia > Lithosia quadra. Next base: position 14,067,143 of record OY754874.1, read on the forward strand.
ACTTATAACTACCATGAGCACAAAAACTGTTAAACAAATCAATTGACCAAAACTAAATACAAGTGAGTAACAGAAATGTTACTGTAATCGTTTTCCAAGTGCATAATCATTGTAAACGCAACAATAATATCGTATGTGAATCTGTGTAACAACAAAACGTTGCTTGATTATAACAAAATAAATGTTTATGTTAGGAAAGGCCGCAATTACTCCGCACGGTGGCGGCAGGAACTAAAGCCTTGGTTGGGCGCGGGCCACTACGATTTTTATCTCAAACGGTGAGCCGACGTTTCCATCCGCGTAATTACATAGTTTAGGGCATAGAGTGAATTATTAGACGCGCTGCGGTGCGGTAATCAACACAATAATTGTTATTCACGGCGCTAGTGTTGGTGTTGTGCCTCACCTCCCCTCGCAACCTTCCCGCTGCCCAATACTACAAATTGAATTTCGTACAATTGCCGTGTAACGGTTGCTGCTTTGTTACCTTTTTATGTGCACATCACTTCGAACACTTTTTGTTTAGCTTAATAAACGGCAATTTAATACGTTTTTTTGAACTGCAAATTTAATTTATAACGTTATTAGATGACTGAGTCTTAATCAACAATAACATAATTTAGATAAGATCTTGTAAAAATCACAATAAGTAATAATAACTGACATTGGGGATTAATTTCATTTCACAGTTATGAAATATATTCATAATATGGCTAATTTATTTTTTCATACCCTAAAAAGTTTATTGAGGATTGTTTAATTGATAAAAACTAAAGATGGTTTTAGAGATAATTACCTAATTAAAACTAAACAAAAAAAAGTATTTTGTATTCAAGTACCTGCCACCATAAATGCTACCATTATGCGTTTTCCTGACGACGCTTGATCAAGTGTCAAATGATAAACCGGATACTGTACCTACTTGCACTCTTCACTACTGCAGTAAAATTCTCATTTTATTTGTCAGTAAGTGCAAGCTTTAAAAACACACACTGCTTTGTTATTCATTTAAGCCAAACTTAAATTCATAAAAATAAAACAAGGGAACTGAAAGCCGTAATTTATTTTCCTAGGGCGGCGCTCGCCGCGCAAATTCATTACCAGCACAACCTGGCGCTTCCGTTTCCGTGACTTCTACTACAGACTACAAACTTAAACTAATTTAATAAGTTCGATATACACTGCAAGTGTTATTTGAGTGTTTTGGTCAACCATGTTTGCGAATCCCGCAATGTATAGGCAGTTTATGAAGTTGGTCTAATGTGCTATTGTCATGTGAGTGTTTTTGGTTGTGTAGTTCGATCGTGATTACATCGCCTTGACGTGACTTCGTTTGCACAGGCGTTGCTTTAAGGAAAACTAACTTAAACTTCTACTGTTTTGATTGTTCATGTGTTTTGTGTTTTTTTGTTATACTTGCATTTATCATGAAACATGTTTGAAGAATGGAATTGTTACGTATAACTTATGTACTTGCTTAAAAAATTATGGTTTAGGGGAGCGGGGTTATCTTAGAGACTTAGAGTGGATACTAGAGTAATGGAGCGGATATAGGAATCGATATCAATTAAAATTAAACTGCCTAGTCACGTTTTATTCAGTGATGAGAAATCATTTTAGTTGGAAGCATCCGTATAAAGGAAGAAAGTGCAAATTCATGTCCAATGACCAAAAATGACACTTTGTATACTAACTAAAGGATTGAAATTAATAGGTCTTAATTCAAAATCGTAGGATAAAATACCTGGAGCCCGGCCTAGGCTAATTAATTAGCCTAGGCTGGGCCCTAGGCATTCTGCATCACAGGTTGTAAGTACGGTATTGATGACTTGTGTGGAATCAAAGGTCGATTTCGGCTTCTATCTATTTGAATTGGTCTGGATGTTTCTATGTATACCATTCTCCATAATTTGGGGTTCAAATATAAAGAAAATCCTTGCTTGATTCAGCGCACCACCGACCGTAGCGCTGTGTAGAACCATATTTACAAAACAAGCTTCCCGCTCGAGCGGGCCCTGTCGTGCGCATGGCGCTACCACCAATAAAAATACATTATTTGCTGAGACAGATTCATATCATGCTTTTTAAATTGGTTAAACACATGCCAAAGTTATAAAACTGTGACTACGTAACATGACAATAAATGTTTGAACTTTCACGTTCTATGAATAATGTTCACGCGAAGTAGCGCGATCATAGTTTAGGCAGAGTATAAATGACTCTTTATGCTAATATATTGGAACAGACAGAAATAGCGTCAGTAGCTTAGTGGTTAAGGAGTTGCTTTTAAGATCAAGAGGTTCTGGCTCCTACACTACCGACGTGAAACCACTAACACCGGTAATTTAGCTCAGCTCAAGGGGTTAGGAGGAATACTAAGTAGGTACACCAAGTCTCGAGAGAAGGATAGGTATATGGGCTCGTTGCCCCTAGTATGTACAATACATATAAATTATGTATTTTCCTAGATACATACATTCATACACCCCTATTGCACAATAAGGTGCAAGTCCTGTGCAGTCCATGACACACCTACTTTCATGCCCCTTATGCCCTACTCCCTGCAGTCAAGACGACCTTAACAAGGCCACTGCCAGCGCAGTTAAGATGGCAGAATTTTATGCCCGAATAATTTGAAGAAGTGAATCATTGACACGAAAGAAGAAGAAGATTGCACAATAAGGTAAGCAGAGGCCACATATTTCGACTTGCTACGATCCTGGCATACACTTGCGCTTCTTCTACTTTTATAATGGTTTTCATACATGCTCGACGGTTAAGCCTACTCTTGCATTTCTATGAAATTTTCTACATCTGAATGACGTAAGTACGCCTAGGGCAACCCTTACCAGGTTGCTCATTCACCCTCGCTTCATAAATCTGTTTCATCAATCTTTCATACATTCTATACTCCACCATGATCACCTTAATTTTCGTAAACATAATCGTATATCACAGAACGCGAAAGTTCAAAAGCTAGTGTAATAATTCATTATCGTTGATATTAATCGTATGTAATATAGGCAATTAAGATCCGATAATTACCGAGCATTTAACATTCGACAAATATGTAGTACCAGCAAGCAATAGAGAGAAACACAATTGATCGGCAAAGCGATAAATCATTAACTAATTTGATAACCCATTAATTACATAGAGAGTTGAGTAATTGGACTTTTTATACTGTGCACCGGTACACGCAATCTCTTGATATGTAATTCAATAACAATAATCGGATTCTCTTTAACACCGACATGATGCATATGCCTCGTAGTAATTACTAAGTAAGTAACCTCTCTGCTTCTCGAATTTAGACTCTATTTTTATGACATAAAGGTTTATTTTTGATTTGTCTTGTTAATGACTTTTATATAAAATCAATGAATTATCTATCAGTAATAGGATAGCTTGGCTAAGCTTACGAATAATAAGTCGATTGTTGCTCCACACTCCGTACGTTCGGACTCGATTCATTGTCTTTTCAAACTGTTTATGTAATTTAATATAATATTAATGTAGGTACTTATTATGTATCGTAGGCACTTAAAGCAGTCGTAGGAAATTTCTGCGCTTTAAGTTTTACTGAAATTGACTGATTGAAATTACCTACTTAGGTAAGACTGATTTACAGTGTCTCGACGTTGAATGGAGAATTCGTAGCAGTGCGTATTATTTGTTCAAGTCTCACCTAATGTGGCTGATATTCAGTTTTCCGGCAACAACTACAGTAAGACTCCCTAACCTTCAAGGTAAAACTCTGCGCCAGAGCCTTCTCTATTAGTCAGCACACCGGCTCGCAGGTACTTAGAGATTGTGTCTTGACATGATTTGGTTTATTTTGATTTTTATCGTCGCTACTGCCATTTGATCCTGCAACCTTGATAGGAAAGCCTACGTCAAAGCCTCGTCTGTCAATAAGCAGGTATACCAGCTACCAGATAAGACCTCATATACTAAGCAAAAAATGTATATTATGAATCACTGTACTCTCTATTCTTTGCATACAGCCACGATGCTCGCGATTCGAATAAAATAGGCGGTCGTCGTGCAAAAGCACTTATAAATACAAATTGTGGTCTCACCGATTTGCGAATCAGAGTTATGAAGCAATTAAGCTTACATCAATTTACGAGTCTCACCGTTACCCCGGTCGACCCCCACACGTTACCACTATCCCAAAGTCCGTTGATAAATATAATCTCATATTTGCGCTCGCTCTGCCCAATGATATATAACGTTTGTTAATTAGGTTATCTCGCAAGCGGCATCTTCAAAGGGCCGGGGCTTTAACTCTCGTTGATATTAAAATGCCGCTTATGATATTTATCATAAATCACCCTGTGGCTAAATCGCTAGGGCGCGCAAATTTCGATCTACTTGGAATAAAAAATATGCAAGTAATGACGAACGCACCCTGAGAGCTTTTTTGAGTAGTGGCCTGTGCTTAGAATTAATTGTCTTGCCGACGTTGAAGGCGGCCATGCCCGGCCTGTCACTGAAGTTTGACGAGACTGTATAGCATCGGGTTATTATTTCGTATGTTTAGAGACATTTTTTAAAAGTTAAAAAAATCTAGAACTGAAAGTTTTTAAAAATATTTAGTAACCAAACTAAAATTACAAAGGTATTTAAAAATATTACAATTCAAATTCATTAAATATAATATGTTTATAGGGAAACATTCTCGAGAATAATAGTCTGTTATTCTGTTGAAGGTCCCCCTGTTTACCCCTTTGAGGGTAGTATTTCGAAAGTCCTTTCTTATTGTATACCCACGTCATACAAAGTTTACCCTCTAAGTTTCTGGTCTTTACGATCAGCATTTTTGACTGTACTTTGATCTCTCAGTCAGTTATTTTATTAGAATAATAATAAATCTTTTATTCTGCGCTTGTTATATTATGTGATTTAAAAAGCATTTTATTTATACTCATATGTATATGTATAGCCACCAGGTGTGAGCAAATAAAATGCTGCTTGTAGGATAAAACCATTCAATATTGCCCGATAACTGCGGTCTAAACATCTTGTCCATAAATATTTCATAGCAGACTTTTATTTCCCGCCTTTGTCTTTTGAACGATAAAAATCTTGTAAGAAAAATAATTAAAAGGTACAGTGATGAAGCATAAACGTCGTAAACTCACGACGATTGCATTTCTTTGAAATCTAAAGTCCTCTTTAGTTTCTTATATAAAAATTAGCAGGTGTAAGTTCCAAGTTGCACATGATTGTAAGCAGCCATTATTACATACTTACATTATCCAACTCCTCGAATTCACGTCTGAGCACTTGAATTTTCAGACAGTATAAGTAAAATGAAATGAAATAAAATGCGATTATGCATTGTGACATTTAGGTGTTCAGAATTTGCTTACTGTTTGGAACTTTGAGAAAACAGTCAGGTAATAAACAGTAATGTATCTAAGTACAATTTTTATTTGCGTAGGTATATTAAAAAAAGATTAATCAATATATTTAATCCAAGGAATGATACCATCATTAACATCAGTATGTTATTGTCATAATCGTTCTTAATGCTTTCCATGTTATTAGTAATCAGTAATAGATACCTACTATGTATAAGTAATTTTGAACTATTTGCCACATGTAATGTAGCAATGATATAAAAGGATCTTTTATTTTACTTATAAATGAATAACCATCAATATTTGTGTCGACGGTAACAACAGTTACTAAATTAAGTAAAAAAAGTTATATAAATTGTGTAAACGCTTTCGGAACTTTTCCCTTCATTGATTTTCTTCATTACGCTTGATCTGTGAAGGGGAAAATTAGTTATCTATTGATATCTGAGTTGAAATGTTGGGTGGCCATTATAAATATTTGAGACGATGGTAAACGAAAGGCATAGGCGTAAATAATAAACTAATAACATAATTAGGGGAGAAAATTTGACATTCGAGAAATTCGTCTAGAAAACAAAACAACAAAAATGTGCATGAAGGTTGATTTGTAAATTATATCATTAGTTTCGGATAGGAATTGAACCCCCAAACGGTTACATCCGTGATACAAGACACTGTGTCGTATTTAGTGGTATTTGTAAAGGCTATAATCGTATACCTAATATATAATCTTCAATGCTGCATTGGAAATTGAACTGAACCATTACCTAAAAAAAGGATATTCAGGAATATGAAATTATCTAAAAATAAGAAAATTACCTACTATGAAAGTAACAAAAAATGAAAAAAAAAATGCATCAACTGATGCCAATTGTGTTGATTAAAAATATAAAATGGAACTAACAACTTAAAATAACTAGAGATTTAATTTGAACGATATTAAGCTAATTGACAATAGGTATAGGTACCTATTGTTTTCGATTTTCTGTTAATTGTACTTCAATAACATTTTCTAAACACGTCGTCTATCTAGATAATGGATTGTGGCTAACTCATTTTACAGGTTTTGTTGTTAGGATACGAATCCCTAAGAAGAGTTAACAAGACAATATATTTTTAATCAGAAATAATTACTTAAAGTTAAACTACCGGCGATCTCTTAAATGAGTCTCACGAGTTCCGTGGAAAGCAGAGCGAGTCTCCTTCACAATGATTACCAGGTAATAATAAAACATCCACAGCCCGCCTTTATCGCCTGCATTCTCGATAACAATCCGTGACGAATTTGCACCACTCGGACCTACGATACTCGTATACCCACGTAAACACATTATTAAAATGACTAATAACATACCTATCACCCGTATTTGAAAATATACCATGAGGCGAACGTATCAAGTTCACTTTTACAATGCCGTCACTAACTTTTTAAGTTTGGTAATTCTCATTTTGAGGTAAAATACTCAAGATATTCGAATCGATACTTTAATAACAATTATAATATCAGCCCAGTTTATCAGTTTCAGATTTTAAGAAGAGTTTTGGGGCTTAATTTATAAATGTGTGTGACGGTATCTTTTTGTAAGTAGGATAATACTTACCTTTGTATTCGTTGAACATGACCGGCTTAAGAACACGTACAGAAAATAATATGATAAATTGAAGTACCTAATACTATATTAATAGATTCTAACGCGTTATTTTGTACTTATTATTTTAGATTGATTTCACACAGTCGTAATAATCTCTTTGAATTAATAATCTGAATTTGTATTCTAAATTACAATATCTTGCCTTCCACCTCCTACATGATATACTTACCTATCTTAAAAATTCAGTTTGATCAGTAATCTAGTGTTTCACGGTACAACACAGACGTTTTTATGGTAAGTACATATATGCTATAAGTTTTTGTTTAGTTTAGAGTGTTTAGACCTCCATGGTTTAGACACAGGAGTAACATTAGATAAGTAAGTAACTATAAGATGTATTCAAGATTCACATCTTTAATATGTTAGTTATTCAATCAATGAAATGAAAATTGTTTTGAAACATGAAATAAATAAATATTATGATGAAAATAAATTTTCTTGTGCTGTCTACAATGAATTAAGTTTCACTCATAGGTTTTGCCTATCAATATGCGCATTCATCTTGTATCATAAATAAATAAATCTTTCAAGAATTAAATTCAATCATATTGCAATCATCTTTAGAGTTCTGTTGCTATTCTCTTGTTAATGATAATTTCTTTACACACATAAACAAGCGACTTTATTGCGTATAATCAGCCATTAACAACCTCAGTTTCTGCAAACATGTGTTCACACCCACACTGCAGTGCTGCAGTCTGAGCAAGGCAGGAAATCATTATGGAAATTTTGCTGCCCCATGGGTATGACTTACGAATAAGCTGCTCGATTGAAGACAGGCATACTGACTTTACCCAAAGCTATTATTACTTCTTCTGAGTATTGTATAAGTACAGCTGTGATCTAGACTCCTAACCTAGTGAAACATTGGGTAAATAAAAGAATTAGCTTAGCTTGCTCATCCGGTTGTTAAATCTTATTTGCATAGGTTGGTGATGTTAGATATATCAATAAAGCGTGGTAGTTGTACCTACCACGCTTACAAATTGGGGTCAAAAGCTAAAATCTGGAACTAATTAATTTATTCCATTATTTCTGCCAAGCGATGCCGAGAATGTAGAAACGTTTCTTCATAGAAGATTATCTAACTTTACTTCTAGATACACATGGTATTGTTCCAGTCATCCAGTGCTGTTTATACCGTATTATCGATACGTTAATATTATCTGCTACCCAATTGACATTTTATATTAGAGCCAACTAGTTTCCACAACGGTAACTGGATTAAAATTTAACAAGAAGAAAAAACTTATCAAGTAAATAGTCAAAAACCCAGTATCTTTTTTCAATGTGGGTATAAAATCTGAAAATAAAGTTGAAGAGCACGAGATATATAAAAAACGTTCAGCTAAGCCAGCAGAGATGACACTGTCATGTTTTTGTCACAGATCGTTCAACTCTTAGCTATTCACGAATTCGGGAAACGGTAGATATAACAATAAAAGTTGATATAAAAAAGATACTTCGTGTCCGACACTTCTATTAGAGTTTTTGCTTTCTAAAAGTCAATATTAAACTGAATCGTGGGATTAACATCAAACTCATATAATACGACTAGTTTCAATAGTTACGTATGCATTAAATACTACATTTAATTAACGGCTTATGACTTCTTATGGTCATAACTTTTTATTTAACCATGATAATACCTTCTTATGCTAAAAACGAAAAACCAATCAGCCAAACGGTAAGAGTTTATGCCATTATGCAGATTATGATTGAAGGTCCCTAATAAAAACCTTACATAAACCTTAGAAGAAGGGGGAGACCTATCTATTAATGAGTATGTCTATTTATCTATACTGTTATAATAATACTAAAATGAGCTTATCTGTAAATTGGAGATATTTAAAAAATACTGAACACAATAAATGTGTCTTTTTAGAATCATTCTCTGTTTGTCGGTTTGTCTGATTGTCTATTTGTTCTCGATGGACATAAAAACTACTGAATGGCTTTCAGCAGGGTTTTTATTTATAAAACAGGTAAAATCTAGTTGTGTAGAACCGGAGAAATGACCATAAGTTGCGATAACCGACATTCACGATGGATCCAGAAGACCTAATTTTGCGATTACTCAGATTTTTGACTGCGTAGATACCGACGAAGTAGGATGCAATGCTTCATATCAACATGGGTATTTCACAAAATAACAACATCTGTGGCATTGAGTCATACGAATAAAGGATCACACTGTTCTACATCTGATAGCCTCACCTCCTAGGACGGGGTGGAACAAAGGCTATTACGCGGGCATATTATTATGGGAGCCACTGCCGAAAGCCAGCAACAGAGTCTCGTCCGTTATTCGACCGGTGAAGCTGGCTAGGGTGGAGCCCCTACGCACCTATCCCTGTCTAAAATATATTACCATACCATACTTATGATAAGGAACATGATTTTAAAATGGTAGTAGCGCTTTTAGATTGGTTTACACCGGTGAAAATCCGTCAACTGAACTTTCACGTTTTGCTTTATCACCAAGGAACATTGTGCTAACGCAGTTTAGTTCACCTTGATCGTTTTATCGATTGGTGATATTCAACTTAAGTTTATTAAAAAAAAAACGATAATCTCTATCTTTACTACATCAGTGGAATGGTGGGCAAGCGGAATCATAGATGTTGCCAATTATAAAATATTTTATTTCGATGTTTATAAGGCAATTAAAATATATTTTTCAGTGAAGTACCTAATTGCTACACGGTGCAGCAGGTGTCACAAGTTGTGTATGCAATGCTATTTTATTGCATATTTATTTATAGCATTTGCAGAATTATTAAATAATTTATTCAATTAACTCGGTACTGCAAAAGGTGATTGTACATGAAGACGTAGGTATACACAACCTGTACCTAGCGGCGATCACAGGACGATCTTAGTTCTCCGTGATTGCAGACATGGGAGTGACACTTCGGGCTAACCGTAGTCGTCACCCTAACAGAAGCAGGCCCTGGGTGGTAGCTTGTTCCCCTTCTCGCTTTAGGTGAGGAGGTATTTGGAGGGTCAATATTGGTCTCTAAGGTTCATCGGGTTGTCAGGGATATTTTTTCAAGAGCTGGTTCCCCAGCCACAAAGGCTGATATACTTAAACAGTTTCTCTTCATATTAAACGTTTTAGGAAATTATAAGGTATGATTATCATCAAATAAATTTACCATTACCGTTTCGTTAAGCAATATATCGTTATGTGAAACATTAAAAAAATATTTATAAGTAGAAAATAGAACTGCACGTTTATTCCTATTATTATAATTTAATAAGCTCAGTTAAACGAAACGTTTAATTTAACATGGGAAAGGTGGACATAGTGAGGTTTAGTGGGTATGCCCTTTAGGGAGAGTCCCACATAGGTCTACGGGTTTTCCCCAAACTCGGAGGTATCATGCATAAGCACGCATTCCTCACTTAAAAAAAAAAACATGGGAACTATCTTATTGGTGTCAGTAATGTTGAGTTATGTCATTTGGATGACATCATAGAACTCTTAATAATACCTAAGACAATCTTATTATTAATAGCTCTATGACTGACATCACCTAGGTGAAATGATACTAAGCCGAAATAATTAATAATTATAATTTATTTCAGGTCATTTAGACCTATAACGATTAAATATATAAATCAAAATAATAATTATAAAGTTCGTCATAGCTATCATGGAGCCAGAGAGAGGAGTTGGTATACTGATATCTGATTGCTAAACTGGTGATGGTGACTAAATATTTAGTAAGTATTTATTTCTTTATTAGGTTTATATTTATGCACAAGTACGTAGGCAGACTTAATGCTATATGTAGGTACCTATTCTCTATCAATCAACCAAAGGTGGTCCAGAGAAGACACAGTAAAACAGTTTTATCTTTCCTTTCATCTCTAAAACAAAAGCTAAGTTAGTAGAACGTATTAACGTTACGTTATTACCGTAGAATATTCTAGTATTTTCTCAAGAATTTTAATAACGTGTAATTTCCGACGAGTAATTTAACGGACGGAAAATACTCAAATATTCTCGTCAACCCTTTAGCGACGTTAAATTGCACAAATTGTTGGTGGGAACCCGCGACTTCTCTATCGCAAGTCCGACACTTGAGCCGTTAGGCTACCACCGCCTAAATCTTTGTATTATATTGTCAGTAACATTACAATGCTGGCTTTTAATAACACTTATTCATCGTTAAATCGCTGGATAATTCAAATCTCCTTTTCTGTATCAACGTAATTTACATATGCTAAATAAAAAGCGGTGTCATCACAAAAGATATTTGGATGCAATATAAACATAATATCAATTTAAATTCCTTGTTAGTGGAGCGAAAGCCGACATCATACCTGAAGGTGCCAAGCTCTGATTGGCTGAGCGTTGGGCCAATGGCGTGAGCGGAGTGCATGGTGTTCGGGGCGCTACATCCGGCCGGAGCGGGCGGGCGGGCCGAGTGTCTCGCTCGTCGCGCCTCAGTTCCTCTCCACACCTTGCACCGGACTGCCGTGTTCGTACAATCGCGTTGTTACTATTTCTGATTTGAGTAACATAATTTGTCCTCCCGTCGGGGGAAGTGACAATGCCGCGACCCTCACGTGAATCTTATGGCGATCAAAAACCTCCATACTCGTACATATCTTTGACGGCAATGGCGATTTGGAGTTCGCCTGAGCGTATGTTACCGTTGTCGGATATCTACCGGTTCATTACGGACCGCTTCCCGTACTACCGACGCAACACGCAGCGATGGCAGAACTCCCTGCGGCACAACCTCTCTTTCAACGACTGTTTCGTGAAGGTGCCGCGTCGTCCAGACCGCCCCGGTAAGGGCGCCTACTGGACCCTGCACCCGCAAGCATTCGACATGTTCGAGAATGGCTCCCTGCTCAGGAGACGCAAAAGGTTCAAGCTTCAGAAGGGCGAGAAAGACAACTTAAATGCCGAATTGGCCGCACTAGCCAGTTTTAACCGCGCGTTCTTGGCACGGCAGGCCGGAGCACCACCGCCGCCGCCAGCTATGCCTTCTGCTAGTTTATACACACCAGCACTTTGCCCTCAATTGAGTCCTGAGCCAGCAGAGATTCCTGAAGCAGCATCAATTACAATGTTACCTCAGAGGCCACGACGAGCGTTCACAATTGAAGCGTTATTGGAGCCGGACTCACCACGGTTGTCGCCGTCACCGCCTTATCCGCCGGTGATGCCGATGGCATCGATGCCCCGGTTGGAGCTGACGATGCCGAGTCCATACATGCTGGCTGCACAGCGTTATCATGCGGAGCTGCTGCAGGCGGCGGCACACGCCCTGCGCCCCTGTTACTTGCCGCCGCCGCCGCTCCCCGTTGCGTGACAGCGACGCTCATACACCACCTGCTCCAATGTTTCGTGCAATGTTAGATTGTAAGTACACACTAGTATTCTACAATTTAAGTGTTCCTCATATAAATCATTCGTTTTATAGTTTTTAATTATCAAAGTTTAAATACACCGTGGCGGTGCCCAATGCTCTTGGGTATCTTCTCTAACATGAAGTGATCTCTAAGATGTTGAACTAAATGAGTTGGTAGGGATTTTTTTTGTCATAAACCTGCAGTGCATTTACCTAATACTTAATTAACTATTATCATTCTTTCAAAGGAATAATTGAGGCTATCAATTTGGCCTACCACTGAACAGTTCACAGATGATTGATCTCCTCTGAGATTGTAACATCCCGTTTTAAGTGATCTCACTTATAAGATTTATGTAATTAATGATTAGATGCTAGATAATAGACTTAATAGATGTGAATTATAGTTATGCCTAATATATATTATATCAATTGTGAAAGAATATGTTTGAACAATTTTGTATTGTCCGGCAAATTGGATGCATTTGTGCAATTAGTTAATCTGTTTTTTCATAGAAAGAGTTTTGTAAATTAAACAAGTTGTTAACCTCTATATTCGATACCAATTGCAATTTAAATAGCACTCAATTGAGTTAGTTCTTGTAAAATATGTTGTTGTATATTCTGTAGTTGTATAGTATAAGATTGTTATTTATTGTAGTGGTGCGAACTGACTATTTCGTTTCCTGTTCATTATTTAGAAGTATTGTCTGTAAATATTATTTAGATTGTTATAGCTATTGAATAGGAATATTAAATGGAATTCATTTTACTTGCTTCGTTTTATTTTATTAGGGATACCAAAACGAACATTCATACGGAGTGTCGGCTCTCAACAAGGTAGGACTATTTCATTATTCATTCACCCTATATTATGTAGGTAGGATACCTAATTTGTTCTCAGGTAAAAACAAAATTTGATTATTCATACTTTGGAATGACTACATTAATTTTATTGTCGTTAGTATAAATATTAGTTATTACAATTGAGTGTTTATCATGTTTAAAAGCTAAAAAGGCCTAATTTGGGTGATCTAAATAGCTGAATACGATGTTTTAATATATCTATTTAACAAGAACATTAAATACAAATTTGGCAATAGATTGAAATATTAGAACAAAACTAAACAATTTGAAGTGAAATAATGTTGACGTGAAAGATTAATAATGAGCTTTCATTTGTTTAGGTTTAAATTTCAAATCAAAGTATATTACCTACACATTATTACACAAAGTATTTACACTTAGCGACATGAGCATACAATATAGATGCTCCTTCAATTTCAAATTAGTATAAATATAAAGGAGAGAGCGGTTTCAAAAAGATATACATTTTATCGTTTTCAGACTGTATCTAGTATTACATAGATATATTTTACAAGGTGTTCTTCGTGTGGGGTATATATAAAAAGTGTTAGAAAATTGAGAAAAAATGTGATCGAAGGTGGTCTGTTTCACGGTGTAACGCGGCGCGTCGGCCTCTGTTTGTGCACTAATAGGTCGTGATATTGGCCCGAGTGGCCCGACCAGCCCAGCCAGTCCGCCCTGCTGCAAGTTGCTGACTCATCAGTCTCCTTGTTACTTTTTCTCCCCCTTTAATTTAATGATTGCGCGTACAATAGATCGCTTTCTTATACGACGGTTCATTTCTTTTTGGGTTTCATTATGGAAATTTGTTGGTACATGGTCGGTGGTCTATGTTATATTAAACGTTTTTCGTTAGTATCAGAATAATGGAGTAAGGTATGGTTAGAGAGTGGTTTCTAGATATGAATCGGTATATAGTTTCTATATTTTAAAATGAGAATGAAATTGGTATGATCTTTAGGTAACATTTGACCGTGATAACAAGCTCATATGCAGTAATTTTTAGCCAAACAGAAAATAATGGCGTTCGTATTCAGCTAAATTTAGTATGACTAAATGCTCATTCTGTTAAAGAGGAAATAATAAAGCTAGCGAAAAGAAATCAGTACCTAGGTAGGCATTCCAACTGAATCACTCAAGTATCATATTTGTGAGGTGAAATTACAATATTATAAGGTAGTTATAGACAATATAGGTATCATTCGTCATCGTCATTCATAGGTTCTTTATACAGTCTATCCCACATATTACTATCGTAGTCTAGCCTATCTATAATGTTATAGGTAATATTGTAAAGTAGCTGTCACGTCGACGCGAGCGAAGAAGATAAAAAAACATAAAAAAAATACTTGGGTTATGTTTTAGAACCGAGATATGGTCAAAAAAAGCAAAAACCAGCCTCCACGCAAGCAGAGCTGCGGGCATAGGCTAGTCTTTCTAGTTAAGCATAAAGTATAATATATGTGTTATGAGTGGAGAGGTCATTATTGGTAGGTAAAGGATTGACCAATCTGATTTGCTGCAGATTTATAGATGAATTTAGGTAAGTCAAAATTAAACTTCGAGAAGATTTTTCTTTGTTCTGTGGAGAAAATCAACTGTCTTTCTTCATAATATATTTTTGTTGAAGGTGGTTTGGTTTCAGCTTGAGGCTGAAACTGAGTGTTTATATACACTAGCGACCCGGGACCCGGCTTCCCCCGAGTGTAAATTCCAGTTGTCTAATAAAGATAATAAAATATATAACCTGTGACACTCACGAATGACGTGGCTTTCTATTGGTGAAAGAATTTTTAAATTCGGTTCAATAGATCCCGAGATTACCCCTTAAAATTTAACAAATATACACAAACTTTAATAATATTAGTATAGAGTATACTATGACGGCCTCTGTAGCGTAGCCGTAGTGTATGCGACTGCTACGACATGGGGCGCGGGTTCAATCACTGCAAATATTTGTATGCATGAATATGTCTAGTTGCATTGGTCTGGGTGTTTCTAAGTATGTATATAAGTGGATATGTATTTACAAAAAAAAGAGTATGTTTATCAGCATTCTAGAGCCCATAACACACGCTAGTAAAACTATACTTACTTTGGGTCTAGAGAGAGCTGTGTAGAATGTTGTAGAATATTTATTTATTTAATATGTACCTACAACAACAATGTTTATGAGTTCGTGTGTGGATTACTATGACAGACCGCGCGTGTCATATTTGGACAAGTGTTTTGCTAGTTTTGCCTAAGAACATTAGAAATTTCCTTATTCTTTCCTTGGTTTTGCCACACTTTGACGTCAAGCACATGGCATGTGTTAGGTATGCAACATGGACCTAAAAAACCTATGGACGGAAAGCGTTGAACGGCTCGCACACACTCACATACCAGTGAGCCACTACCCACAGTCAGTTTAAATAGCGAAAATAAAATAAATGTACAGCACGTCTTGCGTAGTAAAATTAAAATTTTTAGAGGCACATTTCAATGAAACGTTGCAAACTAAAATTCATTCACGCACATTTTTGTGACACAGCCTTTTGTGCAACGCTTTCCATACGTAGTTTTTAGATTCATGGTAGTTTTTTATACTACGTAGGCGGCAGACAAGCACACGGCCCACCTCATGGGAAGCGGTCACCGTGACCTATGGATGTGTGCAACACCAAGGGCGTCACACACGCGCTGCTTACCTTGAAGGGAAAATCAACATATTATATTTATTAGTTTATTTTTCACTGGGTACTTCTTATCATGGGTCAAGCTGTGGAGCATTGGAGGTGAAACCGGTGGAAATTGGTCAACTTTTGTGTTATTTTTTGGCATTCTCTGATCATCTTCGTTGGTCAACCAGTAGTTGGTAGACAGTAATCCTAACCAGAACCAGAAGCAAATAGAAATGATTGCTCTTGAAGGTAATTAAGCTTGAGGCTGTAAAAGAAGTATTTATCCCTATTAACAGTTACAGAATTACTGAGTTCTACAAAAAAATAACTTAATTTTTTGGGCTGTTTTAAAATTTTATACAAATATATTTTATCCCAATATCATTGCGATGTCATAATGTCAGAAGTTATAACTGTTATAAGTGCCTGTAAAGGAAGGAGTAAAGACGGAAGAAAAACCAAATTTGTTAGTAGCTACGCACCAATAGTGCATGTCCTGTAGTAAATGTGCTTGCTTTAGGCTTATTAGCCTTGTTTTGAGTAACTATTCTTAATTGTGTCGTATCACCTCTTATTAATATGAGATCATTCTTTATTTATGGTCAGATGGCAGTCGCTCCACGGAAAATATCGAAGTTCAGCCGCATCACAGTTAGACTGGAAAGCCGACCCCAACTGAGTTGGGAATAGGTTCAGAGAATATATTCTTTATTTAATGTAGCATGATCGGTTAATATAAAATTATCACAAAAACTGCTACGAATACCCCCGTGTTACGTGTTCAAACAATGTTTCTCTTGTTATTTATCCGTCAAGTTTTTATCCAAGCAATCCGAATCACATAACAAACAATAAATATTTGTAGAGGCAGCTGTTGGGTCGGGTTATTACACGAACCTAAAATAATAATCGTCCTCTCTTAGCACTTCTGTTGATGTTTTTGCCCCGAACACCTTTGCTGGCATCGCTGTAACCTATAATTTCGAAATTAATATCTAACACATTGTGCCTATCTGCTCGTCCCTCGATTCGCCGTTTTTATAGCTTTTCCAACACCATAACTGCTAATTATTTTTGCCGTAGATCGCCCCAAGGTATTCAAAACGTTCTGCAATCTGAAATTTGAACTCTGCTGCGTTAAACCCTGGGTCCAAATTCTTTATTATAGCACATTAATCAGCAATCTGGATAAAGTGTGGATTAGTTAAGGAATTTCCGAGGTTATATGTAACGACATCCGCTTGGCGATAGTATGCAGGATGGATGGGCCTGTTCTTGAATCTTTGTCCATTTCCCTTGTGATGATATCGATAATTATTTAGATTTGATACTGTATCATCATTAATACGATTTATATAAGTAAGTGGTAATAGTATAATGACGAATCTATCAGAATTACGATAAATGTATTGCATGTTTGAACTCAGCTGAATTTAAATACTTACTACACAATGTTAACTCATACAAAATGCATGCAATCAGCTTAGTGCGAGGTGTTTTCCTATCTAATCTAATTCTGTAGGCTATTATAACGACGGCTTTCTTCAAGATCAATGGAGTGCAATTTCTATACCTATGTAGTAGGTAGGTACTGTTATTTATTCTGTGATAATGTAAAATTTACGACTTACCAAGCAGCAGAAATTGATTCAAAGTTATAAAGGTACTACTTCGCTTTGTTGAACATGTTCAGCTTTTTAATTAGAATTATTTTTACCAAAGGTGTGGCTGGACTAATGGAGGGCAAAGCGAATGAGCAACTCGGTAAAAGTTATTATGAAAAGAATAAGATAAGAAAGTAGAAGATGCCAGAATCGTAGCAAGTGGCAAGAAGTTGTCTCTACATACCTTAATGGGAAAAAAGGCGTGCAAAATCTAACCATAAGACACTTCTAAAAAATAGTCTTTTGCTCCCAATAGTCATGTACTGACATACCTATAGATTCTTATCTCATTTCTTACAGCAATCAATTAATATAGTTACTGATGTCACAATACGCTTTCAACCATCCAATAGAGCGAAACGAAATAAGAACAATGTGGTCACGGTGATCAAGGCATCGATGCATTGTCAACGAAAGTCTCTCGTGGCGGTGTGTCGGTGTACGCTTGTCGGTGAATGGGTGAGGTGTCGGCGAAGCGTCGGCGTCATGGTGCGAGGCGACTTCCCGCAGTGTGGTTCCGGCGATTGTATCTGTGGACACGCCCCTCGTCCTATGCACTTCTAAACTTGATTTCTATTAATCTAGCATCTATTATGATTTTCTTCTTGTTTAGAATATATCTGTTGTTTCTATAGATGTGTCGTTTGTAAAATACTGTTTCAACAGGTTGATGATTTCAGTACCTATCCAAAGGAATACCCTTAATTATTTATTTATTATTCTTTCAATATAACACACTATATGTATATTGGTATACTTACCTATTATAGGTTTGTACAATTTGTCTGCAGAATCTGGTGAACCTCATTATAGGTAAATCTGCTTTTAGCTAATTAGATAGGTACTTACCTTGAACCCTTTACCTTTTAAGTTTAAAAAAAAATTCTTGCTTGCTTCTGGCCTTCTTCGCCTTCAAATAATAATTCAGTTATTTTCTGTTCCCATTAAAAATGCAAAACTTTTTATGTCCTAAATATACATTGGCATAACTTTTAAAAGCATAACAATACTTTGGCGTTGAGTAGATTTTGATAGAAATATTCATACCGTACGTACATAACTGGACCACGGTCACCGAAGCGTTATTCCTGACAAGGTAGCTTCTATACCTTGCTTCCGTCAACAAAACGTATACGCTTTTTACCGATTCGCCAACCTTGACGCTAATTATTATATTATTTTATTACCTAATTATCTCACTATTACCACTTGGCTCAACTTCCTGTGGAAAATCAATTCAATGTTCAAATACATCCTGTGTTAGTACCAGCCGGGCAATATCTTTTGTGATTAATATTTGTCGGTATTCCATGGGCGGCCTTTGTTTTTATATTTTATTGCCTACCTCAGTAGTACGCAGGTTTCGTGGTATTTATTCACATAAAGCGTATTTTAAGTTTTTAATGGAAAAGTGATTTTAATTTCATTAACTCGCAATGTAAGTAGTATCAGCTACAGCCAAATGATGGTACAGCTGCAGGTCATCTGCATAGACAAAGAATACATAGTAGTACCTCGTTCGAAAAGATCGACAATCTGGAAGTGAATACATATTGTATAATTACAAACATTGGTATCTTCAAATGACAGATCAAGTGTACAGAATAGTAATCTATACATACCTATAATAAATCTGTAACTGATCGGTGTCTGTACATGGAAGATATATGAGGAAAAAAATTATTAGGGGACTTTATGAATGTAATAGATGCCAAAACAATGATTTTTAGAATTTTTGTCTGTTTGTCTGTTTGTCTGTTTGTCTGTTTGTCTGTTTGTCTGTTTGTCTGTTTGTCTGTTTTTCTGTTTGTCTGTTTGTCTGTTTGTCTGTTTGTCTGTTTGTCTGTTTGTCTGTTTGTCTGTTTTTCTGTTTGTCTGTTTGTCTGTTTGTCTGTTTGTCTGTTTGTCTGTTTGTCTGTTTGTCTGTTTGTCTGTTTGTCTGTTTGTCTGTTTGTCTGTTTGTCTGTTTGTCTGTTTGTCTGTTTGTCTGTTTGTCTGTTTGTCTGTTTGTCTGTTTGTCTGTTTGTCTGTTTGTCTGTTTGTCTGTTTGTCTGTTTGTCTGTTTGTCTGTTTGTCTGTTTGTCTGTTTGTCTGTTTGTCTGTTTGTCTGTTTGTCTGTTTGTCTGTTTGTCTGTTTGTCTGTTTGTCTGTTTGTCTGTTTGTCTGTTCATAGTGCTGAGCAACATATAGGCTACTTTTTATACAAGCTGATACCCGCGGCTTCGCCCGCGTTTCGTTTTTATGTCATTTTTGGTCATATCTCCGGTTCTACTTAACCAAACATACGGTAAATTTTGAAAAGTACTAAACGGGGTTTTATGCGGTTTTTTTATTACAAAGGTCTTGGTTAGTCTCAAAATCTCATGCATATTTGATCACAATCGGCTGATTAGAACATGCGATATAGTAAAAAAAACGCAAAAATCGACGTCCACGCGGGCGGAGCCGCGAGCAACAGCTAGTAATAATAATAACGAAGGAGAGAGTCAAACTATCTTTACCGACTTTTATTGTAATCTAAGCCGTGAATTATACAGAAAAAATAAGGGGTATAGTATAAGTCGTTAGGCATAAGCGATTTCGCCACAAATTCTACTGCTACCACTATTATTCTGTATAATGCACGTTTAGGAAAAGGGGGTATCGTAATATTATAACCGGGTTAGTTTCCACCGTCTGTATATAACGTAGAGACGCAGTTAAGACGTGTGTAGTTAGAAGTCATGGATCACTTACACGCATCATAAGTTTTCTAAACATTTTTTCTAAACGGCTTATTTCACTATCCATAATTAGAAAACTAAGTTACAAAATGTCTAACTGTCAATCTGTCTGGTCTCTCCTTATAACCATTAACTTCTAATTGTTTGCTAATAACACTTTTTGCACAAATCCGGCATTATGTCTGCTCCATTATTTATGTTCTTGTGTAATAGAGCGTAACTATCACGATAAACCTTGAGAGAACCAGCTTTATGTTACTGATTTTAGAGCTTAAATTCTATCGCAGCTTGTATGGCGAGTATGTGATATATTGTGGTAGTGTTGTCATTAGGTCACGTAAGGCAGGGTAGAAGATGGCTTGCCAGCGGCCGCTGATGGTGTGAAATGAGTGGTCGCCGGTGCCTTTGAACTCGCCGCCCGATACCGTTTTGTACGAGGTAGTTTTTGTGGCGCGCGTTTAGGATGCGACCTCTTTTTTGTAGATGTTTGTAATGCCGAGTGTGTGGGACTTGACACGTAGGTAACTATTGTTAATTCATACCTGTTTGTTATTGTTGCATTCCTACCTTGTAATGAGCCATTTTGTGGGGAACAGATGAGACGGATGGATGGACTAATTTTGTTTGATTTTCTTTAAGATTTAATTTTAGAATGTATTTGGGGTGATATTGTTGTCGTGTCTATCGTGTGTTTGGTTGATACTAATTTACACAATACGTGCACACGAAGGTGAAAAACGTGAAAGGCAGTTTCTCTTGTGGTGATATTTTTGTTCCGATTCGGAATTTGAATAGACATTATTTCTTCATCGATGTTGGTAATTGTTTCATGTCCAAACGTTCTCCGAAGTATAATTGCCGCATGCTAGGAAGCGAGTATCGATATCCATTAGACAAATGGTCACTTACTTTATGTTAGGCATTTGTAACGATTTATTTAATGTTTGCACGCGAACTTATAAATATGGCATCAATTAGTCGAAAGAAACATTTGCATAAATTGAAGTGCTAATCATAACTTAATTGCGTTTAATTGTGTAAGTTATTTTGGGTTTCTACAAAAGTGATAAAGTGTAGATTTTATTAGATTTTATTGCAATTAATTAACGGATCTATGAACGTTTAATAAATATGTTAACTACCGTTTCTGCTTTTTATAATTAGTGAATTCTGAAAGGTTGATTGCTTTTTATTTTATTAACTACTGGTTTAATAGAAGGAACGATTAGTCCATCACTATTAATACTTTTGGTATCACCATTTAAACATTTTTCTAGCTATAGATAGAGCATACATGTTTACTGGCTTTTATCGATATCTATTATACTCGTATATCTTCTCCAAAAAAATAAACGGAATATAAAGGTTTATTTACACTTGTGAAAAAAGTAACTAGATTATAATTCTATGTGAAGTTATTTCAACGAATAAAGTATTTACGATAGTGGTATAGGTACACATTTCTTAAGTAGGAGAATAGAGTGAACTTTCATGAAACTAACAGTAGAAATCTTAGGAAAGGCAATCAAGCTTGTAGGTACCGTAGAAATCTTAGGAAAACTTATACACTGAAATTAATGACCGAACTTTGGGGCCTGCAAGCTAGTTTACCTGCTGATAGATGGACAAGTGTTTGGCGCAGGTAGTCCTCTCGTGGTTGATAGTTCAGTGGTATTCGGTTTCATAAAAGCCATGAGCCAAACTTAAAGAAAAACGAGGTTTAAGCGGACTCTGGGTTCCAAGTGAAAGCCTTGGATGCAATGATAACTCTACATTTTAAACACATAAAATACGTTGACGAGTCCCTGGTGCGGGCTTTCCTCTCGGAGTTGGGGTGGAACACAATCGCTCCCGTAAAAGCCATGGTAAGCTAAAAGAGAAAGAGTAAAGAAGCGACCCTGGGCTCCAACGTGCATGCATTCTATGTAAGGCTTGTACAGTAAAATCTACCGACATAAATTATTGTAATATTAAATAGACGCAGTGGTATACTTTGGCAAGTGTATCTTCACCCTAAGGTTTATATTTTGTCGGCATTTTTACTAAGTTCGTAGGCGATGTGTTAACGACTTAACACTATTTTGCATCATTTGAATAACTGAATGTTTAATCCTGGCAGTAATAACGAACCGGTTCGATTTGGTGTCAAATTGGATGATATTTCAGCTCTTTTATAGAAATTTGGAGTCTGCGTTATATATAGCTAAGCATTGCAGTGGTGCCTGCAACGATGAGATGAATCCGGTACCAGGCATTCAGAATGCAAGGATCTATAATAAAATTATGTATTTGAACAATAGCTTATCGGCGTAGTGAAAGAAATTCGGCGTAGTGTAATCCCCACACTTGTAATTAGGTGTATTCACCATGTAAACTTTAAATGGTGACCTCTTCAAGGCCTTCACCTGCGAGCTGGTACACCTGATGATTGACGAACGAGATCTGGCGTAGGCTTTCCTCAAGTGGTTGGGTACTCAGACAACAGTCGCTTCCATAAAAACCGTACTACCAAATCAAATAGAAGAGACGGAGTAAATGGACCCTGGGCTAAAAGATGATGATGATGATGCATGTAAAATTAACACTGAGCGGGATCGAACCCGCGACTTCTGGCGTAGCAGTTGAACACTATCGCCATGCCACACAATTAAGCTAATCGACATGTGCGCAATGGTGTTTTGATTATATGTTTATGAAGCAGGTAGCGATTTGTTTAAAGTAGAATATAATTCGCTGATAATCCAAGCTGTCCCTTACTAAAGACAGGGTTAAACAGAAAAGAAATCTTGTATACAGGCTGTTGTTACTTTAGTAAGTCATTTATTTACAAAAGTAATAAGTGATGACATTACGTGTACAGATATTTTACTCATCATTATAATATTACAGTAGTGTATTAAAATAAGCGTAGTTTAATAATAAATATTTTCGAATAGCTTTAATTTCGATTCTCATCCGTGCCCCAGATTGAGTATCTACTGGACACTAGGAATATCAAAGTGGTCTCCAGTTTCCATGAAAGTAGGCCTGTTGGGGTCGAAGGGATTACCTTACTCGGGCGTTACTAGTTTCCCAGTAACGCAGACAGATGTGAAGGAACACCGGTTTTAATCAGGTTGATTTCGACCACCTCAACATGAGCCCCGGTGAGGCGAAGCTCGCAGTAGAAAAGGCTGTATATATAAAAATATCTCTTCTCAAAACTGGTATAATGCGACGCAAAAAGCTTACGTTTTAAACGGATATTCTTATGTCATAATAATTATGACATAATTTATTTCTTGTTATACTTATAGAGCGCTACCATGCAAATGAGGTAGTAAACTGCATGGATTTTACTATAATTATCCCATTTTCTTCACTTAAAATAAATACAGGTACCTGCCTAGGCTGATAAGTGGTATTAAACATTAGCTTAGCTCTCCTTTGGCACCTACAGCATGCTCCTGTTTATAGTGTTGATGTACAGCATTCCACTGCTACTTCAACGGTCGCGGGTTCGATTCCTGTTTGACGCAAATATAGGTATACATAAATTATAATATATTTTAATTAATTATATATATTTTTTATATTATATATGTATTTATGAAAAAAATATTTCTGTCTAGTCTGTGTGTGTTCCTGAGTGTGTACCTGTGTTCTTGAACTCATAGTACCTACCTGCTTACAGCCAAAAAGCTACTTAAAGTTTGGGTCTAGAAAGTGTTGTCTCCTATGTTGTATTTGGTATCATTCTATTCATCTTTTACATATAAATTGCATTTTTAAATAAGTTAAAACATTTATGGGGATCATGCGTTGATATGGTCCCTATAATTTTTTAAGTTTATGCTCGTTAGTTAACGCTCTAGATAGAGAAACATGCTGTGCGACTGTGTCCAGCTACCTAACGAGAGTCTTAAGATGCTGGTGGAATGTATATAATGTTACAACTTATTCTACTGAATAGATGAAAATCAAACACAAACCTTTATTTATTGAAAAAGAACGGGAATATTCAACTCCCCCTGTATAGTTGTTGGTGTGTCTACAAATATTGACAAATGGAGTAGAAAACAGGTTGGTTGACAAACAGACGCCGGCTCACACCCTGTGTTTATTTGCGCATTACGTAAGGCGCCTGAGCATCTCCCCTGCCTTCTCACTTCCCGCTGCCTCTACAAATTAGTTTCTAAGTAATCACTCATGATTGCTGAGCGTAACCGCAAAAACCTGTAGCTGTAATTTTCATTAAACCCCACCTTTATAATAATTAAATCGAGACTGATATTCAGGATTGAAATTTAGCAAATAGGTACCGTAATCTACAACCCTATGTAGTTACGGAAATTCCATAAAGCCATCAAAAATATTTTTAAGTTCAGTACCGTTCAGATATCTGATAGCAACATAAAATAATAAGATATATTAATCACACACAATCCAAAAGACTCATCGGTCCCGATTCGAGACTGCTAAGAGACACACAGTTTTTCCTCCACGTGTCTTTTTGATAAACGAATGTCACAATATAAAGACAGTAAGTTTGTAGGTACCTATTCTAACGAAAAGGTGGATATTAGTGAGATAAAGAATGTGTAAAAACTTGTGATAACCGTGTTTTACATCACGAAAATCGTGTAAAGCACTGAATTCAGTTTCACTTTGAGGGTTCTACCAGACTCTGGATTGTTACAATTTTCACCTTTTTTACACCTAAGCAGTGGATATGGTCTGGCGTAGACCACAAACAGACCAAGCCGTAATTCTGGCTTGTCATTTGTCGGGACTTTTTAGAGCTTCGAGAAAGAAATCCTAAACCTAGTGCGTGTATCTGTTACATAACATATAATGATTTCCCATTCCATGATTTCTCTAACATTAAAATACCACATCTTCAGGTATAAAGGTGTACTTACTATACGTTAAAAATCTATATACAACCATAAACCTTCGTGGGCAAAAAAATGAATAAACAACATTAGCGGCAGCTTCTTTCTTTGTCATTCACTGGAACCGATTTTGCATCATTACAAGCGACATAAGATTGATTCCCGCACAATGCCGCTGTCAAGTTCAGTGGATGAATAAAACGCAAAACGCAGGCCTTCATTGTTGTTATAACAAAATGAAGTCGTAATGAGTAGGAGTGTTCACCGCGACCGCGGAGCGAACAAAATGTCCCGCGATTGAATTAAAATTGCTTCAATATTGTGGCTTTAAAATGTTGACATTTGACAAGCGTTGCTGACGCCTGTCGCCGCTGACGGGCTGCAGCCGAGCCTCGAGCGAGCGTCTCGCCTCGCCAACCCACCTAAATGCATAAAGATTGTTGTTGATTGTAATTTCATTATGCATCATTATTACATGTACATAACATATCAATGTTACATTACAAAGAGATTAAGTTGCTTAACTTAAAATAGTTGTTGGTGAGTTATTGTTGGTATTTAGTCAGTTAGGGTCGGCCCGGCCATATTATAACAAAGTGAATTATTAATCTTATGTTTCGGCGCCAGCTTCCTTTGGGTTTTTATTTCTTTTTTTCTTGGTTAATTAGGTATCTTGCATACTTACATCTACTTGAGTTTCTACCTATTTCTTACATAGGTATTCTTTCTTAAAATTGGATCAAGTTAGGATCTGTATCGCAAAAAGTACCAAAGACCTACTCTCAGAACATTTTTAACTTTCAGATTATGCTGCAACCTGCTGCATTGGTCTGGTCGTGCCTCGGAGAGTACGTTAAGCCTTCGGTCCCGGTTGCCATACAAACATCTATGGCAGTCGTTACGGGTAGTTGGAGCCCTAAAATGTTCAACAACAACGGTCTAGCTGCAATGCTTCGATATCGCCTAATGTCACCATACTCACCATTGGGTTGTGAAGGTCAGGCAGTTGCTTCATGGAAAATAACGAGGTTCAGCCAAATCCGCTGTTAAGACTGGTAAAGCGGACCCCAGACTCCGAGGTGAAAGCTTTGGATGCGACTGGGATTAACGCTAGGTTGAACAAGATATACTAGGTAATAGGAGATTGACTTATCTGTGAACAATTTCCCTGCTGTTTGGATCTTGACTATCAAATAATCGTAGTTGTTGTGCATGTGTTTCCTTCCTCCTATAGTGCTTGGAATTCTTTACCAGCGCATGTGTTTCCTTCCTCCTATAGTCCCGGGGCCTTTAAGCGGGGCGTGAAAAAGCATTTGATGAGGCCGTCAAGCTGAGGGCCGCCACTGTAGCATTACCGGTGTATGTGGTGGTGGCCCCAGTCCTGAGACTTTGCCTTTCGCTGACCATCAGGCGAGGTGGAGTCATTTTGACGTGTCCTATATAAAAAAAAAAAAAAAAGTTGTATCATCAGATTTTACCTCTAGTTCCTATTTTCATGCAAAATATGCAAAGATTTGTTGTTATTGTCAGTTGCACTGAATACGCCTCTAGAACCTATTGACTAATAAATGGACCTTTGGAAATGATTTTAATTAAATATTAAAGCTCACCCTCGAGTCCGCCTATTCTGTGTACGACTAGGAGGCCCGTAGAGCGTAAGATGCTGGAAAGATATTGAACATTAAGTTGTAAAATTAAAGGTAACTGACAAGCTAAGATTATTATTGAATGTACCCCAGAAATTAGTGAAAAGCACTGTTAAGAATCCAAGAAATTTCACTTAAAGAACTGGCCCGTATTGCCATAAAACGGAATAGAGTAAGTAGATAAAGCTATATTGTGACGATATTGAGTTTTAATATTATCAACTAACGAACCATAGTGGGAAACACCACATCGCGCCTATCATGTTCGATTGGAAAATAAGGTAAGTATTAGAGAGACGGAGGTACAAACAAGAGGTACAAACAGTTGTGCTAACTATCTGACCATATCATGTTTGTGTTGTTTTTGTTTGTGTCACTCTCTACTTAAGAGAAGCAGAGCTCGTCTATATATACATATAGGCAAATGTATAATTTACATATTATATAAACTTGATTTAATCAAATGAATACATGTTTAATAATGTATTCATATATATGTCTAATGATAATTTACGACAACATAATATATAAATAAGTTTTATTTTATATACGCAGTCGTAATTAATGTCATATAAATTGTTAGTTTATGTCATATTCTCAAATTAAACATAATTTAAATAAATACGTTACCTAATTAATATAACTGAATTTCAGTTCATTAAAAGGAAACTATAATAAGGCTACAAGTTGTGTTAACTATTTTATCTTAACTGTCAAACAGCGACTTTGCTTACGGTCATCCTATTTACATTGATTGAGCTTTTCTGTAAATTGTTTATTATTTCCATGTCAGCGTACTAGGTATATTTATTACTAGCATATATTATTTCAGTGGCTATTTGATTAATTCACGTTTATATCAATTGTGACTGACGTTAAATACAATTCAATTAAGAGATCAAGCAACATGACATAACAACAGTATATAATTGCATAAAATTACGGTAAATTTTGCAGAACAAAAACAGGTATCCAAATTACAAGAGAATATGTTTATTCAAATTATAAGATTAAATTTAGATAGATTAAAAGCAACTTTATGATGGACGAGTCAAGTTTTTGTCAGTTTTATGTAAATGATTGGTAGCTCCGGTAGTCTAGTCTACGGTCAATATTATCTTAGCATTTATCCTCAGATAATTGTGTGCATTGTCTTTTGTGTGCCTATTTTGGCAAGATTGATATTTACTGATTTGATTTTGGTAGACCTTTTCCATCCTACGAGTATTATCAATCACGGTTGGGAGTCCGAAATTCGTTCTCTACTTCATAATTTGACTTACTTTGGGTTTTATTTGAGCATCTGCCATCTGACCTCCAACTCCAAGGCAAACCACCTATAAAAGGTGAAAAGATATAGAGTATAAAGACACGAGGGAGTGTCAAGTTTCCAAGGAAGTTAGATAGAGCGAAATTGTGGAATAGAATAAGGAAGAATGACGAAAGAAAGAGAGATAATGCTTTACCAATTTAAAACAGTAAAATAGATTTTGCACAAGAAAATTTCAAGCAATTTTGAAGAAAGATTTGAAGCATAAGCAACAAAATCATACAATGATAATGGACAGAACGTTGTACAATGAATATAATTATTATTTTTAGGAACAATAGTTATTGAGAACAATTTTTAATAATAATAAAACAGGTTTTTATTCATCAAGATCAAGAAATCACAAAAAGTTGAATACACTCTTAATTGAACCCGTCTCTGTATTTATTGCGATATTTACCGAATTGAATACAAAGTATCAGACATTATTCAATTTTAAAAAACGTATACTCAATTAGAAATTTATTTAAAAACATGCCTACTTATATATTCTTTTACCAGCTTTTACCTGCGACTTCGCTCGCGTGGAAATCTGTGTCCGTTCCACTTCCCATGGGAACCTATTCCAGAGAAAGTAGCCAGTACTTATTCCAGATCCATCCTTGTACCAAATTTCAGCCAGACCCGTTCAGCCGCTAGTGCGTGATTGAGTAATAATCATCCAAACTTCTTCACAAATTTTCACATTAATAATATCTATTATTATAGTAGGATAAGAATAGCAAGAAAGAGGGATTGTAGTATATAATATATTATGGTCAATTTTTGTTCATTCGATCGTTTTTTTACGTTCTTAACTTCTAGAGAATTGCAGGTATGTCTTGCTAAATGATTTCTGGTATAAAAGTTATTTCCAGGCTAAACAATTGGTAACGATACCTACTTTAGTCCGGTAACCTGCAGTGAACTCGTTTTTTCCCGTTCGTATTGATTATTTAGATTTTTCTTTATTCTGTGATTATTTACAACTGAAAAGTGTTTCACACTTTCGAGTTAAATTCTTGTGTTAAAAAATCTTGAGTTTACTTCCAAAATTAGGTGAAACAGGTTAGTTTGATCTTACCCTGTAGATTTTGGGGATTTTCCTACCTAAACCTGTTAAAGGATTTAAAATGATATTTTTGCAATAAGTTTACGTGATCGTAATAAATTTGTATACGATATACTTAGTAGCTACTTCATCAAAGGTAGTCACGTAGGTATATTGATCAGTGTAAACATTACAGGTGGTTTGTATGAACTGGTGCAATGGCCCCGCTGTGCGAGACGAGTGTACCTAATGCACCTTTTATTTTACACAAAAGCATGTTTTGGATTGTGTAAATAAATAAAACGACCCATTTGGCTTTGTAATTGAATTACCGAGTAAAGACCTGGTACCTAGTGTATTCGACTGGTGCGCTAGAGGCGCGGGATCGATTCCCGCTCAATGTAAATACCTGTATGTATTTATATTACTGTCGGCTGCTGAAAAGTCAACGAATCATCGGGATATGGCGTAAAATCTGTTAAAAAGTTTCATTACAGTGAGAGGTCAGTTTAGTGAAACGGATTTTCACAGGCCAATTCCACCCTCTGCCGTTATGATACCGGCTCTATCTAATTATAGCTTATTGAGTACCAACAAATATGTTAGTCACGTCTGTAGTTGCATACATTACGGGTTGTTTGTATGAACCCGTGCAATGCCCCCACTACACGAGACGGGTGTAATGCACTTTTTATTTTTCACAAAAGGACAGTTATTTTGACTTTTTAAGTCGTGAATGCGGTAGTACCGCGGTGCGGTATTTGGTCGTGGTAACTTATATGGTTGGTTAAAAAATAATATACAGAGTAGCAATAAAAGGATGGAGAGTAAATATTGATGTTTTAATAGAAGAAAACCCCCTGTATAGGGTTACCAAGACTGCCTCATCTGCAAACCGATACACCTGCTGATTAACGGATAAGGCTCTCGCGCATACTTTCCTTTTAGTGTGAACCATGGAAAGTGAATCCTAGTGAATCGGGCGGTAAATAAAAGGAATAGAGCGCTGACTATACGCTTTATTCGCAAATCAACGATACTTAAAAATGGTTTGCAAATGGCTGGCATTGGCTCCAAGTGACACAACTCTTTCCATAAGGCATGAGATACTGGCTGCGCGGATCGAGAAGCTCAAATAGCGGCTTTGGCTTTGGCTAAGGCTGGCTGCTACATAGGTTAACGTCACATCCATTACAATAGTCTCTAAAGTGAAAGCTTTTAATACCAGTTTTTAGCAAAAATGGAGCCTCGGTGGCCCAGTGATACATACTTGCTCGAGGTCCCGTATTTCAAAATAAGTGATTTTGACTTATGCTGTTCACATGTATTTGGGATCGGAAACATTTGGTTTTATAGATGAATCTATATATCTACGTTTACTCCCTTATGGATGTACAGATGTATATCTATCTGAATATTATGTATCGTGACGTACCGAAGTCACTAAAGTACAGTGGTATTTCTAATACGTCTTGAATACCACTATTAAGATCTAAAAATAGCTTGAAATGTACGAAAATTCTTACACCACCTATATAAGGTACCTGTTTATTTATTTATACCCTGTATTTGTAAAGATGGTTATGATTGCAGCTATAAATATTATAAACATATCCGACTTATCGTACAAGGTATGAAGCCAATCGATGCACGATTTTGACATATGATATAGGTTGCCTTTCGACGTCGCTTATCGATAAGTTCAAACATTATTTCATCAAAATGTCGAACTAAATGTCATTCCACTCAAGAATGCTATATACGAGTATAAAGCTTAGCTCATACGTGTCACTTTTCAACGAGAACTATCAAAACTGTTACTGAACATTATACCTTAAAATTTCATTTCTTGTTTTTAGGTGATGGTTATATTATCAAAAGAAAGTCATAAGCGACATCTTCAATTTATAGGAACATGTTGTTAAGCCAAAAAAAAAGCTACATAGGTGGTTTTGAAGTTAGGGCCGCATATGCACTATTTGGTGACTTACTTAGATTTTTTGAAATAATTGGATCACTATCTAGGTCCACAATCCACATACCTATGAGCCAAATACTACAAACTATACTCTATTAGTTAGGTACATACATTACAGTTCTTATACCCGTTTTTATATGATGTACGCAAGTCTGACATCCACGGGCTTTTGCACCATAAGAATAAAAATGAATTAAAATATTTTTTCACTTTGAGATAATACGCTTTCAGTTACTGGCATTTTGCTGTCGGGGCCGGTAAAAATGCAGAAACGAGAGTTGTTAACGCCAAGACTTGCATTGTTTGTTATTACCAACAATGAGCTCCTTGGACACGAACGGCAACTAAATTAATATCGGGGAAAACGACTATAGCTCGCATAATAATACCCATATAATATTGCCCTTTCGCCATATGACGTGTGGTGGAATTCTGGTGCACAATTGTATTAGCAATGTTGGGTTTAGATCATCAGTGTCAAGCCATCCTCACCTGCAAGCCGGTACATCTGCAGACTAACGAAAAAGGGTCCGGCGCGGCGCAGGCTTCCCTTTTGGTGTTGGGAAACCAGACGATAAGCGCTTCCATAAAAATCGCGGTTTATTGGTTACTAAATATTTTATTCCCATTTCTTGTTGTCGTGTTTTGTTTCTTTTTTTTTAACTTGCATATTGATACAAGTTAAAAAAACAAAACTCTTTTGAATCCTTGACACAACATGTATTGTGTCTCTATCACTTTTTATTGTGCAGGGCTTAAATCCGCAACAGTTGTAGATAGAATTGCTGTAGTCAAAATGTGAATTAGGTATCTTTCTGAGTTTGTTAAAAATAGAAAGTTTTTCAACTGTATCCTAACATGTATCGGCCCAGTGTTACCAAAGTGATTAGCTGCGCACAGCCCTGTAATCACGCCTCTGTTGCCCGTGCGTCTGCGCCGACGCATCTCCTCCGCCTCCCGAGCCCCTGCGTGGTCAGCTCTCACCCCGCTCCGCCCCGAGGCGAATATCTCCAGAGCTAACAGAAAAAAAACCCAAACACAACGTTCGGCTCGGCGTGCGTACACTGTTAACGATCCGACCTGTTTTCGATGCCGTGTGGGAAGATTTAGCGAATTTGAATTTCGATTGCCCGAGTCGGGTCCAATGGTCCATCCATCACAAGAATTGATGGATTCGGGGCCAAAAAGATGCGAAAAACTTTATGAGATGAAAGCGGGCTATTTCGAGATCGATATTTGTAAGCGAAGCTGTTACTGTCAGCTAATGCTTTCCCACTTACTTAGATGGGTGTTTCTTTTTATTTGGATACCTACTGTAATAAGGTTGCACTTTCAGAAAAGTTTATACCTAGAACTTTTTAGTTCTAGCTGTACTTACAATGTACATACCTATTATTAATGAATGGAAAGAAGAAATTTGTGAAATGGCAGTAAAATGACGAAGGAAAGGAAATCGCTTGAGTCGATTGAGAGGCGAGCCAAGAGGCTCATCAAAAATAAAGTCTGGAGCATCAGCGCAGAGTTGCTAGCCTTTTGATTTTTTATCGGTTGCACTTCGAGGAATGTGCTCTGGGATTGCATAACCTGATTCCTCCAAGCCCTTTTCATCACCGAACGACCAGACATTTCATTATATGCATAGCTAGGGAGTGGAATGCCCTGCCTGAGTCTCTGTTTCCGGAAAGCTATAACCTGAGAGTCTTTAAGTCTAGAGTGAACAGGTTGCTTTTAAGCAAGCGTGCTCCATCGTCGACTACATCGTCACTTAATTACCTTCAAGCGAGATAGTGGTCAAACGCGGGCCTATCGACTATAAAAAAAGTATATCAATATTTTTGGGAATAGTTGGACAATTCAAAGTAGGACTTTGAAAAGATTACCTAAGTATTTAAATTTGGTGTTGTACTTGCTAAACAGCATAGTATTCAGGAAGGTGGGTCATTGAAGGCGAGTAACTGATAAATCAGTGTTACGAATATTAAAGTTCTAGGAGCTGCTTACCACCAACAAACTTAAGCAAAAATATAAGCATTTGCCATTATTGTATAAAATCCAGCATCCATGTGTTTAATTTTATTATGAGTCATTCAATCAACATTCCTTATTGTTGTTATACGAGTAGGATCTTTGGTCGTCCTTGTTTTTTGATGGAGTCAGAATCTGGAGAGTGCGGCTCGGTGCCTGTGCGTCTGCTTGCCTCGCCGACTTGTCTGCCGACCCGCCGTTTATAGCCACGTGCCTTTATCACAGCACTACCAATGGCGTTGCTATCAAGTAATCCGCCATGAAGTGAACTCTACCCATTAAACAAAAAGGCGGTAGGTGCACTACTAAACGTAGCTATTATTTTATTGAAGTTGGCAGTTAGGTACCTACGGAGATTTAATTGTTCTATGGTTGGTACATAGATCAACTTCGAGATATACCTACTTGTAGATAAAACTGCTAAGTTCATATTTGAATGTATTTTTTTAGCCGTATATATTAACCAATGCGTATATAGTCGCAGTAGTGAATTAGTCGATGGATTGATTAGATATCGTTGGGTTTGTGTTCGTTTGGTATATCGTTGCATTTTACTTTTTACCTATCAACCATGCTTACACATACATTGTACAGCAAAGTTCTCATGAGAACAGGTAGGTAATCTTATTAGCATCGATACTTGTTTGTTTGTATTTTATGCGTTTGTTTTGCGAACCGTCCATAAATCGCCATCGTTGCGATAAAACTTTGTCAACTTATAGCTTGCATTTATGTGAACTTTATAGGCATAGCACAAATATCATTGAATCCGGTATGGTGTTACAACCCGGTTATAGGATATTTTTTACGATACATGCCCGTATAAAGCTTCTAGTCATGAATAAATATTGGGTAAATAAAATTGTATGTGCGGTTGTAAAGTGATTTATTAGACTTGAACTTACTATGAAGTTATTTACAAGACTTTATTGAATACACAGAGGATAATTTGTCAATCAAATAACGGTCTATAAATTAGTTTCCGTAACTGCTAGTATCATTGCATCTGTTACAAAATGATTCCGTATTTTCTGGTATCGTTTATCTTTTGTGATGCCGACGATATGGTGATGTAACAATCTTTGTATACCTAGGGGGGCGTCAAACGAGGGTTCATTTGAGGTATCGGTTACCTGAACACAATGATATTCATTTAAATAATAGAAACTGTTATGAAATCCCTTTGTTGTTTTGCTTACAATATAGAAATGAATCACGGTAAATATTTTATTTCCAAATTGAACTTAAGGGTTATTTTTTATCAATTATTATTAATTAGGTTGCTATACTCAAGAATAGTTACTAAGATATCGGTATACTATCAGCACAAAAGCACTTACAGTGTCCTAACACCTGAGGTTTTTTTATTTCGCTTATTCTTAAGTTGTGTAAGAGCTAACTATTACCTACTAGTAATAACTAGATCCCAAGCTGGTATCACCTTCCAACCATCTCCTTTCTAGAAATTAGGAGCTTTTTCATCACCAAGATTTTAACCCTCACTATATAATAGTAAGGTCAAACTGAAGTTTGTTAGTTTTTTAAGAACACTATAAATACTTACATTCGTTTACGTATCTTCTGATAGGTCCTTAGCTAGTACCTATATCTAAATCCGTTATATGCAAAGAAGAAGTGAAACTTGGACACGATAGCTAAAATGTGTTATGTGTGCGATTAAGCTTTTGCTTTTGAGATGAGAAACCTATGATTTTATCAATTTTAATAAAAAATGAAGCTAAATGATTGATTAAAACTTTGATCTTTGATATCGAATTTTGTCAGTTATTCATGAGACTCGATATATGATTAAAGTAATACCGACTTAATTAAGTGATTCCTCCACTCGTCCGATTATTTACATATTTATGTGAATGTTAAAGAGTCTCTAAACATCAAACTTATGTTATAACGTGGACGGTTTTCTTGATGTGCCACTAGTTTATGTATACTATGCATCAATCATGTCGGTTGATACCCATTTGGAAATAAAATATACATACCTATCTAACAACTTAAGGGGACAAAACACGGACCTCTTTGTTGCTTTTCAATTTATCATTTTTAATGCAATAAGTACTTAGTTAATTGGTGTCCGGCTACTCGCTACTGATATTTTAAAATATCGATTGGCCGATATATAATATTACTTATATCAATTCTATAAATACGTAGATAAGTACATTTCTTTCATTAGCTCTTACAAATTGTAGAGTTTCTAAGTATTTTCGCATTTATGTATGTTTATCTCCATATAAATAATTTAGCGCAGACCCATGACGGAACGACTGTCCATTTTATGACGACACATCTGCCACATTTCACGCTTACCTTTCCGATTTTCCATCGGCGATTTCTTATGTCGCTATAAAACTTTATGTTTTCGAAAAGAGCCTTATTCACCACTGAATCCATCTTGCTGACATTGGTCATGCCGTCTGTTCATGTTTACGTATTTGCACGCACTGAAAGGTATTATACGATAATGGAACTTATAAAATTGAACTTTGAAACTATAATGGCCTGCTGAATAGGTAACGGCGGTGGCACAGTGCGCAGGTGGCATACGCCGAGAGCTACGCGACAAGCGACGGCCCAGTGTGTCACGCATGTACTTGTAACGAAGCGTTCAACAATTCTTTAGAGCTGGTTATTAAAATATTTGTTGTTCCGATGTTATTTATTTGTATATGTCAAGAGGCTTTGTGGCTCGCCGACAGACGTTCTGTGATGTAGGTGGTACGGACCGGTGTGTTGCTGCCATTGTAGACGACTGTGACCAATTATTGTGTGTGAGATAGTAACATCGCAAAATTAACTTCATTTTTCTTAAAGAATGAAATAAAAGATGTGTTCTAAACCTGAAATGAAATGTGATTTCAAGTTCTAAAAAGAGAGAGATGACGGTACGGGTTCAATACTAAATTGAATAGCTTATAAGTACCATTTAAATGTGTTTTAATTCCAAGTTAATACGAAATGAAACTGACTAAAAATAAAGCTATTATTCTACTTCATATACTAGAAAAAAGGTGATAGTAATGGAGATTGGTGGTTCATTTATAGACACTTGACGAGAAAAGTACCAGATGCGAGAGTCGAAATAATCAATTAGAAGGAATCGATTACGCGGGCACTGAAACAGCCGTCGGCTTCTGCGCCAACTTCTCGCCGCATAGAACGAATCGACTCAATTATTACTAACCCGAGGATGAAAATTAAATTGGACCTCGGCTTGATGCGCTCAAACGATGAGACTGTTAAAACATTATGAGCCATACAATTTTTATCTTCCTCTCGGATCTTTAAACAGAGAGGTGCGCGGAGCCCGCAGACGCTCCGGCGCAGTTAAAGCGAGACGAAGCACATGTGGAGGAAAGAGAGCCAGCGTCCGACCGGCCGTCAGAGGTCGAATATAAATGTGGAATGTTTATGGTTCTACCGTTTTATTTTATTCTTGGGCCGGCAAAGCATTAAATATTGTTTCAATTGAAAGCGGGCAGATCAGACGGTAGTGTCTAATGAAGAATAGATTAATAAAACCCGACAGTTGATTGAGTTCGATTTGCAATCGCAGCACCGATGATGCATCAACCAGATTTTATCTACGACGTCTAAACTACTCGTGTTACTATTGTTGATATTAATCTAAGTTGGGTTTACTGAGACGGGGATTTTGGGCCGCATATGCAATGGATAGTTAGTGATAGCTGATAAGTGTTAGTGCACACATTGCACATTATGGCAGTGCGGCTAGGGCGTGCGTGCGAGCGACCGCCCGCGCACAAACGCTTTGTCGCCACCGCGCGGCTTTGATCGCTCGGTGCGGCATAGCGGGCCAGCTTGGCGGTATTGTCGCGCGATTAGTCGCGGCGCCGGCCGCGGCCCCGCCACATTTGTGTGTTGCGAGTGTTGTGACACTGGCACAGAGCATCACAAGTGCCGACACAGACGCCGACTGTTTGCATTGTACTACGTGCCGTGACATATCGTTTGTCGGACTGGCCGCCGACGATGCTGAGGCATGACTTACGATGTTTTATGGAGCTGAGCTTTGTTGCCATTGAATAAGTTTGATGTTAAGGAGGGTCGCGTTAACAATTACACAAGACCTAGGCATTACCTATGACTATTGTTCGTTTATTTTATGTAAGGATGGGCTGAAATGACACTTCTTAGTAGACGCGTGATGTTGCAACACTTACAAAAGCTAAACTCATTAAGATATGACTTTCAAAATTTGTATAATAGACTTTTGAATAGTTTCTGCTGCAATAGCCTTCAAATATGGTATATATCTTTATTATGATAAAAAACATGACGAATGTACCATTAAAATGATGTTGGGCCGTTAAGACTTAACTTGAGAAAATGAAAATAGCTAATTTATTAATTACTATTCATTCACGGGTTAAATAGTAGAACGTGAGCTGGACAGGAACAACACTCATGTAAGAACGACCTGAAACATCAGGCGGTGTACCTACTGTAGGCACATACAAAATATAGTTTTCTTGAGAAATTAGCTTAGCAGTTTGTGAACTTCACCTGGAAGATAAGAGTGAGAAAACACCCTTTTTATGCAAAAGGTAGGTTTGGTTAGTGCACTGTTAGCGCGTGTGTCGAAGACAAGACACCACAGCATCCACCCCGTTTAGCCGTCGCAGCTTGATTTAAGCCATACATCGTTCATATGACATAACCCAACCTTTTTTTTTAATTTCTCTAATGTACTGACATAGCTAGTTTACAATTTTTCATTAGTGTAGCTAGATAGATAATTAATTTTAACTCTCTTTCTGAAGTGTGAAAGGGTTGAAATAAAATTCAACAAAATTAGAAACTTAAGCAATAAACACAACGTTTGTAGTTTATTGTCATATACACTGTATGTCTATTATATACATTATTCTAAATGCTTCAAATAAACTGCAGCTTCAGCAAGGCGTATATCTCTTCCTTTCTCTTCAACCGATGAAATGTCTACGGATTTTATGCTGAGGCTGCTGAAGTGTTGATGCTATTTTATTTAGTAACTATAATCTCGTACGATAAGTGCAATCCTCGTCAACTTCCATTAATGAGTGATAAAATTTACATTTTTTTTCATGATTCGTGTGCAACGACAGCTTCTATATACATCCACGTTTGTACTTGCAATTAATTAGACATTAAATAGACAGATAGCGTGCGCTAATAGTACCTATAAGTACAAATATATCATTATACACAGACGTAAAGTGTGTAAGTATGTGATAGAAGATAAGTGTCCAATTCTAGTTATTGGCGTCTCACTCGAGCGGTACAAGATTAATAAGACACGCACGCACGGATTTTCAAGGTTTAATTTTTTTGCACGGAAACATAATTCTTTTTCTTCAATAAAAGTAGCCTATATTACGGCTTATAATATTAACTATCTGTCGGTGAAAGTCCTGTCAAAATCGGTTCTAGCGATCTGGATCGCTAGAACCGATCGACCTAATAATCTTAGTTAGTAGAGTAGAACCTTATTCAAACAGCCCTGTGGCAAGTGGCATGATTATGGACGTAAGTACTCATAGCACTTGCAACAGGGCCGAAATATCGGATACTCAACAAAACAAACAAACATGGTAAATATCTTGTTAACCATTTTATAATAGTAATTTAAAATATATATCTAGTACTTTCTTGTTCTTTTATGGTATATAATAATGTTTATTTATGTTCTAGCATTTAGCTGTGGGCTATTACAGCAGACTTATTTGTCATTATTACATGTATTGTTCTTGTCCGGTTTGCGTTTTAATTTTCAACCGACGAATGATAACCGTACTATTAGTTATGGACGTGTTAACGACTATATTTGCGGAATTTAAGTGTTAGTTTATAAAAAAATATATCTTAGTGATGAATGGTTTGATGGGATAAAAAATTTGTCATTTGTGAATCGTTTAGATGCAAAGCAATAATACGTTGGAGTTATTAGTATTCGCAGCGCAATAAAGGCGCAATATAAAAACTTATAAAACGCCGCACATTTAGATGAAATGGTCACTTTTTGAAAACTGTTTTCGGGCACTTCCTGGATGTCCTGTGAAGCAGGACAAAGCTGGGGACACTCATCATTTTCGAGCCATCATCTTTGCCCTTTTTATAAGAATTCAGATCTAGACAACGTGCCCACTCCTACGCTGTTTTTCCACTATGCCCTTGTATGTTATCACTCAAATTCTTGTAAATTAAAGAATTCCTTTTTTATCTATAATATACATTTTATTCGATCATATTTTTATAAATGTAGTAGAAAAGTAGTAGTAGTGGGTTACGAATTCGCAGCAGTCAAATGTATTTAAATCAGGGATAGACTTCTACTTCGAACGATCCTTTACCTATATATCTATCTATCCTATTACAAAATTATCCGTTTCTGTATATTAGAGATATTGAAGAAATGGGCTATATTATGTGAATATTACCACAAAAATATTATGTTGGAGTTTTTCTTGGTTTGTTTGTTTGTTCGTGATGAACGCAAAAACAAGAGAACGGATTTTGATGCGGTTTCTTTTATTAATAAGGTCTTGATCAGACTTAAAATTCACCGTATGTTTTATTGCAATTGGTTAAGTACGTAGAACTGGAGATAGGTATGAGGAAAACTCCACAACCAACTTCCACGCGGACGGAGTCACTGGCATCAGCTAGTGCGTTATAGGGGTAAGTAATTAGAATTTTAATCGAAATTTTCCATTAGTGTAAAGCTACTTAGAAGTATTT
The DNA here is from genome assembly GCA_963576445.1 of Lithosia quadra. Taxonomy (NCBI): domain Eukaryota; kingdom Metazoa; phylum Arthropoda; class Insecta; order Lepidoptera; family Erebidae; genus Lithosia; species Lithosia quadra. The sequence continues at coordinate 14,107,098 of OY754874.1, forward strand.
GTTTAATAATATAACCCATATTCCTTAAAAATAAATTATTGTCAACTGCAACCACAAAATTGTTTTGCTACGAAACTCGTAGACGAAAGCTACGCAGACTATTTGGATTTTTAAAAGTAATAAATCAGTATTACTCTACGTAGCTGTTTTATGATCGATCCAATACAGTCAGTGAGCTTCCAATGCTAAGTGAAGCGATATATTAATTTACTTCAATAAGTCAAATACAACTAACATTGACCAAAAGGTTGCATTTTTAAAATAGTATGAGATATTAAAAAGGACACCTCACTTTCACAATTTTATTTGAAATAAAATATGCTATTAAAAAAAATTAAACATTACGTTTCAAAAATTAAAAAAAAAAAGTAATTATTTTATTAACGATATATGTGTGCAACTTTCAAAGAAGTTGTATAATCTAAAGCTTGAAGTACTTCGTACTTATGGTCAACACGTCATTTTTCACACAGACTTCTATATAGGTATCTTTAATAGTGGACACTGCACATTTTCCCACACTATCTGACGCACGATCGATGTTTCATGTTATCGTTAATTGAGTAATTTTGTACTTAGAAAGAAGGTATTTAATTTTATTATACCACTTAGATGGCAAACAAGCACATGGCTCACCTGATGGAAACCGGTCACTGTGGCCTATGGGCGTGTGCAACACTAAGAGCGTCACACTCTTGCTGCTGATCCTATAAAAACCTTCTAATGGCCTTCTTGAAGAAACTCATTATTGTAGTCGCTAGGGAAAATCACAGCAGGGGATCATTCCAGGGTGCGGGCCGGAACCTCCATGTGCTGCACCTGGGCAACGGAGGCGAACAGCGCCTCCCACTCGTCACGGGAGACGCTGCTGCCTGCGGCCAATCCGGCCAGGGTAGGAGTGGCCCTCTAGAAGGCTGCTCCGAGGCTCTCCACGTGTCCCTCTGACTAGCAGAGGGCACAGTGGGGGCGAGCTGATTGTCTGCGCGCCGACGGCTGGGTGACAGGACGACCACCTGTCACCCTACACCTCACCGTCGGTGAAGTGGCGTGATGCTCGCCCCACCCCCCCTTTCGGGGGGTCGAGGGGGCCATCTTAAAACCGTAGATGCGGCCCAGGGTCAGCTGGGGTGCGGGGGATATGCCTATTGGGTAACCTTACACCCCGGTAATTAAGACCCGAGAAGGCATGCGGTTTTAGTCGGTTCGATCCCTACATAATCACCCCCGATGGCTGACGGGGGTGGTATCCATGGGGATTTCCGCACGATAAAAAAAGGGGAACAATCCAAAGCAAGCGTACGCGGAATGAAATTTCTTTCATACAGTGCACACCTTTGGCGGATGAATGTGAGGATGAATTGCCTGTGTGTGGCGAGCGGTGCGATCGTAATCGTAAACCCGGGCCACATGCATAGCTATGGTACCCCGGGCGCTGACGTTGACTTTATGTCAAACAATTTATTTGAAACTCTAAGTTAAGTATGTTTGTGTTAATAAGGATTTTTCTTTGTTCTGTGGTGTTAATGAACTGATTGTTATTAAGGCATAGAATGCGAAGTAACTTACATTTTATTATCTAAAAACATTTATTTGTATCTTTATTGTTTTCAATTTTCAGTTTTGATGGGCAATATTTGTAAAATATTTATGCAAAATTAAATTTGCCTGACAGTACTTAATGTTATGGCAATTGTAATGAGTCGTAGAGACATGACTCTCCTATTGCCACTCTTTGGTGGGCCACTCTTTTATTGAATAGGTACAAATAACCACATACGGGTTTGCTTGGGCTTTTTAAAAAATCTCCAGTGTACAGACACAGCTCATTTACCATTTTATAATTATTTGTTATTTATTCTAATAAAGTACTATATATTTATATATTTATATATTTATTATCTATTACTTAAGAGTTAACTGACGAGTATGGTTTTGATCCGTGTGACTGACCTCCGCGTCTTGGTTTTTATCATAGTCTCTTTGCAATCCATTGAATAGCATAGGAATCCATAAAGGACGAACAAATAAACATATTTTTCCATATACTTAATAGGGATTTGTGAAAAATTAACTTTGCGTGTGCTTTTGGTTATTGACTTTTTGTGATTAATATTGATATTAAGTACTTACTGTTTGGACTTGTTACGATATTTGTTGTTGCAAAACATACTTGAGTAAATCTCTTTTTGCAATTCGGTGATGATAGGTAATTTTTAGTATAAGAACACTTATTATATAATAATAGAAAATACTTGTGACAAACCTTTTATTAGCTGTAAAATATATCATTTAAATAAATGTTTACCCCCGTCGCCGGCCATAAGATATGTACTGGGAAGATGTAACAGCTTAACTACTTGATATTATATCAAGGTCTTATTTAGCCCAAGCTTGTAGACTTTGTGCAGGTCCTAGAGGTGACGAGCAGGCTTCCTCTACTTATTTACCTCCCAGCAGGCTCAACATGGCGGCCGTAGACATATCTATTCCTTTCTCTTCAATCAATCAAATCGTAGAAAAGGTAGATTTGTGAGTGATGGTGAAGTTTAAGTCACGTTTTTGCCACGTGAAAATTTTTGTGTTTTTGCGACTCCACCAAGATGTTTGGGAACTAAACTAAGGTTACCTGCAACCGGGTACCTACCTCTGCTGATTGACGGAAGAGGCTCTGGCACGGGCTTTCGTGCCGGGGTAGTGGGGAGGTTCAGACGGCAGTCGCTCCCGCAAAAGCCGTATAATCCAAACAATAGTAGGAGGAGTAAGCGGACCTACATACTTGTAATTAATTTGTCTCTTATAGGAAACGGTAAAGAATGCATGGTCAATATATTGAGGAGACCACGCGGAAACAGTTTCATAAATACGAAACTTATTTTCTTCCTCGTATAATTTTCGCTCGTGTAGGTACCTAGTTTACTTAAGTAAAATTAATTAATGAAAGCGATAAATCTACAACATGGTTTTTTCTTGAAATTAACTGAGTGAAACAGAATTGTTAAACAATTCATTCACCTTACAATAACATGAACATTTTAATTATTTGATGGAATATCGCCCCTCGCTAAAGCTAGGCGGAGTCTACAAATAATGAAATAAACCTATGACGATTTTGCATATGTACTGCAATTGAAATATGTATATTATAATTTTTTTAATTTATTTGTATCATATACACCTTATTTATTGCTTCCGTCACGTCCGTTGCTGTCCATTATACGGTAGCCTGGAAGAAATCACTTTTAGCGATAAGGCCGCCCATTGTACACTCTACTGTTACAAAATACCTATTTGTTTTTCCTGTAAACTTAGTGTACAATAAAGAGTTATCTATCTATCTATTTAAAGTTCCTGTTTAGGGTTACACTGTACATCTAATATCAGTAGCGAGCTTCGATTCATTATGCGACGGGAACAAAGTTGGTATAATCACGGCAACGCCTACACTAACCTATTAGTAAATTTGAAGCAAATTACAAGAACAATTCGCGGTTAGTGTGACTATTACACAAATAACTATTTATCCAACATAACTATGTGGGCGGTTAAATGTACTGTAATTGCTTATCTCGTGTCGCAAATCACTCTCTAGTGTAGTCTCTGCCTTACACTCAAATAACTGGTAAAAGCACTGAAATATATCGAGAATAATTCTGTGGGTAAAAGACCTATGTACTCGTGCATAAAGTTTAACAGTAAATGAAGAATATATTAGGTAATTTATAGGCAGTGTGAAACCGCTCAGCCTTAAAAGAGATTTCGTCTCGCTGTGTGTATTCAACCACCCGTATAATGGTATGTGTTCAGATGAATAAAATTGTTTGACATGATGCTATTGCTACATGATGAATTGTTTGCATGATGGTACCGCTCGCAACAGACAAGAAATTCATGCTCACAAGTTGCATCCGTCAATATTACGCACTGTGAGATATGAGAGGTATTTTATTCCGCGCACGGTTAGGCTGTGTGTTCATCTCTCTGCTGTGGTCTTTCCTAGTGTCTACAATATGAGCTTCTTTAAGAAGGGCATTAGAAGATTTTTTGGGGGTCGGTAGCGCGAGTGTAACGCCCCTGGTGTTGCATATGTCCATAGACCAAAGTGACTACTTCCCATCAGGTGGCCCGTGTGCATGTCTGATACCTAAGTGATGGTTAGTTAATAAATATAGAAATAATTTAATGCCAAACTTTTGGGTTCTCCCACGTATAAAGTAATGACGATAAAGTAATAAGTTTATTACATTTGTGTTTATTAACAGTTACTTATCACAAGAGATAATTCTAATTATTAATATTATAAGTACAGTTCTAACAAGTATCTAAACTCCAATTGGCTGTAGTGAGTGATTTTGGTCAGCACAAGTCAAAAAAATTAAATATTAAGCTACGGGTTGTCCCCAAAACGAAACGCCCGCCCCTTCTATCTATATATTACCATCATGAACTGAACGTCAACGTGCAGAGGCGTAACTATATCCTACGGATTCGTCTTTCTATTTCGCATAATTCAGGCAATAATCGCCAAAGCAATTAAAATCGCATTATCTATTGAAGCTTTTCTAAACTGGGCCTAGAAACGTTCGGAAATTCGTAAAATGTTAACAAAAGAGATAGGTAGGTACATTACGAGTAAGTATACCTACGCCTCAAAGTAATTAGTATGAATGGAATAAATGGACACTGACAGTTCAATTGTCTTTCAAAGATGGAAATATATAAGAAATTCAGAAGACTAGGTAATTATTAAGTTGAAGCTGCTTTAGTTAATTACAAAATAAAATATTTACATTAAGTATGAGAAAATATTAAGTATGTACAAATTTAACAAAAGTTTAGGTGTCGAAGAATTCCTCCCCATCGATGTCGACTTAGTTTAGAACTTGGAGGAAGGGAAACAAAGTGGTCCTGATAAATTATTCCTTTCTTTCTTTTTTTTACCTTTTTCTCATTCCTTTATTAAACACTACTATTGTTTTATTTTTACATATTTGTGCTATTGTCTCATGTAGATATTTTAGTAGGGTTTTAGGTAACGATTTAAGTGTGGCAAGTAATTGAACTTTATGCAAACATTGATCACGCTGTGTACCTATTTTATATTTGGATATTCAAATCACCAGTTTTCAGAGGAACATAATAAAAAAATACCTACAGGCGTGCTTAGTTACAATGGTGACCTTTGGCAAATATGTTATAACATAATCATTGAATAATTAGTTTTTTTTTTGGATTATATTATCACCCTGAGACAGTAAACAGCAAAACTTGCAATTAAACTGTTGTCTGTCCTTCCCACTCAATTTACTATAGGTGACGTTTCGGAATCAACCAAGCATCAACCAACGCCCAACTGTCAAACTGTCAACGTCGCGTCGTTTAAATCATCACCACATCATCAGTAAATATTATGCCTGTTTTTGTATGTGCACCAAAGTGAGACTGCTTAAGATTTTGCCAGTTTTACTTTTCTGTAATTTTGTTTGTGATCAAAATTAGTGCGGCTAAATCAGTAGGTCTGCCATGAAACGTAGCTACTAGACTAGGTACATTTGCAATTGCGAACCGAAATTTCTGACAATCGGTAGATAAGTACAATGTAATGCATTTATCCCACGATCAACGACAAGATGGCACGTGACAGTACAATTTGTCCTTACCAGCCTAAACGCTACCATGAATCGACCCGAAACTACACAATTCGAAATTTTGACAACTCGCCTTAACCAAAAATTGGGTAGGTACCTACTATATAACTTACTTATTTCAAAAGCTCGTAATTTTTTTCATAATAAAAATATTTATAAACAAATCCTCCTTGACATATTTGATTCACTTCTGAACATTGGCAGGTACTTTGTGATCACGACCGCAAGAACAAAATCTGAAGTAACTTCAGAGTACCCTTAATGACACTTATTTCGTTCGGGTTCGGGCAATTTTATTGCGGATGTACTGAAGTATACTGATACATTTAAATGCAGGGACAAGGTCATATATCCAATTGTCATAGTCTTGTTACTAACTTTCTATGGTTAATAGACATGAACCATTAGCATTAGATGCAAATAGACAAGATCTTGCATAGCACACAATAGACTACGTGTATCAAATATTTATTACCTGATCGATTTATGTGCGAGCTGGATTGCATCTTAATTCCTGAATGCGAAAGTCACTTTTTAAGTGTTGTTAAGGGGACTTTATAGAATACTATATTATTACTATACTGCAGAAGCATAGATTCCTATCAGATAGGCCGACGAAGACCGAACCGTTAAATGGACCTCAATTCAACAGTAAAACATTCCAAGATCCAGCGGCTGACAAAATGTACCTTTAGTTTATTTTTTAATTAAAAACGTTTTGATCATACCAGATAAATGGAATTTTCAATTGAAAACGTTTAAAATCTATTAGAAATTTAGTAACGTTTCGTATTAGAAAAAACTTTTTTGCACATCTTTCTAAGTGGCCTGGTATTTCAATTTATTATTTTATTGCTTGATTGAATTCTTGATACAATTTGTATTCATAAACGTTGTAATTAATGGTGAATAAAAAAAGGCAGTGAGTTTTTATTGCCGAGTTCTTTTCTCTATGGCTTTGCCTTATACATCGCGAACCTAATACTAAAAAATTGTATAATACGTAGAAGCAGTCGATTTAGATGTTATTACTCTGTAACCTAAATTAATATATTTTTTTATTTCTATTTGTAAATGGTAGCTATTTTCTTTTTGACCTCCCAATTTACTTGAACCAAAACTTTATCTGTAATCTCTGGAAGGTATTTAACTTCAACGTATTCTTTGCTTCTGTTTCGTTTTCTTAAGTAATAATACTGACTAACTTGTCCTAACTTTGCAGGGCACATAAAATAGAATGATAAACTCGTAAAGCTTAGTCAGCGTTAGCAATGCAAGCGACCAATTCTATTTTGTATTTTTTCATATTGTCTACAAATAGGTACAACAAGATAAGATTGTTGAGATTATAGTGAAGACCACACCATAATCCGTTGCGTTGTTGGAGGCAATTTTCCACTTTACCACACCAAGCCGGCCCACTAGTGTTGGGCAAAGTTAAAGTTCACAGACGCTCTAGGCATGCAGACTTTGTCAAATACTATGTACCCAAAGAAGATTAATAAAACACTAGAAACAGTTAACGCAGATTTTTCTATATTTTCTTCTACTAAGTTCTATAGAAATAAATTATGATTGTTATTCCATTACACAATATTATTCAAATCTGTACATATTTACAAACAGTCCACAACTAGCCTAGATATCACAGTTTACATACGTCTACATAGCAAAGATTTAACGAGGGAAACGTTCATACTGACTTCAAATCCAACTTCTTTGTTCACTCATGCCTTTATACCTGGAATAAAAAAAACATAGGGTCATTTATGTTAACAGTGTTAATTTTAGGTTCGACCTTGGCGGTATTCTACCTTACACCCTTCTGGTAGGCGAGACCGTATCTTCATACAAATGTCAATCTTAGTCACAGAACCTAAAGAACTACCCAGTAAATTGGATTATGGCCAATTAGTATGCCAACTTTTCTATAGATTCAGTTTGGAAAAAGTGAGCATCAGGAATTACGGGAGATGATTACGGTAGAATTTAGAATTTCTATGTCCAGGTGGATCAGTTGGTAAGGGACTGGTCACGGGTTAAAGTCACCACTTGGATCTTCACTTTTACCGAGCTATATCAATATATATATAACTTTTCTTATTAGTTCTTTACAACATATGATTAGTTTATCTTGACTTTTAAAGAAACGATTGGCTCTCCTCAACCCTCTGCGCTAACGCTTTGGCTGCGACGATGGTTAGTTGATGGCTATCGCGATACCAAACCTTTCTATCCGTACAGCTAGTCTTGGCTAATTCCTAATCGCACAAACAATTATTTAAGTTTTTCTACTGTTAAGCTACGCTACTTTAGTTTTCAAATTAAAACAGCAGTATTTAAAACTCTTTGTTTTGTATACCTACCGAATGTGGAATAGACGGTTGCTTTGAACTTAGCTATTTTCGGTGTTGTAAACTTAAAACCATTCTCACCAACTAGAGCAACCGTAACAAAGATAACCAGCATATTTCATACATAAATAGAAACATTAAATTGTTAATTCAAATAAAGCTTCATAGTCAAAATGTGCAATAATTAATCCATTATTTTTAGTAACTGTTAGGCTGGTCTCACATGTCCGGAATGTCTCTACAAATTCATATTATTAATTCAGAACGCCTGAAATTCCATTGCATTAAAGTTCTACACACGTTCTGAATATGAGATTATAAATTTCCAAATCGATCTGAAAAAATTATACTTACTGATGATCGTTCTGAATTCCGAACAGGAATATTTTGATTTTTTTTTTTATTTATTTACCATAACTTATAACTACAATTACAGGTTACCCCAATGCGATAGCTAGTACTTAATTACGTCCTATAACTTATTACATATAATGCTGCCCTTGTGAACTCACTCAGAGAAACCGTAAACAGATCCACGATCTCTGCTATCATGTTGAGGGCGCGGAGAGCCCTTTGATGCTTTTGCTTTTGTGCCGCTAGAGTGGTATTAAAAAACCGTAAATCCATACTTTTGAATAAAGTGGCATCACATAGATCTAGAATTCAGATTATGAATTTTATTATGTTTGCTACAGTCAGAATTTTTAGGAACGTGTGTAAAGAAATTTAAGAATATGAAATTTAGTTCAACCAGATTCAGAGAGACATTACGGATGTATGAGGCCAGCCTTACAATGATTTTTAAGTTGCAAGCGCATAATTTGTGTTCTCAAGTAAATTACAAAATTATACGCGAACTATGTATTATGCTGTTGACTTTAACTACTTTAAGAAAATTTAATAATACCCGTATTGTTATTATTGTATTAAGATTTCCCTTTCAATGTGAATATTATTTATAATTAAATTACATGTTACATGGTATTTGAGATAATTGCTTACTAAGGTTAATGTGTATTTATGGAGACCTACTAAGATCTTCGGAGTCGAAACCAACCACGTCTACTGGCCTTCCTCTCAGATTTGGGAAGTCAGACAGTAGTCACTTCCCTAAAAGCCACCGGAAGGAAAACGTACCTACTCTGGACTTCAAAGTGTGATCTTTGGATGAAAAAGGGACAACCCCTGGATTGAGCTTAGTTTAATTGAGTTTGACAACTTTTGATCGCAGGGTTACTCAGATAACTTCTCTTTACGAATCTTAATGACAACCGTACTTAAATACTGTCTACTAATCGTAATAGAACAGTGAATACAATTTTATTTAGACTTGATTTCACCAGTGGGTTCTCTTTCCTTTTTTTTTACCCCAGTTTAGTTTTAACTGATTTCGGTTCATCTCATGATGGAAGCCGGTCATAGCGATAAAGGCCACTGCATATATATTTAGTTTTGATTAATAAGAGGCGCTATCTGAAGAGAAGTGTTTCACTTAACAAAAATAAACAAAAGATTTGGGCATAATTTTTTTATCCAATCTAATCCATCTACAAAGAATACAGAAATCCCTGCAGGGGCTAAATTCATAGTTGCTTAGTTAAAATATTAAAAAATCCAGACGTTCGGCGATACACAGAGAAAGTTAAACTATCTCAAAGCCCGTAATTGATGTAATTAAAGGTAAATTGGAGGGTTTAGAAGTACCGCAAATCACTCCATACTACACAAATTAGCGAAATGGGCAAACCACCTACGAGAACAAACATAGAAATTACCACAGACTCACAGGGAAAGAATCGAAACACAATTAGACAAAATATATCTATCGTTGAAAAGCAAATGGAATGAAATTAAAAGATACGGAATACGAAAATCACTATGATTTTAATGTTAAAGTGGACAAAAGCCTAAATGTGGTTCGCTATATTAACTTTTAAACTTTCGCGTTCCATGATTATAGGCATTCCAAAGGTATGTATATAACTATACCATGATCGCGTTAATTGCCGTTTACATATTATTATAAGCCTAAATGTGTTCATTTAGAACTTGATCTTCTTCAAAATTTATTGTCCATCTATATTATCCCGTGTGGTAAGTGGACGTACAAATATCCAAGTACTCTGTGCGAAACGTATAGTCAGGGTATATATCTTAAAGTTATCTACACAAGCAGTATGTATATCCAAATTGTAAACTCACCTATTAGTCTTTAATAAGTTCTCAGCCATCACAAGATGTCGATCAGCGCACAAATTCCCGTGTTCACTAACGTCTGCCATCACTAATCACCTAACTATTTTACTGCATACATGAACTGTCTCTAGACATTTGCTTATAACTAGAGCTACCATGAGATCTGTCTTTACACCGACGTCACACCTGCAGACAAAGAAAAAATACGTTTAATTTTTAAAATTGAGTATTTTAGTTTTGTTAAGCAACTTCTATACCTACAACATTAGCGGTTGCCCACAGATCCGCATCGTGAAAATAATGATTGTGAGCCATTGGAATCTGTTCCTAGAATAAAAAGTTTACCTAAGATCTTCGTAGCCAAACCAAGTTCACCTGCTGATTGAAGGGCGAAGTTCTGGCGCTGGTTTTTCTCTGAGAGTTGCAATGTTAGACGGCAGTTGCCTCCATAAAAGCGTTCAAATAAGTGAAACCCAAAGGAGGACAAGGAATAAGCGGAAATCACACTCCAAGGTGCAAGCTTCGGATAAAACCGAACTACGATGAAGAGATATAATATTCGAAATTTTTAAGTCTAAGACGCTTTTTACTTATAAATGTGAAACGTATGAAGTATTATGTAAAGAAATTATTATCCACTAGCGACCCGCCCCGGCTTCGCACGGGTGCAATGCTGATACTATTTCTGCATGTATTATACATATAAACCTTCCTCTTGAATCACTCTATCTATTGGAAAAAACCGCATCAAAATCCGTTGCGTAGTTTTAAAGATTTAAGCGCACATAGGGATATAGGGACAGAAAAGGCGACTTTGTTTTATACTATGTAGTGATTATTTAAATCAAAAGTAGTTGGTGCCATTCGTGGACTATGCAAGGAGCCATTCGCGTCGGGGCTATTCGGAAAGGTGCTCTAAGTCGACGACCTCTTTCTAAACGTTTTATTTTTAACACGTTATGTATTTTGAACGCCTATATGAAATTCTCGGCCGCAGCCTGTCGTCGCGTCTAGTCGCCGAGCTGTCGCTATCGCGTGTCGCCCAGTGTGCGCCTAGTGTAAGTTAACTCACCTTTTTAATTACATAATTTGATTATAAATTTTGTGTAAGATAATCCTTATTTGCGTACAATTAAGAATTAAGATAACTAGCGAGCATTTAATAAATAAAGATAAATAAATATTTGGGCAGGGTATTTATACATTCTATACCAGTATTGTCATCGCAGTCGTAAGTAAATAAGTACTTCGTACAAACATACCTACTCATGCATACTTACAGTCAGCGACAGAAGTAGCTTAACAGAATATATTATTATGTCACTTTTAGTTTTCAAACCCACAAAAACATAACATGAAACATTTTTTAAATTGGTTAAACACTCTGATTACAAAATAACTTATACATTTTATTAACAGACTTCAAAAAGAAGGAGGTTCATTATTTCACTATGATTGATGGCAAACTTTATTGTACTTAATTCTTTTTTGAAGTCATGGAGTTAATAGAGTTAATTTTGTAATGTATTCCTATTGTTTACATTTAATTTTTCTGTAAACGTTAAACGTTATTATATATTCGTCCGCAAATTATCTCGTGTTTGGTTGAACTGATTTTGATGCGGTTTTCAGAAAAGTATTTTTTACATTCTGGAGAATATTTTTTTTATTTCAATCAATTAGCCTATCGACGTCCAATACTGGACATAGGCCTCTCCTAATGTGCGCCATTCCTCAAACGACTTTAAATAAGAAAAAGAGGTAAATCGGTTCTACTTTAGTTTTTTCTTTTTTATTAATGTATTTCGTTATAAAGATTGTTTGTGAATTTGTGTTTAAAAACTTTTGTTGCTGATTGTAGATTGTTTGCATTAAAGCTTCTTATTATGACTTTTGCTTTGAGGTGGATTAACGACCTAATAATTTTCCTTCCTCCTTCCTACAATCCCGAATAGATGAGGTCGTCAAGCTTGAGTACTTATATAAGCGAATAGTTACAAGGTGAGAGAAAGAGCTGAGAGAAGATGGATTTAATATAATGAAAGATCTCTCCACACTCACGTTGAGAGGACTCTAATCAAAGATGAATCGAAAAGCAAAATCTATAACCATCAGCTCTACCATATCCTGTAGAGAATTTTTGCTTTTGAGGTGAGCCATTTTCTAATAAATAGATACAATCACCCGACCGTGATGATCCGAAATCCTGACTAGTAAACGGGTTAGGTTTGCAAAAGAAAAATATTATTAAAATGTATACTTAACCTAACTCTTAGCCTAAACCTGTATCGGGTTAGGTTAGCGGGTCAGGGCCCGTAGACAAGTGTTACAAGTCTAAATCACTAAGGAATAGAATAGATTAGATCTACCAATTACACTCCAGTTCATGATTCCGCCGCGGCGCGTGCATCGTACGTCGGCGACGAGCTTGGATATGATTGGTCGACCTAATATATTCGTTTCCTTAGCGATTTATGCTGTGACACTTGTCTACGGGGGCTGGTTAATAATAAACCAACCAGAAGTGTTTGTTTCTTACCCAAGCCATTGGCGGTTGAAGTTTCAAATACTTATGCATAAATTGCTCTAACTGCCCGATAGACCTTTAACAAAATAATGCTTCATATATGATAATGAAATACGAAAGAAAAGTAAGATAATTTCCGAAAAGACAGAAATTAAGATCTTGTAGTGGTTCAGTATCCTATCGTATATTTAAATTTGATCTCGAGTCCATTACATCTGAAGTACCTACTTAGGTACTTACTTATAAGCAATCTATAATATGTAACTGAAAACAACTATCTGACTTTCGTTATAATTAGAAAAATATGCAGTATCTATCTTGAGACATGTACAAATATTTACCAACAAACATGTTCATGTGTAAAAACTAAAATTTATTATATTCTGAATGAAGGCAATAATTTATCCTCACAGTAAAGAATTATTGCTAACATATATCTACATGAAAATAAATTATTCCTCCTTTTCTGAAGTCGGTAAAATTACTGAATACATAACGAATACCATTCATTACCAGAGGAGCTGGTGATTCATCTGCCATACAGCATAATAAGAGAATATTGCGTCGTTAGATTTGTTGGAGGCATATTCAATTAAGAGAGGTGTCAGTGTAATGGATAAAGCATTAAAGTTGAGAATGAAACTTGTTAATAATAGTGTTCAAGGTTGACGAGAATCTTATCTGTTTTCTGAATAGTTACTTTTATTTAAAAAACGAATTGCTGGTTGCTTAGTACAAAACCTTTTTGTATGATTTCTTTTGGTATCTGTAAGGACAAAGTTTATATGGAAAGAAAATTGTAAACTATATTGAAATGTGGGCTTCACGATCATACCGATTAAGAAACGCTAGTCAAAAAGTATTTCGCTCCCGTAAAAACTATATAGTAAACTATGATGTGTAGGTATTATGCTGTAATGATTATTATGGACAATTTCATAATCTTGGCGTTATTCCTAAAAAAACCAACCAAAGTAGGAGTCGCGCACTGAGAGTGCCTCATAAGGTTGGAAAACTTTGCAAATATTTTTCTACCACCAGTGCGCCCTGCCGGTTGTAATTTAAGGTAACGAAACGTTGATACTATTGTGAAACTAACTCACAAACTAAACTATAAGTAACTCAGTGGCCTATGAAGAGAGATATGTTTGGAATTTCTTTTAAGGATTAAAATCGAAATGCGATCATTTGACTCATTTGAACAAATCATTAGAAATTTTGAATTATCTATAAGAAGAAAAGAAGCTCGCAGCATATTATGTAAACTGGAGTGAAAATGAACTAGCCACATTTGCCAAAAGACTGATTACCGCAAGCAAATTCTAGAGTGAGGACCTCAAATAGTAAACAAAATATGTGACGCCTCAAGCCACATGATCTGAAGACTTGAAAAAGTATTCGATAGCATTTACTGCTTTCGGACATTTTCTTTTAAATTTTGCTTGCTTTTTACCAAATTTTATGGTTCCAGATGAACCCTTTTGAATATGCTGAATGTATATTTCGATCGCATTAACTTAAAAAGTTTCTTTCTTTTTACAGCTGCAAGGAGTTGTATACCTAAGTATTTAATATCATAATGACTTCTTAAGACAGGGTAGGAATTGATAGACAGATGGACACACACACACACACACACACACACAAACGGACGGTGAAATGATGCTAAAAGAGTCCTTTTTTGCCTCTTGAGATATTATGGAAGTCTAAAAAAACAATTGTGAAAATCTATGATGATCACATATTTTTCAAGATAAATATTTCAGGGATAATATTAGTCAAAAGAACCATACGATCCATACGTAGATCTCTTGCCTCTATTCAACAAATTTTTCAGACATTGTAGTCTACTATTTTTACTTTGCAGCCTGACTCTGTTGTGAATGTGATCTATGCACACATCCTTTCTATATTGCATCATAAATTCAGTTATCTCATCCAAATTGGATCGTATTTCGTGAAACTCCTCATCATTTCCTGACATTCACTGAACAGAATCCATGTCACCTTGCAAGCTGAAGCAATGTTACCAAAGCTTTCATTTGAATGATGATTAATTGTTATGTCTTATTCAACGAGATAATTGAAAGCATTGGTCTAAATTTATGAATTTGAATTTATGTATATGTATATAATAGGCACAGCGCTGCCTAGTTTTGGCTTGATCTCATCAAATTGTGATCCGAATCGGGAAAGACTTGAATAAATATTTTCAAATTCTTTTTCTCCTACAGAACATATTAATATATATTATTATCAGTGTAAATAATCAATAGCTCAACTCTAAGCTCGGGTAAAACGAACAGGCATTGATTGACATTTCTCATCAAAATTAATTTTATTTATGTAGCTCACACCAAGTTGTACCTACGTATGAATAATCTTCTTAATTATTTCTTTAACAAACTATTATTCTTTATGGAGAACAATTTAGTGTGTGCTACATCTTAGTTAGTACTCTGCGTTTGACATATATATATAGTACTTATACCGTACCTACATTGTTATGTCATACCTATATTGTACTAACATTTTATTCATAATCTACTCATATTGTACCCATATTGTACCTATATATTTAGGTAAAACCTATCGTGTCATAGTGTATAAGCCTATAGTGGCTACATTTGAATACCTCATTGGCGTAGCGGTAGAGTCGGATAAGTCGTTCGACTGTGCTAAGTCAAAGAGATCAGAGTTTCGACTCCAGTTAAATTATTTATATGCTTAAATTTGCATTGATCTAGGTATTCCTATACGAAATATGTAAGTATTCTAACTCGCATCACATAACTTTTGTAAGCTAAGCTTACTTTGCACGTGTAAAACTGTTCTAGCATTTTTTTTTAAACTTATGCAGTAATAAGTCAAACCAAAAGGAGTGGGTCGATTAAGTGGATCCAGGCACCGTGGTGAAAGTGTCTGAAGCAACCGAGAAAAACACTATGTAACGACATGAAGTCGATGACAACCTTCCATGTCGAGCCGCACAATGGGTAAGGTTATGGCGCAGGCTTTTCGCTCTTTTCAGGCTCTCAGAATTTAAGCGGTAGTCGCTTCAGTTATAAATGGATCTTGGGGTCCCATAGTGGAAACTTCGGAGGCAACCGGTCTGATGTTAAGGTGAAGATGAAGAACAGTAAGAAAACGTAGAAGAATCCTAAATCCTTATCGCAATTACCTAAATTAAGTAGTTGCGTCGTTTGTTGAATGTTTTGTAGATTCATTTATTTAGATATGCTGTCTGACTTTTGTTATTGCCGTACACACATGTATCACAAGCGTGTATCGACCCGTACTCATAACTAGGTATAGCTTAGACGATTATTTATGGTATCACGACCACGACACTAGTTCCAGTGTCGTTATTTATGTTCATTGTTTACGTTGTTCAGCTAACAAGGAATTATTATCCAGTAACATGTGTAACCAATAACACATTATATTGGTAGAAAAATTGACTGAATATATATTGGCTGATATAATTACTTACTTTCAGTTATTGTCAATAGATATAAACTATTACTAAACTAACCAGTGCCCACGCGAATGTCGGTATTCGCTTCTTTTGCCTATATCTCCGGTTCTACTCAATCAATTGCAATTATATATAAGGTACATTTTAAGTCTGACGAAAACCTTACTGATAAAAAGAATAGCATCAAAATTCAATTTTAAATCAGTTATAGATTATCTGTAAAACGTGGTTCAATACTTAGGATATAAGTCAGGTAATTTCTCACTGTAGGTCACTGGAGCTCAAGCCAACCTAACCTGCAGGTTGCTGCAAGCACTTGCTGATTGACGGAAGAGGCTTTAGCGTAGGCTTTCCTTTTACAGTTGGGAAGTTGACGGTAGGCAGACGCTCCAATACAAGCCGTAAAAGCCAAACTAAGAAAAGAAGAAGGAGTAAGCGACCCCATTCAGGCTCCAGCTTGTAAGCCTTGTATGTAACCGGAATATATTGATAATATAAGGAAGTTAGTTTATCCCGCAGTAACAAAACAATTACTTACCATTCATGAATTAAGCGTATAATGTGAAAATTGACTTGTATCTCGCCACGTCCATAAAGGAGGCAGGCAGGATTGCTGAAGGCCAGCTAAGAGCTCCGCGTGGTAGCGCTGTGCAGCTAACAGGTAAGGCGGTGGCAGCGGCAAGGGGCAGTGCGGCAGCTGAGGCGGCATCATCTGTGGTGGAGGTGACGGGGAGGACCGTCGTGGTTCCGGCTCTAATAAAGCATCAATTGTAAAGGCACGCCGGGGCCGTGGTCCCACAGGTAGCAAAGCCGCCGTATCTGGCGCTTCCGGCGGCTCAGGACTAGGTCTTGAAATAAACGTAGACGACGGGTTGTACATACTTCCATTTGGTAAACCTGACTGTGGGGGAGGAGCGCCAGCTTGTCGCGCTAAAAATGCTCTGTTAAAACTAGCAAGTGCTGCTAATTCCGCATTCAAACTGTCCTTTTCTCCTTTGTGCAACTTGAACCTTTTTCGTCTTCTGAGCAGTGATCCGTTCTCGAACATGTCAAAGGCCTGCGGATGCAGGGTCCAGTAGGCCCCCTTACCGGGCCGATCAGGACGACGCGGCACCTTCACAAAGCAGTCGTTGAACGAAAGGTTGTGTCGCAGCGAGTTCTGCCAGCGCTGTGTGTTCCGCCGGTAGTACGGGAAACGGTCCGTGATGAACCTGTAGATCTCTGATAGCGGCAGCATGCGCTCTGGTGAACTCCATATTGCCATCGCCGTCAACGCTATGTAGGAAAAAGGTGGTTTTTGATCGCCGTAGGACTCACGTGTTGGCCGAGGCATTTCGCGAAATACTGTTGAGTAATATAAAGTTTGTCACCTCGGTGGTGAGCGTGAGGCACACGTCTCTCACAGCGGAGTCGGAGATAAGGACTGGGTGAGTGAGCGAGACTGCGTGCGCTAGGCGGGAGTGGCCGCGCGGTCGGGCGCCGCCCTGCATACGCTGCGCCAATCGCGCGCCGGCAACTTTGTTTGTTGTTTTTGTCGGCTCCGGACCCGTTACAGAGGAATTTAAATTGTTATCACGTTTACATTATACAAAATTTATTCGACACCGACAACAGCTTGAGCTTGTTTCGAAATTGCAATGATTAAAGTAGTAGATACTTATTGATGGTGTGGGGAGATACAGAAAGATGAGATGTTCGTTGTAGCACATACAAGCCTATTAGGTATAAACACGTTGGCATATTTGATAAAGAGTTTGAAGCATGATTCAAATCAAAATATCAGTACCTATAATTGGATAGAAAATAAATGCAAATGATTTAAATAGGTAGGTACCTATTTTACATTATCCTAAATTGTAATAGACACTTAATTTTTAATTTCTTACCAACTTTTGTATTTAAAACAGTCATTTATTTCTTTTTCATTATTTTCTTATAAAACATTGCTAACAATGATATCTATTCATTTCTTACGCTCCACGTCTAAATATGATAAATAATAAATATAAGTAGGTACCTATCTTACTTATGTAATCAGAGTCGATTTAGTCAATTTGTGTGTGTGAGTTCTGTTCTGGTTAATATGTCGGTGATCTGTAAGTAACACGCCAACGCAGTCATTATCTAGCTGAGTGCGCCAGCGCCGAGCTTTATAGGTACACTTTGCGCTTGCTCTCGACATAGCACAGCATCCACGCGAACAGTTTACTTAGGTATATGGTTTTATAATGAAAAGAAAATCTAAATTACATTTGTAAATATTATGTTGTTTCATTTGTGTAAAATAAAAAAATATTAGTGATTTCATGTTTTCCTTTGATTTTTATTTGGTGTAAAAAGAAAAAGAAACGTTCCTAAATAGGTACCTAGTACATTTAATTAAACTTGATTCTCACTTTTAAAGTTGCGTTTAATTTTACAATTAAGAACATTTTCAAACGAAAATTGATTTGGAAACAATACACCTATTTCTCACAATTGTATTTTTTTCTATATCTTTTATCCCCCTCTACGAAATTATTTATCATGCGTCGTCCGACACTATTTCGATAATTATTTCTTATGTACCTATCTACATTAAAAGTTGAGCAACCGATAGGTAGGTCGGTCGATATTTCGAATATTGGGGCATTAAACTTGTCCTAATAGATGGAGGTCTACGATTCGCACATCGCTGCGGCGGCGGATCGCTCGGAGCGCGAGTAAAATACCGAGTTCAAACGCGAGTAGCTACGGGGCACTCCGCGGTATAAAGCTTACGATCAGCGATGACGTGTTACTTGAATAAATTAACCACGGCCTGTAGTTAGCATATTGTCGTATCAACGAGCTGACTACTCTAACTAAACTATATATGGACAGATCTGTGAAGAGAATTTTTTATATGTTATCTTCACACTTAGGTAAGTACCTACTACCATTATAGGATGGATCCTAATGCGATAGCTAGTACAATTTTAAAACATATAATGAAACTTAAACTCTATAACAAATTACAAATATAATGCTGTCCATGTAAATTCACTCAGAGTAGGTACAATAAAGATATATTTGGTAGACTTATTTATACAATGTAAATCATGTAATTAGTATTTATAATAGATAGGTACTATAGGACTATGGGCGTCATGGACTCCATATACCTACTTAGGAAAGGAAACTGTATTCGAGAGCAAATAAATCGGCTCACTCTATGCATTACCACTGAAGAGGTCTCTTTCAGTGCTATAATACTATTATAATATTTATATATATTATATACTTCACTATTATCCACCAGCTAGGTACCTAAAATTTGACATTATTTGAGAGGGTGCTGATAATTTCCCATGTGAAGTAACCTGCCATACAAGGTACTAACCACTAATTAGAATGGCATAACCAAATTATGTGAGTAAATTTTATTTTAGTCGGTATAAAATCTGCTGAACTTAACCATTGTTTTTTAAAGATTTACATGAGTACTAAGTAATATAATATGCAAGATTTCTAAGAAGACTGAGCGATTCGATTGAATAGTAGTTACAAGTATCTTGTGTTCAATTTAATCGATACAATCGCTTGATACATCATTTTGTTAATGAGCAGCTAATTATTTTCCTTAAATATTGTTCTTGTTTTTCCAATTGCTTTTATTAGTTTTGTAAAGGTCATCAACATCAATTCATTTTTTTCAGCGCGCTGTCATATTTATTTTTATATCAATCATAAAGTTTTTATAATATTCTTGCATTAGATTGTGCGATTGAAGGTTAATTTAGGTGGATGTTTAAGTTTGCTACCTACTACGACTTAAAGGATAAGAGATTATTTATCTTTTTTTCTTTCCACTTGTAGACCATTATTAGCATTCTTATTAACTCCTCTAGCTAAGCTAAATTAGTTGTGCTCGAGTCATCAGTAGTAGGTATACTGGGTAGATTCGAACCAGCAACATCTTAGTAGTCAAATCCCTACACATTAAGGCACTTTTCAAGTCATATCTTCTGTTATTTTTCGCTTGCATGAATGCAACATTATCGAACGAACTATTTTAGCTACTTATTTTGTAATATGAACTACCTATCATACAAATACATAAAAATAGTGTCTGTGATTTCAACTCAATTCAATTTTTTAAGTACTAATTTTAAAATAGTATTTGTATTTACGTAAAATGGTATGGATGTTAAGGGCACAAACAAAATTACATTCTCAGTATCAGAAATAAAAAAGGATCTGTAACAATCTAAAAATTACTTCGTACATTCATAAATACACAAAAAGCTTTGTTGTTCAAAGAATGCATACATACATGAAGAAGTGAAGAATAAAAATATAAAACCTAGGTCTTTAATTGTGATTCAATATTTGTTTCACTATTCCATCCGATGTTGACTCATATCCAAACAATTATTTTTCAAATACTTCTGAACGTTACTTCCCTTCGCTTACCAATGCGTGATGGTCGTAATAACTATAGTTTGTTAACTCTAACAAAAACAATAAAATTTACACGAGCATTTCATAATCGACAAAACTACCTTGAACACAATGAAATTCTACATGATTGTAGATTTTACACGTGTTACAAAATTGCTCTAAAATCGGAAAATACAGCCATTTTGCACAGACGGAAATAAAATTACACTTTTTTTGAAATATTCCTTTGTTTGTACGCACGTCACTCAAAACTGTTGAACGAATTTAAATGGCTATCTTTAGTTGTTTTATTTAGAGCCTGGGAACGATTTTACAATGTTTCGTCTCGGTACGATTATAGAGCTAATAAAATCAATCTAGCGAACTATGTTAGGTTAAGTTTTTCAACAGATCCCATGTTTGTTAACAAGCACCCTGACTGTAATAATTAGTTCGCCTTTAGTCATACTCGTTATTAACGTAGCAACTATTCAGAAATCTGGGATGGTGGAGAGGAAGCAACTACTAAGCAAAAGAACACTTTTGTGATAATTGCGTATGGAATATAATTCCGAAAATAGATTTATCATTGAAAAAATGAAAGGACTGAGAATACCTGTACCTAACGCCAATAAAGACATGCATTGGAGATATTATATAGCTAGACCATTACTTAGATAAGAAGAAACTTTCAATATTTCAATCATTATTTCTAAAATATAATTAATAGCATAGCTAACGCCGCTTTTCGAGGTTATCCCAAGATAGCTATATACTTAATACCTAATCGTGCTACGTATATTTTCACCAGCCCTATTTTCTATTATTATAACAAAAGCCACATCTATTGCTCCTACACTATGATTAGGTACCTACCCCTAACCGGGCACTTATTTATCGCATTTACTTATAACCAGAAAAAAAACAAAAAAAAATAGAACCGACTTCAGTAATCAAGAAGGCTGTAAAATATTAAAAATAACTGAATTACAGCCGGTGCCAAACAAAAGAGGTATTTGAAGGTTAATTTCAAAATATAAACTTAGGATTGGAAAATAAGAGGCTGAAACACAGTATGTTTCGTATAGGTCTTATGATCAGACACTAATGATTTTTGCCATTTTATCATGTTTTTATAAAAACATGAAAAAAAGTCCAAAATTATAGTTGGTATTAATGTACCTATAAAAATGTGTTTAAATTGCTAGATTCGGGTCAGCCCCCTAGTGTGGCTACAAATGTTTTATTTAATGTCACCAAAAGGGGAAGAAATCAGTTTAAAATACGTATTTAATTTTTGATTCGTTGTAGTTTAATGCGTGTCATAGTGTAAAATCTTGTGATCTGTGACGGATGCAGACCAAAACACAATAGAATTTTAATTGTAAGTCACCCCTTCGTGTATTGTGAGTCCTGACATTTTTGTATAACATTTTTACTAGTTGATTTATCGTTCGAAAATCTTAAATTATGTTTGGTAAGAGATTGAACTCAATGTAGCTATTTGCAATGTAACTTCAATTTTTTTCGTCAGTTATTTCCAGGGTCTGTATACAAAGAGACATTCTATTAGTGGAATTGCTTAAAAGCGAATTCGTTTCTATTAAAAAAAATAATTACATATACACTGACTCGTTACAAATAACAAGCAAACATAGTAAACATAGGTAACACGTATTTAATAATACAGATACCTATATATATTACATAATGATAATGATTACATATTACATATAGATAATGATTACATAATGTCAATTCCATACATTAGGTACCTAGGTACTCAAAGTTTTACTGCGATCAGGATATATAAACAATTTTCAATAGTGTGCAGCAGACGATCCAGGCAGTCCGTGGTCACGACCTATTGTGCAAGCTGGCCGAAAGTTCCGGGTCTATACCATGATCACTTTAATTGCCATAAATATAGTGTTAAATTTGTCCATTTTTTTCCCACTTATTAGAAAAAGCACTTTACCTATCCCATGAATGGAAACTGATATGTCATATACCTACCTACAGAAACAGTCGCTATCACCAACTACTAGGTCATTGGATGCGAACAATTTTATTACAGAACTTGAGTTTTTACTAGGTAGGTAGCATCGGCTTCGTCACTGAAGCTTTCAAAATGGCCATATTTATTATGGTCATTATGAAAACAATATGGTATATAAGTAGTCATCTTTCGTTTCGTAGTCGTATTAGGAATACAAAGCACCCGAACTCGTGTTGTGGTCCTGTACATCATGCGTTGCGTTAATACCGCTAAATTATATAGAAGACGGGTAAGTGACGCTTCTGTCGTCTTGTAGCGCGACCGATTGAATTTAATGGAAGCTATTTGCGCAGACGCCGACAATTTAGCAAGACGTGGTTGGCCTGCAGATCGGAGTATACATGTCCCCTATTACATCTATCAGCGGTGAGATAAAAGAGTATCCGATACTTATAGGTGATGTGATTCCAAGGATAAGATTGCATCAAAAATATATTCTGTTTTAGTTGTAGGTAGATATCTCTTTTGAGTTCTTTCGTATTATCAAAGTTAATAGTTAGGGGCTCTTTCTATCTGTGTCTTCTATAATCATGTTTTCATTTCTTCGTCCGAGCGTCAATACCGGTTGCAAACAAGACTTGAAGACCCTGACGCCCATGAGGTTCACTTTACTTCTTTTCCATCCATCTAAACCGGACAGGATACACTAGGTACTGCCGTGTATTTGGCTAGAGGTGTTAGGAAAATAATAGTAGACAATTTTGGTAACTAATATTATTGAAAAAACATTTGTTGCTTTTCAATTGTTATAAATGTTACATATTTTACTAGATACGTAAGACAGAACGAGAGCCGTTAAAATGATACTTTATTATTCTTGAATACTCAACAACGTCTTTAAGTATCATTCGTATTTGAAGTTATGTTAACATCAAATACGAAAGGCAAGTTTTACGCAATTACTAGATATAAAGTGCACAGAGTAATTAAGAGACACATTAAAAGTGAATTTTAATTAAGTATACTGTGTATGCTAAAACTTAGTCTGCAGTCTGCATTATTTTGCACGATTGGCAACCTGTTCTATTTTATGTATAAAACTTTATCAAGTTAGGTATAACTTGCACTCAGGTAGTAGAATTTTTATAGCTATTGTTATAACCGGATATCTAAAGGCAAATTTGTCCCATACAAATTTGGGAATGGTCAGCTAGTCAAAAACAAATTCATGTTAAAATTTACATATTATCAGCATGCGAAGAACTATAATTAAAATTGTCTCTCAATTTAAATATTGAAATATTCCGAATGAATATTTCATAAAAGGAGATAATATAAAACTCGTCAGAAAAAAATGATAATTATCTCACCGATAGCTGTCACCTGTTGCAATATCCCATGGAGTCAATCATAGCACCTCGCTCAGCATCCGCGGTTAATGATTATCCTTTGTGAGTCGCCGCCTGGACATACGAGGAAAAAAATTAAACGCCTCCACCTTGTTATTAAGTGTGAATTCTACAAATTGTTCACAAATATTTGCGCCTACCTGGGCTTTTTACATTTGCCGTGACGTCATAAAAGCTCTATATGATTAACCATGGTGAATTAAGAATAGTGCGTAATCGTCTTCTCATCTGTTTTTCAAAATAGTGTAGAAAATGTATATGAGTGTTCTCAAAATCTGATATGAACAGGTAATCGAAAGAATAGCTATGAAACTACGAATTTGGGCAAATAGTAGATACCTATACAAATATTTGCACTGAGTGTGAATCAAACTCTCAACCTTAAAACATAGCTTACAAAAACTTATAGATACCTACACATTTTTCGAAGTTGAATTGAATTGAAGTGATTTTAAAAGTTTAATAACACTATGAAATCTTAATTTGGCAGATCATAAGTATAAAAAACATTTTTTTTTTTTCATTTTTCTTTCTAATCGAATTGAAATCACTCGTTTTGAAAAGATGTGCTAGAGTGTTTATCTACTTAATTTTTTTTCTAACGTTATCATCTTTCTTTCCTAATAATGTATGTGACATAATAGATATGTATAGATATTAACTAATGCAGATAGAGTGTGTGTTTGCTACCCTAACAGTGTAGACATAAAAAATCTGTAGTCAAAATGAACATAAAAGTCTATATTTATGTAGGTCATAAAGTCCTCTTAGGAACGTAGTTACTCCTTTGCAATTACAGCCAGATTCGCAATGTAATAAGATAGAGCCTGTGTGAAAATAGTCCGATAGGTCAGACTTTAGACTACCATTAAATTATATACGTGCAAGTAAGTTTATAGGAACAACCTATATGAACCGAAAGCTTTTATCTACAAATGTCAGTTAGTGTAATCTCGTAAAGAAGCGGACTGTGTGCTCGCGTTCATTTGACTGTTTAGCAGGTTATTTTCTAATACTCGTATAACGTCCTTTTTATTGAGTGTAAATAATTGAGTTTGTATCAACGCCGCACCGCCATCTGCTCTCTGGACTTTTAACACTCCTTTTCGGATTTCCCACTTAACTTTAATGTTCCCATAAAATTTTACGTTTTTATTGATTACACTCTAAATTGTTTCTTATAACGTTACGCTTAAAACTGAAATTTGCTTGCAAAGCTTAATTATATATCACTTCGCTGGGATTTGAAGAAACTTTATTCTGTTTAGTATTTAGTGTAAGACAACATTAGTCCTTAAATACCCATCTGCTTGGACACATTTTTATTTGGTATGTTCCGGGCCGGATAACTTCAAGCGAGGCCTTGTGATTTCGGTTATTACAATATTTGTTGTTGAAGGTTATTTATTTGACTAGTTGTCAGGGCTTACGTCGTCGGCACCGACTGTTGTCGAGACGGTGGCACTGATCGCATTGCCACGCTATTGAAATTATAAATCTTATCACACAATTCAGTGAGCATCTTTAGAGGATTATGTGATCTTAAATAAATTTTGAAGTATCTGTTTGTCTTGTCAGATTTTGTGGGTGCTTGGTTCGCAAACGATCGCGAACTTGAACCTCGCTTTTGATATATTTGTTTTCGGAGAATTCAAGTCAAAGAATGATCCAATATTCTTAATTATGTTTGGTATTTATCTGCCGAGGATTATCTTATATCAAGAAATACATATTAGAAGTCATAAATGAGTGCGTTTAATGTTCAATCATAATTTTTCTGGAAAATTCTTAGGTACATTTGTGGAAATATGGGATCTAAAATGCTGATAAACATACTTTGATAAATTTATTATCATCAACACAGATAAGTACCTACACAAACCTCACCTGCAAGCTGATTGACTGACTGATTAACAGAGGTTACTTACGAGGTTACTTACTTGCGTTACTTACGAGGTTGGAAGGTCAGACGGTACTCACTCCCTTGCAAGCCGTGTAAACCAAATAAAGTGAATTGGCCCCGGGCTCCAAAGTGACAACCTCAGATGTAACTGGTAATGACACTAAGTTGATGATGAGTTAACAAGAGCACTTACGAGTAATGTATTAGATTGAATGACAGTATGTATCAAAACCCACATTACAAGTAGTCTTAAATAAGTCCGTCCGTCACTCTCAGCATTATTAATGTTCATGCTCAATACATGACACTACAGGCACAAAATCGTTCCAATTGTGTCGTTGATTATTAACCGGACCATCACAATGGGTCGATAATCGGCCCGATCAAGCTGCGGGCTATTGTCATTATTATTTCATACGATTGTAGTTACCTTTTGGTTCCACTGGTCGGGCTGCGCGAGCGCCACATGGTGCTCGGCGCTGTCGCTCGGGGCCACGCAACTTTTAAACTCACCGCAAAATTAATTTAATATTCTATCGATCTAATGGTGTAATAATGACTAATATATATACACTAGCGTACCCGCGCGCGGCTCCGCCCGCGTGAATGTTGGCTATCGCCACCAAGTCTTTTTAAGTTGAGGGACTGCCCTTACTTCCTTCGCAATCAGTAGTTGCAGCTAAACGTACCTATTCATTTCATCTCAAGTTCTATCAAACCCTTCAAAGTACAGTGCCATGCATTGCAGCCAAAGCCAGTCCATTTACCATCATTATACTTTTTCATTGTTCAGTAGCGGAGTCCTAGATAGCTGCTCTGGCCAAAGTATGTGTGACTCGGAAGAGGCCCTTTGAAAAACCCTTTCATCATAGCTGCATTGCATTTTCACATTCGATGCACTATTTCAAATTAGTGAACATTATTTATATCCGAAAATCAATTTTTTTTTATTATTAAAATCTTGCTACAGACATTGACATTTGACAACCTGATTTAACATTCAATAAGTTCATGAAAGTAAAGAAAGAGTATATAAGAAAGAGTATATATATACTAATAAATACCGGTCAAGTGCGAATTGGGCTCGTGCACGCAGGGTTCCGTACAAAATTGGGTTGAGGGGGATTTCCGCACGATAAAAAAAGGGGGCGAACTTAACTTTGTTGCAGTGCTTCTTGTCTTGACTGACAGGCATTCATTTTTTTAGTGATGTAGGTAATATTTACGCTTTCCGGACTTTTATCTGTACCTATGCTATAAGATTTTACTTTCTGCAAAATATCTGAATTCTAGCCCAAAGGGAAATACCCCTTTTTTTCGTGCTTCACCTCAACGGAGCCAACGGAGAGGTTGGTATGTCGGAATCCTACCAACGCCTGTGTGATCGAGGAATCAGGTGTGTCCTAGAAAGGATATCCCAGAAACCCCAACCGGATCCGGCCACCAGCACTGGAGACCTCGACGTGTTATTTGAAATCTAAATCCCCCATCTCTATAAAAAAGCGCCCGTGGAAATATAACACCCTGCCACCCTGGGTTTGCTTCTGCTATGGTGACGGTTAGCCTCGACCGTCAGCCTAGGACCGCACGGAGGACGGAGATGGTTCTGCGAACTACGCCGCCCGGTGCGCCTTTATCGGCACCGGGGGAGTGCTAGATCTCTCCCGTAGCTTTTCTACCACCACTTCTGCGCGCATTACTGCCTCGCAAAAAAAGCGGTAGCGTTCCACATACTCTCTATGGTGACCATGGTCGGCACCAGGACCCTCACCATGAGGCTTACCCTACCGACGTCTGCTTCAAGGACATGTGTGTCTACCAGTGTATGAAGAGGTGGTGTGCCCACGGACCATCCCCGGCAATGGTGGCATTCAAACGTCAGCACCCTGCCTACGCAATGCAGGAACCTACCAAAACAGCCATGCCCATCAGTAAGCCTTGGATAGCTCAGGGTCAAGGGTTACCTTAAACTTCGGCGTCTGTAGACCCAAAATGGAGTTCGACTTTAGTCGGTTAAGTCCGATATTACGTCCTTACTGGCCAGAGGAGGGGAGAGATTCGTGGGGATTTCCGCACGCAAAATAACTGCTTCTTAAAACTCTCCGATTGCGGTGCAGGTGACTCACTAATGTCGCCGAAGGTAACTTAACGACCTCCGTCCTCCATGAGTGCAGGCCTGGAGATGGTAGGTCAAGCCACCTATTAGTCGGTGAGACAACAGTTTGGCTATTACGCTTCGTTTAATGCCAAGCATTATCCGCAACATTCCTTTGATCTAATTCAACTGATGCCTCTACGTGTTCTTAAGAAGAGGTCTTGACAGACAGACAGACGGATAACGAAGAGATAAGGGTTTTTTTCTTAATCAGGCACAGAACCCTAAAAATTAATATATTCTATTTACTTTTGAGGAAAAAGAAGTAAAGAAGTAAAAGATATTACTCTATGAAAATTTAGACAAAGTCAATTTTAGTTCCTGTTGCTATGACAACTATTATAGATGGCGATAAAAACGTTTGCAACATCTAATTTTCTTTTTATTACTAAATTTCCTGAATGAATCATATATTTTTAATTATGTTATATGCTATTCGAGGCGGAGACAAATCCAAAAAATCATAGATCATGAAAATCTGGTCAGCCGTTCTTGAGTTCTGGGAAAAGCACGTTTTAGCCCTTTTTAGGGCTTTAGGGTTCGAATTTTAAAAAATCCTTTCTTAGTACACCTCTACGCATCAAAACAAACACTCCCTACAAATTTCAAGTCTCTACGACCAGCGGTTTAGGCTGTGCGTTGTAATCAGTCAATCAGTCAATCAGTCAATCAGTCAATCAGCCTGTCAGGACTTTGAATTATATAGTATATAAGATAAGATAAGATAAGATGTAAAGGTTTGTAAGAATGTTCCGAAAGTAAACGTACCTACCTATATCAGTCGAAAAATTATATTTTCAATCATGTCATTCTTTTGAATAATTGTAAATCTACTAAAACACACATGTTAGGTACCTAGTACCTAATCTAAAAGCATTAATACTTGTGTATTCTCGTATGTACAAGTAAACTATTTGGCTAAAAAGTGAGCTTGTTGTATCACTTGTGTTTTAAAGTTTACTAAATGGTACCTATCAGTAAAATAGGTATATTATTTAGTTTTATGGTTTTGGTTTTTATTCTTGTCCTTTTCTTTTGATGTTTAAAATAATCAGATGTATAATTTTCTTGATCTAGTTCTGAATTCCCTCTGAGTCCCGAGTCTATATCTCATCGAAAAGTTAGTTTAAAATCAATTATATAATTTCAATCGCACAGATAAAAAGCGAGTTAATAACAACGTGGTTGTTTGAATTAATATTGCATTGTCATTCAGTGCTATTTCAGCGTCGAGTTAATTTAAAATCTCTAGCTTATTTACACGGATAGACAACTTTGAATTATTTATATTTCGAAAATATGTAATCCAATGATGGATTATAACAATCATTACTCATTACCCATTTAGTACGAAAATTAAAATAGTAAGTCATTACAGTACGGCTCAAGGGGGTGTTTGAGGCCCCACCATGATCGCTTGATAGTCAGTAGACGTCCTGATTAACGGATGAGGATTTTTAGGAGGTAGGACACGACGGTATCTCCCGTCCGAAATGAGCTGTCCGACTGGGGTAGTACCTCCGCCCTACAGAAGACCGCGGCCATAATAACCATTGTGTTGTGTTCCCGCCGTTAAGTAGGGTAGCCAGAGTTCACTGTACCCCTCCTCCCCCCACCCTTTCTGACCTCCCCACCCCTTCCAAGCCCTTCCCCCTTCCCTTAAGGGTAAGAAGCGCGTGTGTGATACCCTTAGTGTTGCACACGTTCATAGGCCACGGTGACCGCTTCCCATCAGGTGAGCCGTGTGCTGGTCTGCCACCTACGTAGGTAGTATAAAAAAAATGAGGCTCTGATGGAGGCTTTTCTTTCTGGGTTGGGGGGGGCCACGCGGCAATAGCTCTTTTAAAAGCAAGAAGTGTAGAAGAGCCTGAGTCCTTTAGTGGAAAGGTCTGGAATGATGATGATGACTTTGTAGGTAGTTCAATAACTCCGAGAAGTGGATAGCCGGATACGGAGAGTAACGCGGCCAAGGGTGCTAGCATGCGCTATCTAGATCGGGAGATAGAGTTACATTACGTTACACGAAATGCGATAATCTCCTAAAAGGTGTTCGTAGTGTTGTAGATAATTAATATTTAGAGTCGGCGGGTATCGGCGCCCCGCGGCGAACGCGGCGCTCGCGGCCGCTCCGCTTTGTGCCTCACCGCCGACACCCGCATTTGTCATGTTAGCGCGCACCAAAGGTGTGAATGACTTTTTTTCAAACTATTATTAATGACAATGATAGAAAATATTGTTTTTTGTTGCAACAGTGTTGATTGTTGTCAATTAGTTTTTTTGTTGCATCACGAACTTTTGATTATGAGCGTGGCCGATCGATTCAATCGGATTTGAATTGAATGTTTGGATTAAAATACGGTGAGCTTCATTAAAGCTTTTGACATGATTGAATACCGACACTTTTGTATGTAAAAAGTTAAACAATGGTTTAAATGTTACTAGAAACCAATCGGGGCTGTAAGAATGAGACTAATGGATTTTAATAATATCAAGGACGTGTTTCACGACTTAAAAAAGATTACAGCTAACCGATGTCGCTTTTTGCGTATTTTTCACAAAGCGTATTATTTCGAACAGGGTCGGGTACTTGTTTTGTTACTTAAAAAATGAGCTAAATCACGTAGCCAAGAAAAGCTCTCAAGTGGCGCGCGCCCTCCGTCTGAACAATGAATAATAAGCAGCAACATCATCTCTCCATTTTCTTTTTCACCCTAACAATAACAGGGACGCTAAAAGAATGGAAACAATCGAAATTTAAATATTTCAAGAAAAATAGGTTTCGCAGCGGGAAATATTGTACGAAGTGAGTTGTATTAAAGAGGGAATATTTATATTAAAGTAATCTGCAACATTCACGTACCAAAAAGAAAAAAAAAGTAGAAGAAATATAAAATTTCAGTAATTATTTTGAAATCAAATATAGTAACAACCAGTATTATAAGGTATAAGTGTAACAATAAATCAACTCCTCATGATTATATTTTGGTGCATTTTAGAACAATAGCTATTATATTCAAAACAAATGGACCTTTTGTATCATAACAGTAAAACATGGCTTCCGGCTAGTGGAGGCGATTTGATATAATTCCGACACGTTAACCCAATTAAACAACTATAAATAATAATAGGTGGGGTTCAATTTATAGTTGTAATTAATATTATATGTACGGGTGTACTCGTATATGTAGCCCCATCGAGATCTTCGCCGTTCAAATCAACCTCACCTGCAAGCCGATACACCTGCTGATTGATGGACTTGGCTTTGGCCAGGCTTTCCTCTCAGGGTTGGGAGGTTTGGGGAGTGGACCCCGGCACCGGATGAATATATAATATGTACCTACCCGCTAAAATTAAAATCATTACTTAGGTAGGTACATCAGTATTCTTTGGGAATATTAGGTATTTAAACTCATGCTCTATTATTGGTCAAGTCAAATAATAGAGATATGACTGAATATAACCTGACGAAATGTTGATATAGGTATATATTTACGAGATTGACATCGGTATGAAATGTATCGAAACAAAATATATAATAATATACTTACCTATATTATATTTGAAAAATAAAGCCCCTTTCATCACCGAACGACCAGACTTACGGCAACGCGTCACCGATACATGGTGGATATCCCACTCATTCGTACAAAATGTTTTGGCAGTACGTTCATCGTGCGTACCGCTAAAGAGTGGAATGCCCTGCCTGAGTCTGTATTCCCGGAAAGCTACAACCTGGGAGTCTTCAAGTCTAGAGTGAATAGGTTACTTCTAGGCAAGCGTGCTCCACCGTCGACCACATTATCACTTACCAACAGGTGAGATTGTGGTCAAACGCGAGCTTATTACCAATAAAAAAAAACCTTACAATTATTTGTTAAAAGAGTACTAGTTACTGTAATTACTAGTGTTTCCGTTAAGCCCTTCAGCTAAGTACTAACCACATTAACTTGTGGATTTAAAACAACTTTCTTTAAAGTCAACACGAAAAAATATTAATAATTTTAATAACCTAACTAAATCGTAAGTAAAAATAAAACTACTTATTTTCTTGTAAATGTTATGATGGTTAAGCATTTATCCCGACAAGGGGAGAGCGGGGCGCGTGGCGCGGGGGGACGGTGCAGAGGCGGAGGTACTATTAACGTGTGGTTTAGAGATAACATCGGCCGACAAACTCGATTAGCGGGTCGAGTGCCTCTCACAGAGCGTGGTCCAAGTAATGAGCGACGGCAAGTTTAAAAATCAAGTATAAAAGACACTAAAATAAGTAACAGATATATTTGTTAGCCTACATTAAGATAAAAATTTAATAATGGAACATAATATTTTATATGGTACTTTGTATATAAATTTTCTCTTCTCCTAAACACTTTCTTGGTAGTATAGTAACAATTCACAATTCACTTTACATTCGCTGAACACTCACTTTCGGGTTCATAATATTTAACACTAAGTAATTCTTTTCTTAGCTCAGGTAACTAAGTAACTTTAAAATCATACTTTAAACATATTAACATTCTAAACACATAATAATTTTCCGCACATTGTGGCTTCACTTCAATGTACTCGTATTATAGCATTGTATTCGTAGATTTTCCAAAAAAATATTTTAATTCCGTGCTACTGAGAATTCATTTGAGGTAAATCCTACAATATTTTACCTAGGCCTAAATTGAACTTGATAACTCTTAAATAGCATTCACAATCACTAATTTATGTTCATTGGCATATTATTTTATTTTAGTGTACAACAGGTTTAATCTACTTTGTACCATACGCCAATATCATACATGACTTATCTGTCAGTATCAACGTTTCATAATGTGTTTTGTACCTTAACCGGTCGCGTAAGTACACTGATTCGGTTGATAAATACAACTAACTTAATATCACAATAAATACGTCCATATTCTTTTTGAAAGTGAGAAATTGCTACGACGTAGCACGCTACATGCTACGAAATAATTTTGGAGAAAAAAAACTTAGAGGTAATTTCTAAGTCATAATGTTAACTAAGTCGAAGTTAATTACTCTGGTTCTCTTAAACAAGGCTTTGGCGGTAACGCTGGTCGGTCATAATTCATCGCGGCGCGCATCCTCCCCGGTAATATGGTGCGCGTAGACGCGGCGGCGCGGAGAGCAAACTGCTCGGTTTAGAGAGAGATGGCCGTACGTGCGAGTGAGAGAAACTACAGCCCCTCCGACATAATACAGAATGTTTATAGCCTGAGAACTTCCTTTTAATTTTTTTGGAAGCACTATTTCAAATATTGTTTTAATTGATTGCTGGCAGACCATTTGGCGGCGCGGCGCGGGATGGGCGCTAATTACTGGGTTTAACTTGGTTTTATATTAACTCCGATTAAAAAAGACAGTTGAAGTAGGATACGGTATGGTTCTTTACTGACAACTGTAATTTAGTCGAGCTTATCATATTGATAGTAGTTAGATAGATTGTTCTAGAATTAACGAGACCTAAACTATCCATGTCATATACTAGCGTTATTTGAACTATAACTATACAGGTAACACAGTGCACACCACAATATTAAGTATTTGCATTAAGTAGGGTTCAAATACGCGATCTCTGACACTCTTGGCAGTCTACGCTCTACCGCTACGCCACGGTGTATGCATGTATGAAACATACCTAAATATAACTAAGCTATTTTTGACGGATTTTATCACTATTCATAATGTTAATACGTTATTGTTAACACTGATCTTGATGTTTTGTACTATGCCTTTCAGCAGTAAAAAATTACGTTAAAATATCTACGTTTAAAATAGTTCTATTTGCAAAAACCAAGGCAATTAATAAATCATAAATTAAAAAAAAATGTGTTTCAATAGGTAAACAGTAACTACTCACATTGCTCTAAAAGTAAAGTAATATTTAGCACTATTGACTAACTCTAGTGTTCATAAATAAATTGTGAAAAAATATTTTTCAAGTTAAACGGTTTTAAATTGTATTATCATCAGAACTAAACACTTCTGCCAAATATCAGACCAATCAAACAACTGTAAAGGGGTCAAATTTCAATTACTAGAATTCACCCAAATAAACAGGTCAAGTTAAATAAAACCGTTTAATAAAAATAAAAACAGTACCGATCTGTTATTGTGGCACTTTACCACAACAAGTGCACCCGCATTGTCGCGAGGTACGCTCCATTGTGTACTGACCACGCCGCTACAGACCAACCACAATAAAACTGACTTCAGTGTTACATTTGCATATCAACAGTCATTTTATCAGTTTTCGTGGTCACGTCGTGTCCACTCATCGTGTTTCGTTAATTGTTCATTGTCTCTTAATTCGAAAACAATGGCTATCTACTTCAAAATGGAAACGTAGGTTTATTTTATTAGATAACGTAGGATTACGTTTAAAAGCTTTAAGAATATTTTCTATCTGGAGTTAATGTTTTCAAGTTTCCAAGGCTGTCGCCCGTAGCTCCGCCCGCGTTGAAGTCGATCTATCATACGATATCACGACTTTTGGTCATATCTCTGTGTCTACTTGAGACTTTCTAAAATAAACGACATCAAAATCCGCGAACAAAAATATAAAAATTAAATAAATGGATTCAAAAGCGTTAATTTAACCTAATGATTTCAGTCTTACTTTATGTCCAGCAGTGGATTGCAATGGGCTAATGAAATTGTTTCTTTTTTAATAGTTATTTTTTTAATTTTATTTATTCAGACAACTAATAGCCCATACACATATTGCCAAAACAACTACTAAATTTATAATTTTATAATAGTATGGATGAATTAATATTTTAATGTTCTTGGGCGATTCTTAGTTAATATTTCTTGGATTTCCATAACAGTGAACAGGATTATCCACCGATCACCTGTCCGCATGCAAACCGGTGTTTATCGTGATACCTCCCAGCTAGATTTTTGTCGTGGCAGTATTTATTTACTTATTTATTTATTTATTTATTTCCTGAACAATGTTACATTGTATTGAAAATATAATGCATCTTAGTCTAAGTTTAGTAGGTATTTCCTTAAATTTATGAACAATGAGACTGACAAAAATTAAAAAGTGAATTAATTATGTAAGTACCTATGTCAAGTCAAGAAAAATTCCAAATTACAAAATGTCAAATATATTGGCATTTCAATGACAATATAGCCAGTCGTAGTCGCTTTTAGCTTATTTGATGATTAGACTCCACACTGCACAATAACAATAAATCGTCTTGAAAATGTTATTGCCTAAAGAGTAAGTACGTCTTGTCTAGCATTTACTAGCAAAATTAGGGATGTAGGGTAAACGGGGGAGTGATTGCCCACGACCAGCGATTAACCACTTTAAGAAAAACAGTTTCAAATTATAAGTTTGAATTATTCTAGCTTGATGATATTTCGCTAGATGCTACTGTGATTAATTTATAGTCGATTAAAAATTAACAAAGGGCTTCCTACTCTAAAAATAAGCAGTAATAGCGGATTTTGTTACGACGGGTGAAGTTGTTACTCAAATAGCTATGTTCCTTAGTAATTTTCTCATGGACTTGCTTTGTTTAAAGTTAATTTTGAGTGTTTCATTTCATCTTCAGGTGTGTTGCTGTGAATATAATATAATTTAAAGTGTCTTGCTCACTAAAAAGCACATTAGCATTTAATTTTGAACTCTGAGCAGTTATTTTAAGCATGGTTAATCACTGAACCAAAATTTGATCTGTTTTAGTAATTAACCGCTATTATTTAGTAATTGCCATAGCCAATTGTACAGTGATTGACCGGTTTATAATTTCCATTATCAATATAAGTCAAAGCGTACTGACTTATAAGTTGTGTTCAAAATGCTTATGGACTATCTTGACTTTTACGGAAGCAACTGCCGGCTGTCCTCTCTTCCTTTTTTCGTGCATAAACCCTTACCAATACCACCCCCGTCGGGCATCGGACGTGGTAATGTCAATGTCGACCAAGACCGCACGCCATCTCAGGTGTCAATTACTTTTTTATTGCGTGGAAATCCCCACAGACACCATCCCTGTTGGCCATAGGGGGTGGTTATGTCGGAATCGACCCGACTAAAATTGCACGCCGTCTCTGGTCTCAATTACCGGGGTATAAGTTTACCCTTAGGCATATGCCTCGCACCATCTACCATTTTAAGATGGCCCTGTCCACCACACGAGAGGTGAAGGGTGGTGGACATCGCGCCGCCTCGCCGACGCGCGACGGCAACTCTGATGAATATAGGGTACCAGGCAACCGTCCTGTCACCCCTCATCTATGCTCAGATAACCAGCCCGCTCTCCACCTGCTCGCCACTGTGCCCTCTACTAGTCAGAGGGACACGTGGAGAGCCTCGGAGCAGCCCTCTAGAAAACCACTCCCACCTCGGTCGACATTTGCCGTGGCATCAGCATCTGCCCTGGTGAATAGGAGGCACTGCCGTATTCGTTGCATATGGTGCACCCGTGGAGGGCGTAAAACGGACTTCGGACTCCGAAATGAAGGGGTAGGATGCAATTGGGAATCAAAGCTACGATGAAGAAGATAATATTATACTAAATGTATCATTTATAGGTAATGGTCAATCGCTGTACTTTTTGGTTACTTTTCAGTAGTGTTTTTATTTCATCACTTTATCCATTGGAATATGTATATTTCACCAAAAACTGTTTACAGCCCATAAGATAATTTATTAACCTTTAAGAAAATAGTATTAAATAGTTGATAGCTATAATACTTTGTCTTCTATTAATGTTTGAGTAACTGCAGTGCTTAAGCGGTCAATAGCTATACGGTTTACCCTAACTTGTTATAAGGGCTATCGTATATTAGAGACGAGACAGTTTTTATACCTACAGTCGTGTCTCGACAAAACTGGTAAGTATTTAGGCAGCTTTGTTTCGTTCTAAGTATACATTCATATATGTTCCTGTAGAGCAATAGTCTGTCTTAAGACTCTCTCAAAAAAACTGATCGCGATTAGCGATGGACTTAAAAATTGCTTTTTTTATTAGAAAGGTTTTGGTTAGACGAGTGAAATCCAGTGGAGTGGAGTGGAGAGTCGTTTTATTAAAATAGAATTGGTGGTGATACCCACCTCCATGCGGGCGAAGCCGCGGGTGGAAGCTAGTACCTACATAATTTTGGTATAATATATATCTGTAAACTTTATTGATGTAGGTATTGTTTGGAGTACAGTAAATAATTAAGAATGCAATACGAAACTCTGTAAATTAGTAAACACTGACGATGATACGCTAGTATTAATACTTATGAAAATAGTCGAAATATCTGCGACGCTAACTGATAAAATAATACTAAGGAAATGAATAATTAAGAGATATTAATAGGTAGAGTTTAAAAGAAAACTATAAAGTGAAATCACCTGCCTTTTGTTCAGAGTCGTAAAACTCGATTGAAGGAAATACGCTATTGTGCCAGTTGGGAGCTTCACCACCTACAACTTGAATTCCTATTTTATTTACCTTCGATATTTAAACAGCAGATGCCGTTTGCGCGTTTTACCTTCTTTTGCAATGGCTATAAGCTACCGTATTCGTACAAATCTTGCACGAGTATAGTATAGCTTTTGATTTGGCACATCGGAAATAGTGAGAATTTCGCCAAGAAATAGTGAGAATTTACTTTGATTTTATAGGTGGACCCCGAACGATGGTACAAGGTGTGAGCGTAGGCACAAGGTTCTGGTGCAAGTATTTCTTATGAGGCTTCAGGGCCAGCCAAATTATAAAATCGGAAACAAACTAAATTATGGCAGACAGGAGTACGTTGTGGGATTGCCCCTCTATAGCTACAATTACGAAAAAACAGTTCGGTCCGGTAGCTTTCTAATAGAAAATAACATTATTGTCCGTTTATTTACATGACCAAATCGGTGTTATTGTGCATGTTGGTAACAAACACAATAAGACACATTTGTATAGTGCGGTGAAAGTTTATTGAAAACAGACGACCATTCTCATACGAAATGGTCCATCGTTAATCTTTTATCTAACGCGTCTCTCTGTGGCGTTGTCATAGATGTCGCCGACGTCGGGCGTGCCGAATCAACACCGTTTTCATTGCCACACCTCATTGGGTGCATTTCAAAATCCTAAATACCGAATTTCTTATTTTAGAGACAGTAGAATAGGTTATCGTATACACTTATTTAACATATCTATGCAGGTATTAATTACAGTATACATTGCAATAGTATGTGAAAAAATAAATTGTGAACCTATTAGAGTCCTTACAATAGACGTGTTATCTACCTAACAAGCCTGTATTAGGTAAATATACAAAGAAATAGAATAGTGAAACTAATGAAACTGCAATAGAAAAATCTAAACGTTTTCAAGTTTCAAAGAATGTAGATGATGTGGAGAAATTCATCATTCATCAACCATAGTAACCAACTTTA
Organism: Lithosia quadra; assembly: GCA_963576445.1. Classification (NCBI taxonomy): domain Eukaryota; kingdom Metazoa; phylum Arthropoda; class Insecta; order Lepidoptera; family Erebidae; genus Lithosia; species Lithosia quadra. Next base: position 14,145,576 of record OY754874.1, read on the forward strand.
TCAGTACATGCAGCATCTCTTTTGCATCCGCGTTGCTTCATCCTTTCTATTTTATAAAAAAAACACTATGCAGGGTTTTGAAAGGCAGCCTCTCCTACCATACACCACCGTTCTTTGATTTTAAACACATTATCTCCAGTACTAATGTGTGTTAACATTAACTTCAATGCATTTAAATGTTCTGCGCTTTTCTATTTAAGATTGGTGTAACGAATTCTGTATGAATTTTTAAAATTTCGACACATTAGTGTGATTAAGTAACTTTTTTACTTCAACAAGACTTCATCTCACCTGATGATAAGTAAAGGTAAAGTCTCTGGAATGAGGGTCATTATTATTCTAACCTACTTCTTACCAATTGCATAGATGTGAAAGTTTGTGAAGGTGTTTGTGTATTTGTAACTCAATCACGCTCTAATGGTTGAACAGATCTAGCTAAAATTTTCTGCTGGGGTATATTATGGTCTGGAAAATACATAGATATTTTATCCCTAGAATAGGTTCCCACGGATAGCGGAAACGGGACGCATGCGGAAAGTGCATGTCCTAAAACTCATCCCTCTTTCTTGCCAGGAACACGGACGCTTAAATGCGTCATGGTAAGTTCCTGGGCCCAAAATTACATGGAAGTATGATCTCCTTCCTTACAAACGATCCTTGTGTTAAAAAATAATATACTTAGTACTAAGTAATTGTGTAATCCTTAACTCCTTGAGAACATACGCACTTTATTTAAGGAAGTATCCATCCAAATTCAAGTAAAGGTACTCGTAGTTGTTCTATTTATTACTTTTATAAAAATCAAATATTAGCAAAAAATAAGAGATAATACAAAACCCACGTCTATAATGTGATTGTTCCTGGCTTGATCTAATTTACCGTCGCTACGGCTTTTATGTCTCCCTGTAATCAGACAGAGGTCCGAAGTGACCACGTCACTAAACCTTAGTTCTAAGATTGTTTATCCACCAATTTTTCGAGACGGGACCCAATACAATTGTGTTTGTCAATGATAAATGGTCGCGCGCGGTGCTTTTCATCTCCTCTGGTCAAAGGCGCCGCCAGCTTCATACGACACACGATTTTATAGCCTAACCTGTAGCATATACGGTGGATTCTAGTTTGTCCATAAATAATTACAACACAGGACTAAATGATACGGTACTAATCAAGGTAGGGAATAAACGCGGATAATGCGGTTTAATATCGTTTGAAAGGAACCTTTCGGCGGGTAGTGGTATTCAACTATAATGAGTTTATTCAGAGATTTAATCGAATGAATCGTCGTAAGTAAATAGTGGTTCAACTGTGTCTGTTGGGTTCTCCACAATAGGTAATATAGCGATGGCCAACATTGGTTCCAACAAGAATTAAAAGTAAGGTCGATTTGACTGCTTTCTTTCTCGTGTATAAAATGGAGAAACAAAATATTATGAAGATGTCTGGCGTAGCGATATTGTATTTTACTACTAAGTCAGATATCGCGGGTTCTATTCCTCCTGGTATATTTGCATCTGGTTGGGTGTTTCTATATATACTAATTATGTTAAAACGTAATTACAAAAAAATCGTACCTAACTCAGTGTATCAATCTGCATTTGAGAACCGATATCACAAGCTAGATACTTTGCGTTTTAAGTTTAAGTGTTTACTATTGCCTATTGATAGAGGTAAGGGGAGGATAGTGTACGAGATACTAAACTATCCCCCCCTTAATTCTATGGGTGTACGACGCACTACTTAGTCCTAAGAGATTAAGTCAATCTCACCTGCAAGTTACAGCTGCTGATGCACGAACGAGGCTTAGACAGTCAGACGGTGGTCGCTTCTATAAAAACGGTTAACCCGGAGCCAAGCGGGAACAATGCTAATATAATGCTAAAGACTGTTGCATAGAGATGAATTACTAACGGCAACATTTATCACGAAATTTTAGCGACTCATAAAATTAACTAGAATATCAAAATTACACTAACTATATAGTTGCTAAACAACCTAGTTACTAACAACTCTCAGATGAAAAAAAATTCCACCTAGAGAAATATCAGTAGATCAAGCAAAACTGCTACCGATTACTGTCGTTTCAGTCAGTACCCGTTTATCAAGTATTTATAAACTAGGATGGATGCACGACTAGCATTAGCGTGTCGGATGCTGTGGCTAGCATATTTCATCACGTCTTAGAAGACAAGGTTCCCTTTAACTAAACATTAATCTAGGAGTTGTTCCTCTGGAGGCGTGGGGCGCTCCGCCCCCGGTACGCGGGCCAATAGCGGCACGCGGGCTCCGGCGCCCCGCACGATACCCGCTCTCTTAAATCGATTGTTTTTAACTCGAATTGGGGAGCCATCTCCATGTAATGCAGCGTCTCGTAGTCTGTCTAATCGTTTCAACTTTACCGCTCCGCTGTTCTTGTTATACTGGTCTGATTTTCTCGATGATTGATGGAGTTCTCAGGTCACGAAACCTTTGGATGTATGGTGTCTAAGATATATGAGTATCAGTTGACAAGAAACGTACTTCTAAGTGTAAATGAATTAGTTTGTAGATAAATCTAACGTTATGAAGATTGATGTCAGCGAGTAAATTTTCGATTTGCCTAAATAGATTTGGTAAATGAAATTTAATGATAGAATTATTTTGGTTTCTTTTTAATAAAATACTAAAACCGTTCTCTGGATTAAAGTTTTTTTGCTTATTATATTGTACAACCTACTCTAGTCTAACTAATTTTTAACAGAATCAGGGTGGGTTCAATTTTCGAGAGTCATCGATTATCTATTTATTTATTTATTTCGTTTTTTACTGTTTTTACTACTTTTTTATTTTTAAAGGATAATCGCACTTTCATTCAAGTCTTCTTCTAACATTTCATACCTCTTTTGGTTTAGTGTAGAAAAAATAATGCAGCTAATTAATGAGTAACAAATTTAATAATAATGTATCTACTTATTTCAACTTGATTTCAACTGATTCAATCTACGATGTAGTGCACACATCTCATGCCGTGTATAATTTCAGGTTAAATAAAAAAAATGTTTATTTTCCTTGCAAGCGTGATTAAATTATTTATGATAAGCTATTTGTGGCTACATTAATTGGCTGATAAAAATTGGATTCCATTGAAATTGGCGTTTGATGTTTTTTAATAATAAATATTTATACAGGTAGCAGCTGCACTAAAATCCTCGCTCTGATACCCAAATAATAATTAGCCTGCCCTTAGCACCTTAGTCGGCGTCCGAGAAAAAAGAGCTAGCCGAGTCTCGCTTGCGAACCAACATAACCTGTAATTTGGAAATTATTATCTAACACATTGTGCCTTTCTGGTTATCCCGCCGGTCAATTTGCCGTTTTTATGGCTCCCACAGAGCCGCGGCCTCTAATTATCTCCGCCACGATCTCGGCCCGAGGCGCGAGCGCAGCCGAACACCACTCTTTACAAAACCTGACTCTTTTACTTACCCTGAAAGGTTAATATTCTTTGGTCGAAGACTTGACGATGTTGGCTCACAAACATGGGAAAATAAATAGCTGCCTATGTGTTTTGAAAGGGTAACACGTCTGCGCGAATACTATTTGTTTTACTGCGAATTCTACTAATAGTTTCAAATTGCTTTGTCTGTAACCATCAATATGGCTCTATACCTCAAAATAATTCATTGTAACTTATTCTCTTACGCCAGAAGTTAATAAGAAACCTTAAATGATTCTGTTTGAACAAAACCACTAAGAATCATTTAAAGTTTCTTAGTAACTTCTGTGTGAGTGTTTTATAATATTTACAGAATCAATGATAATATATTATTTTGAGTATACTCATACCTAAATAAATTTAAAAAGAAAATTTACGGGATTATAACCCACCACGTCCTTTTTGGTAAATGCCTCCTATGCTACATCTAACTATTTTCAATGATCCTGGATAGGTCCAGGTAGTTAGTTATCCTGCCCCGGATGTTGACTTTTAATATCAATTAAGTATATGCAAAAGCTAACATACCAATTGCTTCTTACAATACATTAATAATTTAAATTTAATCTAGCAACTTCTTGAATATGAAATGGAGTCTTCTGAGTTATGTCAGTTTTGACTCAAGATTAGGTTTATATTATGAAGCTATTACCTATTATTCTATCTTGGATCCAGTATTTATTATCCAAGGCAGTGTAATAATGCCTTAGTTCTCTAACGATACTTACTAGTGTTCGAAACAATAACTTCAAGAAAAACTTAAAAAAAAAAGACTTCGGCTCGAAAACCCGGCGCAGTGACTTTAGTCAAGAATCGCTATTAACTCACGGGACCCTCCTTCATGGGTTTCACGGAAATGCATATAAACTTAATAGGCCAGTAGATATCTATGTACTCTTGGTCTACGCTTCAAGCCCAGCAATAAAATTATGTTAATATTAATGAAATTTAAAGTGATGGTAGATAGTTTTTGATAATATAATTTTAATGAAATGAAATTATAGTAGTAATCATTAAGGCGCGCTCAGACTTCAGTATACCTTGTTAGTGGTTACACTATAACATGTCACAATTTCCTTTATATATGCATGATGTCATAAATTTAAATTATAATCAGTGAGTTTTAACGCCCAATTTTTTAAATTAGAGAAACGTAACGAAGCGGGAAAAGTCGGTAACGTTTGGGAGCACGGCCCTCGATCGTATTCTATTAGGAAGGACCACTAATAAAATTAATTTATTTCTCGATTACAACAGTAACTCGAGTTCAAAAACGAGCCGCGGCCTCGGCTCATTAATCATATTAATTAAGACGAGGCGTAAGCGCTTTTGTTCGTGGCTCTCTCGATAAACGAGCGCCTTCTTTACGCTTGTACAAATTACGGTAAACTCGTGCGAGCTGGCAATAACGTGCGGCAAATGGTTGCGCAGTGACATGCGGCCGGTTAGCGATGCCGCCATAGGCAGACGCCGAGTGGCCTGGACGCCATAGATTTATTGTATATAGATATGGAAATTAATGGGTATGTATTCCCCTGAAATTGTTGGGTGCAAGTCAATTTCATCTGCAAGTCGGTATATACACCTGCTAATTAACGGATGAGGCTATGAGGGGTTGAGGGGTCAGACAACAGTCACTCCCGTAAAAATCAAGGTGCATGGCCAAAAAGGAAAAAAAATGAGTAGCAGATCCTGGAATCCAAAGTGCCAGCTTTGAATGCATCAGGGATAGGCACATTAGGCACATGCATGGGGAAGAAGGAGATGTGAAAATTGATATGCAGCATAACTTGGTACCAACCTAAGATCAGTATGTACCTGCTAGTCCGGTACTTACCCATGCTTTATACACACCGATGATAGTAGCACAAAATTATAGGCATAATAAATTATATAATGGATTTACCTAAGTTGACATGCGAAAATTTGAAGTAGGTAAGTCACGTCGAATACTAAATAAATAAATAATGAAAACAAAAATATTAAAATTAATCCAAGTCTATTAAGAATACGTATTATAGTTGTTAGGTTTAAAATAAAGTAATAAGTTAGTTTACGTCATTAGTACAATGGCCAGGATTCGAACCCGGGACCTCTCGATCTTAAGGTAGATTTCTGCACTACTAAGCTTACCGACGCTTTATTTTACTTTCCTAGTAATAGAAGTATTCCTAATCTTCATAATATCAATTCTATGTCCAAGTGTTGCGTGACGCTCGCATATTCCGCACCGCGAGTCGATTGGTCAGAGACAATATTGTTAAATGGTCCTGTTTCAGACACTACTTGTTATTAGAATGTTATGTGTGTAATCGGATAATCGCACAGTACTCATGTTTTTATTGGCGGCACGCGGTCATGATTCGTTACACTATTGTAATTATTTAATTCCATTGTTTTGATGAGATTGATGAATCGAAAGTGCGGTTTGAACACTTTGTTATTAACAGAGCCGTCTCGCAGCCATCAATAAAGCGGCTCTCGTTACTCGGAAACTTGATCACAACACATTCATTTGATTGAATTCAATCTTCAACAACACTTACAGTTTAATTGATTACAAATATCTACCTACTGTTCAATCGTGTAGTAGTTTTTATGGACATTTGTCATGACTTGAAATAATAAAAATAGCTGATATAGAAAGCGTTCATCAGTTTCTTTAATGGAAGATGGACGTATTTAAAATCTTGAGTGATAGTTTACTAGTGTTATCTATACCTACTATTATAAAATTATATATTTTTTATCTTTTCTTATTTATCTGGAGGTAGCTAGGACACGACAGTATCTCCCGTCCGAATTGAGTAGTCCGACTGGGGAGTGCCTCCGACCTACCGATAACGGCCATATTAACCAACGTGTTGTGTTCCCGGCCGTAAGTGGAGTAGCCAGAGCTCACTAGAGGTATTCCGTGCTATTAGTGGGGAGACCAAAGTCTCCTGCGTAGTCGTCGCAGAAACTTTGATTATGTTAGATGAACGATTCAGAATAGGTATTTTTTTAAATTCTTGCCTGTTTGCACTTTGACGTCTGAGGTACGGTCTTGTATTTTTTCTTTCCATCGTTTGGTTTATCTTTTATAGGACCAATTGTCGTTTAACCGGCTATCCTCTAGTGTCATCCGTCCGTGTACTGGTTCGCAGGTGAGGTTGACTTGCCCTTCGAAGATATCGGTGGAACCCTATACCTGCAACTAAGCACTGCATATAAATTTAATTTAATATGGACTCAAATACAAGGCTGGGTTGGGCTATTCTTGTTTGATCGGTCTCCATTCAAGTGCAAATTTTAATTAATATCTATGATGAAAAAATCTAGTAATATTTCCTGTTTGTTAATTTATGTATGTATGTTTATTTTGTCCATTTATTTACTAATTTGAATACATGTTAATTATAGCTTACGCATATTAAGTAGGATCAAATACTACAAGTTCGTTATGTATGCATTTGGGCATCGTAAATATGTTTTAATTAAATTTAAATTATTTGCATAATTTTTGTGATATTTGCTAAGGTAGGTAACACTTTCTTCTAATTTAAAATTTGAAAGAAGGTCACAGGAATCATAAAATGTTGTCCAAAATTACGTAGCCTGGTATTTGTTGCTGCTACTGACTCTGTTCTATATGGGTTCTTCCAGCTATATTAGGTGTACCTATTCTATATTTAAGTCTTTTCATTTTAAAGTTCAAAACTATTTTTTGATGATTTATTTAGCTTCAGATACAATGAAGTTGTCGTGTCCATGTGGGCAAATACTTCTTGAAACTAAATATTGAATTAAAAAAACAAGGAATAATATGTGAAAGTGCTAAACGTTGGATTGCTTAAAAGAGCTGAACGAAAGACCATTATGTCTATATTCTACTACATGTTATGGTGACGTAAGGAACCATTTTCGGAATTCTTAAGAATGATAGAACAATGAAACCATTATGTTAACAATTAAGCAAGAGTAATTAGAATAATCGTTAATGACGAACCTTCATTTGCGATTGTTTCACGCAGTAACAGTTGAGTAGATTTTTGACACGGAGATTATAATTTTCGGACACTGAAGCTAGTAGTCTATCTAACCTAATTGTTATTATGTTAAACAGAAGTCAGATAAAAAAAGCAACAGCATTTATATTGTGTGTTGTTATTGATATAAATCACCTTCTCAGAACTGGTTTTAACGAATGCATGTTTTCATAAACGTATGTATAAGATTTGTTTATAATATTTGTATACTAATAAAACAAAAATCTTATAACATGTTTGCTGATAATGACCCTAAAACATTTTTAAACCAATAATGATCGATATTATGCCGGGTACACACCAAAAGAACGAAGGTGCACAATGGTTTACGAACGAACACGATTCATACAGGTTTAGTTTTGGTTCTGGCAGTGGCAGCCAAACTTGCAATTTGGAGCCCGGGTTTCGTTCTTTCACTTTTTCTCTTTATTGGCTTATGTTAGCTTATATGGGAGCGACTCGTGTCTGGCTCCCCCACCTTAAGAGGATATTTTGCGCCATAGCGTCGGTCGTTTATCAGCAGGTATACCGGCTCACTGGTTGGTAAAGTTGGTTTGAGCCCCCATTGATTTTAGTGGGGTCCCATACACCAAAATCCAAACACAACAATATACTTATATCAGTTAATACAAGTACTTATGTTAATTTAGGTTGCATATTATACCTATTAAAAGTAGACATATTAGATATTATTAATTAATATCAGTGATAAGTATACAATGATATTTTTTGTGAGTGAATACCTAACTTGATTGTGTCATTAAATCTGTCTGAGACCTTCAACGAAATGTCATGATTTTTTTGCAATTACATAAATGTTGTTTACATGCTCGGATCATACAACTTAAACTCTATCTATAAATTAATAACGATTTGTAATGAAACGAAATTAACATAAAATTTAATAACGCTATGGAAATAAATGTCAATATTTCAATATAAAACGTTGAAGGATTAAGATATCATTGTATAATCAAATTAAAATATCAATCAATAGATTTTTTACGACTGTTGCTATTTTTTAAGTTTGCAAGTTCCATTAGTACATGCCCGTCATTAAAACAATTATTATAATGAATAAAACATGTTACGTTATAGCAAGGTTACGAAATTATGTTTATTTTTGATTAGTTGTGTATTGGGTGCCAATAAAGTTTGATTAGATTTTGTACCATCCAATTAAAGTTATAGTGATGCGTGCGTCGACAATTTTTGTTTATATCGTGCTTCATAAGGTCATTACCACACAAATATCACACGGATAGAAAGATGCTTTTATGAAGCCGCCTCGAAGATATCCGACGAACAAAACAGTTAATTGTTTCCATTATTAAAGTTACAGAATCGAACTTGCTTATTATCTTATCAATTGAATCTCATCTTTTTGTGATTCTAAATGGTAGCGCTTCTAAGGACCGAGGCAAAATAAATCTTACAAAAGTTTTTACATTTTTAAAACCAATTATTTTATTATGTCATTTGATTTGAGTGCTCCAATAAGACCTTCAGGGCTCAAGTAAACCTCTCTAGTAAGTTTGTATAGAGCTGAACATCTGTACCTAATTTTTTAAATTCTAACCTAGTGATAGCAAAAAATACTACGAATGTTAAAACTAAGAGCTAGGTATCAGACTCGGGCACTTCGTGATCATTTGGCAGTATAATATCACTGTATTTTTCTATTGTATCGTGTGTAAGGATCATCATATACTCCGAATTTTATGAGTCTCATCATCGTCCTCATAGCGATTTCAAATTTGCGTTCAAAGTTAACAGCAGTTACATATTACTGTGCCTGGATCAGGTACTTGTATTCGCCTAACAAGGAGCTATGTTGTTAACTTCTGAGTGCCACTATTTGATTAACTTTCAGTCACCGGAGTCTATAGACATCTCAGTAGAAGATACGAGTTGTAGTAACTATCCTTTTTCAGTGTAAAACCAATTACAAGTTTTTATTGGAAACATATAGGCAGTATACCCAAAGAATACAAAACCACGAATACCTAAGTGCTCATAAACCACGTAAATTATGGAATGTAGGTACTTAATGCCTATTTAGCCTCCACATTGGTACTGACTTTGATTCTTTATATATTTTTTATTTCTTATTAATTTTTGGATAAATGTAGTATATTATTGTTAATAAAGGCATAAGAAATTCTGAACTTAACAAGATTTAAGCCAATCGAGTCTATGCTCATTTGTTTTGTCTTGGCAAATATTCTGAAGCTACATGATGCCTAGGGTCCGAAGGTGACGACGGTAAGCGGTCATAGCAACTTCTGAACCAAGCAAGATAAGCCCTTCGTGTTTGGGTTCATTTAATTGGTCTGTTTATGCACTTACTAGAAAGCGTGTTTAAAAATAAAATCTTTTTAAAACTAATAACTCTTACTTAAGTAGGTCAGTTACAGAATAATAAAAATATCATTTACAGAATAAAATATCAGTAACAGAATAGTAAAAATAGAGGCCGATATATAAATATCGATACCCGCTCAGTAGGTGCAAATATTAATAATTATCGGTGTACGTATAATATTTACGTACCTTTTCACTAAAAAGTGGATTATATAAGTACATTTATACATATATAAGCTATGCTAAGTCTACACCTCTTTTTTTCTTACTATCTTCTCTCCCTCCTCACTAAACTCACAGTACCTATCGAGGAGCAAAACTTCTGTATGAAATTCCAAACACCTAATAAAAGTAACACCGATATGTAAAGCTAAAGACCATTCTCATAGACCTATTATAGTATAATTACTCGCCACATAATTACACGGCTAGTATAGTATCTCCAGTGTAAACAAGTTCCGTCCGATGGATGTCCGTCCCCGGTTGCCCTGATGGATGAGCGCGGCTCACTTGTTTCGCCAACTAATTAAAATTTCGACGTAACCGGTAAAGCGGCAATTACTTCGGAGATTGCGCGATGCAAGCAAAGGGCTTGGTTAATAACTAATGTTGGTAACTCGACAACTTCGAGGGCTATTGCACACAGAGTGTTCTATACAGATATTACCTTGTGAAATTTTACCCATGTTGGGCTTACGAGGTGCCATGACATAAACAAGGATAATATGAAAATAATGTTGATTGAAAGTTTACCTAAGCCTAAGGTCGTAAACTCTTCCGTGACTCAGAAATAATTTCCTACTGCGGACGTCCTGTTTAGCAAAAACCTATTCATCATTTTTAACCTAGATGCTAAATAACTATCCTGTTTTAATACTAAAATTTAACGGGAATTAACACGATGAAGGTAGGTATATCATGGAACACGAATGTTTAAAAGTTAGTATTCCGTTTTAAGTTCTAGCGAAATGATTGTTCATCATCATCATTGCCATGATGGTTAGCTTTTTCTTTTTATCGACATATTTATTCATAGAGCTCACGCACTACCTACTAGTTTTTTACTAAGTATGTTTAATTGGCAGTCAAACTAACGATGGTTACTGGATATCCATAAACATTTACATTTTGGTGATTTGTGGTTTACCGACCCCATCCGATAGTTCTGAAGACCCTTCGCAGCACTATGACTACAATTCTAATCTAGTCGGTGGGTCTATCGGGCTTCTAAAGTTGAATGACACTTGGTCAGAATTTACCTATATGAAAAATTCCTGTAAGAAAAGTGCTTGGTTACGAAAAAAAATATTATCACTATAATCACGTTAATATTTGGGAATACACGAAATATAGAGACATAGGATGTGTTTTACATTCTTCAACTTTTAAGCTCTATCTATTTTAATACTAGGTCTATGGCTTGTATGTGCAACTTTGTCTAATACATCATTACTTATAACATCAAATCAATCCGGAAAACCCCAGTAGTTGTGTCTAATCACGTTAAATTATTTGATAAATATATGATATACAAGACCCTTCAGGTAATTAGGTCCAATTAGGTATACTTTCAGTTATCGATAACTATCAGTCCCTGCCAGTCGAGTAAATGATACAAGAAAATTAAACGATATACGTACCGAATAATGAATGAAACAATGTGTATTCAATTAACTAAATCACATCGCATGCTACAAATTGTGAATGGATGCTATCAAGCCGCGCCATTTATGTGTAGCAAATAGGCACGAGTGACTATTGACTGCACACCGAGGCAAGTGCACGACACACTGATGTATCACGCACGACGCCCTCATTAATTCCAGCAAGAATTATATCTTCATCGACTACTGTGAGCCGCCAAGCTTCCTCTCTGTAATTATCTCGTATTAGGGACGATTATAGTATACGATGCGCCATCATTTTAATACGTCGCAATTTCAATAATCGACCTTAGACAATGGACACTAGATTGCACACATTATAGTGTGATGTGAATTTCGCAAATATCGCCTACATGCATGATGTATGAGCTTGCTAACCATACCTTGCGCGAAGTCCTTGTATAATAGCTGGAAATGGCATCAATTTATCATCGAACGATAAACCGTTTTCATGTCTGACGTCAGCGGTTAGGCGTCGATGTGTCGCTCGACACGTTTAAATATTTATAAATTATTTTTGCTTCTTTTATTGATGTCTTTAGCTATAGGTAAGGGTTTAATGCATTAAATAAAGAAATAAGTAAATTAATTAGTAAAACGCTTCTGTGAAGAAAACTACATTTAATTTATTTGCAATATCCTTTTCAATTCAGGTAGACGCGACCCGCCCTCGAGGCACTTGAAAGCTATTTGCGATTATTTCCGAATTTCATTATTGCGTTATCATTTCGTTAATCACAGCGGTGTTTTATTGGAATGTGAGCTTTATTTCTATAAGTTACGGTGGTTATTGAAATACGATTATACTGAAAAGCAAAGAGATGAAAGGTGCCGCCACCATTTGTCACTACTTTCGGAACGAGGTGGCGCAGTAAAGTACCGGCCCGCCCTGTTTGCACCTCGGGCAGCGGCGAGTTTTCTTTTTCTCCACGGCGTTCGCCGGAATGCGAAGTTAATGGTTTCGCTTTTGAGACCATAACCAATCACTCCGTCATCAAAATTATGGAAACATTACGCGTGGAGCGTTTGACTAAAATAGCGCAGCACCCGACGTGGAAAAAGTGGATTAATGTAAAAGCCGCTGGCGTATAGTTTTGTTAACGACGTACCCATAAAAAGTTCACAATGTAAAATATTTGCAATCGTGATTTTATCTTTTAATTAAATTTATATAGCCACATAGTACTTGTGTAGTAATGTAGGTATAATTACATAGCATCTATAATTATTGTGCGATGTTTCAGATAGATAAATGGATAATCTACACATACATTTTCCCTTGAATGTTTTTCTAAGATGTTCAATTGAATTATGTTTTTCTAACTGAATGTTTTTCGTTGGTGATTCATCGATCCGTTGTATAATGCATGTGTTTAAGTTCGCGTGTAAACAGAGCGACGTTATAAATAGCAATTAAATAATTTGTGGCACTAATATGTAGATTCGGGTGCGTGGATCAAACCGGCCATTAGACGCAAAACGCCAAATCATTTACAAGAAAGCGAGAACCCGCCTCATACTATTTACATAATTTATTCATTACGATACCCAAGCGTTGTAACTTGTAAATTAAGTTTTATTTAAATTTTGTGAGTACCGTCATAGATCTAATTGGACTGTGATAGCAACCCATTTATGTCCCACTGCTGGGCACGGGTCTCCTCTCCTCTAACGAGAAAGCTGAGAGCGTTTAGACTTTAATCCACACACGCTGGTTTAATGCGGGTTGGTGGATCGGACAGGCCCTTCGAATTTATTCTATGGCATTTGGGTTTCCTCCCGATGTTTTTCCTTCACCGTCAGCAGATGGTAATTGGACTATATATTTTTATAGTCTATATTAGTAGGTAGGTTTGTGACATAAGTAATATTTTGGTTGGATCATTAATCGTTATCTTCTTAGCTGTTAAAGTTACAATATAGGACTGGGCTACCACCAAATGACCTCCATTCTACGTTCTTTGCACTTGTTTCGATAATGTAGATGTTGTGTTTGTTTAATATTATTTTTAGTGAACTCTTTTTACCGTTATAATAGCTTAGTTGTGTAAGGGGCATAATTCATATGAAAGACAGGAAATAAGGAAGTAAAATCGTTTTCCATAACAACGCGAGGACAAAAGCTACTATATTTTACACTACACTAAAGTAATATCGTGTTACATCGAAAACCGAGCTGCAACGCTTTTCTAGTGGCGACGTGATACAATCTCCCAAATATTAAACTAATATTTAGGCAACGCTTTGGCCGCCGCCGCCTCATTTGCATAAGGTGAGGTCTCGTTCCATCGTTCTACTGAACTATGCGTTTTACTTTGAAACTTTAGTCTCAAGGTTACCCTACACTTGCGACACAAAACCTACACATTTTTGAGGTAATAGCTAACGACTTCTATGTACACTACCAGATTGGCTGTACAGAATAAAATAATCGGCATTGCTAAAGGCCATCAACCACGGGCAACTTTTTGTAGCTGTTATGTGACATTATAAAAATTTGCGCGGCGCTACGACTACACAGATTGGTGTCAAATTTCATTAACACATTTATATAGTCTATACGTCCCTAACCTTCCCATATATTTCTGCTTCACCCCCGGTACTTAACGATGTACAATTTTGGTATAGTGCACGGCATCTAACTTGCCAAGATAGATGCCGTACACTATACTTGTTTCTATGCGACGCATTTTGCCACAAACAAGCATAGTGTACGGCATCTAACTTGGCAAGGTTTTGGAGTAGTGGGGCCCACACTATCCAAAATCTTGCCAAGTTAGATGCCGTGCACTATATTGGCAATAGGATACTTGACTACCAAGTCAAATCAGGTAGTTGTATGCAAACTTGTATGAAGAAATGATGTAAGACACACTTCATTATCCATACTAATATTATAAATGCGAAAGTAACTCTGTCTGTCTGTCTGTTACGCTTTCACGCCTGAATCACTGAACCGATTTTGATGAAATTTGGTATAGGAGTAGATTAGACCTCGAGAATGAATATAGGCTATGTTTGGTCGCGATAATCGACATCCACGCGGGGGAAGCCGCGGGCGGGAGCTAGTTGTCATATAAATTATTAATTATTGAGTAGATAATTTAAAATGAATAAAAATAAAAATTATTTATTTAATAAGTTCATTTAACAATAGTAAAAAAATATATAGTCATTTTTACAACGATGTAGTAATACGAGTATTATCCGGATTGTAATAAACTAATAGATATAATCACCCATTATAATTATTATCAACCATTCGGCATGCACACACATGTATCCACTGTCACGTAACCACCGCTATGTATCCACCGCTACGTTGGTATGAACTGCTACGTATATACTGCTTTTGCGGCTGCTACGCACGTATTGCCACCATACACTCGTAGCAAGTTGCACAACGGTACCGTACGCGTGGTGGCTCGCAGTATACGGTGGGACCATAGCTTAAAGCCGCCGCATGTAGCTGTAAATATCATAATCATAAGCCATTAGTCTGTTAATGTTATGTCCCTGCCGGCGGGCTTTGAATCGTGTTTTATTTCCACTTTACTTGGCAAGGAGGTTACGGTAAACATTTTTTTTTGTTGAGATTCGTCCATCTGTGTGTGAAGTTTCTCTAGATAGGTGTTGTTTGATGTATGTGATAACTAACTAGGTATCATAAACCTGTATCTTTATATTTGAATTATATTATAGCGGTGCTTGTTAGAAAAAATTATATTAAGCAGCTATCTAAGTTATGTAACTTAGTTACGCTTCGCCAAGATTCGTGACCCAAATGAACTTCTTACCACCTCTTGGGGTAGGAAGGCCATATTTTTTATTCATTCTTACTTCATATTTAACAGTTATTGCGTTGTAACTGCAGTAAAAACTAACAAAGATCAATAAAAAAAGTGTAAGTAACTGTGAGATAACTATGTGTTATAGTGCCGACCATAGACTTTCATCCCGACGTTTTCCAGCGTCTACAGTACCACAGTGTTAATATTTTGTGCCAGTACGTACTTTTAAAAATATGTTAGGCAAGCTAAACTTGAGCGAAATTATATAATATGAGCCAATAAAAATTATAAATATAATTGAGTTATTATTGTAGACTTATGAGAGAAGATCTAAACTTAGTAATAAGTTGCTGTACACTACCGATGGTAACTGTACCTAGTTCATATTGTATTTTTTTTACAAAACGACTCTCAGTGCAAAGAAAAATACATTAATATAAAAATAAAATACTTATAAAAAAGAAGTACCTACCTAGATATAATTACTAAAGTCGATTTGAATTATGGTTAGATGTTTTGCCTATTAACTTCAAAAATAATAGTTTGTAAAATTATTATGGAAATGTTTATCAGTACATTAGACTTTTATTAATGATTACTTGTAATGATAATCTCGAGAATTATCAAATGACAGTGATCGAAATATTGTAAAAATTGTTAAGAAGAGATAAGAAGGTTCTTTAAGCGGGGCGTGAAAAGACTGAAAAGGCCGTCAAGGTAGGGACCGCCGTTTTGGGACGAATGGTGGACTTTACCCAAGCTTCTTACCATCTAGCGGGGTAAAGTCAATCTACGGACTTACTATTAAAAAAAAAAGAGTTTCAGACGTGTAATTTTTTTAATGCAATAAATTTTGACGCACCCAATTAGTCCTACAATTTAAAATCAGAAAATGTCAAGACGAGAGCTTCCTATCCCGGACAGGTCTAGTTCAGGTAACTCAGGTATGCCTAGAACAATGTATGTTGCCTTTTTTTTTATATCTCCTAGGTGGCAGACAAGCACACGCCCTACTTGACGGGAAGCGACCACTTTATTAATTATCAGTTTTAAAATTTTGGAAGCCCCTATTTTCGAAAACATATTAAAGACTTTACACAAGAACATTATTCAGTTTTGTTTTTTCTCTACCTGTTTTTTTCACTCCATTAGTGTTCAGTTTACAGGTATCAAATGCTTATCAACGTCATTTATCAAACACACTTAAATTTTTGCTTACAAAGTACAAAATACTTTAATTACTGATACAGCAATTGTGGCCGTAATAAGATAATTCGGTGTTCCTGGTTAAAATTTATTGTTGGCGATAATGAAGCAATTTGTTTTTTCAACATTTACAAATAGATACAAAAGGCTGTTTGTTAAGACATCAAGATGTTTGAAGGCCGCGAACAACATAAGACAATAGTGATAGGAGCTGAACAAAAAAGCCAGTCATTATTAGATCTGAGGCCGACGTCCGACTCTAATTCGAACAATAAACTTTATTTAACGTACAAATAAACATAATTTGTATTACTTTAAATTAATCTGTAATGTGATATTTAAGATTAAAAGATTATTTTACCGTCGAACTTGCTGCCAAACGACAAAAAAATGCTATTGCTAATGCAGATGAAACAGCGACATTATTTACAACATCCATTTTTTGTATACTACGTAGGTGGCAGACAAGCACACGGCCCACCTGATAGGAAGCGGTCACCGTGGCCTATGAATGTATGCAACACTAAGGGTGTCACACACGCGCTGCCTACCCTGAAGAGAAAGGGGGAGAGCTGGGAAGGGGTGGGGAGGCTAGGAAGGGTAGGGGTAGGAGGGGTACAGTGAGCTCTGGCTACCCTACTAACCGGCGAGAACACAACACGATGGTTACTCACGATGGTTACCTCACTTCTTCATTTTGAGCGTCAATTCCAACAGCAGCCGGCCCAGTCTTGGAGTACAGAAAACATATTAACATGGTATATATTCCGGTAATAATAATTATTTCTGTCAGTTTATGCAATCAAAAAAATCAAACCTAAAAATACATTAATGGTAAAAGAAGTGCAAGGACTTTGTTTATTTCTTCAACAGGTAAATCTCTTTTAGTAGACTTGCAAGAGAGTTTGAAGTTTTTCCTATAAAGGAACACTTCGTTGTCCATCGAGCACCCGTCAGTAAAGACCTTTTTCTTAGAAAAAAATTCTTAATCAAGGTCATCAAAAGATACAGCCGTTTATACGGTACCTATGTGTATATGGTTATATTCACTAAAATCTATAGAGTAGGGTTGACTTAGAGTCATGAAATTTGGGAAGAAGTAAGTTAAATAAAGGAAAATCAATTAACAATTTATCAATTAATCCATTTCAGCCTATTGCAGTCACTGCTGGATATTGGCTTTTCCCAAAGTGCGACACACCCGATCCCCTTACCTTTTTTAAACCGTTAATCGATCTGTTTGGGGGCATCCCAGCACCTTCTGTTAATTGAGTTGTAGTCTCTAATATTTGTAGGAAGCGAGTTCTACAGCCCTACTGCGTAAAGAGGAAAGGAATAAGGTTAAAAATTAGTTGAATAAGATGGGACTTTGTGTAAGGGTGGACGAGTAAAGGAAAATCGCCTACGCAGTTACGGGAGGGTTGAAGGATTATGAAGAATATAAGGATAAAAGCAGCTGGTCATTCTAATTATTCATATGAAACGCACGTTCAAAGGGAATTAAAATCAGTCGGCATTGTTTAGAATAAAAATTATTGTAGGTAAGTTATTTGATACTACTAGATAAATTAATTTTCGAGATTGGGTAGGTATTCTATAATTCATGTCATTTTAGGCGATGGCTGATATTGACATAGTGGATTGACTAGGTACTAGGTAGAATTCATTAATATAAGAGAGAAGGAAGACCCAAATTGTTAAGCTAATTACATTTTCTGTATTTAAAAGCGTACTAGTAAGTGTGACGCGAGGGCGGGTGCGGTCGCGGAGAGCCGCCCCTTTCTCTCCGCCAATGAGACGCGCTTGCTGTGTCTCCGCAGATCAGCAAGGCGCCGCGGAGGCTGCGCGTGCGAGCCACGAGCGATAGCGAAGAAGACGATGCTGAAGTTTAAATATTGACTGAAATGCCAGATTTCTTGTGAAAATATTTTAAAGTCAAGAGATTTCAACTGTACTTACTCATCTTCTATTCTAATTAGAAGAGAACCTACTAATTATAATGTTATTACAGTTATTTAATTAAAAGCATACATACCTTTCAATAAATGCTTGCAACTCTAGGAGAGTCCAAATCTACGCATTCATCATAAGAAGGTAAATAAGTAACTGTAGCAGATCTACCTACCCTAAATCTTACCTTGTATTGTATAGCTGCGTTTAAAGCCTCTCATTGTACCTATTCCGTAAGTTAGAATTTCTATGCAAGAGGCTAAATTCTTCACCGCCGGCGCTTATGCTTTTGGCCATACTCCAAGTTATTGTAAAATTATCTCGAACAATGGACACAGAAGAAGTAATGTTAATATGTATGTAAAGAAGAGGTTTTTCACACCTGTCTATATTTGTGAATTCCTGCTAAGGTTACTAACTTTCTCCTTAGCTAGACCGCCCGCTCCAAGTTCAAGCCTTGTGCCCACGAAGACAGTTTACACCGCTTTCATAATCCAATTAAGAATAATTGTCGATAAACTGACAGGCGAGATAGCGATTTATGCGGTGATATTTCAGCATCGTTAATAAATTTATGCTTGTTCTTGCCGTTTGATTGCGCGCCGGTTTCCATTAAGCTTATACGATTCATTGTGAACGACTCTCAGTGCCTACTGACAGCTTGTAATCTAACACAGTATCATATCAAAATACTAGTACATGCGGTGTTATTTTTGTAATTGCTTGTTTGATAGCTGCTGCCTCCAGGGCTACCGTTTAGCAGTTACATTTTGACTACTGTTTTAACGTTTCCGTTTTGATTTAAGCTTTGTCGGACATTATAAATAACGCCATAAACTATTCGGATGTACATGATGATAATGGCCTGTTTCATGTTATACCGTTACCATAACCTTCCATTAGTTAAATGCTTGCAACTCTATTCTTAAAAAGTTTTCACCGTCATTTAGTTATCTTTTTATGAAAGACTTATTTATGTCAGCTCTGTAGGTAGTAGGTAGATACTGTACCTACTGTTATAATTTCATCCTAAAAACTTTTCAAGAAAGGAAAACCGAGCTAGGTGGTTCGCTAGCCACATATACATACACTTAAGTAAGTATATATTATTAACATTGATATTTTTATCTACATTAGTCAGATACTAAAATCTATTGTCAGTTTCGTTATTTAGTTATGGACACAGCCATCTTTTTCTTTCTTTTTTTTTCAAACCACTTTGACGGCATAAAACACACGACCCACCTGATGGGAAGGTGTCACTGTGGCCTATGGACGTGTGCATCACCAGGGGCGTCACACTCGCACTGCCGACCCTGAAGTTTTATCTACAAACTATTCAAATAGCGAACATTAGTTCAAAACATTAGCTCTCCTTTGAACAAAAAAAAAACAAATAGAAAATGTAAAACCCTTTATGTATTATACTTTCTTAGAATTCATTTATTATCATGCATACTTAATGTTTTCTTGCCAGCTGCGCAATAGTGCGTAAGACACAATAAAAGCTCTAGTTCTAAATTAAATTCGATCACATAGACATGACAGCTTCATAAAACAACTTACAAAAGAAACAAATGATGAACGCAGGCAGTTTTTCCGTGCACTGGGGTATTATGAGCTCTATTGATTTCGCGGCACATTGCGCGCGTGAATTACGGGCCTTGCGGTGAACCGGTGGACCCTGACTTACTGCCGCATCTCTCTGGATTTATTAGATCGTTATATACCGCATCGGGGCAAAATAAATTCAATTCTGTTACGTGTACTGCGCTCCGTATTTTACAGCGTGACAAATTTCTTCATGGTGCACTCGGCATGCGGGTAACGTCTTGTGGTTTTGTTATGTTTGAGTTTGTAGTTGCTTCGAAAAAAATGTTATCTGCGTTGATTTGTATTGTCACTGGGATGAAAATTCATGTCAAAAATCTACCCAAGTTTCGCACGAGTGCAAGCATTTCACAGAAAAATCGGTTAGTGTTAGTGAAAACTGTTTAAGTACCTATACAGTTAGTGTAACACAAGTAGTAAGCAGAAAACTATTACATCTTGTTATTCTTTACTTTATTTGTGCTCAATACATGTGGATATCTCTTTACAGAGATGGGCAAGGTAGTTACCCCACACACCCCGACGAGACTGACAAGTCGTCAATGTCGGTAGTATACTTCTGGTTGAAATATCGTGTCTTTTGAGTTCGAATCATGACACTACACTTCAATATATAGATATTAAATCCAGGAGAGTCGCCATCGCTGGTGTGGCCATGTCATGTGGTGATTAGCCCAGGTACTGTTAGGAGAGGTAAATCAAAGAATCTTGGCTTGACGTCGCAGAAAATGACATGTGTTCCAAAGGTCTCACTACCATGAATGCCTAAGACCGTGTGCAGTAAAGGCGAAATAGTCGAAAGAACCTCGGATGAACGCGAAGATGATGATGAGGTTATTACTAACTGCTTTGATAATTATCGAAGTACATCTATAGTCAAGCCATATCTTGGGTGAGATTATAACATAATCTACTTTACATACAGCTAATTTTCAACCAGAACGGGAGGTATAGGAAGACTATATGCCTTAAAGGACAATTTCTATTACATGTCACGGTCATTAAACTTATATTATCTACATTGTTATATGAAATAAATGGGCGCATTTTGTCATGCGGGAAGCGCTGTCATAACAAACATTATTTCATTTTATTTTATGATTTTGTAACGAAGCGTGAAGCAAGAGACGCATTTTGGAAAAAGCGATTTGGGAATAATAAAATTCATACAATGTCTGACAGCACTGTAAGGGTAAATGTGCGTAATGTTTTGTTATTAATCTTGCCAATGTACCTAACATTTTAAGTTAGGTACGGTTAACTTGGAAATAATGGTTAACAATTATTTGTGGGTTACTATTTAGAACTAATAGATGGGTGATATCATTGGTAACAGAAACTAATTGTTATATTGGGTTTAGTCTGTAAGAGCAATGCGTGATTTGATATAAGTAAATATATAAAAACAAAAATATTAATAATAATATTTATCTAGAATGTATTTGCAACCATTATACAAATTTGGTGTATCACGTCAGTTGCCAAAGTATTTCCACTAAGGTACCTAAGTATCGAGTTGGATAAAAAAAAAATATGTGCTTACAGTAAATTTATATTATATATTATACACTATTAGGACTATTCTACGGCACATTAAACTCATACAGATAAAAAAAGTCTTGTACATCTTCATCAAACGCAACGAATAGACGTAAAAAATATCCAACTAAACAACTAACAATTCCATCAAAATACAAAGCAACATGTACGTACCATTATTAGATACGCAATAATCTGATAGTCAGTTGATAGGTAATTAAGAAAACCTCCACAATAATTGTAAAGTGTAGTGTGAAATCTAGAGTTCTCCGAAGACGTACCGTGAATCAATAAACACATTCGGCACTCCCGTCGCATGATAAAACACAATAAAAACCGTAAATAAGACGAGCCGAGGAATAACAACAGTATTCAAATTTTCGATTCGTCTCGGATTTAAACAAAAACGTTCTATTTAATAGTGGAATGTGCACGGCACGGGTGTTCGTAATGGTGTGAGTGGTTGTCGGCACTCAGTGTATGCTTCTCGAATCGATTTAGTGGTAATCGAGACGCGTGCTCGATCGGAACTATTGGTGGATATCCAGCTCTGTTCCGGTTGATTTTGGTCAATCGCGGCCGTAATGGAAATTCGATTGCTTGGTTCGCGTGCCGAGCCACCCGCGTCCCGCGAGTCCTCTGCAATCAACGATTCGTTAGACCCAATGTATTGTTATAAACATTACATGCATGTTATCAGATCACGTCCAAATAAAATTTAAGGAATTTTAAAACGGGAAACGTTTATTTTCTTATATATTGCCATAAAAGTTGATGTTTACGAGAATTCTTAACGAAGATTTTTCATAACAAGTACCTTAATAATGATTCAAATTTGGACCACTTGTTTGAATACTATCGTCTATGGATTCGTTCAAAGTCACCGTTAGGCAGTCCCGGTATGATCACACTGTATGGAACTTGGCAGTACTTTCTACAAATCCTTACCTTGGCTATATTTACCGTATATCCTGATGATTCATCTGATGACACCAGGTCATTTTAGTCGACAGTTCTTCGCGAAACCCTACTCGCTACCAGGTGTAATCAGGATCGAAAAAAAATAAAAAAATAAAGTAACTAGTCAGTTTAGTTGAACCGATTTTTATTTATGAAATCCAGCCTTAGTAACCCTTCCACATATAAAAATAAATAAGTACCGCTTCAAAGAAAGGTGGTACTCGTTAACTATTGGGCAAATACTAATCAATTATTATCATTCATCATACTTTGATGATGTCTGACAGAAGTATTTAAAATAAAACTTATGCTTAATATCACGGACTGCCCCTTTGACGCGGTCCCCCAAAATGTACAAAACGCAACCGGATGTAGGGACCAGCCAAAAGCGATACAAAATGTATGGGCGGGCACAATGTAAGCCACACTAATGATATTATTATGCCAATTGATATTTATTATTATCACTCGCACGCAGTCTTGATACTTTAGGAGGGGGAGATATAACAAGGTGGATTGTCACTTTAACAGTTAGTGAAACAACCGAACTATTAATATTTAGTATTAGTAACTGTAGTATATGATATATAATATACTTAAGTAAGTATATTTATTATATATATGGAGTTTATTTTTGGTGAATGAATGATGTTCTCACAGGAATTCAATTCAGTTATGCTCTCTCTCAGTGTAATGTAATTGCTCTATTTTAGGCTCTTCCACGTTATGATTTAACCTCTAGTCTTCTTCATCTGAACGGCAATTTCGGATACCTACATCTCTACTTAATCCAAAGCTTGCATATATATTATAGACAGTATATTTCAATCGTTTTAACAGAGGTAGAGTAACATGTTTATCCGTTTTAACTAATAACCACCCAAGACAGACGTAATTTTTTTTTAAATTTGTTTTATCAATGTGAAAATAATTCAGTAGTCAATCTAGCGTTAATCCCAGTCGCATCCAAAGCTTTCACCTCGGAGTCTGGGGTCCGCTTTACCAGTCTCAACTGTGGATTTGGCTGGACCTTGATATTTTTCGTGAACTGATTGCTATCTGACCTTCACAACCCAATGGTGACATTAGGCGATATCGAAGCATTGCAGCTAGACTGTTGTTGTTGCCCTTTTTAAGGCTCCAACTACCCGTAACGACTGCCATAGATGTTTGTATGGCAACCGGGACCGACGGCTTAACGTGCTCTCCGAGGCACGACCAGACCAATGCAAATACCCATATCATGCATACAAATATTTGCCCTGAGCGGGGATCGAACCCGCGCCTCCTGCGCAGCGGCCGCGTTCACTACCGCTACGCCAAAGAGGCCGTCAGAGGTACGTAACGCAAAATACATTTGAAAATCAATATGTGGTTATTAAAAAAAAACATGCACAGATATGATCTTGTACAGCCTGTATAGGTACAGCGTGAGCTTAAAATAGTAAAGCCATAGTTAAAAGAACCAGCAACTATGAATGACGCAATTAAATATCCTTTGTTTTGGTATTTGTTTGTGCCTTTGTTTATTTGTGTTATACTACTCTACCTAGAATGCTTACCAAAGTATAAATTTGTTTGCTATCTTAGTGGTATAGAAAAACCTTAAATATTAAATTGGTGTACGATAAAAAATCATTAACTGATCATCTAATTGTGTATAAAAGTAATGGCAAACAAACAGCAATGTCTTGAAGATAAAAAATACATTACTAACGTTTACCGCTAACTAAATTACAAACTAAAATCAATTACTAACAAATTGTAACTACATAATAAGAAAAACTTTGTTCCATGTTACAAAACACCGCATGAAAATAGTTTTCAAATTATCCACACAAATTTGTGGACGGTGTGTCTTCACAATAATAAATATTTAAAGAGGTTAGCAGGTGCAATACGCCTCAAATTGATGCCCAAATAACAGAGTACGACGGAGCTCAAATAATAATAAAAAACAGGCTCGGCTTTGAGAGCGGCGAACCTGCAATTTGAGAATTAATTCTATCACATTTCGCCCGCATCTCGGCCAATTCGCCGGTTTATGGTTTTCCTGACACCGCAACAGCTGATTAAGTATAAAACAATCTCACCGCCCGCAATCTCGCGATATTATCGGGTTAATCAACAACCTTCAGCTTTTTTATCATTATTTATACACACACTGTTTGTTCCGTTTGCGGTATAAACAGTTTAATAACGTAAAAACTGTGTAGTAATTACGTTCAATTGTTAATTGAATTGAATTAATTAGATAGTGAGAATCGACATTAACCTTATAAAATTATTTATTTTGATTTTTGTAACCCACCTAATTCATGTAGCTTTTATATTTGTGACAATATTGACGAGAATCCACCTCTATCATGTCACTTTGAATAATGAATACCTAAACTGAAATATTTACTACTTACTTATTTGTTGCTTGTTAGAAGGTAGTTCTATTTAATAACGTAGGTATAGGTACTTTATGAACTTTGGATCTATGAATTTTTGATGGATTGCCGTAGTATGCCATATATATATATAGCTGAAATTTAACTTCTGAACAATCCATGATATCCTACAGTTTTTTCGGGATTTTTTCGCATCAAGTATGTTTTTTTTTTTTTTATACCACTTAGGTGGCAGACAAGCACACGGCCCACACTGATGGAAAGCGGTTACCGTGGCCTATGGACGCGTGCAACACCAGGGGCGTCACACTCGCGCTGCCGACCCTAAAATGTTAGGAAGTAACGCGGTTACAGCATAGGTTTGAACCTTGGAACAGCTGACTTTGACTTCTGACGTCAACTGATGCCCAAAACCAGTGCAAATGTCAGGCAGGCGAAATCACTGAAACATTCTCGAAGACATTGCTCGAGAAGGACTTGTCATGAAGCCTGTACTGGCACGCGGATCATTACACCGACGAACCATTGACAGTTGAAAATCAATTAGAATGACTCGTCGAGGACATCAAACACCTCTCATGTCCATAATTATTCAAAAGCCATCATAACTGATGATTGGCAATATGACAAATGGTCCTCGATTAATTGTAATACGATAGATAATATTATGTATAAAGCCTCACCTTGACTCGTACTATTTAAATATGGTCGTTATTTTATATTGGATTGTTTCGGATTAATTTGACGTAAAGTGAGCAATAAAACTACATCAATTTGGACGAACGTAGGTGTTATAAGTATCGGAGAGTTTAATTTTTATTTTGGTAACGCTACATCCGGGAGCACATTCACTATAAATTGAATATCTGGCCGCTGCCACGATATAAGAAATGATTATCACGACTGTGTTGCTCTGTACATTCTACTAATATTATAAATACGAAACTTGTTAGTGATTGAGTGCGTAGAAACGAGTATGTTTATACTTTTTCAGGCTGTTACGGATCAACGGGTTTGGATAAAATCCGGAATCGAGATAGTTCATATCTTGGAACAACACGTATGCTAATTTTCGTCCTGATATAAATAGGGTTAATGACCTTTTTATTTTTACACTAGTTCAAATTTTTTTATGTGTGGAGATGTGTGAGCTTCTTCCAGGTTATTCCTACGTATGATTGTTATGTGGAGTAACCCCCACT
Organism: Lithosia quadra; assembly: GCA_963576445.1. Classification (NCBI taxonomy): domain Eukaryota; kingdom Metazoa; phylum Arthropoda; class Insecta; order Lepidoptera; family Erebidae; genus Lithosia; species Lithosia quadra. Next base: position 14,171,762 of record OY754874.1, read on the forward strand.
TACTAGAGGATGGTGAAATCGTAGTGCTAAAATCTGACTGTATCATACAAGTTCTAAGGACCAATGGCTTGCCGTATTCTTCCCGCAATGATTCAACGACAACAAAAAATACAACATGCTGTATATGTCCCAAATGCGAATTAGGTAGTAGATATTGATTTGTGAAACTCTTGCAAGGTTTGATGAAGGTTAATAGCAGAATAATTGATGATAAAGCCATGTTCAAATTTAATTTTAGTAATAAGATATGTAGATCACTGTAATGATCGCGTATAATGAGCGTATGTAGTTGTGTTTAGAACTACAAATTACGGAATGCGGAATGAGTGCTGTTTGATACCTACCGATCAGTAGATAGATAATTACGAAATAATTTCGGCAAATTAACACTCGGACTGCTGTATTCTAATAAAAAGGCACAGAGTCTACCTAATTGTAAACAGATAATATCGTATCATTAGCGTTAGTAACGCAAGGGATGTTATGAGTGTGTTACTGAAACCACGAAATAAATAAGTACATCCGGCCAGCGAGGCAGGTTATGTCGGACTCCTACCGACTAAAAGTATATATACGTATTAATATTATGTTAACGGGAATTACCGCGATCATGGTATAGGTATATACATACCTTTGGAATGCCTGACGTTTCGACAAGGTTACACCGGCCGTGGTCACAGGCTGGCTGTCTCAGCTGCGCACGCCCTTCGTCGTCGAGTCCGTGAGGTAGCCGGTTGTTTATCTACCCGCATATTTTCTACATTTTTCATATTATTGTTTCTCCATGTACCGTCACATACCACAGTCACAGGGCAACGTCAGGTATTCCAAAGGTATGTAACCTATAACATGATCGCGTTAATTCCCGTTAATATAATATTAATATAATCATGGAACACGAAAGCTTAAAAGTTAGTATATATACGTAGTCACAAGTACTTACCCGTGAAAGTATATACCTAAGGACTGCAAGTTTTATCTTAAACATGCGTATGATATAAAAAGCTGTTTAGCTATACTTACCTTGAAACTGCATGCTTCATCATGCTTGAGAATTTGAAAACTACGTAGTATTATCTGATATAGACTATTAAACCGCATTGCAAGAATTCCTCACCTGTTAAATTTATTTATACACATTTAATTATAATAATTCCTCTCCATCATTAGCATCAGCGGTATCTAATTGCTGTCGAAGAATCCACATTTGAGTAAAACGCCGCAGCTCGAATACCCACTGGTCTGTGGCATTCGATGATTCCATTCGACTTGCTTTTCATTAGGTATCCAATCAGTATACAGCGTAACTAAAGTGCGATTCGTCACGAAGGATTAAAGTTAACCCGCTCACCATCCCACACGGGGTCAAGGTCAGCTAAAAACACTCCGAGAGGACAGGATCCGATGCCTATAAACACTGGTTGTAAATTACATCATTTGATTGGTTCCAATCAACTATGGTCTCGATTAAAAAATATATTCGAGATTCTCGCCTGGAATTATAAACCTTACACGGTTAATTTCAGTCGACACTTCACTATTTTTTTTTCATTAGTTATCGATGTGTGTAATGTGTTAACATGGCGTGTTATCTCCATTCTGAAATTCCAATATACCATTGTTAATTGAATCAGTAATCTGAAGTAGAACAAATGAATAGATTGTATCTTTCGGCGTGAAAATTGAAGTTATTATTGCATTGGTGAAGAATTTTATTCTAAATCTAAAACTTTTAGATATGCGGTCGAAGTTTTTATACCTGCCCAAATAATAAAACCGAATAAACGATAAATGTACTATATCAAAGCTGTATTCACGCATTCCCGTGTCTGAAAACCCCATTTAATACCTATCTTTGCTAAAACACCATACTGTAAATACATTTGAAAAATATTGTAAGGTATGCAAATGTATCACCGATCGGTGTATTCACTCCATTCATAATAGACAAAACGAAATTCTAAAGTAAAAGTTATAAAACAAAAACCTAATAAGTATTGCTTATAGAAATGCAGTTCATTAATTATCTTGTTTTATTTTTACACATGTAACTCATGAATTATTTGAGCTAGTCTTTAGTGTTTAAACATACGATACGTATGAAGGTAGCTTTATCCCACAAAAGATCATAGCCTTTATGCTATAAAAAAGATAATTAGCAGCAAATTAGCAGTTTACGCTAGCCATCCGTTACAAGTTTTGTTCATTATATCGGTGCGGCTGCCTGCCGTTACAGTGTAATTTTTACTTCAGTCTTACACAAACATAAAAGTTGTAACGACCGACCAGCAGGTCTATTCATCCCATGTGTTCTAACCATAGCAACCAGTAATTACATATAACAATGAAGCACAGAAAACAACGGAAGTGATGGAAGTGCTAATTCGAAAAATATAAACCGCAGTTCACATGATGAGCACAAAGACGTCCCTCATATTGAGCGACGAAATGACTACTAAGGCCCTACAATTAGTGTACGAAGTAAAATGGCTGACCAGTCAACCACTATTCTTCGAGCTACCAACCCCGCCTGTGGAAGCGTACGAGGTCCTTGAAAGGGTGCCAATTTACTGACAAGCACAGGTCAAGTTTATCTGGACATTTGCCCTCCTCCGAGTTACACGATATGCGTGTGTGTTAATTTAATTTTCTACTTGCTATAATTGCTATTAGGCCGGGGGCATACAAGCGAGGGCTCGACACGACATGACATACTCGAGTTGTCTTTACATACGTCGATTTGAATTGCATGTTTGCGCTGGACAGTCGACCCACGCCCCACTATTGCATACATAGGATTACTCCTGCATGCATTATGTCTGTTAGAAAATTAGTGCAGCAGTGTAGGCAACTTAACTTGACGGCCTCACCGATCTGGGAGGTAAAGTTTAAATGATAAAGGTATCCGTAGCGGGGCGCCTCGTGGCTTTGTATGCACCGCTTGCATTTGTCATGTTAACACTGAACGTGTGAAGAGCCCTTATTAATGACGAACAGATTACGCCGGCTCAAGCCGCCAGCATTGTGCCATTGTGAGCCCGTACCGCTGGGCTCACATTGAAAAGCATTTTTTCATCTATTTGCTTTGGGTTTCATTCAAATAATAGGATTTTCGGCTTGTGAAGGTAATAAAGTAGAAAAAAATCTTTTGAGTAAGCAGGTAGGCAAGGTAAATCGAGCACCGAAAGTCAAACATGTTAAATTCGGATTAGTCTGACGCAACTGATCTTTAATCGCATTTATATATTTTTTGTATCACCATAAAAGCAAATAAGCTAATAGAATAAATAAAAGAGAAGCGTTCATTGAAAGCTATAGATACAATATGATGTTGTCAGATCATGGTTGAAGTACCTACCAGACAAAGTACAAAAGAAGTGATCTATATCATGAGATAACCTTAGACTAAGATAACCATATATTTGACTTATACCTACCCAGTACTTCTTAAAAGGAATTAATGCTTATACCTGCTGGTCAATTCGCACAAATGTCATAAAAGATATTCTCGTAACATAGTTTTCAACATCTAAGTTCTAACATTGAAGACGTGGTTCAACAAAACTGCTGTTTATTTTGATCGTATAAAAAAAATTAACAACCAATTATAGCTAAAAGCCTATAACGACCGTGTATGTGCAGGAGACCTTTTAATCCGTCAGCCGCTATTACTTTAGAATAACCAGCAAAGTAATTAAAAGCAAGGACTATAAAAAATAATAGTCAAGCTGGCTGACTCTCATCCTCTTGGAGTCATCAAAAATACAATTGCTTTACCAGTACGCCCATCTACAGACCGTCTTAATATAGTGAAGTACCTATCTAAGTGTATTTGTTATCCAACTTCAAAAAGGAGGAGGTTCACAATTCGAACTGTAGATATATTTTGTGGTATGTAGAACGTAAACCAACAATTGCGATTACAAGAACTCGATTTCTAGGAAGCATCACCTGTGACCACGGTTAGCACAAATCAACTAAGTACTAGTAGGGTCATCAATCACAAAAATCAATCGTGTGTCGCACTTTAGCTGTGACATACCTACGTTTCTACAAATTATAATCATACAAAGCGTAAAACAAGATTATAAGTCATTCTATGTTTATTTGTGCGTGTCTTTTTTTTTCTTTAACACTGTCTAGCTTTTGTATAATGCTAAACATATTTAGATATATATGGTTAATTTCAATATCTAAGTAAATCTTTAATTAATACTAATGCCTCCTAATTGTCCCATAGACGCTATTATTACTGCTACATCAAACTGGCCTATGTTCAGTTTGTATGACTATAACAGGCAAACCCGATATATAATTGAATTGTTTGTATGTAATAATATGCGACTGTTTTCTACTAATAAACCGTTCATTTATGAGGCTTTCAAGGAGCAATTACCTGCGGGGGTCTATCCCGAGCCGCGAGGTGTAATGCAATAAACTCATAAACTGCTGTCCGATGCACAGGTGTGTGAAACCATTTATAATTCCCAGATAATCAAGACTGTTTTAATTTACAAATCGTCCACTGCCTGTTTATTGGGACGGGTAATAAAACAGATGTTAGTTACAACAGCAATGAATGTCGACCAACTACTATTGAGTTCGATTCGGGATGTTGTGAAGTTTCCTTTTTTCTTCACACAGAAGTTTTGTGGTATCGTTTACAAATTTATTGTACTTAATTCTGGGAACATTGTGTCGTGCGCACTCATTGAGTTTTGTTGTAAAATACCCCAATTATATAGTAAAACCTTTTGTGATTTGGGTTGAATGAACCATTTTAGAAGCAGCCGAAATTAGAATAAGCAGATTCGTTTTGTGAGCCGCGTCTTTGAGTATGCTTCTTGATTTTATGATGAATTGTTCTCATTTCGGTTTATATTACTATAATAGTGGTTCACTTTTTCATTGAAGTAGATTCGTAGATTGCATCATTATTTAGTTAATTGGGTTAAGTATTACCTATTTTTACATCTGTGACTTCCATATATTTTGTGAGTGTCATTTTATTTTAAGTATCGTACTACACTTATGGACATTTATTTAAAACCTGTTATTTTGATATTACAAACAGACACTTCAATTTTATTTATTTGTATAGAAGACCTTACACTGACTTTCAGGTGAGCTTGGACCTCAAGAATGTTATTAGTCTATCATGAATAAAAAAAAAGTAGGGCAATATACACTAATATATGCATAACATCGAGTCATTATAAATATGTGTCATAGTATTTTTTCTTCCACACATTTATCAAAATATTATAGGATGTTACAACTGAATTATTTGTGCTTAAGTTTACTAGACGAACTTACCTCCATACACCCAATATCAATAACATTTACTGGCACAAATAACCAGTGATTACATACGAATAATTTACTATACTGAAAACAATGTCTCGTTTAACTCCTCGGAACGTGCAAGAGGCGTATAAAAGGTCGTAGGGAGATATATTAATGCAGCGTGAAAATAAAGAGCACAGCGTTTACTGACACGAGTACGCATCGAAACCATAGCTATATTATTAACTAGATAAGAATGAGAAGAGATGTAGGTATTCCTTTGCAGAATTGGTATGGCTGGATTAGTCTCGATCCTATGGGTCACTAAGACAAAATAAATAATTAAAATAAATATTAATTAATGCCTTAACAATAGAACTTAAAAAACTATGTTAGTAAGCTGAAAAAATATTTTTGTGTAATAATTCAAAATGGACAAAATTTTTGCGTCTTTGGGGCCGTGGAACATCATCCTGTGCTGTATCACAGCACAGTCCAGGTTAAGCCTTGCAACATTATTCAGGAGGCTGTTGGAGCTGCCCCGTACCCGGTTGATCAGGAATGCAATGCGACTCCGTATAATTGTTGCTAATCTATCAACACCAGTTTTTGCAAACATTCCTGGTGCACTACGGTAACGTGGCAGCCCCATCAACATTCTGAATGCATTAGAAACTTGGCTTGTAGCATTTACTCTGCTCACATGTCACTTATATATTGTAGAAGATCTGCTGGTCCCTTTATCATAAAGCTGAAAGCATGAAAGCTCCAGCACGTAAAGTACTATACTTTACGTGCTGGAGCTTTCAGGCTTAAAATATTTGTTGAAGTCATATTCAAGAAAAAAAAGTTGTACTTAGTCAATTGCATGATTACTGAAGTTTTTATCATTGTATGGAACTGGAGTATGCTAATGTCTATGAGTATGAGTACCTACTTATTAACTATCAATCTGGCACAGATTCAGAGAACAATTTTATTAATTGGGATGTTAATTAAAAAAATTGCTTTTTGCTGTCGTGGTTGTGTTAGTATATTTATACGAGGCATGAAAAAACATTTGATGAGGACGTCAAGCTGAGGGATTGTAGCACTATCATGTATCACGTAAAGTATAGTACTTTACGTGCTGGAGCTTTCAGGCTTAAAATATTTGTTGAAGTCATATTCAAGAAAAAAAAGTTGTACTTAGTCAATTGCATGATTACTGAAGTTTTTATCATTGTATGGAACTGGAGTATGCTAATGTCTATGAGTATGAGTACCTACTTATTAACTATCAATCTGGCACAGATTCAGAGAACAATTTTATTAATTGGGATGTTAATTAATAAAATTGCTTTTTGCTGTCGTGGTTGTGTTAGTATATTTACGAGGCATGAAAAAACATTTGATGAGGCCGTCAAACTGAGGGATTGTAGCACTATATCGGTGTATGTATAGTGATCTCCTGAGATTTTACTTTTAGCTTACTATCACGCAAGGTCATGTTGACGTGTCCAATATAAAAGATATGGCAAAGAGACATATCATAATTTTCATCCCGAGAATAGGTTCTTGTTGGACTCAGCAGTATTTGACGCGAGCGGAGCCACAGCCAACAGCTAGCTTGTATAAAAATTTGAAAGATTATCTGGTAACGTTCGGTCACTTAATCTCATGACTAACATTCTCGTTAACCCATTATCATCTATTACTGTGTGCCTAAAACAATTTTTATTTAGTAATAATAAATCTGTGATCATAACACAAACGAATCTAGTATTTCGTGATCGGGGCGTGTCCGTTGCGTATTAATGTACCCGCCGCGCCGTACGATAAGCATCACGCGGCTTTGTGTTGCACCGGCACATTGTGCGCCCGCGCCGCCGCGAGAAAAGTAATTCTTAATAGACAATAAGGCGGCGTTTAGCGCTTTTATTTATGTAACACAATGCTACGGTTTGCAAGAGATATATGGATCGGTTATCGAACAACATTCGACCACTTAGTAAACTCGCCAAATGACTTAGGCTTTTATCAAAGCTTTTAATAAAAATTGATGCGGAGGTATTTTATAAACATTTAGAAGATTGAGTAAAATGTTTTATACAATTGCTGGTTATGAATGAGTAATTTTAGAGGATCGTTTGGACCCTTGTGAAGATATATTCAATGATTTCAATGATTATACATCGTCGGTGCGTTTAAATACAAGAAAAAATGAACTTGGCGGTTATGGAATATTTGCTTATCTTATCTTAATATATATAAATCTCGTGTCACAATGTTTGTCCTCAATGGACTGCTAAACCACTTAACCGATTATCTTAATATATATAAATCTCGTGTCACAATGTTTGTCCTCAATGGACTCCTAAACCACTTAACCGATTATAATAAAATTCGCACACCATGTGCAGTTCGATCCAACTTGAGAGATAGGATAGTTTTTGAAACGGATTTCGACATCCACGCGGGCGGAGCCGCGGGCTACAGCTAGTTAACTTATATAGGACAGAATATAATGAATTATTTAGAAGCGACTCTTTCAAGTTCAAGATTTTCACCTTAGTCCGCACTCCTATTTTATCTACTCTATCCAATCCACTTCGCTCGGACTTCGACATCCCGGGCAGTAAGATTTGTATTACTACCATTTAAACTAAGACAAGTATCTACCTACTATTATAAATGCAACTGAACAGTAGGTACCTAACTCTATCAATCTGTTTACCTTCCTTTTCAATCATGGACGGCTGAAACACTTTTCTTGTCAATAACAACACAACACTTTTCATTTCGGCAAACAGCACTTTCCCGCGAGTGAAGCGGTCGTCAGTAACGAGTAGTTATAACAACAGCCTGTATACAATAGACAGGTATATGTATATTTCTTCCAAACCGCCGATAATACCCAGTAGTCGGGTATCTACCTCATACATATCGTATGTATATGGTGTGTATAAATTAGTCGGTGAAGTGCCGCTCGCTAATTGCACCACAACACAAATATTTAATAACAATCCCAGATCCTCCGAGATGACCACTTATCTGTTCAATTGGAACAACGAAATTAATAGAGTAGCTTTACTTTTTTTATTTGAAAATAATGAAATCTAAAATTCCACAACTGTCACCTATTTAGTACCTACAAGGCATGTTTATTTTATCTTAAACACGTCACTTATGTAGGTATACCTACGTCATGTACATGTTCTAGGTACAAAGAAATAATAAAAATAGTTTGATCCAAGAATCATTAAGTTTGGTTTAAAAAGTGATCTTACTAGGTACCTACATTCTAAGCGTGGTTTAATTCGAGTACTTACATTTTAGGTGTGGTTTATCCCGGGTAACTTTAACCGAGACATAAGTACCTATATAATAATAGAATAATTTTACTGATTTATTTCTGGACAAGTTTTTGTACAACAGTTTTTTGTTCACCCTTGACATTTAACTTAAGGTTTCTATAGGTAACGACAGAAGCAAATAGTCATGACGGTGTACCTACCTATATTTAGATTCCTATTCATATTAAACCCAAATTTTGAAGCAATAATGCGACTCCATGAATGTGTCTGTTCAAATTATCGCTGCACGATTGTTAAACATTATTACGTCGGGTGTTGTTTAATAGAAACAAAAATATCTGGCGGCGCGCCTCGTGTTTGATCTCGAGGTGTTCGCCCGTCGAGCGCGATTAGCCCTCTCTCAACGTATAATCAAATGTGCCTCGGGCTACCTTCACCACGGTCATAAAACATACCCAAAACTAATGTAGCCAGTACACTGCTTGCTAAGTTCAATAAACCTCCAATATGTTTAGGAAAAACTTGAAATGTATGATGAACAAGTCGATTTAGTTGAGAGATTGTTTTAAAAAAGCGGCCAGTTGTATTGAACAGCGGCCGGCTTCGGCGGACGAAGCCTCTCATTTGGCCGCCATTTGTCGGCCATTTCGGTGCACCGATCATAAATGGAGCCTGCTCCGGGTCACGTTAGCGTCTCAGGAGAAAACGTGAAAAATCACACTTCGACGCGTGAAATTACTATCGATATACAACCCGGTTTGTCTTTACATAATTCAGGTTTTAACAAGATGCCGTTTTGCAATAGTCCTCGAATGAGATTAGTTTTTGATGATATGAAATGTTATTCCCAATGGGAAGTGAATATGACTTACTTTAAATTTACTTTTCAAAAATCTTGAAAGACAAAAAATGGGAGGACCTCAGACTAGAAGAATAATTATTATTCTTATTCTTTTAGTCTGAGGGGAGGACGTCGTAAATGTGAAAAATTAACAAAAATTAGGTTGACTTTTGTATAAAAATATTAGTTGGGATCAAAGATTAGGCAATGCTACTCTTTGCCCCTTTGGTAACCATGATTTAACAAAAGCTTAGGTTTGTTCAACCCCAAAGCAATGAAAAGTTATGATTTAGATCTAGTTTTGTTGTGAGTCCGCGTTTGAAAGTTGCCTTCCTTATGTGTGGTTAAGATGTAGGTAAAACGCATTTAGCCCACTGAATTTGTGGTGACGATGACGTCTGGGTTGTGACGTGTACCTATTCATTGTAACTCCGACAGCCTGCACCAAAGATTCATCCGTCAATGAGCAGTTGTACCGGCTTGAAGGTGAAGTTGACCTGGAGTCCGAATATTGGAAGAAATTTAAAGAAGTTAGTACTTACAGATATAAAAGTAAGGGCCGAAGCTAGCAACAGAATCATGGGCTGCCTACCACAAACTTTCAATTACTAGTTTTCATTATACTTATGATATACTGCGACATTGCCTTTACATGGATAAGAGTTCAGTGTAATCAGTGCTTCTCCGTGACGCGGCATCATTTGCCAAGCTATCATAAGCCCTAGTTAACCCACGCTCCGGGCACATCGTACGTCAGACGGGACGAACGAGGCTCTCACAAAAATTACATACCGCGGTACAAGGTCTTGGCGGCCAAGTACTTTTGGATTTATTTATTTCACTTAAAGTGCATCGTAAACGTTGAAAGCGGTGTTCCCTGAAGACGGACGACTTAAGACGCTATACGTACCATGCCGCAAATTTCATTGGTAGAATATAAATGAATTTACCAAGAAGTGTAAAATTATTTAACTCTTATTAACGTTTAGTTAAGGACCTATTAGGTGGGCAGTTATTTATTAACGGGCCGTCTATTTAATACTAGAAAGCAATTTGGATTATCAAAGTATTCTGATAGTGTAAGATTGTAAAGTCAAAGCCATCCTCTACTAATCTATACTCTAACGGTAGTGAACCTATTACTGAAGTAGCTCGGAGAAGTGAACATCTAAGATGGGATTTGAACTCGCGACCAGTCTCTTACAGGAGGAATACTTTAACCAACTGAGCTACCGGGAAACATCATAGATATCCGAGATTTGCCAATTCACTTTTTCGAGTTAAATCCACAGGAAAAGTTAGTATAGGTACCTACCTACCTACTGACTGTTTCAAAATTTAATTCATGTAGGTAGAATTGTTATTAAAGTTAGCAGATAGGTAGGTACGTAGCCATTACCGATGTGTTCCTATCGTGGCGTAGCAATAAGCTATGTAGGTAGGTACTATTGAAGGCCTACAGTTTCACATTGCAGAGCACTGGGACTGTAATACAAAAGATTGCAATTAACACATGGAGCCCAAATAGATAATTAATATATACTCATTGTTAAATTAAGAAAACTGTAGGTATGCGAAGGATATTTTTAAATATTACCAAAACACGTTCCTCGTCCTTAGCCGTAATGAAACAAGAAAGCAAACCACCATAATACTATAAGTTACCGTAATTACTAAAGGAAAGATAATTTCAGTTTTGAGATGTGCCGGCGCATAGCGAGCCTTCGCAGACGTGTCGGCGCAGCCAGAAAGAGATGAAGCATGTAAGTAAGACAAGGACGCGACACTCGAAAATTATACCCTCTTCGTCTTTTTCTTTAGTGCAATTAAAGCAGCCGATGATTGTAGAAATTACGGCCTGTTTGTTTGTGATCTTATTAGTTTAGAGTTGTAGAAACCGGTATTAATTGGTATCAACGTACCATAGTTATGTTATAACTACGCTACGCTTGGCTTTGACCACAGTTTCACTCACGTAAGCCAAGTAACATTGGTATTAACTTCATCATCTTCTTGTTTTCCCTCTTGCTTACTCTTTCTTTCCACAATTAGGTTTAGTTGGTTTTCCAGGAGCGATTTCTGTTAGAGGTTGGAAGGTTTTCAAACTCCAATGAGAATTAAGTCTACGGCAGAGTCTCGTCCATCAGTCAACCTGTGAATCGATTTGTAGGTGATGTTAGCTTGGGCCTCGAAGATCTTCGTGGTTTACCATACTTATCCTTAACTTAGAAAACATTTTTCTCGTGAAAACCTACTAATATATCTATATATCTACATATCACACATAAAACCGAGACGAACACAAATATCATATTAATATTTGCACTAAGCAGGACTCGAACCCGCGGGAGATTGTGCAATCTCGGTAGAGGCACTACACCACACCTGATGTCATATAATATTTATAATGTTATAGTAGGTAATTACAAAATATACCTACAGATTATAGAATAGAATATTCACAGAAATTCACACCAACATTTTCGTTATAAAATAACCTTTGAATAAAAATAATTTAATGCATTTTAACTTCAAGTCTTATCCTGGGACCTAAAGATATATTTTTCTCTTTATTAAACATTTAACTTATGAAGCCCTTACTTTTAATTATAAATAAAGAATTTTATTATAGAATCGCGTAACATTGACCTCAGAGTTGCTTTTTTATTATCATAAGAGTGCTATAATGTAGCGATAAGTGCTGCTGTAGACATTTTTTTTAAATAAAACAACACTATTTATTTCCAGTTTATATGAATTTACATTAGGCCTTGCATAAAACCTCATTTTTATAACCGCCATATATAAATGGAAATTAAATATGCATTAAACTGTTGCTATTTGCTTGTACACTCTCGCGATATACCTACCTACCTATCTACTTACTTAATATCTAACCTAACCTAACCTGTATTTTTCCTACTCTATATTGTCTACCCTGTATTGTATACTCTTTTTTGAAAATAAGATTATTATTTCTTTATTTATTTAACTACATAAAATGCTAGTTTTAAATATATATATCTATGCTGATAAATGGACGAAGAAGGATTTCCTCTTCGGGTTGTAGTTCAGACGGTACTTGCTACCGCAGAAGTAAAGATAAGTAACTAATATACGTATAGGTACCTAGATGATACGTTAAAAACAGTTAAAAATAAAATATTTTATATGAATCATCCATAAGATGCATTTTTCTTATTATTATCGTTTTATAATAATAATAATATAAATATACATACTTATTATTAGTTTAAGAAGTATTTTATTCTTAACGTACCTATCTAACGGGGATTTTTGAACTTTTACTTCCAATAGTATTTATCATGATAGGGATTAGTGAAATTTTTAGTTCCTTAATTCCCACTAAATTTTTTTTTTTGCGTCAACAGAGAATAGTGAACGAAAAGTCCAATAATCCCCATCAACGGGGATTGTCAACGGGGAATAGTGGAATAAGCCCTAAAATCAAGAGACAGAGTAAGTACCTAGGAGATCAGCTCTAGCAGACTTTAGACCAGACCAATTTCCATGAAAGGAAATTTACGAAAATTTACTCAAAAAGTTGGAACACTGTTACCGCCGAACACGAACAATTTGATATAGTTTTTGAAAAAATTTTGTTAGGATAATCACCTCTATACATTAACCGGATTGCTCGCAACAGTCGCAACCCGCCCCACATTTACCATGAGCTAATGAGCGCTCACTTGACGTGATGGATGAGCGCCAAGCACCCAAATTTGTTTGATTAGCCGTACCTACGCTTCACCAGCGCGAGTTCGACGTAGAATCTTATACATTGTGATGAGAGGCACATTTAGATGTAGGAGAAATAAATTGGAGAATTACCGTAGCGCAAATAGAATTAGATGTCTATGAGAAATAACGAAATATGTTGGTTACATTTTCTTTTTATAGTCAAATAGGCTCGTGTTTGACCACGTAAGTACCTACACATATCAACATAATCAGTTTCAATTAGGTACTCACAACAGATGAGTAGAGACGACTGCGACTGGCGACGAGAACATACCTACCTACCTACCTATTTATCCTTAACTTCAACATGTAACACCAATTATCATAACTCTCTGCTGAAATGAATACACACCACTAACTGGTGAAAAGGTAATAAAAATAATTTCATAATAGCTACGTACTTACGCAGACATAAATAAACAGTGAAGAAATTACTAATAAATAATAATAATGACCCATGTGAATTACTTTCTATTTTCTTTGAATCTGAGTGTGTTTCTCTCTCATTTTTTGATATAGGACACGGACACGTCAAAATGACTTTACCTCGCCTAATGGTAAGCTAAAGGCAAAGTCTCAGGACTGGGGTCACCACCACATACACCGGTAGTGCTACAGTGGCGGCTCTCTGCTTGACGGCCTCAAAATATTATTTTTTTCAAAATAGTCTTAAATGTCTTCAAAGCCAAAATATTTGCACTATACCTAATCATAGCGATTGTAACATCATGCCACATGCCGCGCCTAGCCAAGCCGAGCCAACGCCGAGCCAATGCCATGCCAATGCCAAGCCAATGCCAAGCCACGACAGTTCAGCGCCGGAACTGTCAGCCATGCCGCCTTAATCGTACATGACGTCACGTCCAACTGTCAAAACAGTTAATAAATACCCTGCTCCGCTCATTTTAGCATTCATTCTGAACGTGCTCTAAGTTAAGTCGAAACTCTGTCCGACCGCTTAAAAATATATTTAATAAATAGTTTGATTATTTGAGATTGCATACACGTTATTATTACCCTTCCGTTTCACTCAGAAGTGGTATGAAACGTCATCGCCCCTACGAATTCGATGGCCGTGGGGTCCGGCCGCCTGGGTGGAGCGAGCCGGAACAAGACCGCACTAGCCAAGATGAAGATTGTACCAGCCAAGATGAAGACTACCCGCCACCACCCGCTAGAAAACTACTCAAAAACTTGTTAGAAGTTGAGGTCGGCAGGGCAATACACGAACTCAATGAAGAAGCCTTGCCTCTAAACCATTTCAAAGGCCATCGCGCAGCCTCTCTCATCCCAGAATTTGACCCCGAAGGAGAAGACTGCACTGTATCGACCTGGTTGAAGAAAATCGACCAACTGGGTGATATACATGGCTGGAACGACAAGGTAAAATCGTTTCATCTTCAAGATAAACTTCGTGGCCAGGCCCGTAAATGGTACATTCGACTCGATGAATACAATTATTCATGGGACGAGTGGAAACGCATGCTAATTAGAGCTTTTCCTAAACATCGTGACTACAGTGCATTACTTGATGAAATGATGAACAGAAAGAAACTGTCGAGCGAAACAATGACAAAATATTACCAAGATAAGATCGCCATGTGCTTTCGTTGCAATCTATCTGACGCAGCTAGCGTTTCGTGCATAATCAGAGGCTTACCATTTTCATTACAAGCAAACGCTCGTGCATTCCAATGTCAACGCCCAGACGAACTGTACGAGTCTTTTCTATGCGCCGTCGATGATTATCGTTCACCGACTATTGAAGTACGTGACAAACCGCAAAAGGACGCTAAACAGCTGCCAAACCCAGATAAGAAAGTGAACCCCGAAATTGATCCCTGTCCACGTTGTAAGAAGACGGGCCACATCCTACGAAATTGTTCTTTACCCGACCAACGGATTTGTTATAAGTGTGGGCAAAAAGGTCACATTGCTACTCGCTGTTCTAGCTCTTCAACAACCCGTACGAAGCCTACCGAAACCAACGACATCAGAGAAATCAAGCTTGTCCAAAATTACAACGAGATTTACAAAAAGGTCGTGAGGGTAAACGGGATTTTTATATTATATATTTTTTTATAATACTCACATTGTCAGTACCTTGGCGCTAGATATTAAACCTACGAGAACCATCCTAAAAGGTTTTTCTGGAGGACTACTTACAAGCCACGGCGAAGTAGAATTTGACCTAAAAATTGATAACATTCAGATGAAATGTACCGCACACGTGACAGAACTGGATATGCAAGATATCCATCTGTTGATTGGTCAGCCTGTTATCAATGCCGATCACATATCCCTCGTGGTGACCAACCAGACTGCTACACTAATATCGGATCCTAACCCTTTTTCAGAATGTGAGGTAGTTGAAGAAAATTCAAAATTTAGGGTGGTCACATCAAGCAGCGAATCTTTACCACCTGGTGCCTCTATCATCAGAGTTAAGGTCATAGGCAATGTTCCAGAAAATAATGTCTGCACAGCACCGCGCCACTACGAACTACAAGGGGTTTCCTACTCCTTACCAGCTACATTACTTCGAGGCGGTGAGGGTTACATGAAGGTGATCAACACTGGTAACACGAGCGTCGCCTGGGAAGCCGGCCAGGTTCTCACGAGAGCGGAGAGCTGCGAAGACTCAGCCAAGCCAAACCGGGTGAGTCCAGCCAAGCCATTATTATTATTGTCTAAGTCAGCCAATATGTTGCCAAATAAGCCAAAGCATTTAGAGCCTGTTCCATGTGTTCCTACCACTCCATCTGCCTCTGTCTTAATCACGAACCAAATCACTAATAATAATAATAGCATAGGTGGGGTCCCTATAACAGAAATCAGAATAGGAAGTTTAAATAAAAACGAACATGATATTTTAATACATTTATTGTTACAATATAAACACACATTTGCAATTAACACAAAAGATCTCGGTTGCACTAACCTGCTACACATGAAAATAAAACTTACCAGTCAGCAGCCAATTTATCGTCAACCTTACAGATTATCACACACAGAGCAACAAATAGTCAATTCAAAGGTCCGTGAATTGTTAGATGCCGGTATTATAAAAGAATCTGAGTCGGAATACGCTTCTCCGGTTATCCTAGTAAAGAAAAAGAACGGCGACAGCCGGTTATGTGTTGATTATCGTGCCCTTAACTCAATCACTGTAAAGGATAGGTACCCGCTACCAAATATTGATGATCAACTTTCAAAACTAGCCGGTAAGAAGTATTTTACAAGCCTCGATATGGCTCAAGGTTATCACCAACTATTAATCGCACCAGAAGACTCACACAAAACTGGTTTTATTACATCACAGGGCCATTATCAGTATTTACGCGTCCCCTTTGGTTTAGCTAATGCCCCCTCCGTATTCATGCGATTGGTCAGTAAAATTGTCGATTCAATCCGTTATACTCAAACTTCACAACATAACAATTCAACCAATGAAATTCTAGCCTTCTTAGACGATTTATTACTACCCTCAGTAGATTTTGATTCTGGTATAAAAATGTTAGAATCTGTGTTGCATAAGTTTGAATCGGAAAACCTAAAGTTGAATATGAAAAAGTGCTCATTTTTACAAAACAAAGTTACCTATTTAGGACATGAAATTTCCCTAGAGGGTATACAACCGGCAGAGCTTAAGTTAAGTGCAGTTTCACATTTCCCGGCACCGAAAAATGTACACGAAGTGCGTCAGTTTGTGGGACTTTGTAGTTATTTCCGAAAATTTATACATAACTTCGCTGTTATAGCTCGCCCTTTAACCGAATTAACTAAGAAAAATGTACCATGGATATGGAATGATGAGCAAGTCCATAGTTTTGGTGAGTTAAAGAAATGTTTGTGCTCTAAACCAGTGTTAGCTTTATATGACCCTACATTAAACATAGAAATACATACCGACGCATGTAAACTAGGCATAGCGGGTATATTGTTACAAGAACAGTCTGACGGTACCCTGCGCCCTGTTATATATTTTAGCCGTGTGACGTCGAAGGAAGAAACAATGTATCATAGCTATGAGCTTGAAACATTGGCAGTGGTAGAATCGTTGCGTAAATTTCGGGTGTATGTTGTGGGTAAACACGTAAAGGTAGTGACAGACTGCACCGCTGTTCGCGCCACTCTTACAAAACGTGATATTATACCTCGCATTGCGAGATGGTGGTTGTTAATACAAGATTACGACATTAGTGTAGAATATAGACCCGGTGATCGAATGAAACATGTTGACGCGCTGAGTAGGAATCCAATTGACGCGGTAAATATTAATCGGTTAGAAGTTTCTGATTGGTTTTTTACGATTCAATATCAGGATGACAAGTTGAAAAATATTATCGAACAATTAAAAAACGGGTCAGCTGGACGTGACATAGTGAATAATTATGTGTTGTTAGAGAATAGGTTATACAGAAAGACACTCAGTGGTAATAGACTTGTGGTTCCAGATGCAGCTAGATGGAAAATAGTTCAAATGCATCATGACGAAATAGGGCATGTAGGCTTGAAACGGTGCTCAGATTTGATTAAGCGTGATTATTGGTTCTCTAAAATGACACGATTTATTAAGAAGTACGTAACATCTTGTTTAAGTTGTGCTTATGGGAAGGGAGAATATGGTAAAAGAGAAGGCAAGTTACATCCTATCCCAAAACCTACTGAACCTTTTAGAATGATACATGTCGATCATTTAGGCCCATTCTGTAGGACCAAGAAAGGTTATGAATACATGTTGGTTATAACAGATGCATTTTCAAAATTTGTAATCGCGGAGCCTTCCCGTACAGTTAATTCAGTAGAAACAATTAGATTACTCAAAAGGATATTCGCTTTATTTGGTTACCCGGATAGAATTGTAACTGACCATGGAAAGGCTTTTACTAGTAGGTATTTTAAGAAATTTGCGATTGATAAACAATTCAGACATACATTGTGTGCAATTGCGTGCCCGCGTGCCAATGGCCAAGTAGAACGCACTAATCGTACTATACTGAATGCCCTACGCACCACTGACCCTAGTGAGGCAGCTAATAACTGGTCTAACTGTCTACCTGATGTAATTTGGGGTATAAATAATACTGTAAATGATACTACTAATTTGAAGCCCTATGATTTGATGTTTGCACGTAATGGTAGGCCAGTATGCGACGTAGCCATCCCGGATCGCGTACCCGAATCGACACAGTCCAAGCGGACCAAAGCTAGCGCACGTATAAATAAAGCTAGCGCTAAGATGAAACGTAACTTTGATAAACGTCGTAAAAATTGTCACATTTATAAAAAAGGGGATCTGGTTTTATGGAGGCAGGCACCTACTAGTAGTGCTGCTAAGGTTAAAACAAAGCTAGATGACTTGTATTCAGGCCCCTACATAATAATTAGAGTTATAGGCAATGACAGATACAGGATCAGGAGTATAAAGGGCTTAAGGGGTTACAAGAACTTTACGGGACTAGTCTGTGCAGATTCTCTGCGACCCTATCGCAGCGTTGCTCCTGTATCTGACAGTGCCAGCAGCTCTGATGAACAATTAGAGACTGATGACCTTATTGATCTTCTGGAAAGCTAATCAACATTGTGTTCCCCATTGCGGGAGCAATTGTTACAGGATGGCCGACTGTAACATCATGCCACATGCCGCGCCTAGCCAAGCCGAGCCAACGCCGAGCCAATGCCATGCCAATGCCAAGCCAATGCCAAGCCACGACAGTTCAGCGCCGGAACTGTCAGCCATGCCGCCTTAATCGTACATGACGTCACGTCCAACTGTCAAAACAGTTAATAAATACCCTGCTCCGCTCATTTTAGCATTCATTCTGAACGTGCTCTAAGTTAAGTCGAAACTCTGTCCGACCGCTTAAAAATATATTTAATAAATAGTTTGATTATTTGAGATTGCATACACGTTATTATTACCCTTCCGTTTCACGATAGTAACGAACATTCGGCTTTAAATCATTACAGCGCCATCTGTTACAGAGTAGACACATTAAACTGAGTTCCTTATTTCTGGCAAGATTATAATATACCGTAGTAAACGTAATATGAGTTCACAACAATTAATAAATCGTAAACGGCAAAAACGTTTCCGTTAAATTAAATTACATTCCATTTACAATGTTGTACAACAGTGAATTACAATCAATTTGCCACGTTGCGTTTATTCACCCCTTTTGGCATTGTGGCTGCCGGCAGCCCCTGTACCCTGCACAACAGAGACAATATGGTGTGACGCTGAGTTTGCGTCACGCCGACTTCTCGACGACCTAAACTCATAATCGAGGGGGACGAACTACGTTTGTCATCCTACCCTGCGAAATTTCACTGAAACGAATACAAACTCTAACTCCATTGAAAAAAGTGACATTTCGATTAGCACTCTTTCTGCAAGCATCATAAATTTTATAGCATTTTAATACAGCCATAACAACACAACAATAATAGGGTAAATGTTTTGGTAAGCCATAAATAAATTGAATTACGTCCCGCTGAGAGAAGACAAATTCGGCGACACAATTTCGTGTCGCCGCAATAATTTGACGTCAAAAAGATGTACCTAATTACGTTACACTATTTTGAAAAATAAAGAAATTGAAATTGAAATTGAAATAATAAAACACATTTTTGACAACATACTGCAAAAGGACGGTTAAAAAATATTTTCGGTTGTTAATTTACTTTTGTTAACCATTAAAATGACAAATATTATCTATTTATTAGTTATATTGTTGATTGATGGTAGGTACAAGGTTAAACTTGCTACTCCTATTGAATCAAGTTATGTAGGTAGTATATTACTAATAGGAGGGTTTAAAAACACAATTTATAACCGATTTGAGAGACCCCACTTTAACGACCACAAATGTCAACTTGTGACAAATTTGACGTTTCTTAGATGTTGCCAGCTTGTTAAATATATAGTCTACTACCAAAACGCACAGAAAAATATAGTAAAGATCATACTATGGTAGATACCCTGACGTTATAATCTCAACTTCGGTTTCGTCCCTATTCACCCCTGCATTCCTATTCACCCCGTTTGACGGTACCTACTTACTTTTCACAATATTTATTTGCAATAAATTTGCAAATCACTCACACCTTTCTAGCTCCGGGGCAGACCGAACCAAATGCTTGCCATCTGCTTTTGTCCTTACACAAGTAGATATTTCAAAAACTTCCACCATAATTAAATTATAATATAAATCAGATTACTTTTAAGCCTAGATACTAATATTATAGACACGGGGACAAAATTCCATGCGGGCAAAGCGAAGCCGCGGGCAATAATTAGTAATTAATCAATAAATTGAAATGGCTGATTGATTATTGGTTTTTGTTTTGAAATACTGGGCATGAGTGTTAGGGCTGCTTAGAGGAGCAAAATTAAAATATTGCCCGCGACTCCACCCGCCTGAAATATAAATTCTATTCCGATAAAAATATATACCCCACCTTACAGGCTATATTCTATCTTTGTGCCAAAATAAACTAAGTACATCCAGTTTTTTGCATGAAAGAGTACCTACCTAACCTAACATTCATCCAGCCATACATAGGTACATTCGTGCATCCATTCATCCATACATACTCGTACATACCTACATACCCACTTATTTCACGTTTAAATATCAGGAGATAGGATGACTAAAAAACTTGAGTTCAATAATTGTGTTTGAACTTTTCGAGATCTAATAATACAGTCACTCATTAGGTACATTTATTACCTACTCAAACGGAAACTAAAAAGCATTTTCATTGAATATGCCAGTGCATTTGAGCGTACGACACAGGAGTGTCTGCCGTGCAGCCGTGAAGCACGACAGAAAACAATCGCAGTGGTTACTTGCCGCGGCTAATGGGCCATTACTCGGCCTTGCACGGTGCAGCACGCGAGCGCTTTAGATAACACACTAATTGACGACTTATTTCTATAAACTTTTAATTTAAAATATAAACAACATGTAATTACGTTATGTACCTACCTAAATCTAAAATTTTCACTTTTTGTCGCTACGAAAGCTACGAGCGTAGCGTTAGAGCATTCGACTGCTAACCTGGCTAATAATAAAACTTTTTAAAGTACCTAGCTTTTTTAACTATCCACATGCTATGCAATCCTGAAGCATTCAAAATTTAGAATGGAATTCAAATTTGAATTTTTTAGGTTGGTTCCGATTTGTTACCGATTTGAAACTTATGTAAAAAGTACCTACAGGAATGGGTTCAAGATATTAATTATATTAATTTGAACCCTTTTCTATATTGTCTAGTAAGTATTTTAAGTTAGTTGTAGTAAGGGTTGCAGGAATACTAGATACGTGCAAACCAGACTAACTTTCCAGAGCTTAGATAGTTGTAGGAGGTGGCGTGAAGATAGTAGTTCCATCGTTTCTAAAGTCATTCAGACTTTTCTAGTAAAGCAAATAAGTAGAAAAGTACTTAGAGGTACTTTTCTACTTATATGCAAAAGTTACACAATTACCTAACTGCTATTATGGCAACTGCATTTGCGTGATTTTTAATGTGAACAAGTAATCTTGAACGCGAATAAATAAAAAGCAGTAAAAAAGTTCCCAACTTATTAACATTCTCCAAGTTCTAAACTACCTTAAATTCAAGTTTCATTAAAAATATTATGATTATGGATATAAAAAATACCAACATTATAGGTATTTATCTTTATAAAACAACCATGGAAAGAAACTATAAAAAAGTTTAAGCATGTACTTATAGCTGAAACAATAAATCCATCAGATTTATGCGGGCCCCATAAATGTCTTGCTCCACGCAAGGAAAGTGTGAACTGTTGTTAGCGGTTATATCGCACAAACGTGGGATATTTATTTAAGAGCGGCGGGTAAGGCGGGAGCGGGAAAGCAAACTGTGCACTCACAAAGGCAATGGCCCAAAACTAATGTGGGATTGTGCCTATATTGTGTGGCCACCCGACACCTACGCTCTCCCTCTGCAAGTGCTAAGATGTGGTGACTGACTAGAAAGGACTTATTATAATAAATGTATGTGCCAAATCGCTTGTCTAGGTTCGTTTACATTACAAGGGAAGACCTAAAAGAGAATGAATGGATTTATGTGAAAGAAGTGAGTATTGAAATGACTGCAAGTAGATATAGTGGCTTAAGTCAAATAATTCGCGTTGATTCTCAAAATATGGGATGAATGAGGGCAAGGAAGATGCATTGTTGACAGGGTCAATTTTGCTTATATCAATGTAAATCACAAATACTGTAAAAATGGACTAGTACCAATCATCTATATGGGTACCTACTTCTCAAGGGAGGTATATAAAGTGAGCGGATCCTATAGGTAAACGGCCGGTATGTAGGTAAACAATATTTAACGAGAAAATGACACGAATACTACTAAAAATGTAATTTTAACGTTTACTATATTATTATTTTACAGCTGTCATCTAGAATGATACTTACTCATCATAATCGTGAAACGAAATGTGGTCATATTAAGATCGGGAAGGAAATCACGTCTCAATGTCTTCAATGAAGTTTTACGAGCTTGTAGCGTTAGTGTGAATTTAGTGAACCAATATTTACCGGGCTCAGAGTGTTGCCTTCTCTTAGCAAATGTGCCGGAACCCTCCGGAAATAAAGTGAACGGCAATTTGCTCGATTACTTACTTTAGATGAAATATTTGGACGTTCTGCTTGGTGCCTTGCGTGAGTGTTGTGCGAATCGAGCGGCACTTTTTCGTGACTTACTGCACGTACTTAGTGACAACCGTTGCTGCAAAATTACAAATAAACATGCCGTGAAAATAAGGGTTGAAATTAAACAACTAGGTATCTTTTTACCCGACTGCGCAACGCAAAGGAGTGGTAACGTGTTTAACAGCCTATGTATGTATGTTTGTATATTCCTTTGAAGCACTATACAGACCAAACGCCTGGGCCGATTTTCATGATTCACACGTCAATCGATTCCTCTTAGTCCGGCGAGTGTCACTAAAGACATGACGTCAGTGAAAATTCAATATGGCGACTACTGGCCGCCATATTGTGAAAATTAAAAAAATGAAAGTCAGCAAACTATGTCAAGTGGGGTATCGTTGAATAGGTATTTAAAAATCATTTTTAGTTTCCTTTCAACATTTTTCAATTCTAGTGACCATTTAGGATCTATAGCGATTTAAAGTTGCGTAACAACAATTCATAGGTTTTTATTAGACAGTAGAAAGTCCAATCGGGTAAATAGCTGGCTAGGACACTTATAACTAAAAAGTATAAAATAAAAAAATATAATTTAGAAATTAAAAAACCCGACTGCGTAAAAAACTAAAAAGAAAAAAACAAGCACTTATAGATGTCCGGTGGTCTAGAAACATAACAACTTAACAGTCGGGATCCATTGAAAAATAAGATTGGCTGTTGAATAGTGGATCCCGACTGTTAAGTTGTTATGTTTCTAGACCACCGGACATCTATAAGTGCTTGTTTTTTTCTTTTTAGTTTTTTACGCAGTCGGGTTTTTTAATTTCTAAATTATATTTTTTTAACATTATTTGCCTCTAAATTATTTCGTCAGCCACAATTATCGAGCCTTTGAATTATACTTATTATCATAACCACTAAGTAGATATCTTTTATCATTCTATATAGGTAAGCCACTCTGAATACAACAAAGATCTCAGTCATTATGTTGATCTATAAGTTAGAGCTAATAAGCTACTTTTGATACTAATTGCAGTTTATACATCATTTATAGATCAACATTTTAATTAGTTTGTCTTCTGAATCAGATTTTTGTGTGACGCTCATTCCGTTACAGTTTAATAATAGTGTAGATTAGATAGAAGAAAAGATTAACGGCTTATCTTCCAAACTATCATACCTACAATTTATTACACTTCTGTGTGTTTTCTACATTGTACCTATTCATACAAGTGAAAGTAGCCACATTCATAACACAAACTTACATACGAGTATTCTCACGCTTTAATTTTATTATTGTAAGCTGACATTATCACAGAGCACTCAATCTTGTGGCCTACAAAATAACATATTTTTATTGTTTAAAACCATTGAATTTTATTACTGCCAGCATTTATTTCGTCCTCTTACCAAGGTCCCCTTTTGAGAAAACCTGGTTGATCCAATATTGACGGGGTCTTAACAAACCTGTCTCTTTGAAGAATCTTAAAATCTTTTCCACCTTTAGATCTGCAATGGATCTTTAATATGTTCGATGTTGTTTGCTCAATGAGTATCATCAATAGCAGGTAGAAAGTCGTGATAGGAGACATATCACACATTCACACTGTCAATTGAAGAAAGGTTTCACATTTATTCAGTCGACCGTCATCATCATCCTCGAAGCCTTCTCTCAACTCAGTTAAGGTTGGCATTTCAGCCTAAATACGAAGCAATCAAATTATAATCGGTGAACCCACTGACATAATATATTATTGTCAATTGAGTAACAAAAACATAGCAGACAATATTATAACTATAGCTATAGCTGACCAAATAGGGTGTCTGTAAAAAAGCAACAACGTGAGTGGCAGCTATTATAATAAAATTGCAGATGTGATTATGAGCAACTATGACTTGTGCATGTTGTGTGTCCTCTTTCATGTAATAAATGAGTTATACATGTACTAAGTACGGATGCTGGTTGCCTGTTATTAAGTTGCATTAGCCACCATAAGCACTCACAGTATACCATCAATTTAATTCAATGTCGTTTGAACAAACTACCGGCGACGTTCCTATGAATTGACTGCGGTTGATGTGTTTACCGTCACAACCATAAGAACTTGTTACGTAAAGACCTATTCAGTTTCATGGTCGAATGATAAGATGGTTACATATCGATAGTTGAGGGACAAAAGGTAGCAAATGATATTGAATGCACAAAGAAAAATGATCCCAAATGACATCGCAAACATTTTGCTGGGAAAGTGGTGTTTGTCAGCTGTCATGGTCATTTAAGTACCTACAACCTGAGTCTTTCAATCGCCGTTTTGATATAAGTATAGTCATTATAAAACAAAGGAATAGATAGTATCACATAGGAAGAATATCATAATGAAGTTGGTACCTACCTAGGTACTTAGCTCAATTTGTAGCACTAGTAGCATCTTTCTATTTAGAGAAGAGAAAATCAGTTTCAGTCTTGACAAATCTAGCAATTCAGACCTAATCCGCCACATAATAAAACAATTATTCTTATTTTAAAATGTATTAATTTAAAGTAAATATTTTAAAAAATAACGTCAAATTTAGTTTGTTGGCTACGTAATAACATAGTGCGATGCACAATTTAACTGATTTGGTCAGTGCTGATAGTTGTGAAAAGGGATCTTTAGGACTCTAATTACCTACCTACCTACCTATTTAGGTACCTACTATCTAATATTCAGTTCTGTGTCATCACCAAGCCCTCATGTCTTCTTTACTCCGTAGATAGGTACGTAGGTATTTATTATATTTAGTGTTTTATTACTATCCAATTGCCTTGGTAGCTAAACATTAATCCTATATCCTGAATATTTCCAAAAGGCTTGACGGGCTGGGCTTTTGGCATACATGAACCATTTTGTCATCGTCTTTCATTTTAATTTGGTTTCAAAATGTTATTAAATAAACCGTTCGCCATAGCAAAGCAGTCTAGTAAACAACTGGCTAGCAGGAATCTAAATTGAACAGTTAGAAGCCCACCACACGTACGAAACAAAGGAAGCGATGCAATGTGGTCGCGTCCGTCTGTCCATCGTCATTAGCACTAATAACTCCATACACTGCACTGCAACTTGCAGTGTTACCAACTTAGACGTATTCCCCTAAATTAAGGAGTAGGTAGGTACCTACATAAGTTCATTGCTTGTTTTAGGGGCTATGTATTTTAGGATATTTCAGGGATTTTTCAATTTATAGTAAATACTTAGGTATATGTCTTTTTTAAGAATACAGAATGAAGACATCAAGTAAATGTTACGTTTCTTAATTCAACTCCAAATGTACCTATGTTTAAAAAAATCATCTAGAACCAAAAGAAAACTATTTATCATTTGAAATATAAAATAATTTTATTTAAGGTTTAATGACATTAGAGGAAGCTCATGAAGTACCCAAAGTATGTACCTAGCTAAGGACGGAAGCAGATGTCGAGCTGTTGTCTCTACCTACCCGGTGAACAAAAAGGCGTGAACATTTGTAGGTATGTATAAATAAAAAACATAGTTTTCTTTCGGGGATTTTCATGTAATTTTTAAGGGATTTTTACTCTAGCTTTAAGGGCGAATATTTTTAGGAGTAGGTAACACTGGCGATGCGACGTCCTTGCGGTTAGTCGAGGAAACTCCTTTGAGACTTAGCCTCCTAATAATTCTATCAATAGGTGCATCGTTGCGGTCGATGTGGTAATAGCGGCTGTAGGAAATGTTTGGAATGCTCGTCTACAACAATTGGCACAGGAAGCCGGTGTCTACTGCCGCGCCATTTCGATGCGGTCAGCGAGGGTTGGTGAAGCACGCGTAGTTTCCTTTGAACCGTTACGTTTAAATGACTAACTTTGATATTTTTTATGCATTGGGTAGATAGGTACGCTAAATGGAATACCTCATTTTGTTTATTGACCTTTGTTGTAAAGGAAAGGTTACCTAGCGTTCTGTGGGAAAAGAATAGAGACTAAGTTTACACCTACACTTCAACGCGTGATACGAGACAAAAGGGCGACAGGGTCGTGTCCCCTCCATTTGTAATTTTTTTTACGAGAATTGGCACTCAGATTTAAAAATATAAAATTTTAAATTTAATTGGTAGGTAAGTCCTCACTTGCAACCATTGATGGCCTTCAGGCGTTGCTCCTTCCTGATCAGACTGAAGCACCCCTTCTCGAAGATCACCTGTGTCATCCAGAACGAAAGGCTCCCGTGTCGCCTCTCTAGTCAGTCCTCCATGAAGTAACGACCAAGACCTGACGGGTAAGTCAGTACAACGGAATCTAAGTACTTATACCTAGGTTGCTACTTTACCTTCGTTGCGGTAGGTAAACCAAGTACCCACTGCCTCTTTTACTTCCTACTTATAGGTATACCCATACTACGTAGGTGCTTTTAATCAGTTTAACTCGGCAACAAGGTTTTCACACAGAAAGAAAAGAAACCAAATAACTGAACTCAAGATGGAAGTACATATAGCTCCATCTATTATCAGTGCGCGTTGCTCCTTCCTGATCAGACTGAAGCACCCCTTCTCGAAGATCACCTGTGTCATTCAGAACGAAAGGCTCCCGTGTCGCCTCTCTAGTCAGTCCTCCATGAAGTAACGACCAAGACCTGACGGGTAAGTCAGTACAACGGAATCTAAGTACTTATACCTAGGTTGCTACTTTACCTTCGTTGCGGTAGGTAAACCTAGGTACCCACTGCCTCTTTTACTTCCTACTTATAGGTATACCCAGGGTATACCCATACTACGTAGGTGCTTTTAATCAGTTTAACTCGGCAACAAGGTTTTCACACAGAAAGAAAAGAAACCAAATAACTGAACTCAAGATGGAAGTACATATAGCTCCGTCTATTATCAGTAAAAAGAACACTTGAATTAGCTATTCGACAACAGATGGCGTTAGGCATTTTAATTTTTAACTTTTATTAGTTAATTATTGAATTTGAATTAATATTGCGTGTTAAATTTCTATATAACTTTTTTTTTACTTCTCAAAAGAGAGAACTAAGAAATTAATAAATAATATATCATAGACGATAATACCTTTTTACCGAGTTAGTTATTCTCAGTCAACGACCCCTACTCTAGCAGCTACAGCACAGCTGTTAATGTCAATCTGCTTGCTTATCTCAAACAAATGCCACTAATGTCAATGAAATGCATTTTGAATTCCAAATTTTAACCTATTTTTTTCATTTTTTGTATATTTAATTATTGCTTATTATATAGAAGTTTTATCGACTTAACCGGATTTATTGTATTTTATTATTCACACATGTAATTTCAGCATCATGTCGCTCGCCAGATTAATACGTTTTAGGACGTTATTTACAGCAGAAAAACATGTACTGCTCACTAGATGTTATTCACAAAACACAGTGAATTTATCCGATCCTGCAGTTCAAAATTATTTGAAACATTTAATTTTGGAACATGACAGCCTTTATGCGAAAAACCAAAGAACACAAGAAGAAGCAAGGCGCCTAGTTGAGATAAAACCTATTGTAAGTGTTCTAGAAGAGAGAATCTCTCTGTATGAAAGCATTGAATCTCTCAAAGAACTTAATAAAAAGGAAGGCAAAGACCAAGAGATGTCGAAAATGATAAAAGAAGAAGCTGGTATCTACTTAAAACGTATAAACGAAATTGATTCAGATCTACAGAATGTGCTATTAGAGCCAGCTTACACAGAAGGTGGTGTGCTGCTTGAAGTATCGGCTGGCGCCGGTGGCCAAGAAGCCATGTTATTCGCTCGAGAACTTTTCGATATGTACCAGTCATATGCTAATTACAAACGTTGGCAAATTGATATTGCATCTATTGAAGTGTCAGATATTGGTGGCATTAGAAAAGGTTCGATGCTTGTACATGGGTATGGTGTGCCTCAACTAATGAAAATTGAAGCAGGTGTGCACCGTGTTCAAAGGATCCCATCAACAGAGAAAGGTGGTCGTATTCACACGAGTACAGTGTCTGTTGCTGTACTTCCCCAGCCAACCGATGTAGAAGTGAATATTGCAGACCGTGATATCGTAATTGAGACTAAACGAGCCAGTGGGGCTGGAGGCCAGCATGTGAACACAACTGACAGTGCTGTACGTATTATCCACACTCCAACAGGAACTGTGGTGGAATGTCAGGAAGGGAGATCACAAATAAAGAATAAGGAGATTGCATTACAAAAGTTGAGGGCATTATTATTAGAAAGGCAATTAGAGGAACAAACATCCAGGATTCAAAGTGAGAGGAAGTCACAGGTTAGTTGTTGATTTTTTCTGATGATAACGAAAACTAAATTAATATACAAATAAAACTCCAGAGTATTAAAACAAGTGTGCTAGTATACTAGCACACTTGTTTTAATACATATGCTAGCCAGTAAAGAAACTGACTATATTTTAAAATGTCTGTTCTCTATATTTTCAGATTGGATCAAGTAATAGAAATGAGAAGATCCGTACATACAACTACCCTCAAGATCGTGTGACAGAGCACCGTGGGGGTGGAAGCACAGTACATAACCTCAAAGGGTTTCTACAGGGTGGAGATTCATTAGAAAAGATGCAGGAAGATCTGCTTAGCTATCACAAACACCAGATGTTCTTAAAAGAAATAGAGGATTACGTGTCCAAGCATAAAGTGGACACCACAAGATAAGTGTGAATACACAATTTCTTTTCTGTAAATATTAGATTGTTAGTGCATAGTGTATAAATTGAAAAACGTGTTAAATATTACAATATTTATTTATTTTGTACCAAATTAATGATCACATTTCTGTAATTAATTTATATTTCACATCTAAGAAGTTATACATAAATGACAGAGATTCAAATGACTAAATTCTTATAAGTAATATAATTCCATTTATGACCACATAGCATTGTTACGTTTTTGCAATAATAAAATACAAAGTAATCAAATAGATATGGTATTTATTTTAGATGTACAATTTCCATCCCAATTAATAATTACCAGAGGACGGAACAATCCATTAAGGCTAAGGCCATGCAGGTTAGGAAATGACTCTTTAATGTGAACAGATTTGATAATTCTTAAGTTAATTGAATATCTTTGTTTTGTCAAGAGTCAAAAGTTCCGTCATTTCCTTACCAGTGGGGCCACAGCCTAAGTTAGTTACAGATCAAAATATTCATAGGGTATAATATATCAAGTCATTCGAAAAGCCAATTCGATACAAAAGCTAAATTTATTCAATTATCTAAATTGATCATTATTATTACTTCTCAATTTTAACACAACTCTTAGAAACCTGAAGACAGTTTCATCGGCTGATATGATTTTTTATTGCTTCCTATTGTGGCACAACGGGAGCATAATTTATAATTTAAAAAACTTGATATGTGGGAATGACATGTATTTTTTTATCTACCTACTCTAAAAGCAGAGATCAATATATTGTAATATTTACTTTAAAAAATGACTAAAAATAATAATTTTATTATGCCTAGTGATGTTACACTTGATATGCTATAATATATAAAGAAAACTAGTGTGAATAAACTATAACATTTATAACCAAACTTAATAATTTATTATTGTACTAAGTATATAATATGAGTTTTTTGTTATGTAAATATATGAAATGCAACTATTTTACTGACGCATTTATAACCACACAAACCAAATAATATGATACTTTTGAGGTAATAAGATTTTTAACAGATATTAATATCCTGTATAATACCGAAAATTATATTCGACAGTAATTTATTCTTTATAATTTATATTTATTCCTTTCTTACTAGTTGTCTCATTATGCTAGTCTAACTTACAATAATATTTTGGTTCGCTACACTTTCAAAGCATATAATAATATAACAAACGCTCAAATTGAACTGAACGGCAAAAACGCTGTTCTGATGAATTAAAAACTCATAGTAGTAATTTAAACGTCATCGTCAATGTAAATATTAAAAATACAAAGATTATTAAAAAATCCGATTACTCCTTAGTTTCATCTTATCCCACGATCTTTTATCGGAGTTATAAATTTTGATAAAGATCGTAAAAGTACCTTGCGATTAAACGGGACACTGAAAGAGCTGCTTCGTACTCCATGTAACATCACGCTTGAATATATCGTAATATCGATAACAAACTCAAAGAAATCCATACTTCGTTATTGCTGGGCAAACTACCGCGACCGCACATGTCGATGTTGCTTTCCTGAAATTAAAAAATAAACGCTGTTGTCAGAAATCTGCTCTTTCAGGAATTCGGCGATTCAGGAGTACTTTAGGTGGCATTTATGAGAATTCAATTTTATCCTATCCCGTAAATCTTTGCGGTAGTTGCTTTGTTGGTGTTGACGTTAGAATACTGGGACCTCTTAACTCCACCAGATGGCGTTTAAAAAACGAAGGAAGTTGCCTGCTAGGTAATTTATTAAACAAATCCAATGTGATGACATTAAACCTTGAAAGATATAAATCCATAGAAATATAAGCAAGTCTGGACCTAGGGTCTGGATGTACTATAGGGCACAAAAGTGCAGTGTCAATTCTACATAACTTTCGCGTCAACATTCTAGTACTACTTATGACCTTTTTCTTTTAAGATAATATACACACACACATAAATTGTTCTTCCGTAGGAATATCATTGATAATTTCGTAGCTACTAGGTACTCAAGCAACCCGTGGCCGAATGGTTTTAGCATGAGGTTTATGAACATGCAAATGCAAATGTTGATGGTTCGAATCCTACGATATTGCAATAACACTTTTTGTGTTTCATTTATAAATTAATTAATATCAGGTTGATAAATAAAATAATGTTTCTTAGGTAGAATTATAGGTTTATGAAAATGCAAATGTTGATGGTTCGAACCCTACAATATTGCAATAACACTTTTTGTGTTTCATTTATAAATTAATATCAGGTAGATGAATAAAATATGTTTCTTAGGTAGAATTTATTATTTGTTAAACTTTAGCCAAGATCAACATAAAATGTAAAAAGTATGAAGGTAGATTTGAAATAAAATCATAGCAGTTGTAAAGAATAATACAGTTTTGAAAACGAACATAATTATTATATCGTTATCTTTGTCTAACACGAACTACTCATATTTTGTTGTTCTAGTCTAGCTAGACGCGTGATGTCTTGTTGCATTGAAACATTACACACACACACACACACACACACTGGCCTGGCGGGGCCGCGCGTGCGCGGCGGCGCTTGTCACGGGATTTTCGACCTTAAGGTGATAAAGGACTATCGTCTTCGACCGTACTTATGTATTTCATATCCGACATACATTGAAGCTTAAACTACTTAGGTATTTAGTCACCAGTTGAATACCGATTAAAAAATAAAAATAAATAATAAATAAATATTCTACGATATTCTACACAGCGCTCCCTAGACCCAAAGTAAGCACAGTTTAACTAGCTTGTGTTATGGGTTCTAAAATGCTGATAAACATACTTATATACTTTTTTTTTGTAAATACATACTTATTATACATAGAGACACACAGACCAATGCAAATAGACATATTCATGCATACAAATATTTGCACTGAGCGGGAATCGAACCCGCGCCCCCTGCGTAGCAGTCGCATGCACTACCGCTACGCCACAGAGGCCGTCATGAATTATTAATTAAGATTCATCATTCTCTGAACCTTTTCCCAACTCAGTTGGGGTCGGCTTTCCAGTCCAACTGTGATGCGGCTGAACTTCGATATTTTACGTGGAGCGACTGCCATCTGACCTCCACAACCAATGGCGATATCGAAGTTCCAAGTTAGACTGGTTCGATTAATAATTTTAATTATTAATTAAGATTATTAATTAAAATTAGGATTAAGTTCTAGGATTTTGAAACCAACTGGCATCGTTCCTATTTCACTGGTTCAACATCTCTCAAAGAAGTTACTCTTGAAACATTATAAGTGGGTATGTTCTAATAAACTTACTTCAGAATGATTCCTAATACACGAATTGGGTTGTTTCCTATACAATGGGTGCATATGTTTCAAGCAGGGTAGCGACTCATTGTACTGCACGTCCGAAGCGTCTATCGTCATGGCAACAACCTCATCCTTTGGGCAACTCCCGAACACCACTATCATCAGCATATTCGTGTAGTTCACATGTTGAGCGTAGAACGGCCTGCCGCATTCGCTTACTGGCTTGTTCAACTTCTCATCTAAGTTATTGTAATCCAGTTGGTACAGTAACATTTCCCTGTCGCAGGGAGTTGGCCGTGTTCTGTTTATTAATACGATTTTCTCGAAGTCTCGTTCCATCGCTCGCATGTTAGTTGGTCGTGACATGCTGTAAGGGTCATCTGTTTCTTCATCATTTTCGTAGTTCTGATACGACACTGTGTCAGAAAAGATAAAGTGAGAAAGAGATTAAATAACTTATTGTCTTCATGCAAAAACGAAGGCGTATGTTGATAAAATAGAATAAAGTGGAAAATTTTAAATCAGTAATTCAAGAAACATGCTTAAATGTATTTTACACCAATACCTGCTGCACCACAGAGGATTAGGAAAACAGTCAAAGCATATATCAAAGTATATGTAGAAAACAAATAAATAGATAAGATACGAAATAAATGATAGTCCTAATTGGGTTCGCGTTATTCGGAAAAGCGAGATGTAAATGTTATGGTAATAAATAGGTAGGTACCTACTTAAACTTATATTTAAACCTGTAAGCAAGATAATCATGCATATAAAATTTTACATTGTACCTAAGTATAATATAGAATACCAATGTACTTCTATGCCAATACCAATTTAGTCGATTAAAAAGTCATAATTCTCCAACGACAAAATGTCATGCACATTCTAAGGATAAGAATACTCTACAAGTTCATGTAACTATAGTATTTATAAGTCTTGTAAGTCTAAAGTGTTCAGTGTCAACCCATCGACACACGCTACTGTGCTTGATCTACATGTAACTCACCGGTGGGTGTAACATACTCTGAAAAAAGATGGAGTCATTACTACTTTCATATAACATCTAAGTCCAATTTCTGACTCCATAAATGAATTTTGTTTTGGCTACGACGTTGTGAGGACCAGCTAAGAGTTGGGTGCAATTTGGTTACGTGTGTACTGGCATGCACCCATAATAACTTTCGTGGCATTGAACCTGAGTAGGTAGTGTGGCTTTTGTATAACAGATAAGTATAAATTGTAGGTAGTAGGTACTAGTTTTCACTAAAACAAATATTTTTATGTTCGATAGACACATTTTCATTTCACAAAGTCCAGATTATTTCATGCACAGAAACATTTATAAGCACAAACTGTCTCTGGCGAAAATATAACTTTCATTAGTTCTACATAGACAGAAGATTACGTTGGTTCTATAAGAAGTGCACGTTGTCATGCAGAGTTGACAGAACATGCCCGACAACGCTTAAGAGCAACACCGAATGCGCATATTATATCCACACAACATTTATTATTTATTGCTCTGAATTTACTACTTAATCGTTACTGTGAAAGTTTTTTGAGTTTACGTAATCAATGAACACGAAACACTGAATACATTTCTTGAACCACTTACCGTCGTCGTCTGAGTAGCTCGAAGCCTGCGCGAAAGTCGTTGTTATCGAGTTGTAGAACCAGATTGTGGTAGCTAGGAACCACTTCATGATCACGCGCAGGTTTTCAATTGGCTGGAAAAATGACAAGTTTATATAAAAGTACCTACGTAGTTTTTTCTCACCTTAAGTAGGTACTATCGTAGGGTTCTTATGTATCCTAAACCATTAAATACATAAGTATCTAATGAAAAATTATTCACTCGTAACTTCTACCAAGTCAAGCCTTTTTCTTTTTTTCTTAAAGGTTAAACGTATTTCATCGAGAATATCCAAATATAGTATCTAAGCCGTGTTAGAAATGCTTTCATTTAACATTTCAAATGTTACTTTTGCGAATAACTGAATCAACTATAAACTTGGAATTACTGTAAGTAGTTAAGGCAGAGATGTATCAAATCAAGATATAAAATATTAGAATTTGTCATATTTTACGGTCAAAAGCATCGATGCAGGATTTGTCGTTTTCTTTTCCTTGAAGCAAACTGCCTGATAATCCACGATGTGTACTGCTTTGTAGACGTCGTCTTCAACTAATTTAGCCATGATGTCGGGGCGAATCTGAAACCAAGATTAAGCTGAAATTTTGCACACACTTTTTCCGTAGATATCTTCGTACCTACCGCGTGGTCGAATGGTTTGGATTAATTTAACTCGTGCAATACCTATTATCTGGTGTCCAGTTTAATGATACTTATAAGTATATCCGTAATAAAAAAGGAATTATTTTCAACATTAAGGTTTGTTTGTTCATATAAAGTTGGAGCTTTACTATTTCGCATCCATATTTGACTAGAACATAATTTCACCGTTATTCAAATCGGTGTCTTCAAAATTGTCAGCGCACCTTATCATAGGACATATCTACTTAACTAGTAAGTAGGTACCTTTAGGAGCTGATAACCGTCGGCTATATTGAGGAACCGCCGAGTATTCAAAGTGACCTTGATAGGTATATCGACTAGAGAATAAAAAACGCGAGCTCATATTCGTTTAAGAAATCCAAATTGCTCCGTTGTCTATCCAAATAGTGGTGTAGCTACTGACCTTTCCAAAGAATTGTCCCGTATGATTAACATCTTTGCTGACAACTATCCATCCGTTGTTGTCTACGAGATAACAATCCCAGTCAGGCGATGTACAAGTAGTGCAATTCTTGTTGTGTTCACACTGCAAAACATAATGTTATTTTATTTTTACTTTATTTGGAAAACTAACAGTAGGATTCAAATAATTAACAACTGTTTATGAAACTAAGACCCATTTAAATGTTTTCGCATGTGGATATTTAGTGCTTGCTTGTAGAATTTTCTTTTATTTTTTTTTTTAATTTTTAATACAGTCTGATCGAGAACCGAATCGAACCACTTCTTGGAGATAAAGCGATTAAGGGTTTTATATCCATAACAAGGGGGATCAAGGGATTGAGCAGAAATAAAATGTGTATAAATAAGATGCCTTTTGATAATAGGTAAATAGAACGGATAAGTTATTGAGGACAAACATTGTATATACTCGTAAATACTAACCGATGAGGTGATATTAGTAAACCATTCGCTGAGGCGTTCATGTTTGAACTGGAAACCCACAACAGCGGCTGGCGCCTTTCTGTGCCCGTCACCATGGAATACCGCATGTGACGCAGTGACCATCGCCTGGTTGACTTTGAGAGGGAACTTATCAGTGTTCAGGTCTACACTGTATACATAGCTCAAGGGATCTATATAATGCTGTTCTACAGCACGTCGGTACCAGACCTCGTCGATCGATCGTGGCCATTGCTTCCCAAATTCTGGTCTAGAATAAAGATTAAGGAATGTTAGCGTATCAGGAGGTCAAACGTACCAAATAGATACGGCATCAAGAAACGCCCGTCTTCAAGAAATGTAAGCAGGATTTAAAATAAAGTTGCTTACTTTTCATTGTCTAACTCCTTAGGTGGATGAGTCTGCCATCGCGTCAAACCACTGTGTGTTGACAAGAAAGCGATAATGTACCCAAATCGCTGAATAAACTCCACCCTGTTGTAAACAATAAACTAGTTTTATAACTTGCTTCGATAATGTTACGAGAAAACGTTTTAAGTTTTTTTAGTTCAGAAGTTATTGATTCTGTAGATAGTGCAGGTAGTTACATACATAGATACAAAATGTTTCAGTTTTGAGGGTAGGTAATTTATGGAAACTGTCCTTCATTTACAATCAATGACAAATGTTTTGATTTGGTCAATAAAGAGCTTTGTGACTTCTATAGGAATGTATGCCTATACTTATAGAAGTTTTGTCATCCTCTATGTTACCTACATTAATTTTGGTAAGTAATCCTATCTAGATTAATTAAGAATGATACTCATTCCTTTAGTCCTGAACTTATAATATAATATACAAACCCATTCCGTGCTGCTTTTTATTAGATAACGATATAATGTATAAGATAAATCTATAGCATGTGTACTTCTTTACAATAAAGTATTAATATTTACCTAAATAATAGTAAGTACGTAATACTCCCTAAGTAATTTAGTGGGTAGTTGGAAAATACCTTAAAAACTACACAAAGGCCGCCTTTGCTTTTGTTTCATGTAATGTTGTAGTTTTAAAAGTAAGTATTGCAAGCATTTTAAAAGTATTGGGACGACAACTTCACATTGAACATGACTAATCAGGTAGGTATCATAGATTCGCCTTTTGCGTTGGAGGAACCGGACACCACTTTTTTTTTATATACTACTTAGGTGGCAGACAAGCACACGGCCCACTTGATGGGAAGCGGTCACCGTGGCCTATGAACGTGTGTACCATGTTTCTTCATTAAGTACCTACAGGCTACTTAAGATGTATGTATTAAAAATAAACATAAAATTAGTTCCTTCTTGAAAGCTTGCGCTTAATACTTTACCTCGGCAACAATCCAATCACTTTTGTCAATGGGCTATCCGGGTGAAAGTATTGAAATGCATTCAAAGTAAATCAAATATAGGTATTCATAGTAAAATATTAGGTATTAAAAATTATAGAAGAATTATAATAGTGCTCAGTATCATCAGGTTGTCTTTTCGGAGATAAAACCATTTAAATTCGAACTCCATTTTTAGGGTGAAATTAGGAAACAGTTTAAAGACAAAACTTACGCTTTTTCTTCTGATGCTGAATCTGATATACTTTTGTTGAACCAAGCTGTATTCCTAGCGTCGTAAACCAATGCTTGCATTAATCCATGGTCACCTAGTAAAGATAATGATTTTAAAATTCATGTGTTCTCAGAAGGATATCCCTTAAAAGTGCATTGTAGATGGTTAAATTTCAGAAGATTGATCTTGTACCTATTTGTATGACTTTCCTAAACTTCAAAGCAATGTCACATTAAAATTTGTTAAAAGATGGACTTGGCCTGATCCAAGCAATTTACCTAGTACTTGGCTGGTTTCACTTCCTTGTGAGATCCGTAGCTGCCTAGTCCAAATCTTAGGCTACCTACTTTGTGTGCAGGTACTGACAGAGAACCGATCAAGTTTCTTATATTAAGTACTTAGATATATTGAAGCACTATTAATAGTTAAAAAAACATCACACTTACAGTAATATTCATTCCTTGGTGTGCTATTAGAAATCTTGCCTCTCTCCCGCGCTTCTGGTGTGCCTGTTAAATAAAAGGATCTGTTCAACGATAACAAAATAACATTTTATACTTAGCAGAAAAAAAAATTCGTTTTGAAAACTTTTATGGAAATGTAGGCAATTTTGGATGGGAACTATAATTATTGTGTTCAATATTGCTCTACAAATCGTACTGTGTAAGGTAATAAAGGCTCTCATGCCATTCATCGGTGTTAATGTAGGTAAGAAGCAAATGAAATGGTATATCCCAAAGGATACACAACACCGTAACGCAAGAAAGCTGCGATGCAATAGACATTGGTTGCACAAAGCACATCTTAACTATCCTGTAGCCCGCCTCACTTTGTTAAATAGGTAGGTACGCCATAATGTAAATAAACAATTACCGTTGTTGTGCCGCTCGTGTCCAGGCTTGTTCTTATGATGTTCTGGGGGTCGAGGTTTGGCTGGCCAGCGCCAACCAGGTTTAGCTACTCTTTCCAAAAAGTACAGCAACTCCTCCTCAGCAGAAGAAAATGTGCGTTCATAATGGCGGCAATATAACCTGAAAATAACAATTAACTTGTACAATTTCATCTTTAACAAAATATATTATGTTAAAGTTGATATCATAATGTGCAAATCATCTTAAGGTACCTACTATGGCAATGATCAGCAATTCGGATTAATCCACCTTCACTCTTAGGTACTTATGTGGTCTTTGACGATCAGAAGCAGTAAATCATGAAACCGCTGAGAGATATTGAGAGTCCAAAGGAAATTATATTTTAATCTAATGCATTGGACTTGGAAACCATCATTTCGAAAACTCCATGAAGAACCATCTTCATGCAGTGTTCGACATGATGCTTCTCCAATTTCCAAGTTAATAATTGGACACCAACCTAATTATAACTTGGAAAATTATATCTACCTTGTATAAATAACCTAAACTCACCAGTCAGGGTGAACACTCCACTTATCCGACAGGTACTGCCTCGCTGATATGTTTTTAGATGTAAGAGACAGACGGTGTATGTCATCTGTGGGAGGAGGTGTTATGCGATGTCTTCCATAATTTTCTGGGATCACCACCACCAATGTGAAAGGAGAATCGCTGATACCTGTCCAGTAGTAATGTTTCTTCGCTCGGGATACACGTTTCTGGAACATAGTTTTAGGTAAGTACCTACCTACTTACTTTTTACGTCGTATGAGTAGGTAGACTAAATTATCTTAGTTACTCACCATATCTTCCATATGATATTTGACGTTCATCAATTTATTGCCAGTTTTTTGGTCAATGATTTCTTGTCTAAGCTGTGGAAATAAGCATATTACGATTTTATTTCGATGGTTTGATTAGGCAAAAACAGGTAAAAAGGTGGGAGATGACAAATTTTTTCGAATTCTAATATTTCCAAGTATACCAGCTCACAGATGAGGTTAGCTTGGCCTTGAAAGCCTTGGTGGTGCCCCCAACATTCCCACCATCTAGGCTGGTAGGCAATGAAAAGCAGAAGCAAAGATATTACTTACTGCAGTCAACTCTTTACTGAAATTCCTGGGCCCTCTGTCGTCATCAAAGAGTTCAACTTCAATCATATCGACGCTGTTGTAACTTGGTTTCAATATTTGTTGGAACTGAAAGAAGTGAAAGAAGAATACAAATATCTACCGTACAAAACTAAAATTATTTGTTTGAGTGGGTATATAGATAAGCTTGTCTATCTGTGAATAAGTGTAATTTGAAACAAGCATCGTGACATTCGTGACTAATATAAAAAACCCGACTGCGTAAAAAACTAAAAAGAAAAAAAACAAGCACTCAGATGTCCGGTAGTCTAGAAACATAACAACTTAACAGTCGGGATCCACTATTCAACAGCCAATCTTATTTTTCAATGGATCCCGACTGTTAAGTTGTTATGTTTCTAGACTACCGGACATCTGAGTGCTTATTTTTTTTCTTTTTAGTTTTTTACGCAGTCGGGTTTTTTAATTTATAAATTATATTTTTTTATTTTATACTTTTTAGTTATAAGTGTCCTAGCCAGCTAAAAACCTATGAATTTCTGTTACGCAACTTTAAATCGCTATAGATCCTAAATGGTCAATGGAATCGAAAAATGTTGAAAGGAAACTAAAAATGATTTTTAAATACCTATTCAACGATACCCCACTTGACATAGTTTGCTGACTTTCATTTTTTTAATTTTCACAATATGGCGGCCAGTAGTCGCCATATTGAATTTTCACTGACGTCATGTCTTTAGTGACACTCGCCGGACTAAGAGGAATCGATTGACGTGTGAATCATGAAAATCGGCCCAGGCGTTTGGTCTGTATAGTGCTTCAAAGGAACATACAAACATACATACATAGGCTGTTAAACACATTACCACTCCTTTGCGTTGCGCAGTCGGGTAAAAAGAGGAGCTATTAATGGGTACCATAACAACTATAGTTAATTCGGTATTAGCTAATTACTTTATTGAAATTTGTAAATGTGATAAAATTACTAAGTAGTCACATAACACTATGAAATTTAAAATGACTGTAATAGGCAGGTATTAGTTTTGCATATTTAGGACCGAAAACACCTGTACCTTCTTCTCTTGATTTGAAAGTAGGTATCATCGCGATGTAGCCCTCATAGCGATAGATAGGTACTTGTACTAATTGATTATACTTTGGATGGAGTTCCGGTACAAATATCTAGAAAGCTGCGTTGTGTGTACCTTCACACATCACAGCTTTATCTATAGGGATACCTACTAATCTTGATGTTTGACATACCACGGGCCTCAGGTCCGGATGTATGAGAATGTATCCGTTGTTCGTCACGATAAACGCGTATCCATTCACACCGATCTGCAAAAAAGTAAATACATAAAGATACAATATAATAGCTTAATACTTTATTTCAAATTCTGGGACACAAACACTGATACGAACACAATATATGAACACAAATCAACCCAAATTGAGCCAATGAGTATTTTTGAAATTGATCTGACTACCCTCCTAAAAAGTTTCTAGTAAGTAGGTAAATTGAAATCATGGAATTTACTATCCCTGAACTTTCCCAATTCAGTTTAGTTATATTTTTCAAACATGATGCTAATACTTACAGTAAAAAAATCAATAAAAAAGTAGAATAATAATTAAACATAGACTAATTAATCTTAATTAATTTATTCTTAATTAATTAAGTACCTAACAAATTTTTAGATTATACAATACCTTGTAAGGTGTCATGAGAGCTTGTATCTCAGAAAGAGGGACGTCTGTGCCAGCGACTCCCAAAAGTCTAGCAATACGCATCTGGAAATGTAAACACATTAGTACATAGAACTGGCTTGCTTCCAAAAACCAATGCAATATTAATCGTGTCTATACTATTTCATGTTCCCTCGTCTGTGGATTTTCTGCAGACAATGCTACTAGTTTCTACATTAACATTTTAATAATCTACATTTGAATCATAAAAATTACAATAATATAAAAATATGCTGCATATTTATTGTTATAAGTAAACAGTCAAAAATTATTCTAACTACAAGGTATTGAATTTTGGCGCTGTATTTAGCCATCAGTTTCTACTATTATCAAACAACATTATGACAATCTTGTAAAAACTAGCAATAATTACTGTTTAGCATCTAAGCCCCGTTAGGCGAAGTTCTATATATTTATTTATATAGAACTATTTTAAGGGAATCTAATTTTATATCCACGGTTACAGGTTCTAGCAAAAAAAATCTACTTATATAATAAATAATTTTATATTATAAACTTAAAATTCTACTCTTTAGATTCTAAGAAAACCCACTACCATTTTGATCGTAAATATACAAATACCCTTTGGAAAGTGTCCTTGTTAGAATCTGTTGACGTCACTGACGAAATCAAAACTTAAATAAAAGATTGGTCGGTGGTCAATTGTATTCCCAGTAACAAATATTTCACAAACACTGAAAGCAGTTTGAACCACACATGCTGGAGGTGGCAGAGCACCGCGTGAGCACGCCGGCGTCGCCAGATCACACGCACTCGTCACCACTCATGCGTCGCCTTGCACGTCTCTCGGAGGCAGTATGTCTATGAACTTGGGCCTACCTCTTTCTGGCCGTTCTCCTCTACAGACTGCGATTGGTTGTGGACGTACGAATGCAATAAAATATAATAATATATAGATAAATGCTTTGTAACAACTTCCGCTAGAAATTAAAATATCTTCTCTTTCGGAGAGACTAAATATTCTAAAATTTTTAATATTGAAAAGTCATCATTCTTAAGAAGATAATAAGTTTAAACTCAATAGATAGTTAAATTAACAAACGCCCCATACTAGTCACGTGTATGTCGGGCTGTGATACTTTTATTTAAAAATATTTACAATTACTTGTTGTCATACAAGTCAATCTTTAAAAATTGTCTCTACAAAGACATTACTAGGTATATCAGGCAAAATACATTATTTCATTAGATAGTGTGTGTAGTGTAATATAGATCATAACTCTTGCATAGAAAATTAACTTGATGATTGATAGAAAAGTCGTTCATAACACCCTAGTGGTCTACGCCTACGAGCTAGTAGAAACTACTTCAACTACGGTAAGCCAAAGGGTCGGACAACACATTGGCGCTAGCGGGCGCGGGCGAGCGCGGTACGTCCGCCATACGCCCGCCGGCCGCGCTCACATCTATCGAGGACAGATGCATCGCTAACGGGGCCAAATAACACTGTACCGTTACTGAAATCCAAAAAACTAAATCATAAAAACTCTCTTGTATCTTGCAAAAACTTTACAATTAAATCATCAAAACTTTCTAAGTGTAGTACCTCTTTTGTAACCGATACCCAGTAAGCTTCATTTATCAGTACATTCTCTGTGATGTTCTGAGGGGAAACCATCAAACAAAACGGAGTTATTAATAGACATTTACATGTTACAGAAGATAGATT
The DNA here is from genome assembly GCA_963576445.1 of Lithosia quadra. Classification (NCBI taxonomy): domain Eukaryota; kingdom Metazoa; phylum Arthropoda; class Insecta; order Lepidoptera; family Erebidae; genus Lithosia; species Lithosia quadra. The sequence goes on from OY754874.1 coordinate 14,214,826, forward strand.
ATACAGATTATAGAGCAAAGTAATCAGAAGAGATAGAGAGCTTACGTCCAATTAGTTGGAAATATATTACCAATCTGTAAACATAGCCTTTTGAAATAGAAGACAGGTTTATTATAGTAGGTTCATGCTACAAGGAAAATTTAGAATTTGGAAAAGACGTAATATACAGCTAAATCGTTGGGAAAAGATAATCAATAGACTGATTTTAACATTGAGAGGAGTAGTTGAAATCTTAAATTGTTTATTTATAAAGAAGCTCCCGTTTGACCACTATCTCACTAATGTGGTCGATGGTGGAGCATGCTTGCAGAATTGAAAACTCCCAGAGATAGAAGAATAATGCAAAATCTGCAAGTGATAATAAATCATTATCTTTTCCCAACTTTGTATGGTTATTTCAAAAAGATTTGGGGACTTTCAGTTGGATAAGAGAACAGTACACTTAACGCAGAATAACTCACCTCATTATGGCGCAGGTCGTAGACAGGCATAGACACAGATGTCATTAACTGATACTGTGAGTTCCCAAGCTCACTGTACTGTCCTTGTTTCATCTGTAAAAGACAAATAGGTATCCAATACTTAATACCCAGAATTTTGACAATGTTGTGTATTTTCGGGTAGATAATTAAGATAAGCGGCTACCGTAAACCGTAACTATAGCACCATACATAAACAATAACCCTGGTTGTCTACTAGGGGAAGACCCATATCATTTACATATTGCAAACCTGTAAAAATCAGTGCTTAGGTATATTATGCAGTGGAAGGAACAAAGTGAAATTTGAAAGTAAAGATCGTTAAAGGTAAAGCACCCGATTTGCGACTAGAGACATAGGAATATTAGGAATTTACCTGTGTTATTCTCCATCTCCTCTCCTGTTCTTTATCCGAGTTGAATAAATGCCGGTCGCGACGTTGACTCATGAATCGTTCTTTTTGCTCCGCTCGCTCACGTTGCTCCCAAAGATAATCTGCTACTTTAGGATCCTATTGGTTTTAAAATTGGTCACATCAAATAACATTATATCAAAAATGAATGGGTCTATCCATTTTCGCATTGTATATAATTTAAGAAACTTTAGTTCAAATGAACTTTTGTAGAAAATTACGAATGAAAAATGCGGTCCTGCCTACTTGCTTTTTCAAAAGTTAGCACAATTTTGGCACGTTGAGAAAATAATAGATATTTGAGAGAAGCATTGCTTTTGAAAACTGGAAACAAAAGAAATAACTTGCTACTGTAACTACTTGATACTTACCTATAAAACGCAATGACTGTAAAAATAGTGTCGTGAAATAGGTATCGGACTACATAACTGAAGAAGTTTTTCTTTCTTATCTTGAAGTTATTTTAGTCCTTGCAGGTCACTTCTTACGTCACATGACATTCAATTTGCATGAGTTTTATTACATGCAGTAATATATTTGTAAAAAGTTTGCCAACATGTGATAAATACATACCGTAACATTGGCATATACAGGTGTCCATACTACTGGGTGCTTCTCTCGCTGTAGTACGAGCGGCCTTGCCAGCACGTTGACATGTTCGAGAACCCGTTCCCGCACCTCTGCCAGTGTACTCAAGTGCACGTAGAACCCTCTATTTGCACACGCCATCCACTTCACTTCTCTTACATCTGCCACCTATATAAGGCTTTCTAAGAATTATCTGATCTCCATAATAGTTTCCAACATCTAACAGCTTCGAGTGAAGAGTGCTGCGGATACTTTCACCTAAATAGTGTAGTGAGGTTGTCGCAGCTCGTGTTATGCATAAACATTAAACTAATCAAAATAATAGTAACCACAGCGCTGTTTCTAAATCTCATCTGACTATTAACTTAATGAAACAATAAACAGTGTTTGTTGAAAGAATTCTACATATTCAAAACAGATGCACAACTAAGTCTACCAAACCTAATACTAACAACTAGTACTATTTAAGTACTAGTATTTAAGTTATAGTAGTATCTAACAATCAAACAATATACATAGGTCAAGAAATACATGAATTTCAGGATAAAACAGATAAAGTACACTACAAGCGTAAGCATAAAGAAAGTGGAAATTTTGAGTGTATTGTATTGAAGTGCATGCAATACACAGTTTGGATGTACGAGGTTTTATGTAAAGACAGAGTAGAGTACCACATTCTAGGTGTACTGGCAGATTAGTAGGTACGAAGGAAGGCATTATGCAGGTCGCACAATGACTACGACACACAGTAATACCTGAAGTGGTACTACCTTTACCTCGCGCCCTATCAGGTACGTAAACACTCTCACTGGTGTGTCATATTTCCAGTTGAACTTCTCAAATATTTCTTTATAATTGTATGGTACGCCATCAGTAACCAACATTATGGCCTGCGAACAATAGTAGCAATATTTGTACGATATGTTATATGTAGCTTCTACTATATATCTACGTATGTTGTATTTTATTTGATGTATATTTTACCTGATTACAATTAGCTCCACCGCTGTTATTCCTGTAAATTTCTAGAAGTTCAAATGCTCGCGTTAATGCAGCAGAAAAATTTGCTATTTCCATTGTTTCAAAATTATCTAAAGCCAATTTCAGTTCCCGTAGATTTCCTAATGTAGCCTTAAATAAAAAATAATGTTTTGATTAATGTCAGGAATTAAATATACAAAAAAAATATTTTATGCAATTTTTTTTACTGTAAAGCAATATCTTAAAACAAACTAAATGTAAATATTTTTTAGCCACCTGCACTAAAGAATCCTCAAAACAGGGTACAATTTCCTCAACAGTATCTGCAAACGTCATCACATTTACGAAATCATTATTGCCGAGTGTATCTAATATATTTGTAACAACATGCTTAGCAATGTCCCTCCGTTGGCCAGTCATTGAACCACTGCGATCTACTAAAATGATTACATCCTTTGGACTGGCAGCCGCTTCCATATACCAAGCTCGAGTCCTACAGTCATAAATATCTACCGGATCTGCTTTCCACTTCAATGCTAAAATTGAAAACAATAAGACGTTCAGTATTATTGTAAAATTTTAGATTAATATATTGATTGATACTGTGCTTTACCAGGATAATGTCTCATAAATCCAGTCGAACTACCGAAGTACTGCCACGATAACGTTGGATCACTTTGGTAGTTATTAATGAAGTGTGTGTCTAGTCCCTCTGACCAATGAATTCCCTTAATAACCTCAGGTGCTGAAAACATTAACAGTTATTTTATAAGACGTTGAGCTAATATTTACGATTAAAACATCATTGTTTACTAACCCCAGGCATAAACATTTGTGGGCACGTGTACACTGCTAAAATTAATATTTACAGGAATGTTTGAGAAATGAGGATTTTCTTGGAGATGTGCGTTCTTTGATGGTGGGCGCACTATCCAACTTTCAAGATTGAAGTCTGTTTCAGTGGTGGTGGTCATAGCCATTTCATCAAATGGTTCTTCCATATCCTTGCTATTGTAGTACTGGAAGTCCTCCGGAACCGGTTCGTTTTGTTTGTCGAATGCCATGTTTTCAGCGGCTTCCACTATTCTCTTGACAGCGCTAATTTTTAGTTCCATCATAGCTCGAATATCGTCTGACATACTTTGAACTAGTTTTTCTCCATCTCGTGACTCCACTTGGGCTGACTTAAAACTCTAGATTGATTAAAGCAGGACATAAGTATGGCATATTTCAAACATTAATCACAGTAAGTAAATATTTTATAGTTTACCTGATGTTTGTAATACTTACATCTTGTACCTCTTTCTTCCTGGTGATAAATTCTCCAAAATGATATAACTCGGTACCAAGTTTAACCGCCCATGCTTGCACCCTACAAAATTAATTTACCCTTGCTAGGAATCACATTCTAATCAAAGAAAATTTTCAAAGCATTTTGCTGATAGATTTTTTACGAGCTTTTATAGATATTTATAGATATTGAGTCTAAAAAGTGTTAATTATATATTCACTAAGGTCAGATAATAAACTCAAGCCATGACTATACAAGTAGGTATATTTAGACCAGTGCAAATAGACTTTGAGACAAAATAAATTTATAGTAGGATGAAACCTGTTGTAAAAGGAAGAGAATATAATAAAAATGATAGGAAAAATAAATTACGGGCGATCTGAGGTCGGGAAGTGGGGAGGGGGGTGAGTTTTAAGGGTAAAAACGGTTTATCTCGATTTCCGGCAAAACTACAAGTCCTATGGAAAAAAGTTAAATGACAAAGTTGTAGGTAATAAAGAGACCTACAACTTTTCATTTACACTTTTTTCACATAACCTCAAAATGTATGTGAAAAATTCAAATAATCAAGTTTTTGGTTTTTTATTTTTATCTTAAGCAAAACAAATTTGTTTTCCACGAAATTTGGTGAAAACTTAGCTTTTTATGTCCCACATACACTGTAATTTTTTTGATTTGAAATACTCTTTTTTTCAGCTTATTTTGACTAAATATCGAAAAACCACCCTAATTTTCAATCGAAAATTCTCACGTCAAAATATCAGCTTTTTTAAAAAAGTCAAAGAGTTTTTTGTTCTTTGAGATCTCTTCTTTCTGATGATGTAAAAATATATATACATTGCTATGGTAAATGTTCTCAGAAACTGCAAAGAAGAAAAACTCGAATTCGAAGTTAATATTTTTGTATTTAGTCATTTCCTCGCTGAGGTGGGATGAAAAGTTACATGTTGCACTATAACTTCATGGTTGCACTCGAGTGCAAAGATTTTTCACCTTGTGCACTTTTGATTCCCTCGCTAAAGTTCAGGGTTCTATATTGTGATTATTGTATTTAGTCATTTCCTCGCTGAGGTGGGATGAAAAGTTACGTGTTGCACTATAGCTTCATAGTTACACTCGAGTGCAAAGATTTTTCACCTTGCGCACTTTTGATTCCCTCGTTAAAGATCTGGGTTCAATTTTTAGAACCCTTCGCGTGCTCAGTTTTGATGACCGAGCAAGCGAAGGGTTCATAATTTGAATCACAAGCGCAGCAAGCGATTCACAAAATAGAACCCTGAGCTTTAGCGAGGGAATCAAAAGTGCACAAGGTGAAAAATCTTTGCACTCGAGTGCAACCATGAAGTTATAGTGCAACATGTAACTTTTCATCCCACCTCAGCGAGGAAATGACTAAATACAAAAATGTTAATTTCGAATTCGAGTTTTTCTTCTTTGCATTTTCTGAGAACATTTACCATAGCAATGTATATATATTTTTACATTATCAGAAAGAAGAGATTTCAAAGCACAAAAAACTCTTTGACTTTTTTTAAAAAGCTGATATTTTGACGTGAGATTTTTCGATTGAAAATTGGGGTGGTTTTTCGATATTTAGTCAAAATAAGCTGAAAAAAAGAGTATTTCAAATCAAAAAAATTACAGTGTCTTTGGGACATAAAAAGCTAAGTTTTCACCAAATTTCGTGGAAAACAAATTTGTTTTGCTTAAGATAAAAATAAAAAACCAAAAACTTGATTATTTGAATTTTTCACATACTTTTTGAGGTTATGTAAAAAAAAGTGTAAATACAAAAGTTGTAGGTCTCTTTATTACCTACAACTTTGTCATTTAACTTTTTTCCATAGGACTTGTAGTTTTGCCGGAAATCGAGATAAACCGTTTTTACCCTTAAAACTCACCCCCCTCCCCCCTTCCCGAGCTCAGATCGCCCGTAATTTATTTTTCCTATCATTTTTATTATATTCTCTTCCTTTTACAACAGGTTTCATCCTACTATAAATTTCTTTTACTTTTTACCATTTTCATAGCTATCGGCACTGGTCTAATTGTATATACCTAGCTTGAATTGTTTGAAAGTAAATCTTCGATAATATCACATTTACATCGCATTGTGCCTGTCTACGTCGGTAGCAGAAAAATAATTCAATTAAGCACTTACGAGTTGAGCGATATTTTGTTAGTGGCATCATTTTGCGCACTGGCCGAGCAGTCCCTGGAGTCCAGGAACAGAATCAGCAGAAGTAACACAAACGCGTCCACACACTTGCACATCAGAATCACTACGTTACAAGTTCACTGACTAAAACCAATACTGGAGAACATGTTAGATTAATCTAATTACCACACCGGTAATGTTAAAGGTATTGCAGTGAGCTCAGTGTCGGCACGGTACTAGTCGAACAAGGAACATTGATAAGGTTGATAGGTGTGCACTGTAGGGCGCAGGCGCGAATCTACGCGGGGCGAGCATGCGCTCTGATTCCCTTACTCGTCCCGACTGACGGGAGTGCCGAGTGCCGACTGCCTCCGACGACCTCACCGGTGTTTGTGTATCGTTTACGTACATTTACGCGTGTAAGAGTAACTTGTGGATTCACTCGCCACCTGACGCATTGATTTGTATCGCTATCACTAGGTCACCATGTCGATGGGGCGCGTCTATCGGGAACGCGTTCTGTTAAAAGTCTGCTCCCAAGTTTTTGGTAGTTTGTTATAAATTTGTTACAACGAGTAGAACAGACATTTATGTGCCAATTCATAAAAATTTTATATCCTGCCTGTGTTCGATAAATATAAAATTTATTCCCTAATATTTATACCTTTCAATCGTGTTTTTCAATTAGAAAATTTTAAAGACTCGATACACCTACTTAACATAGTCATCATGTTAGCGTTGTCTTGATTGCTTCTGAGGCCTTCACGTCGGAGCCTGGAGTTCGATTGCCATAAGTAGGTACACATGTCATCCCTTACGACGTCAAACCAGCACTTCTTGGCTCTTCTCTCTTACCAGGGCTCGTCGGACAGGCCCAATACTAGTATTATAGACCTTTAGTTTTAAAATTAATGGTAGGTATTTTAAAGGCATTTCTGTCACACATATAAATAAATAAATAATAAATATTTTACGACATTCTACACAGCGCCCTCTAGACCCAAAGTAAGCATAGTTTAACTAGCTTGTGTTATGGGTTCTAGAATGCTGATAAACATACTTATATACTTTTTTTTTTGTAAATACATACTTATTATACATACAAACACCCAGACCAATGCAAATAGACATATTCATGCATACAAATATTTTTATTACCCGCGCCCCCTGCGTAGCAGTCACATGCACTACCGCTACGCCACAGAGGCCGTAAATAATATCATCATAATCATCTTCACAGCTTTCGATTCGGTTGAATCCTTGTTTCTGCATAGTTACATACTTATCATTGGTATCGAATATACACTTACGATCTTATCAATTTTGAGTCCATGATGCTTTCTCAGGTCTATGTACCTGGGTATGTATATATAGGTTTTTTACCTATTTAGGTATTTATCCTATCGGCCCAACTCAACCTCACCTGCTAACTGACAGACGAGGTTCTGGCTCAGAATTTTCTCTCGATGCTTAGGGGTTAAACAGCAGTTTCCCTCGTAAACACCAACTATGCAAAAAAGGTGTAGGAAATCGGACTTTGGGCTTCAAAGTGCAAAATTCGGATGCTACCGGGATTTTATATTAGGTACACCACTTAGGTAGTAGACAAGCCAAGGCTTTTGATCATGTTTAACACCAAGGGCCTCACACTCGCGCTGCCAACCCTGTAAAAACCTTCTCAATAAAACTACAATAAGGGTGCAACAAGTTTTATTGGTAATGTAACAAGGGTAAGTACAAATATTGATGTTTCTCATGAAGATGTAATTTTACTGTAGGCGAGGAGACAGCAGGCGAACAAAATAACAAGCAGATCACATCGCGCGATGCTGGCGATGCCACATTCTGTGATGTTCCGCTCCTGTACAAAAAAATACAATATAGATTTCACTAGTAGGTATGGCAACAGACAAACGCCCTACATAAAATACTCTTATATTAAACGGATAAGGGGCTCGTGGCTGAAAGTGGTAACCGTATAGGTGCAAGATTTAGGTCTGGTCATGTTGGTCCTAGGATGAGCGAGTCTTAGATTATAAGGAGCGAGTATTCTTAACGCATTGAGATCCCTCAGTGCCTCGGAGAGCGCGTTAAACCGTTGGTCCCGATTGCCATGCAAACATTGGTGGCAATCATGAGCAGCATGGGACTTGTCTACCTAGTTGAAATCCTAAAAAGTCCGACAACCTTTTCTTATGTTTCGCCAGGGAAACACTAAACTAAACATCGAAGTTCGGCCGTTTCGTATTTAGTTTTAAAGCCGACCCCAACTGATTTGGGAAATGGCTTAGAGGATGATAATCTATTAGTTTTAATCTAGACAAGAATACAACAGCAGCTAACCTAGCTACATTGTATCTAGACTCATCATTCACCTACGCGTCAACGTTAACCTAAATACTTTTATCAATATAAGTATAAATTGCAAACGAGGGTTTGTTCAACGGAGATAAGCTATTCAATCTGAGGAAATTCAAAAACTACGTTTTGTTTTGAATTTCTCTTTGTAGATATACTAAGGTTAGTACCACAATAATAACTTAATATAGATTCTTTATGAAAATGCATGTCATTAATTATGCAATGCATTTTACAAATCTTAGCGTTGTTCCTGGCTGCATTCGAATCTTTCAATTTGGAGCCCGAACTCCGCTTCCTCTTTACCTATGTGCCTACACCTTTTGGTCTGGTTGAAGAATGTATTTGCCACATTGCGATTACGTCTTTCTACTCGTATCCCTATCACCCCTGCCCCCATATTCTCATTCGGATTGACCGATCCTATCGTAACTACGCGCGTTCGTATTAGCCGACATATTTACGTTGGTTTAGATTTATGCCAGCTCTTTTATGCTAAGCAATAAAAATCCACCGACTTCTCACGCTACGGCTACGACTGTGATTACAACTCACTATCAAATAGAATAATATCCTTGATTGCGTATGCTCGTATGTGGCTGCGTGTTTAGTTATTTTACGTGTATATGTATCTCGACTTGATTTTCACTAGCATTTTGTATTCGCAAGGCCCAATAGGTACCTACTTTTGGTCAAAGTTTGAATGCTAATTACAGTAGCAGCACGATATGATGGCCGGTTTGACATATTACAATAGTGACGGAAATGTCAATTTACTCTCGATAAAAATATAATCAAATCTAATAAGTTTTTATTGCAAGCAGTACTTACCTAGGTACCTGATTCAAAAACTTTAGTAAAAAAATATAAATTTTTACCTACTTAATACATTTGAACGAACTGAATATTGGAATTAGGAATGAAAATGAGTATATATTAATCCAGCTTCCTTCAGTGATTGCACTAGCTTTTTTCTTGTTGGATACTCCTTCCGTAAATAGTAGCTACACACATGTCTTCGACTGGTTTTGCTCGTTTTTTTCTGTGTGTGTGAAGTTCATTTTCTTCTGTGCCAGTCTCGCCAGATTTTTCTTTAGTTATCTATTCGTCTAACAGTTAGGTAAAATTGACCTTCCATTTTGAGATTCACGATCGAAATGTTACGAAGGCGTACCTATAACGAACACACGTGCCTGACTGTTTAGAACTCAGCTCTGCGTATGTTCGGCCATATCGACGAAATCCACAACAAAAGGCGTAAACAGAGTAAGTTGAGGGCTACCATTATAATTATCACTGTTAGTGTATGTAATGGGGACCCCTTCCTGAGACTTTACCATCAGGCGAGATTTACCATTTAGCTTACCATCAGGCGAGGAGGTCTAAACTATATCGCAATCGCAGGGCACTCCTAGTTTGTACTTTTCGAAGCAACGTCAAGTCGAAAATGCTTTGTTTTGACGTAAGTTTGCCGGAGGTATTATTGGGCTTGCCAGTGGTCCTAGTGTCGATTATATAGATTTTATTTAAAAAAATTGAATTTCGAAAAACAAATACCGAGTTGTGTGAAATAAGTACACCAATAGGTAATTATAATCTTATAAAAATAAAAAATAAATGATCGTGGGACACTAATATACATTATATAATTCAGAAATCAATGTAATAAATAAATATTGTGTCCTAAAATTATACCTACATTCGATAAAATTTTATGACTTACTGTACGTCACTATTGACAATAAAGAACAGCAATTTGCTCTTTCAAAATGTCACAATAATTAATACGAAACTTCATGAGCGGACAAACGTCAAACCGGCCATTATATCGTGCCGCAGGTATAGGTTAAGCGTACCTTTTATTTTTGTGCGGAAATTCCCATAGACATTGCAATATATCATTGCAAAACGATATATACTATGTAGAAATATCTATTAACTAAAATAGTTAGGTACTACTTAACTAAAAAAAAAAGTAAATGGTAGAAAATATCTGATGCCATACCCCTTCATGATAAGTGTAGCAGCCCTCCAGTCGTCGTCGGGGTAGTCTACCCAAGGCCAGTTTGTGGCAAGGCTCCAAATTCTTCGTCGATGCACTAGTTGGCTGCGGTTTTGTGTCTCGCGGCTTTTTGCACCCCTGGTAAGTGTTATCATCATTCTGGATGACGACGAGTAATAGATTTGTCTTAGGGACATAGGACGCCCAGTACGCAGGATAACACGGTCCCGGTTCATCTTTGGACACTGTAGGCGAAGCTCCAGACGCCTCCAGAAAGTATGTTTGGTTCAAAATATATAGCTGGACGCTGTGGTCACAGGAGAACAGCGTTTCGTCTTTGGCTTCTTTGTCTTTGATGGTGTCGTTCTCCGCAGAAGGTGGCGGTGTCGTCGTAATCGGCACTGTGTATGCTTCTTTGATTAGTTCGATATAGTCTGTGAGCGAGACGGTCATGCAGTTAATTAAAGCATAAGTATTAGACGTGCTTATACAATACATAGTTACTGGCTGCTAATTCCCATGCAGCATTTATATTTGAAATTTACGAATATTTTTCGTCTAATGAAGTGATGTGACTAATATTTGTATCAGTTTTTTCAACAGCGTTTACATTTACTTGATACAGTAGGTACCTACTATACAATTTCAACCTTTTGAAAGTGCCGGCTTTACCTACCAATAAATAGCCTGAGTATCTAGGCTGGTAGGGAATCTAGATGCTAGGAGCGGCAAATTTGAGGAATTTGCCGCTTCTAGTATCTGAGGAGTTTTAATGTCTTAGAAGAATCATATTTATATTCATTGATGGCTCAATTTAATACAAATATAAATTATAACATTTTCTTAGTAGGTAAGTATATGTGGAATCCATTTTTATGCGTGGTAGGTAGATAAGTATCTACCTACACATTATTTACCATATTACTGATACACTTTAATAAATATTCGTAAATTGCAAGAATTTAGATAGGTACCACTAATATAATTAAAAAGTGCAATTTAATACATACGTACGGATTACCGCTGCCGGTTTAGAGTGATAGGTAGATGAATATCTGTTGATCTAATATTATTTCAGCATTAAGCTTTATTATCGCCATTCAATTGAATCATACCAGTTTTGATAAATTACCGTTATATTATTATTCTACTACTAGTTAATAGATGCTACAAAATACTCTTGCTCTTGACTACATTTATGTAAGTAATTAGTCTACTTCATAACCTTTATAAACCAGGTAAAGCAAGTAGCAACCTATTGGCATATACTCATCCAACTGTTGGTACTGTTGCTTTAAAGTGAAAATAGGTATTTTCAATAATTACAACACTAGGTACATCACCAGATTCATCAACAAACGTTCTTTCACTTTATACCAAAAGTGCCAATAACAAGACGGGTATCAAATAAAATGTTTTACCCTAGGTATACAAAGTGTAAGTACCAGCACAGTACCTACATAAAGCATGTACCAGTAAGTACCTACCTACTACCTTCAAAACAGCTAAAGCAGGATGTTACTGCGGTTTCCAATCTACATCAGTTATTTAAGCTACCTACTCATAAAGGTATATTCACCTATAGATAATTACATTTTAATTGTATCTGTCAATTAAAGGAGCCTCTATACCTAAGATTTTATTATTATTCGACCAAATGCAAATTTTCCAGAATTATAAATGCCATGGGCCACGAGTCCATGAATTAAAGCCTGTATCGACTTAAGTGACTCGTTTAATTATCCCGTAAAAGTAACATAAATACGTTTTAGCAGTTGTTTAAATATAGGTAAATACATAAGTCACGCCTCTGTGCATACCTATAAATATGAAGGTACACTATTTTAAGTGCTGGTATTGACAAACTAACTCTAAAGTTAGCTAGTTCAAGCTGATATCTGGTCATCTTTATATAGATAAATTGTCATTAGACATCTCCCGCCACATTTTTAGTTACATCTAGTAATACCAGTAACTATAGAACTGACTCTGTTGGTAACTCACCAGGATCCTCGAGAGTGGAAGCGTAGCCGTATACATTCCAGTTATATACATTGGTCAACATCATCAATGCCTCGGTTATCAACCAAGTCAAAAAATTGAATGTTAGGGCGAAAGGCTGCAAAATTTATATTCAACTTAATAAAACAAAAACAAAAAAGTAGGTATACTTAAAAGTAGATAACTTTGAAAAAAGAGGTGCATTTACTTTTTTCCTACTTAATTTTGAAATCAAGGAATATTAAAAACATCTGAAAAGACTATGCACCTAGCCATTCACAAGGACAAAAGAGTAGATTATGATCAAAGAAACGCAGATTTATCGATTCATTCTCATTTGTACCGACTCATTAAAACAAGCTTAAGTTTCTTAGTATAAGTTAGCTTGCTTTTAAGCTTATAATTTTGTTTTAATTAGGCTCATAGAGTGGAGACCGCGAACCGGCAAACGTAAAGTAGGACGCCCCCAGCACGATGGACGGACGACCTGAAAAGGGTAGCTGGGATAGACTGGATGCGCAAGGCGGAGGATCGGGTGCTATGGCGTACATTGGGAGAGGCCTATGTCCAGCAGAGGACTGCAATAGGCTAATTGATTGATTGATAGGCTCATAATTACGACTTTGTAAAATGAAAATCAGACGCAAACGGTCAACTTCTCAAAATATCCACTTATTAACATGGTAACTTCTGAAATTCGCAAACTGAAAAAGCAATAAATACCAACTTACTGTTTTTAATGACCACGAGCTATTTTGTTTATCCAACTTGGATAGTGGACACAGTGCTTGGTAATTGAAAACTTCGACGTGATCAAATATCCCTGTGTCCAGGAACGACTGCAGCACGTACTTATGTGCTCGACCGAAGAATTGGCCCACTAGATTCATATCCTTGGCCAACACAATGTAGCCAGAGCTGTCTATGACATAGCACTCGTAATTGGATGAGTTGCATTTCGGATCCTGAAAAGAATAAAATGAATAAAATATAAGAATAACATGGTTATTTGAATCTAAGAGTCGAAACTAATAGGTACTACTGTACCTACTAGGTATAACTTAATAAATTTGAACTTTTTAGTGCTGATGATACCTACTGAGATATTAAGTAGCGGTAGGTAAATAATGATGATAATGTAAGAAAGTTTCCCTCTTTAGAGCCAAAACTTCGTTCCTTTCAGTTTACATGACTTTGGTTCGAACATATTTTATCCTCCACAATTTTTGGCTCGTCGAATCAACAACTGGGGTCTGTTAGTCATTCGCTAATAGGTGCGTAGTTAGTCCTAAAATCGTCGCCGCAAATTCCCTCTCACTTTCTAGTATACTGGTAGTTTAGTTAGAGGGATTATGAACATCTTTCTTCTCGATTGGTTATTTTTCAGTCTCAAGATTTAAACAATTAGTTCATAGTACTCTTATTGCTACATGGTTTAAAGTAGGCGCTTCCTCATTATACTCATTGATGTCGATTCTGTTGTCCATTTTCACCAAACCTAACTAAAGTTAACTAAGTTTCATTTTTAAATTTATCTACGTTAAGCGTGTTAATTATTAATTTGTCATCGCAATAAACTCTTATCTATTATAGGTATTTTAGTGTTCATCGGAATTGAATATTGTATCATGGGCTGTTTGGTTTCCATCTTAAAAGAATATGAAACCTACATCACTATTGCTGTAGCTTACTTGTGCTTTTGCTTTAGCTAGACACACGATAAGTCTGAAAAGTCAAAGAACGCACCTTTGACTTATCGAACATATTTATGGGTACCTCCAGGTGAGACTACGATACCTAATAAGATTAGTTCAGCAGTGGCATTACAGTTAATAACTACGAGTATCAGTTGAAAAATTTAAAAAAGAGTGTTAAGGTTAAGGAACTTACTTCAGACACATCCAATGTAAACTCTTTCGTTATCTGCATGAACCTTTCGTAGAACTTCAAGTATGAGTATTCGAAACCAACGACAGAGGCTGGGGTGGACGAGTTCCCATCTTTATAGAATATGGCGTAACTGGCTGTCAAAGTGATGTCACCGTCTTCGTTGATCACTGCTGGCTTGTTCTTGATCACATCATCTAAGATAGGCAAAGGTGTAGCGACTACTAAAGACTCTTTATTTATCATGTGCTGGAGTACAGCCGCTTTGTACCAAGTTTCTTCGATGGTCTTATAGTAAATGTCTCCAAATACACTGCAAATAAAATTATATTTTGTCAGATTAACTTCTCACAAAAAAACGTCCATAGCTAATTACATAAAGATGATGACGTAGCTTCTAATGTAGGTACTCTCCAAGATATATAACGGTCCTTATTACCGAAAGGCATACAAAAATAGCTAGATATAACTTTCTGTGAAGTGAAGATAGTGAAGATGTCTTAATTGCATATCCCCAAATTGCAATTCGAAAGCAAGTGCTGATAATAAAAGTACTTAGTGTCATCTCAATTTTCACTGGTTATAAACACGTTATAATCATCATCCTCTTAGTGTTGTGCCCGGTTGCATCGGAAGCTTTTATTTCAAAACCCAGGATCAGCTTACATTTTCTGCGCCTTTTGATTGGACTTTTCTTGGTTTGACCCCAATGCTGAGAAGAAAATCCACACTATAGCCTCGTTCAATAATCAATAAGTACACCGCTAACCATTAGGCTTACAAGAATTATTAATAGTATATCATCTAGGTACTTATTTTTTAAATAATCTTACTCTTGCTCGTATTCCTTTGTCCTTTTGCCCTGGTCATCAACTTGCTCATTTTTAGCAGAATCAAATATGTAATGCCACCGCGTCAATCCGCTAGAAGTTGCAATAAACCTGACGCTGACGTTATAGGTTTTCGCCAGTTCCTTCTGAGCATCAGTCGCGTTCCAGGTCTCAAAATACGGGGTAGATAATTTAGCATCAAATACCAACTGTTTCACCAAGTCTTCATTACAGTAATAAGCATTGATATCCAACGGAGTGGTACCGCAGTGCGCTAAAAAAATAAACAAATCAGTATAAAAAACCTTTGATAGTTTATATTATTCTACAGTCTGGAAATCAAGAAATACTCTCGTCATACAAGAAAAAGGCATCGTCATTATTGGTCCACCCATAAAAACCATTTTCCTCAAATTGAGAACCTCTTTTAAAATTCTCTTAAGAATTTGATGAAGTGTTCCTAATTCTTAAGTACGCTTTATTTACAGAATAAAGGAAGAAGGCTAATAATAAGATAATTATATCATAGGTGCGTAAAACGTAATTACGAAATATCGTAACCATACCTAATGAAGGAGTATCAAAATACTTACTTTTTACAGTAAACTTTGAAGTGTCATTTTCTTGTGTATATTGCTGCTTGGTAATATCGATCTCATTTTTGGATAGACCGACAAAAAAGTTCCATGCTTCTTCTTCAGAGTTAGGAGTTTCATGACCTTCCAAATAATGATATTTGCAATACACCCTGTCAAGAAAAATATATGTATATGAGAAACTATGGTATGTATGTATTGTGACATAACATACACTTGCTGTTGGAAATTAGTGGTAATTGTGTATACCAACACATTCATTTTAATATTACAAAAATGCGATTTACTCGTGGTCCCCCCAGGGGAAAATCACAAGTGGACCACGAGTCCGGCGCGAAACTCTTCAATTTAATTGTATAAATAAAAAATTTCTAGGTAAATTATCTGCATTCCAGGACCCATAACTAAAAATAATGCGTAGTAAGGCAATCATGTAGGTAAATATGTAAATACTAAATACCTATATAAAAACATTTATGCATACTAACCAATCAGGATGTACTCTATAGCTGAATCGAAAATAATCGGTGACGTTGATTCCAGTCAGCTCTTTCCCTTGCTTGGCTTCTAAGGGGTTATCTTTAAGCATAAGTTCTGTGTCTCCATATCCCTTGGGTAGTGAGATCCCCATTGAAAAAGGTGTACCTTCTAGTTGGTTAAAAAAATAGTCGTGCTTCACTCGAGCTATCCTCCTAAAAAGTACAAACATAGCAGTGAGTAGTGGGAAGGTTTATGAACTTTTTGGTGTGATATTATTATTATTATTATTTTTTTTTTTTTATATAGGACACGTCAAAATGACTCCACCTCGCCTGATGGTAAGCGAAAGGCAAAGTCTCAGGACTGGGGCCACCACCACATACACCGGTAGTGCTACAGTGGCGGCCCTCAGCTTGACGGCCTCATCAAATGCTTTTTCACGCCCCGCTTAAAGGCCCCGGGACTATAGGAGGAAGGGAACACATGCGCTGGTAAAGAATTCCAAGCCTTTATGGTGCGGCAAATAAAAGAGGCACCGAACCGCTTGGTTCTTGATGGAATTGATGCCACCGTGTGCGGGTGATACCTCAGTCTGGCACGTGTAGTTCTGTGTAGGAAAGGAGAGGGTGGGATTAATTGGAAGAGCTCATCGGAACACTCGCCATGGTAGAGACGGTAAAAAACTGCCAGACAAGCTATATCTCTACGTAGCTGTAGAGGCTCGAGGGTGTTCGTGATTTCTGGACTCCCAATAATGCGGACTGCACGTCGCTGCAATCTGTCGAGATTTATACAGTGATTTCAATTTTTTTCGTCTAAGAATTCTGTTCAGTGGTGGTACAGTTAGTTATAATATAAGTCACTATTATGTAGATAGTATGGATGCCACAAATTAATATTAAGTAATTATAGTGTGTTGATGTTAAAGTGAGCTTTATTGTAAATAGCTAGAAAACTTGGTCAAAAAGCAGGTAAAATAAAAAAGATTCTACGTCTAACAACGCAGGTTTCACCTGCAACCGGTATGCTCTATTTTATGTTATAAAAAAATTATCGTCTAATTCTTAAACGTACATTTTGATTTTTTGCATCTATTCGACTTTAATCATCATTTCCATACCTAAAAAATATGTACCAACCTCATATTATCATAATGGTATAACACTTCAACTTGCTGCTTCTCACCATCTACTCCGTGGACCAGCTTTTCCCTCAATTCCGTGATCTCAGGCCCCAGCTCCCGCGATCCCTTGCCATCGTCCACCTGTTCCACCTCAACGAAGTCCACACTGTTGTAGTTTGTTTGTAAGTTACCATTAATCTGAAAACAAGTATGTAGTGTTTCTTTATACCATTAATATTGCACCAAGGATTTTTCGAAATTTCGCCCGTAAGGGAATGAACTAATTGATAAGCGATTGTATGGAGGCCATCCTACTTGTCCGCTTTGCGTTGCGACGGAGATTATCGTACCAATGTAAATCACGTCTTTAATCATGTTTTATGAAATACGTTACAATGATAAACGAAAGTATACAGTTCTAGTGTCTAATTTATGCAACTCACCGTTGTTATCAGTAAGGGATGTAGCAGCAAGTATCCATTGTTGCTCACGATGAACGAATACCCGTTTACGCCAAGCTGAAATGGAAGTCAAAGTTATAACACAGTCCTGTTTTTCAATTTTAGTGTTATAAGTCAGCTTCAAAAGTAGATGATCATTTTCAGATTTGATTTTTTTTTACTATAATATATTTATATATTTCTTAATGAAAATGCTGTTCAACAACTTATTGGGCTGTATTACGATATTTTAAAATATTTATTCTTTAATAGAAAATTTTTATTCACATTTTTAAGTCTGAAATCTGTGCAATCATCATCTACTTTTGATGCTGACTGTACCTAAATATTACACCTATGCCAGACGTAGCTAAATACTCATTTTTGAACGAGTTGAGGTTAAGAATCTTGAAGTGTACCTACTTATATTAAGAGATCGTTAACCACTGCATCTACGAATTAGTTTATAATTTTAAATGAAAGTTTTACCTGATGAGGTTGAGCAAGTTTAGCGATACTGTCGATTGGTACATCAGTACCGGCTACTCCTAGAAGCATGGCATCTTTTTTCGGCTTGGACACAAGGTCAAAAGCTGGTATCGCTACCGACGTCACCAACTTGTCTTCATCGGGCTTATTTATATCACCACTGACTTTCCATTTTGTTGTACGCTATACAGGGAAATTAAGAGTTCTATATTATTGTAGATATCTATATATGCATCTAATAGTTAAATAGTGTCGCATTCATATATGATGGCCTGAACATGAAATGTGGAATAGTAGTAAATTTGTAGCTAAAGCGTTGAACTTGCCATCGAGAGTTTCGAGAGGTCGCGAGTTCGAACCCGCTACACTAATGAAGCAACTTGATGGGTTAAGTTGCGTCGTTAGTGTAGTCTCTTACCTCAAAAAATTCAGCTGGAAGGATTTACAAGAACACTAGTTATTTTGGTTTGATACATGAAGGTATGATACTGTCGCAGTAATTAAATATTTAATGATGTTTAAACTATAATACTAATATGTGCAAAGTCAAATATTACGAAAAGTTGGTGCAAACAATTTTCATTGCTGCTAAATTATGATTTTAAGAATTGGAAAACTTTTTTAGAAACTATGTAAGCCGTAGGTACCTACAAATGTTAGGTAAAACTAGTAGATGCCTTGACGTGCGGTAACGATCCTATTGTGTTGTTTGGCATCAACTCAAAATATGTGAATCATCAGCTGCTTTACACATATCCTATGTTTGTATTTTTTCTATTCTGTAGTTTACACAGTCAATATAATTATTTACAATGCTACGTAATATTCACTGCTTGATCTTATTAAAATGATGCATTCTCTGCACATGTTCTTTATGAAAATTTCTATTCTATTGTGGAAATCTATACGTTTTTACCAAAGATACTGTTGAACATAAATAGATTCAGAAGAGATGCTGAATGTTTGTAAACATTGCGATCAACCAAGACATTCTCACAAGCCAAGAACAGTGAATCTGTGACGTGTAAGATCATGATTTAATCTACGTTAACCTTTTTAGTCTTCAAAATAGGTTCAATTTCCAATGTAGGCTAATATTTTTGCGTTCCACAGACTTAAGTAGGTACTATAGTAGGTAGGTACTAAAAAAAATAATTAAATTTACCGTAGAGTCAATATTGGCATGTGTCCACGTTGGCGGCGGCTCCTTGCCCTCCAAAATCATAGGGCGAGCGATAACGTTGATATACTTCAGCACTTGCTGTTGGACCTCTTCCACAGAATGGATATGCACGAAGTAACCTATAAATATTAAAAACATTATTATACATTGGACTAGGGATTTAAATGAAAAAAAAAAAGAATTTGTTCAAAAGTTAACTAGTACGGAAAAGTGTTTTCTAACGCTTTCGTTTTCTATCTGACTTTTTGTTAGCACTTAAAATATCCTAATCAAAAATCCCAATATCACTTTGCCTGGCCTGGTAATCAAATCTGGGACTTCATATAGTCACATTTGTTATCACAGCACCACTGAGCTCGGTATCATCATCGTCATCTCAGCGACTGTCACGATTGTTCATAAGCTTTCATCTCGCAGCTCCTTTTCACTTTACTACTATTCCTTCTCTACTTTAGTTCGATTTTTTTGCTGTAAGTAAGTAATAAGTAAGGTTACAGAATATATCTTTACCTCTATTTAAGCACGCCATCCACTGTATCTCCCGTACATTGGAGACTTCTTTACCAATGAGATACGTAAACACCCTGACGGGTGTATACGTTTCGTTGTCGACCACCTCTCTATTGTACATCTCAAATACTTCGGTAAGGTTCCCTGGCACGTAGTCCGTGATCAACATCACTAGTTGATTACAGCCCTGGGTACTGCTCACACTACAATTTCTTCTCTAAATAAAAGAAATAAAAAACACTACGTTTAGTAAAGATTTTTAAATCAGGAGACAAGAAAGTCGTTGCAGACAGCACGGTAATTAGCGTACACAAATATTGTGATTTTTGTATTTTTATTTTATTTGTCTATAATTATTTTGATTTATAACGATGTGAGTAAATATACTACTTTTTGCATCGATGACCAGCAATTTACGAATGCAAGTTTTCTTTCGATAGCTGTATCCAAATAGCTCAATGTAACGACTCTTACAGCTCCTTATAGTTATTTTTTTTAAATGTGTTTATGACTTTTTTGCTTACTGTAGATGATGATGTGGTTTTATCAAGATTTAATAAAAGTTATCAAACAAGTATTCCGCAAGTCGCAGATGCTAAGAACAAGCAGCTATATCTGTATGTGTGCCTTCAGTATTTCAATCGATAAACGAAAAGCGATTAATCACCGTGACTTGATAATCATGCTACAACGTAGTTACGACTAATAATAGCATTGTATAATTTGCCAAAACTCGGTGAAAAATATAATAAATAAGTTACTTACATCCTTCAGCGTACGAAAAGCTTTGATGTAAGCCTCAGTTAGGTTAGCATTAAGCTCCAGAGGCACTTTGTGTTTTTTACCGTTGTCTGTCGGCGTAAGAGTGTCAATCAACGTTTTCAAATTTTCAGGGGTTGCTTGTACAAGACCCTTGAAACATTCAACAGTGTTGTTGGTTTCATTCTTGAAAGTGTATACATTAACGTAATCGTTGTTAGAAAGTGTGTCCAAAATTGATCGAAGCGTTCTCCTTGCTACGTAGTTCTTGAAGCCAGTCATCGAACCAGATACATCGAACAAGATAATCATGTCCTTAGAACAAGTCGCTGCTTCAATATACCAAGACTTGACTCGGCAATCGTACGTGTCTGTTTCTTGGTAGTTCCATGGCATTCCGGGATAAAAACGCAATATTCCATGGGAACTACCAAAATACTGCCATGATAGAGATGGATCAGACTTGTAGTTTTTTAAAAAGATGTCATTTAAACCCTTAGACCACATTATTGAATTTAGCGTATTATTTTCTGGAACAAGTTCAATATATTTTATATGTGTGTATATAATTTCTGCGTACATATGTAATAAATAAGTATTAATTATACTGATTACAAGAATAATAATTAAACAGAAACGAATATAACTTTTTGCTAACTTTTACATTTCTTAAAACTGTAGAAATTCGTGCTAATCAGAGGAAAACTCCACCTCTTCATATATGGAGACTGATTTTAAAAATATCGTTTCACGGCTTCACCTACATAGTTTACACCAACAGTATTAAGAAGTATAGCCGTACTCTTTGATCCCGTGTAATGGAAACGGGCCTATAGCCGTTTACCGAGCACATTTCCGAATTTCATGTTGCTTTCGAGAATTTCCTGACAGGAAAAACAATAAGTATTTCACTTGAATTATGCGCTGAATGACGACCTTCTTAGATTACCTATAACTCATATCAAACCAACAAGACAATTGTTTGTCTTATTAAATATTTATTAGCGTTCAATAATTATAATTTATTATTGAGTAAATCATGTATGACAATGAATATGCATACTCCTCTCTAATACGTAACTACTTTAACCATTAAAATAACATGATATAACAAGGCCACTGATAGCGCGGTCAAGATGGCAGAATTTTATCCTGAATAATTTAGCAGGGTGAATCGTTGACACGAAAGAAGACGAAGAATATATAACATACATAGAACAACATAGCTCGTGTTTTCGTGTTTCGATTCAATATTTTGCCGGTAATTTATGCAAAACGAGTGATGAAGTTAATGTCACTCACTGAACAAATTACGGGTACCTAAACGAGAAAATTAGCCACACTTAGTAAACAAAACTGTTTAAAAATTAATTACATCAATTAGAAGTTTATTTCATTGTCACTTCTGCCTAGAAATAGAACTGTGTCCTAATTGTGATACTATTTTTAGTCTAAACTCAATACAGCGCATGGAAATGTGGCCGGTGAAGGCAACAAACTTTCCCTTACATCGAAATAAAGAAAATATAGTAATTAGTACACCTTGCTCTTTGGGAATACACAAGTTAATTAAACTAATTAACTAATCCTGTTTAATTAAGTACTGAACAATATTTAATAATGTATAGACAGCAGTTTATTTAGTCTGTAAAATTAATACTTAACAATTTTTTTTTAACACCATAGTATTAAATACTAAAAAATCTTTAAGATAATCATTCCTTAAATTTTCAACAATCGCTTAAATCAGACTGATTTAGAAGGTATACATACTTTAAAACATGTTAAATAATACAAATAAAACAAAAATAACTCAGACCGTTAAACCATCATTACACAACATTTATTTCTATTCGTTTCAGTGCTCAGTAGCTCTTTCAATATGGACGTGTTCATCTAAACTCAAAATAAACAAATTACTTACCTCCATCGAATATATTCGTTGGTACATGTACGCAGCTCGTATTTGTATTGACACTTATATCGTAGAAGTGGGAATCCTTCTCAAGTGATACATTCATATAATGACTTGTATCATTCTTCACATATTTGGGTATTTCAAATTCAGCACCTTTCTCAGGTTCATCATCAGGATCTGCGTATTCGAAACTGGAATATTTCGATGAACAGTATTGGAAATCCTTGGGCATTTTATCTGTGTAATTAAACTCCTTTGCTAAGGTCTCGGCCGTCGCGTGGATACACTACAAGAAAAGGTTAATATACTTCATTTCAATATAAAAATTCGTCTAGTATTGTTTTAGAAATTATATAAAACGATTTATCATCATCGTTTCAGCGTTGTCCTCGATAGCATCCGAGGCTTCCTTTTTAGAGTCAAGGGTCCGCACACTCACGTTACTGCTGCTATTTGGTTTGACTGCTGCAGCTCAGCTGCTGTTGCTTTTGGAAACGACTACCGTCTAACCTTCCATCCACAAGAGAAAACCTGCTGCACCAGGGCATTATCCATCAATCAGCAAATATACCGGCTCGCAGGTGAGGATGGCTTGGACTCCTAAGAGGTGCCAACCGCAAAAACACTGGTGGGGCCCCAAAAACACCACATAAGGTCTTTGTTGAGTTTTGAAGTAGAAACATTTCTCTTTAAAATCTTTAGACTGTGACGTAACGTAACTAATGATGTACGCAATAGAAGATGATTTGAAAGGTTTAATAAAAAGGAACTCGGTCCCTTTGCGGTAACCACGCAGCTACGATACTGCACCTCACGAGTGGCAAATACCTCAATCAGTTTTTTTTCTTTACTATTTTTGTTTATTCCAATGAATAGCCATTATCTTACTACGTCATGACTAGTCGAAATTTATAGCAACATTTTTTAAATTAAGAATCATAATAGGTACAGTTTAGGCTACGACTTCACCTTACACTGAGACTTGGCTAAATTTGAGACATAATATATACTCAATGAATGAACCGTTTACTGACAAATTTGTTGTAAAAAGGCTAATCAATTAAAGAAAATAAAAGTGTAAACTTCAAATAAGTAGGTACTTCACATACAATTGGAATAAAACTACTTACGAGTACTACCTACTCATTTTTAACAGATTCTATCACGATTTATTTGGTCTTCTTATCTTATTATTTACCTGTTATTTACCTACACTAATACCGATGTTTCGATTGTTTTTCAACAGCCATGTTCACTAGATCAATGTAAATAATAAAATGAGATCATTATAATTAAATCGCATAAGAATCAATCGGAAAAACATCTTTCGCATTCTTTTATTGATTTTGAAAATATGTTGTAAGAGTGTTTAATTTCCTAATCGTCTTGCAGATATATATTACCTACATTCGACACGAAAATAAGAAATTACGGCTACGGCTTACCTTGACGGCATTGATTTTTCGAGTAAGCATTGTGCTGACAGAACGCAGTGAAGACTCCAATATTTGCTTTCCATCTTTCTTCTTCACACTTGCATTCATTTGTTTGTATTTCTGAAAAACAAAAAATGTGTATAGAACTATTTCTTCATGAACACATTCCTGTATAAAATGTTAATAAACAAATTAAACGTTAGAAAATTTTCTACGTCTAAAACAAGTCTAAAGTAAGTTTTTAAGTGATTAGGTAGGTACGCTCTGATATAGCTATCTAATATTTATAGAGTTTTAGATTTGAATAATTGTTCAGTAGACGAATCATTAACAATCAATTTGAATAATAAATCTTCTTGGCAGTCGGGTAAAAATACTACAGCACTATCAATTTTTTCAATAGCATTAGATACTATTTTACTGAAACACTGAAACATCCTAAATGTTTAATTCATTTGATGAACGCTATCACGTAACTTCTCAAATATTAATGAGTAATAAACGCACAGGCAAAGGGAATTTGTGAGCGAGCAAATCATTTTGTAGCACCAATGATGGAAGCGGAGGAGTGAGGGCTATTAGTTACTAGAACTAGATACATTACATTGATTACATTTCTTAATACCAATAGTGAATCTTGTAATCGGTTTTAATGTTATCATTTGTACATTAACATTTCTAATGCACTCTAATCTTTATTCCGCAAAAAAAAATAATCTATACCTACTTAATTAGAATATCTCAACTGAACTTCTTCTTAAACTCTTATAACCTCGACGTTAACACACAGTTATGGTTATGGTGTTATGGTTTATGGGTAATTTAAGCAGTTGAAATTTCTAATGCCTCAATAAACAGCTTTTAAGGACTATTGTACAGGGTTTCTTATAACGTTTTTTTTAGAACAAACTGCATTCTAACTTTCAATTATTTTCTCGTGAATTACATCATCTTTTTAGCGTTGTTCCCAGTTGCATTCCCAGTGCCAGAGGTTTTCATCTCGGAGCTCCTGGTTCGCTTTCTCATTCACCTCTTTTGGTTTCGCATAGATGACTTTTATTGTGCGTCTGAAAAGCCTGCGTCAGAGCTTCGTATGTCAATCAGCAGTTTAGTGTACCAGCTTGCAGGTGAGGCTGACTTGTGTTTTGCAAAACCTGGTGCGGCCCCAACGACTTCTTTATTACAAAAAGTAATAAACAAGTTTCGCTCTGAAATATCAATTAACGGCCTCGTTTGCTAAAAAAGACTCGGCTTACACTTCGCCCTTCAATTTGGACTAAATAAAAATGAAACCTTCCAATATTACTCGGCCGCCAATTTCTTTATTTCAGTCGTAAACCTGGAGAATACTTAATGTAAGTACGAGTAGTAGGGTAAGTATTACTCGTATAAGAAATTGAAAATAAACATATATAAGTACTTACTCTTTTTTTTCAGTTTAGGTTCTGGCCTAGAATATATATCTTTTATTGTGCTGGGCACTAATTCGGATAGAATCGAATAAACAAAAGAAAAGCACAAAAATAAGGCTAAGCTCGATATCAAAAAATTTAAACGAATGGGTGCCAAACTTTCTTATATGATACTCGTAACTAGGTACCTACTATTTCGCCATGATATTACTGATGAAAACGAATGAAATAATCGCATAAAGTAAAGAAGTTAAGTAATCAAACCACCCAACCAATTAACGAAACCGAATTAACCTTTAATTAAATGGGTCGGAACTATCACCCTTCTTTAACACTTACACCCAGTAGGTACCCTACGAGTTTAAATACACATTCTCCCTACACGTAGTTTGTCGATTACGAAAGCAATTAAGGGTGGGTCAGTAATGGATACGATTTAGGTGCAATATGCTTGATATTCGTGACTTATGAACATTTGGGGATCTCAGATCCCGTCCAACCTTTGGCTATATAACTTTCATTGTCAGTACGGAATTGGGACGCTATAGGTTGGTAGAAAATGTCTACGGTATTCAGATATTACCTAATTCCTTCTTGTGGTTTGACTTATACAGATTTAATGAGAGCGACTGGCGTCTGACGTCCAAACCTCGAGAGGAAAGCCTACATCAAAACTTCGTCCGCCAATCAGCAGGCTTGCACCAACTTGTAGGTGGGCTTGGCTCGGCCCAGAAGGTCTTAATCAAAATAAGTTAATTAATGCCAGTTTTTTTTTTTCAGGATTTAATAAAATGTAAAGCATTCCACGGTCGCTCGCGGAACGCCGCTATCAAAAGTTTAAAAGTAATCAGATAAACTTTATAATCCTAGTCTAAAATTTAATTATGTTTTGATTTTGTTTAATTATGTGCTAAATTTACTCACGATTCTGATTTGATCCGACTTTGTGAGTGCTTCGCTCAATTTCCATAACTCATCGCCAAGTGCTCTTGCCCATAGTTTGACACTGAAAAAAAAAGTGTGTTGTTCAAGTTACTGTTATGTTTGACTGTAATACTGCATTTCGAAGATCATGACAGCTATAAACAGTTGCCCTAAAGTACTAAAACGCGACTCAATCGATAGACATGATTTCGATTTTTTCCAGCGCTATGCACGTCAGTGCGAAAGTTCAATTACTTATTGCTCCCCTACCACCCAGGAAACACTGATTTTTAGACAGGTGCCTATTTTCAGGATAAAAAGCTTATATATCATTCTTATATAGTCTGGAATAGTAATGAATACCTATTTGGTAAAGATATAGAATAAATTTTCGGTATCTGTACCAAATTTAATTTAGATAAGTTAATCGGTTCTAGCGTGATTGAATACAAACTTTCGCATTATTTATTTAGATACTAACTGTTGCCAGCGTTGTACGCTATTGTTTTAAAAGGAATAAAGCAAATTGCCATGTACTATGCTAATTGTTTCACTTAGTTCAATTCAGTTCTCTGCTTAATATCGATCAATCGCTGTGTTATTTCGGTACTAAATAGAAAGCAATGTCCGGAATAACAATTCTCGTTACTGAGTAAAGTCACATTAGCGTTCCGATCTAATAGAAATCCAGTTCCATTATCCCTAACAAATGGCCAATTCAACGTGATATAGTGAGTTGATTCCTAATATACATCCAATGCTTAAGACGAAGTATGTAGTAAAAGGTAAAGGTAAATCTTAAATACCTTTTTGTCAACAAATAAGATCGGTTCATCAATGATAAGCGGTTTCGGTGTCTGTAAATGCTTATGCCCACAAAGTTACTTTTTTAAGTCCCCTGAATTATATTCCCATTCACGTAGTGACGACGTGAACACTTCACATGGCATGCAAGGACATTTTGGTTAATATTTGTTTTTTTAATCATCCATAATTCTAGGGAGCGATGTGTAGAATGTCGTAGAGTATTTATTTATTTATTATTATTATTATATAATGAACCTAATTTCCTATTCAAAAATCTCTAGCACCTTACTTACTACTAAAGTTTCTTTGGGATGTATTCGTATATGGATAGATAAATCCTCTAAATATCTAAGTGAATTTCTTAAGTCTAAAACTCTAAAGTTTGAAGCAAACAAGGAAATTTCTAATGTTCTTGATTTGAAGCATAAAAATATAATATGAAGGTAGAATATATCTCTTTTTCCGTAGAGACCATAAAATATATGAGGAAATAAAAAATATTTTGGGGGTAGATGACAAAGTGCACCAATTCAAGTGAAACTTACGTGTCTGCTTTCCAGGCAGGAACTGGTTCAGGCATAAACATCAGCGCACAAACCATCACAAACTTGACGCTCTGCATATCTTCGTCGGTGAGTCACGAACTAACACCAAATTTTATTGCATTTCGTATGTAACTGTCGTAAATAACGCAAATATTACAAGGATAAGGCACATCGTTACTGTGTTTTGTTATAAGTAAGGCTAAACACGATACGTCACAAAAATATATGATACGCTAATACAGATATCTATGACAGATAAAGAACGCATAACAGAAAGCTTCCCGGGTGCGAGATAATGAGCAAGGCCACTACAATTTTGAAGCACAGTAAACACACTCACTAAATACTTTCACTTTGATTTATTAATAGTTTTAATTTATAAGATACTAGAGGCTCTGAGCTTCACAACACGGTTACATTATGGAAGGCTTGATTTGCACGAATTTTTAAAGCAGTGTATGGTTATATTATATAGGTATGTTTTGTGCGGTTGTCGCGGGTCGTGCGTGCGATGTCCGGGCGCGGGACGTCTGTCGCGGTAGACGCACGTGCTGCGTCTATTCTGGGCGGGCGGCGACGAACGCTCGGTACTCGGCCGGCATCGAGC
Organism: Lithosia quadra; assembly: GCA_963576445.1. Lineage (NCBI taxonomy): Eukaryota > Metazoa > Arthropoda > Insecta > Lepidoptera > Erebidae > Lithosia > Lithosia quadra. The sequence goes on from OY754874.1 coordinate 14,243,042, forward strand.
GAACTCGATCTAGGTCGGGCGGGCGGTGTCTGTCCACACACCGCTACCAAACGACATGCCGCGAACGACGTACACTATTAACGGTTATCAGAAATTCTTAAAAAGCTATTGGACCCTCACTATTGGTACAGCTGGTGTAATAAGTAATAAGCTACGGATAACACAGTATACCAAAAATCTCGATTGACAAGATACCCACAAATTTATCCCTTATCTAACTTCTTACAAAGTTTAAATGGATAGATGTTTGCTACTCAATCACGTCGGAACAGCTTAACGGAACTGGATTAAATTTTAGCAGAGATGGATTACAGTCTATTATCCCACAGAGTTTTCTGTACTTTGGAAAGTCGTTCTAAAGAATAAAAGAAAATTGAATAGAATACATATGTTTCACACAAAAGCATACATAAATAATGGGTGTGGGAAGGTATGCCACCAGTGGTAACTAGCAATAGGTTTATTTCGGACTTCCCGACAATACCCAGTTCGGGTCACAATGACTTCTTGAGCCGTTCTTTCGATAAACAAACCCACGCGTATTACTTAGCTCGTATAAATATAATACAACTATAACTTTTACTTTAGCAACAATAACTTTTACAAGTCAAGCTTTAATGCCAACATGTTGTACGCTTGGTAAAGTCATTCATCACCACTTTCCTACAAAGATTACTTAAGTAGTTTACTAGTTTCCTTTTGTGTGTGTAGGTATTTATTAAGATGGCTATGGAATTCGTGTATTTGTGCCGAGTTTCATGGGAAAAGTAAGACACGAATGCGTTGGAACATCGAAATGTAATCAACACCATTTGGCATTAAAAATTGGCCCTTCATTTATTTCATGTTCTGTAGACAAATAACTCCTTGTTACATAATAATTGTAAATTTATTACAGCATCTAACGTTCCCATAGATACTTATATCATATATGGTTAATCTGCCTGTTTTGTTTAATTTACAGAAAAAGCTTCTGTCAGGCCCGGGCGTCCCGCCAAGACAAACTTTCTTTACCTGCAAAAGTTTTATCTGTTACACGTGTACAAACACAAAAAGTACCCAAAGTAAATACACCTATACCCCTAACATCCAGTGCAAAAGTACTTTAACAAGTAAACGTAATAATAAATGAATTAATGTTTGCAGAAGAGGACGCGACGGCTTCATTAGGAAACGTAAAATAAACCGATTTGATATGCAAAGGGCGGCCGGTGAATGTGTGTAAACATCATAAATATCTACATACCTACCTGCTGAAGCTACGTTATTGCCACTAAAGTTGGTGCAAATACGGCTCAAAATTTGCTGGCCGACTTTAGGTCTGCTGTCACTTATTGAAACCGCTAGTGCCTTACAGAAATTTTGAAAGATACGATAAGTTAAGATACTAAAATCAGTGATAAATAGCTCGAACAATTGATGAAATCGTTTCCTCAATTACTACTTTCATTGTCATTTCCTTCCATATTCCACCAAGATCTTCTGGGCGCAAGTAAACCTTACCGGTATACCTGCTAATTGAAGACAGGAGTCACCAATGAAATGAACCAATTAATGGAGTTGTAGGAAAGCTGATCCTAGGTCTCGAAAAAATACTTGATTGCACTCGAATGAAAACAAAGATTGTTATCAACATGAGTCCACAACATGATTCTACAAGTCTCACTACAACAAGACGCAGTACAGATAACAGAATATCATCGAGTAGGTACCACGGTCAGTAAAGAATTAGATAGAAACTCGCTATCAGTCATCTGAATGTTTAGTAACATTAATCCACAACAATCAATTTGCTACAAACTAAGAGCTCAGTAAGAAAGTGTTAATAAAGGTCGCAGGGTGGGAAATGGGGTTGATATACATTAACATCGCGTGCCAAAGTAATAACTCCCTGAATACATAATTTATATTTAAAACTTCGAGTTTCAGATTATCCGAGCTGTTGTGTATAATAAAGTGAGTAATAAAGCTCGTAACGTAAATATTTTTGCGATCTCATTTGTAATATGATGTTAATAGAGCCGGTAAAATTACTTTGTTGGGGCTAAACAAATAAATAACATCAAGGTTTTTCGATAAATGAATGTGCTATTAGTAAAGATAATTGAGTCATAACTTAAAACAAAGTACAAACATAATCTTTGTGTCGAAAATGCAGGTGTATCGGATCATGCAGCAAAATATACCTAACAGAAGACGTCAATCAATCATTGCAGACAACCCAGCACCTGGGCCCCGTCTTTCGCATTCTTTTTTTAAATTCTTACTATGATGGATGAATCAAAGCCTACTCTCTTCTTATCGTAGTATTCTTACTGTAGTAAGTGTCAGATGACTGCTTCTTTATTGTCTATTAATAAATATATAAAAGTATCAATATATAACATCTTCCCCACAAAAACAAAACTTAAAAAATAACAAATATACAACACTGCTTCTTTATTGTCTATTAATAAATATATAAAAGTATCAATATATAACACTTACTATCTAGTCTACTTAAATTCAGAACAACTCCCTCGAGACTTCTCGATTGATTGCTAAATGAAGAGACTCTACTAGTCATTATCATCTTAGCATTGATTCCGATTGCATCCGAGACTTCTAAGCCCGGGGTCATACGGCTTATACGGCTATTATGGGCTCGACTGTCGTCTGACCCGCCATATCTTGAAAGAAAAGCCTATCCCAAAGCTTCATCCGTCAAGGTGCAGGTGTACCGATTTGCAGGTGAGGTTGATTTGTACCCCAAAAATCTTGGTTGGTCCCACATACACCCACTTTCTACTTACATACTCAATTAATAACAAATGATTGCTTATAAATATTCACGAGCAAAATTTCTTACATAGAATAAAATCCCAACAGTAATATTAAGGGTGGAAGCATAAAAATTTAAAGGCCATTATCTCGAATGGAACCTCCCGTTCGCTCATTGTCATCCAAATTTAATAGCCTTTGTCATGTTTCGCTCGTCACTAATGGTTCATAAAATAAATTGATACAGCAACGGTTGTATACGATGCGGCAGGTTGCAAGTAAAAGTCGGCTGCAGGTAGCAAATAAGTAGTGTCTTTCAGGCAAGGAACTAGGTACCTTACTTCTTACATATTTAGAGAGTATTCACAACCCCCCTTAAAAAGACAAAGATAGATAAAGCACTGTACACATACACACACTGTAGACTTTATTTTCCCTCAAATACGAACAACACCAGAGCTCCCCAGAGGGCCGTAGCAATAAAATAACTGCGAACATGTTCTCATTATACTCTAAGTACCTATATATATGAAAGGCTTGTTTCCACTCGGCAACAATTTTATTGTGTACTGAAACGGGCGATAAATTAAAAGTAGCAGAGCGCCAACTATACCTACGCTTTATTCTTAAATCAACGTTACTCAAAAGTGGCTGGCGAATGACTGTCATTGGCTCCTATTGACATAGGTCCACCATAAGGAATGCATCATATGCCTGACATATCGGCTAGGCGGATGGAGAAGGTCAATATGGGGCGATACGGGGGCTTGGCTATGGCAGCTTGTGCGTAGGCTGGCGTCACGTCCGTTAATTACATAAAATTTAGCGATGTTATAATATTGCAACTACTAGTTTTAACTGGAACCAAGAACAGAAAGTAATTCACTAACTGGTGCTAAATTTTGCTAATAGGTGTTTGACTAACGAAACTGTCTAACCCTTGCCTATATGAGAAGCTAAACGTGAAGTCATATTATCTAATAAATAATCTGAAGCCTGGCATCCAACATGACTTTAAAATATGATACTTAGTGAGTAAAACGTAGCTAAGTACAAGGGCGAGCTAGGCGGCGACACGAGGGCGGGCGCCTGGCGCCTCATAGCCGAGACTCCCCGCGACGTCTACAAGTATATTAAGTCTACATTAAGGAATAATGCTCAATTGATTTACGTGTTTCATTTAGCCATGCTATAGTTAGTTATAGCGTATATTTTAGTGGTTCTTAAATAAAGTAGACCTACCTTTTTGTATTGGATTCGCTACTATGGTCTAATAAGTAAATCAATATTCCACAGAACGAACTGATTCCTTTCATAATTATATTTTTTATTCGACTAACTCTAATCACATACCCACTAGTGTAACATCTGTATGGTATACCAGGATCGACAGTAGTGACTCACTAAGTTAAGCTGTCTTGGAAGATCGAAGTTAATCAGAAGTTAAACGGAGAAGTAAGACATAAATAATAAATCCACCTACCTCCTGAGCAAGCAGGAGACACAAGAAGTGAACTACCTATAAAAGACATATTAGTAAGAGAAATAGAATTTTCATCAACAATACAGCAGAATATATATTAATTTTCTTCTAATAACATTTCATCTAATATCTGGTTTACATAAAAGTCTTTGGTTGAAACACTTAATCTGGATGCTTTACTGTGTCATTATAACATTTGAACGCTAACATTCGAAAATTGTAAAATCTCATAATCGTGTTAAAAACGAATGCTACCTCAATATGTCAAGTTATGTTATGTCAATCACTGTCATGGTTCGTATGTATTAACCAAGAACATTAGAAATTTCCTTGTACTGAAAAGTCGGGATCCATATTTATTCGACAGCCAATCAAATTTTTTCATGGATCCCGACTGTTCAGTTGTTATGTTTCTAGACCACCGGACATTCAATCTAAGTGCTTGTTTTTTTCTTTTCAGTTTTTAGGCAGTCGGGTTTTTGAATTTTTAAATTGGTACTAACCAAGGATATTGCTAAGTACAAGGAAATTTCCAATGTTCTTGGTATTAACACCAGAATCCCGTTGTCAACGGGGCTGCCACGTGCACGCCACGTCCACGTTCCGACTACGTTCCATATACCGCAGCCTTTAAATTGAGGTTGCCTTAAGTACCCACTGATATAACGTCGGGAATACGATCGTACTAATACAAGGTAAACTCAATTTAAACCAGGAACTACATATTCTCATGAAACAATTTTTATATCAAAAATTCTTTTGTAAAATTCTCTATTGGTGGTGGGTAGCCGGACGATATAGTGATCATAATTCTATTTCCTTTTTTCTTCATTTTTAAAGTACGCTCTTAAACTCACGAAACACCATTTAAATTTAAATAATACGTCAAATAGTTATAATGTTCGTAAAATAAGACTTTCCTACAATCTAAAACCGCGATAACTAGAATGGAAAATCCATAGAAAAAAAACAGTGCACTGTGTAGGTAACCTTTTTGTAGAGAATTTAATGATTTGCAAAATTTTCTGCAGCTATTTGCCAATGGCTCTCACCTTTTCAGAAATACACGAAGAAAATTTTATTATGACTTTAACTTTTGCACACAGCATCGGCGGGGACTTCCCACAGTTTCATTTAATAATATCCCTAACCTAAGGTACGTGCAAAAATTTAACTTAGGTACCCTTAATTTTTCTACTATGACTTAAGAGTCCATAAGTTGTTTCCGAAGCTATGACACGTGCTATGACGTGTTCGAAATTCGAATACAAACTTTAAGAACAGTTTAATTTAGTTGGATGGGCAACATAATCGGTAGGTAGGTACCATTATTTGGAAATATGCGAGTTACCTAATTGGTTTACTAATTTATCCTGTTACCTGAATTAATTCTATGTATATATTATATATCTATAATTATAATGCCTTTTATTCAAAGGCATTATAATTAACTCAATTGATTTTGACACGACAGGAAGGTCATTAAAATAACACAGTATCATAACCAGGAAACTGTTCTCCCACAAAAGTATAATGTGTTATTCCAATATATTTATAACATATTATAGGGATAAACCTACAGGACTGTCTGAGATCGTTCGATATAGATGACAGCTTAGGAAAATTCCTATTGTGAACGTAGCAATTATGTAAACCATATGCGAATACGACGTCCTCTGTGGTGCGGCGGTAGAGCGTTCGACTGCTTCGCAGAAGTCGCAGGTCAAATTCAAAGTCAAAGTCAAAAATCAGCTTGTACAAAACGCCAAAAAAATTGCCTGCTAATAGATACTGGTTTTATGATAGAGTTAAAGGTATCCTTAGGAATTTAAACCAATCGGGTTTATATTGTATTGTATTCGTTTTTTTTTTTGCTTTTTCATGCCAAATGCCAAATTTCTGTTACTACACAATATGCAAAGTCTGAAGATGAAGACAGTTAGGTAATTAAACAAGGTGATCAAGGCTCATTTGCAATGTTTGGTTATGCACTTACAGAAAGGCTTGCATTAAAAAATCTTTTTCTTTTTTTCATCATTTTTTTGTCGCAGCATTATAATGCCAGCTGATAGTCTTGAACAGCTTCTTTTTTTCTCATGCCCCAATTAATACCTAACGCATTAGAACACAAGCGGAATTATAAATCTGGATGAAAAGACCGTTATCACCTTTTTGCATGCTAAAGTAACAGCCGTCCGGTCATTGAAGTAGATGCAAAAAACCGTTAGGGATATCGCCAGGTAAGCGACCGGTTAGGGCTGTCCTGATTTAATATGCCCTACGTCAGAATTCAAATGGCTTATTAACCCCATATTACCTACCTACTCTTTTTTACCTGACTGAAAAGGAATTTTAATAATTTTTGCGTATCTTTGATTATAAATTTAGGCTGGCAAGTTATATTATATTACCTCTATTGGTATACCTCTGTAGCGTCGCGGTAGAGCGTTGGACTGCTAAGTTAGAGGTCGCGTGTTCGATTCCCGCTCAGTGCAAATATTTGTGTGCATGAATATTGGGTGTTTGGGTGTTTCTATTTAAAATATGTATATATTAAAAAAAAGTATCTAAGTATGTTTATCCGCACTCTGCAACCCATAGGTATCACAAGCTAGTTAAGCTATGCTTACTTTGATCACAGAATAATTTTAATATATAATATTTAAATATTTATTTAGTTTTCATTGCACAAATACAAAAACTACAATATATTATGATACTGATATGGATGCATATAAAAGGATAGTTAAGTACAAAGGTGAGTTTAACTCGACGTTGAGTTCTCTTCCAGCAAACCTTAGAGTGAATCATATTATAGATTCTGAGATTTCCCAAATTTAAATTCAAGATTTTTATGACAACCCTAGGCAGAATACACCGTTAGCTATGTACCAGAAGAGATGAAGAATGAATAACAAAAACAAACTTGTATTACACAAAATGTCGAATAATATTATTCTTATTGTGATGCGATGACGCACACCATCTGTGTATCGCTTGTGCCACATTCCGAGTGAAAAGTAATCTTACACTTTTTAACGCAACTGACCATAGTTGTTTATTGAAACAAAAATAATAATAGCAACGGATGAATGTATCGTTTAAAAATTTTATATGGAGATGCATGACGTCTCATCAAGATCCTTGGGGCCCAAGGCAACTTCACCTGCTGATTGACCGACGAGGTTCTGGTGCAGTCTTTGTAAGGGTTGGGTGGTCAAACTAACGGCTCCCGCTCCCGTAAAAGCTAAGGACTAACTCTGTTATGGTGATGAGTTGTATTCAAAGTGTAATATTGAAGAAATAAGGTTGTAATCAAATAAGTACACCTGATGACAAGCGATTAGCCATTCTATAGATGCTTGCAATGCTATAGCTAGCAATCGTGTATTACCCGGCGCGAATAGCGAGAGATACAATGAGGGGAATGGGTAGAGATGAACGTGATGTGGTTGCGTTACTAGTCATGCTGCTAGTCCTGCCCTATTTTATCGTGTGAAAATCCCCCGTTGGCCATTAGGGATGGTTATGTCAGAATCGAAACGACTTAAACCGCACGCCGTGCGTCGTCTTGGGTCTTAATTACTGGTGTGTACGGTTACCCAATAGGCATATCCCTTACACTCCAGCTGACCCCAGGCCATCTATGGTTTTAAGATGCCCCTCTCGACCCCCCGAAACGAGAGTGGGGTGAGCATCACGCCGCCTCGCCGACAATGGGATATAGGGTGACAGGCGGCCATCCTGTCAACCCCCGTCTGCGTTCAAAGAATCAACCTGCACCCTGTCTGCTCTCCACTGTTCCCTCTGCTAGTCAGAGGGAATCGTGGAGAACCTCGGAGCAGCCCTCTGGAGGGCAACTCCCGCCTCGGATGGCATTTCCCGTGGCAGCAGCGTCTTCTTCGGCGAGTGGCAAGCGCTGCCATAAGTCTCCGTTGACCAGATGGAGGTTCCAGCCCGCGCCCAAGCCGGCTACGATGTACTCAAACTCTACAAAATAAAGATCAATGAATAGCACGCATGGAGCTCATTGCAAGCTGCCCTATTATTATTATTAATAGTATTTACTGACATGAACTTCATAATACTGATAACCTTTTATACTTTGTCGCGATTGAGTGAGGCAGGTTGTGACTGTGACTAAAGATGACATCTAGGTACCTACTTCATAATAATCTTGACTTACATAATACTTGGACAACTTACGAATCTATACAAAGAAATACAATTGAAATATTTGTTTGTAATATAAATATAACAGGTTTTAAATAAATGCATATAACGAGTATGAGTGCCAGTATCAGAAAAGTAGATGATCATTTTTAAAGTTTAACAATTAAAAATCTCTCAATCAATCACTCAATCCAGTTTATTTTTTTTTTTTAATATATTTTATTATGTAAATGCAGTTAGACCACCAAGTGGTCTAACTGCATTTACATTACGAAATAGAAATTACTTAGCCAAAAAATTCAGTTTAAAAATCTGAAAATGATCGTCTAGTTTGTCTTTCTGTCTGTCTGTCTTTATCTATGGAACGGCTGGACTAATTTGGACGGAAATTTCGCGGACATAGGTTAAATTGTAAGGCGTAAAACAGTCTACTTTGATTTTAGAAACAGAATTAGGGTAATATTCAATAGTATGATATTTAGCGTGGTACCTACCTACCACGCTAAATATTAAAACCTTAAAAATCTAAATAAAGGCGGGCGAAGTCGTGGGTACAGCTAGTATACAATATTGAATCTATACTTAATTAAGCTGAAGAGTTTGTTTATTTAGTTGAACGCACTAACCTAAGGAATTACTGTTTCCTTGATTGGTTGAATAAATAAAATCTTTGTAGGTATGTCTTGAATAGGATATTAAATGGTCGGCTTCTGATATAGATAAAATGAATATAGGATTATTCAATGTAATTAAACGTAATTTGTTTAACAAGACATGGTAATAAAACCACGTTTTCCTAGTATGACCTGGTATGACCTATAACATCTTTTTAATTGTTTTATATATATATGTATAACCACGTTTGACCACTGCTAGTAGGTATGCATGGTAATGATATAGGTAGTCAACGATGGAGGCAAGATATTCACTCTAGAACTTTCTGGAAACATAGACAATAAATTTAATACGTATTTTTGAAGCCTAAGGTTTTATTTTTTGCGTGAACCCTAATTGTTTTTCTTAAATAAAAGTAGCATGATGTTACGCCTCATTATATTGTTCAGTATCTGTCAGTGAAACTTTCGTCAAAATCGGCCCAGCCGTTCCAGAGATAACCTTATTTAATAAGATTTTTTTATAGATATTAGACAATGTGAAGTTGTCGCCCAACTGGAGCATGTAAGTATATGGAATGGGATAGTGGGAGTGGCATTATTATCCAGTTGTAATTTTCTCCAAATAATAATACCATACATATGCTCACGCCTTTAGCCCACCAGGATAGGCAGAGACAACAGCCCATTTGCTTCTGTCCTTACATACTTCACGAACTTACTCTACCCGTGGGTTTCGAGTGCTTTTGACCTACCCTTTTTAATACCACTTCAGATTCCATATCCATACTATTATAACTAACTACCAAAGGAACAGAATTTCGAATAATTGAAGCAATAAAATTGGCAGCAAAAAATAGAGTCGACTTACAGACCTCTTTTAATAAGTCGTTTAAATATGTAAGTACCTACTAAAACCCTCTATAGAATGTAAAAATACTTTTCATTTAGGTCAAACGGTGAACCTATTGAAAGCGGTTAAAAATCACTCGGTACAATATTTCAAACATAACCTACCGCTAAAAAGATGAAGTTGTTAAATCTTGAGAGCCGCAATAATTATTTAATAGCATTCTGTGAAATTAAGTGTTGTCATTAAAAAAAGGAAACATGCATTTGGTCCAATCACCTTCGCTGATAACGGCTTATTAGGCTACTTTTTCATCTAGTTTTGTCAATCTTTATCCTTTTTCCCTTAGAAGGACTCTAAGGGAACCTTATACACAACCTTATACAATACTTGGGATAATTCCTAATGTTACCAAGCGAAATAAAGCTATTATCAAACAAACAAATCCTCTCTATTGTTATACCGCCAGTTATTATTATGAGTGACAGATGTCTGACCACCGATTTACTTGACTGGCATTTTGTCCTCAGACAACAATCAGTGATGACTTGATGAGTTTGAGTGACAACGAGTATGTGATTGACTTTCGTCAGTCTCCCGTCACTCTAAGTGCGGGTAGCGATTTATTTAGACAAAAACCGATAAAGTGCGAGTCGGACTTATACACTGAGGGTTCCTTATACAAAACTGGATTAACGGACAAACGTAACAATGTATTTGGAGGTGTAATAAAATGATAATTGATTGAACTCATTTCCCGTAGGTCCAAAGGAGTCCTAGAGTAGAGACCGCCTATCGGTAAAAAGATGATGGGACGCCCCCTAGTCAAATAACTAATAATCTGAAAAGGTAGCTAGACTAGGCAGGATGCACAAAGTAGACGGTTGATTGCTGTGATGTTGGCCCTATGACCAGCAGTAGATAGTAATAGACCATAAATTGATTAATTGAAATATTTTTAAGCACAAAACTTTGTACCTAATGTGGTAGCTACCACATCAGAGCGAGTAAATCTTAATATATATAAATCTCGTGTCACAATGTTTGTCCTCAATGGACTCCTAAACCACTTAACCGATTATAATAAAATTCGCACACCATGTGCAGTTCGATCCAACTTGAGAGATAGGATAGTTTTTGAAACGGATTTCGACATCCACGCGGGCGGAGCCGCGGGCAACAGCTAGTATAATTATATATATCTACTGCTTTCGGACTTTTAACTTTTAAGTAAAGTGCCCTGTAGATTTTCATTGCTGTGGGTGTGCGAAACGTCGCAAAAATTATGCTGCATAAACGTCTGTATCTTCTGATTGCGTTGGCTATTTTTATTTATTATTATTTATTTATGCAATAAGCTGCAACTTTTTTCAGCTGTGAAAAATGAAACTAGTCAACGCTGATTAGGTTCTTAACTTAACTTAACTTTATAATCTTTCATTTCATAAGTTATTTCACTTAATTGAAAAGTCGCGGTAGCCTAATGGTTTGGGTAATGGACTGCTGAGACGAGGTCTCGGGTTCGATCCCAGGTTCACCATGGCACACACCAAGGACTTTACGATGCTTTTCGAAGTTATGTGTGTATTCATCGCAGGTTTATTAGTGCCTCGGAGAGCACGTTAAGCCGTCGGTCCCGGTTGCCATACAAACATCTATGGCAGTCGTTACGGGTAGTTGGAGCTCACATAAGTCCAACCAGTCTAACTTGGAACTTCGATATCGCCATTGGTCATAATGACCATTGGTTGTGGAGGTCAGATGGCAGTCGCTCCACGGAAAATATCGAAGTTCAGCCGCATCACAGTTAGACTGGAAAGCCGACCCCAACTGTGTTGCGGAAAAAGGTTCAGAGAATGATGATTTTACTTAATTGAAAAGTAGGTACCTACTTAAAGTATAAAGGTGACTAACTTGAAAATACAGTGAACGATTGTTAATAAATCCAGCTAAATAATATGTTGAATTTATATTAGGTACATGAATTGTATTACATAAATTATGTTTTAAAATAGCAACATAATATGCAGAAAACTTATTTAGGTAGGTACCTGACATAGGTACCTGCTTTTAGTTTTATTTAATTAAGGTATAGGTTGTATGTATGGTATGGGTAAGTATGTAGTACTATTCTATACCTGTAAGTAGCACTCGGCTCAAATCTACGTGGCTGTCCCAAGTCTGGCACCGGCTTACAATTCGTGATTGGGGAATAGAACGCCAGTCGCTCCTGTAAAGGTCAAGATAAGGAGAGCGAGTTAAATGTAGGAGAGCGGATCCTCCAAAGTACAAGTTCTACACTTTGGAGAGAAATCCAAATGCAGTTAGCGTCGAACTATTGAGTACCTACGCTAACAAAATAGTAAGACTGATGGATACAAGGAATAAGAGGTAGAAAGTGGTAGGTATCTAGATGCATTAGCTAAGCGAAACATTAGATTAAATAAGTTCTGCTCATATTTAGACTATATATCACGTTCATGATTAAATAAAGAATTGTTTGAGTACCTTTAAAATGTTATAGAATTTAATCCCAAGTGTGAACTAAGCCAATGTAAAAGTTGTTTTAAATAAATAAAAAATATAGAAAAGAAAGATAGTTAAGAATACGAATAATGTACCTACAAATAATAAAACTTTACTTTACTTTATATTTTAACCCTATACCCAATGACATATTATTATAAACCCTCACAAAGTTCCACCAGTTTATGAAAAAATGCACAATGCCAAGAAAAGGGTTAAAACTTAAAAGAAACGGAGATAAAATTTCGATGCAATGACCAACCGTTATATTATTTTCATTTAATAAAATTGTGCTATAGTGTGATTTATTTCATCGTCGATTTCTTCGTAACTTACTTCAAGTTTCCTGCTACGAAACCAAGTTTCGTTAAAGTAAAAAAACGTGTGTCCCAACTGAGTTGGGAAAAAGGTTCAGAGAATGATGATGATGACAAGTTACACGAAAATTGAGGTTTGTGAACTTAGTGATGAAGTACACGAAAACTAAAACTACCTTTTCTCAACTCAGTTGGGGTCGGCTTTCTGTCTAACTACGAAACGGCCAACTGAGCTTCACAACCATTCACAATCCACTGACTAGGTATACGTATCGAAGTTCCTAGGTTCCTACCTATCTACATAAAAATATTAGTACCTGAATAGTGAATTTTACGGAGCCCCGCGATTTTTATGCAGAAAAAATATAGGTACCTTAAAAGTTCATGTGATTTGAAATAAGATGAAAAATAATATATCGAAGTAGATATTACTAAGCCCTTTAAAAGTTAGTCCAAACTTGGTATGTATACCAGTGCCTTAGTCCCTATTGCCTGACGTTTTGATATAGGTAAGTAGGTATATACTTATGTAAACAGATTTTGCTGGCGGGTAAACAAAGACCCAGTTTCAGTAAGATTAGTAGGTATGTGTAGAAATTAATCGTAGCATGATTGAAACAATATTCTTTTGGGAAAGATGCTTTCGGTGCGAAGCTAAAAAGGGTTGGCAGCACGCGGCCATAGCCGGCTCGTTTGCGCATGCCTCCGGTTTCGGCGCCCGGCTTGCGTCTCGTCTCGCCTAGTGCGACCACTGCGAGCACATGCAAGGCTGGCTCCGCAGGCAGTCACCGCCACGCGCGTCGGCGACCACACGGCTCCCAACCTATGCATAATAATAATACCACTAAATAAACAAAATAACGTTTAGTTTATGAATTAAAATTTGTACATATATCTTAAAAACAAATTAATAATATAAGAAGACGTTTTTATCTTTAATGTGCATAATAATTTAACTACAAAAATGTGTAAAAATGTTGTTATAGTTCCCATGAAAAAGACCGGCGATAAAGGTGAGTAAAAAGCGCTTTTATATATTAAAGTGCATTTTTATTTATACTTACAGTGTTGTATGTTTATAGGCAATTGCTATTCAATAGTTAATATACAATTTCACACCGTTTTAGGTTCATTTTATTGTTATTGTAAGACGATTACTGGTTTGTTATTAATCGTGTGAGGTTGTTACGTTTATTAATCAGTTGAACCATTTGCACTTAGTTCTGCGTTTGTCTTTACTCGGTCACGGTGTGTTAAGAAAACTTACTTGTGGTGAAATGGAGAAAACATTAATACTTTACCCGTTACTATTCATACTACTTTACTTTATAACTCGGAAGACAAAATGTAAGTACTAACTTTTACTAACTAATTAGGTACATTAATTTACAAAAATTGGAACATTTATCTAAAATAACAATGATATAATTTTATATAACTCATTCTTGTTTTGGCTATAACGGTTGTGTCCTTCATGTTGTTCAGCAATAATAATAAATTTAAAATTTCATCATTAATAGGTCATCGTATAGTTTCGCGGTCCGACCAATTGTCTTAAATTAGGAACCTATTTGTCCGTATTAAGTGTCATGTGCGGCTATTAATCGTAATGTCGATAGCTGTCTAAAGTGCGGTAGCATTGATCTGCCGTGATTGTACCGGGAACAGAAGGTCCGATGCGGAACACCCACTTATCGTACGAGTTGATTCTAATCGAGATCGTACGAGGACGGTGTTATTGTTAATATATTGACGCTGCATGGCGCGACCCGGCTCACCCGGCGGCCGGAGCCCGCAGTGCCACCTCGTACAAGCGCACAGTCGCACATATCAGTGCACTATTTCCTTTTAAAAACATCGCGACATGCAAATCGAACACAATCTACAACGTTCAAAAACATTGTAATGTGAACTTGTAAACAATTTAATAGCGTGGAATTTTGATACGCCAGTAGCCGTGTTGCTGAGTGTTCTAGAACTTATGACAAAAATGAAGTGGCCGAAATTGGATATGTGTAAGTATATGTCACGAATAAGATTACATTCCTCTCTAATTCATGGAATTGCATTTTTATATCACATTAGTGGTGTACATTTGTAAACGAAAAAATCTCATTTGATTGTCAAGTTTAGGCAGGCTTTTATTAGCTGTTATACAAACTATTCCTACAACAGCTAATTCAAACAGTAAGTATAGATAGAAGTGGAAAAATTCCATTTTTATATTTTCTAGCAAGTCTATTGCCCACGCGTGTGGAATACTGAACCTGTTCCTGTGACCTAAAGAAACCTAATACCGAATGAAAAACATTAAACGTTACCGGCGTGATTAAGTAACAAACATCCAAACAAACTTTCGAACTTATAATAGTATAGTATCTACACTTACATGTTTCCCTTTCATGTGCGCGGTTTCAGGTGTTTCTGACTTGTTAAACCATCAGCAGTTTAATTAGTACATTATCCGCGAGGTCGATGCCGATCGATTTACTGATTTGAGTTTGCCTCCTATACTCGTTGTCATTCGCTATGTGTTCATTCTTTCTACGTAACTAAACCTCTTTCTCTGCCTCCATAACATACTTTTTAAGCAAAACTACTCATATAGTATTCTCCTTTCTATGAGCTAATTGTTTTCTACAACCGCCAGTGTATTAGTGATGAGGTTTTATTAAAATTAAACCAACCTCACTTGCCAACTGCTACGCCTGCCATTCAACAAATTAGTCCAGGAACGTAAGACGAAGAGGAAGTAGTAAAAAGGAAGATTGTATGGTTGGCTTTTTAGCTCAAGATAATTTTAATATTATTAAGGCTGCAAGCGGGGGAATCTTCAAGTCTAGAGTGAACATGTTACTTCTAGGCAGGCGTGCTCCACCATCGACCACATCATCCTTACCAACAGGTGAGATTGTGGTCAAACGCGAGCTATTACCAATAAAATATGCAGGCCATTTCTTTAGTAGGCTCTTTCCGCCTTTTTTGACGGCTAGCAACACGAGAGCAACTTCCAAAGAGATGAAGGGAGAGAACAGAGAAGAATGAGAAAAGGGTCAGTAAAATAGCACTCTCACACCAAAATATACATACTACTAATTAAATTCGATTTGAACTCTGTTCAATTATTCTCGGCTCTACAAAAATGCTGTAGTTTATAAGGGAATCCACAATAATGCCCAGAGCACGGAGTTTTGTTACAAAGATGTTCTATAGATGACAAAAAATGGACCCTACAATTATTCACGCAGTTGACAAAATGTAGGAGTGCAATATTATACACATCTGCCATCCTTCGGATACAGGCAGGTGTGAATATAATGATCGTAAATCATTGTTATACGTGGGTCAGTCAAGGATACAAGGAAATTTCTAATGTTCTTGGGGTCAGTAGTAGGTATCCACATCATAATAAATTTATTCTATTCATCAATTATACCTAACACTTCTCAATCCAGGTAATAATGTTTATTAAATGCAATTTTTCATATCAATTATATTATTAGTATACCATGAGTACCTAATAACACTTAATCGTAATAATTACTACCGGTGTTGTATTAAATGATAGGTCCGGGCCTGTCATACACAATAACACAGACAATACCACTCTTGCTACAGGTAGTAAGAATATATTTTCATCCAGCGTTCCATAAGCGAACGGCCTGACTGGCGGCTAGATTCTGGATATACCCAGGAATCATTCACGTGCCACTAGGGGAGAAACTTCATTTCATGTGCCTCCCCTATACGCTAGTGGAGTAACTTGATTCGTTCCTTGAGGTTAAACCAAATTTGCATTTAGTTGGGTTTGCTCATGGTTTGCTCCCAACACAGCCAAAGTTAGATTTATCGAATTAAATTACAAATGTTTATAAATTTGTCTCAGTGACTTTTCTTCAACTTAAATATTGCTTGTACTAAACCTAAACTTACTTAGTACAAATAATATTTAAGTAAATTCAAGTGAAAAAAGTTTCAGTAAAATTACCTGAAATGTGTAGACAGGGCAATAAATGCAGTTTTCTTCGTAGTTAGACTGAAAAGCCGACGTCAACTGAGTTGGGAAAAGGCTCGGAGTTAGTCTTTAGATAAAATAAATAGTCAATAAATTAATGTATTTATGAATAACGTAGAAATGAAAACTATTCGAATGTCAAGTGATATCACGACGTGTTACATTACATTTCTTGATGATGATAATATTATTACAATGTAAGCAGATAACACGATACTCAAAAAGGTCAAACACTTTGTTTTGTTGCATATTGCATAAAACATTACATATTCTGCCTATCTATACATGTTCTTACAAATAAATAAAATTGAGCTGTATATTTGTATAAGTTTTGAATGCATATGAGTGTAATGTAGGTAAAATTTGAGATACGAGTATTACGATGAACAATTATTTTTTTATAATTTTCCTGTGTCTGCCTGTCTGGCTGTTTGAATGGGGTAATCTCTAGAACGACTTGGTCGATTTTGATGAAACTTTTCCTGGCAGATGGGTAATATTACCTATGAGGTAACTAGGCTACTTTTATTAAAAAAAATAATTATTATGGTTCCGCGCAAAAAAAAATTACCGTATAAATGTAAATCCACACGGCTGAAGTCGTGTAGGCCCCAGTAAGACATAGCTACAAGCCTACCAACCTCGCCAGCTAGCCGGTACATCTGCTAATTGATGGATAAGACCCGACCTCGGAGTTGGGAGATCATACATTACTCACTTATGCGAACTACAAAACATACTTACATAGGAACATAGGTGAATCCGGGTATAGGGTACCCAGGCCTTGGCGAAGAATGTCTTGGATGTAACCGGAAGCAACGATGATGATGATGAAAGAAAAAAACGTTTATTTGATGGATTAAACACTATGTGCCTAAACAAATAAGCTAGCATATATTATACTTACTCATTCTATTATGTGCCACACGAATGCATCAAAAAGGTATCCAGCCAGCGGGACGGAACTTGGCGCTGGTTTTCGACTGGAACCTGTATGGCGTGTGGTAGTTTAAGTGTGAGAGTATGTTAAGTGCTTAATGCTGAGAACACATCCTTTAATATCAGGTGAAGTGAAATGCTATTGATATGCCCTACATAAAAAAACTTGGCAACAATATTTAAAGTACCTACTTACTTATATTCGAACATCACTTGATTGAAATTGATAATCTTATAAATAGATTTCTAACGTTACTGGCAGCCGGACGTAAAAAATGGCTGATGTAGCCGAATTTTTTCGTGAAGCTCCTTTTAAAAAATGTAGACGGTTTTTTGTTGTCACAAACGCATCCTGTTAAGACCGAGATTCGATAAGGAATCATAAATGTGGCTTCTTTGTCGTGATGTAAGATGCTGTAAAAAGTTCCCTATGTGTTTTAACTATAATCTATTTCTGCACCACGGAAAATATCAAAGTTCAGCCGCATCACAGTTAGACTGGAAAGCCGACCCCAACTGAGTTGGGAAAAAGGTTCAGAGAATGATGATGATGATGCTATCTCTGCACCAGACCTATGGATGAAAACGAGCCAGATAAATTATCACGTGAAATAATATTATAATAATAAATATTCTCCGACATTCCACACAGTGCTCTCTAGACCCAAAGTAAGCATAACTTAACTAACTTGTGTTATGGATTCTAGAATGCGAATAAAAATACTTATATATTATGCTTTTTTTGTAAATACATACTTATTTATACCTACATAGCAACACCCAGACCAGTGCATACAGATATTTGCACTGAGCGGGAATCGAACCCCGCCCGTTTGTCGCAGCAGTGGAATGCATTACCGGAGACTATAAAAGACTGGAACAAGTAAGAATCATCGATTATTTACACTATAGCAGAAATGGTTTAGATCTGCGATCTTTTCTTTTATGAATAATATTATCCTTGACATGAAATAGTAATTGAGCTTAACTCTGTTTGATATAATGTACTGCTGCAATTAATTGGCAATCAATTTCGCGCGCTATGTTCTTGACGTCTGCGAGATACTCTTGACCACACATTGTGTAATAAAACTCCATGACCTCAACAACGATTCACTTTTATTTCACAGTCAGACAACCGGTTTTCTTTTACAACGAAATTGGCAATCCAATATTGTCTTGCAATTCAATATATAGACACAGCCAATTTACAATTTTATAATAGGTAAATTTTCCTTATCGGTTTATATTAAGTTCAGATTGTACTCAATACCTGTAAAATGAATAATTTAATTTTTATTAATTACCAACATGTTTCATGTAAGTAAATGAGCATCGACTAGTCTATTCCCAACTCTGCTTTCAAGTTTTACTGTTAATCTCTGAATTTTGTTATTACTCTCTAAGTGAGTTAGTTTTCCAAGTTCTTATTGAATATTAGTTTAAAAAAAAACTAGTTTTACTTTTACCCTATAACACCTGTTTCTATGTATATAAAAATGAATTATTTGTCTGTTTGGCCTCAATTAGACGTAAACGAGTTCAGCTAAATTAAAACGTTAAGTAGTTTGTTTTTCATAATTACGCGCGTATATCACCGAAAGTGTAGGCAGAAATGTGTTAGATAGGTAATACTACAATACAAAAAAGAAGTAAGATCACGACGTCAAGACCAAAAACCATAAACATAACGGCTTTAGGTACATAATTAGAGAACTTCACATAATTAGGCTTGCTCTTTATTTTTTCACTGAGAGATTTTTTTTACGATACAAATGGATATGATTGCAAATGTTCGATATACACAGGATAAAAGTGTTGTTATTTGTTAACCCTACTGGTAGAAATAAGTACTTAAACGAAATAAAAAATCCAACTATCCCTACCAATGGGATTAGTATAAGGAACAAAAGGTTCCACATATCTCTACGGGTAGGGATATGTGGAATACTAAGTATAATATCTCTACAGGTAGGGATATCTCAGTAGGAATATATGGAACAGGTACCATCTTCCGTTTGTCGTTTCGCGGTCCTTACTCTAGGTCTCGTTTGCTCCAAAGGTCATCGATCGAGAGAATATTTGTGTGCCTCTTGTATCGTATGGTCCATTAGTTCTGCACGGTTTTATGTACACTATTTTATCTACCGTATTGTTCGTGCAATTGTTACAAGTACCCCATTGAATAACAATTCTATTACGACACTTAAGCTTCGTCATTTTGGTTGAATGGGAGTATCATTACATAGTAGTAATATACTTACATTTTAATGCAAAAGTATGTATGAAGTTTGCCTCTACTCAAATTTCGTATACCATTATCCTTGGAATGGTAGGTACACTCACCTATAATAGCCGACATTACTATTAAGCTTGCCCTCTCCGACCAGAGTAACTTGGCAAGATGGGTAGATTTCACAGTTATGTCTTGCAACGCATGTGATATTATGCTGCTAGGCACTTTTTGGTAGGCTGCAAGACGCTTCTAAATAGACGGTAAGGAACTCTGAGGTCTTTGATATCACACATGAAGCATTACGGTACACCTAGAGCGTATAAAGATCTAAACGCAAAAATAAAAGTAATGTGAAATTGAGGTTTCTCTAAAAAGTTCAGTAAGCTTTTCAATACGAGTAGAACGAATATCCAAAATGGCACCCGTTTAGTGGTGGAAGACACCAGACAGTAAAGGTGGGCACTGATGCGTCGCAAGGGGTATCTACTTCTTAAACCTTATTATGTCTGGATCATAAGTCACTATACCAACTGTAGATACGAGTAAGTCTATCACGCAAGGGACTGGGCATCCGCACGGAGAAACAATGTAAGAAAAAAAGTTCTCTAGCTAAAGAAAAACTTATACAAGACGGAGAGATAGAGAGAGACTATTACTACCTACTACGTAAAATTACTGAGTCCCAAGTTAGTGCCGAAATGAGAGCGTTGGCCTTGCCGTGTAATTTAGAGAAGTAGTTAACAATTTGAATCCTATTGTCGAATATGTGATGCCTATATGCTAGACTTGATGTCCTTCTAAGAAGCTAGGAAACTACAACGGATGCATGACAATGATGAAGTATGAGGACAACAAAGTTGCGCCGGAAGGCGAACCGTCTGGCAAGTGTCTTAATATCTAGCAAGCAAACTCGGAGACAATCGTTGCATAAATAAATATTTTATGACATAACGCAGTGTAGAGCCAAAGTAAGTATAGTTTAGCTTATTATAGAAAGTGAATAAACATACTTACGAGTATATCCTTTTTTGTAAATTATGTATTATACCTACATAGAAACGCCCAGATCAATGCAAATAGACACATTATTATATGTAAACAAATATTAGCACTGAGCGGGAATCGAACCCGCGCCCCCGTTCGGAGCAGTCGAATATACAGTATTATTTACTGGGGTATTAATTTTAGACCTGCAATGACCGTAGCAAGTTATTTTCCTTAAAGGAGGTGTCGCTGGCGTAACGCCTGAATGGCATCAATGTGATGCAAGTGAGAACTTAGTGCCCGGCTTGGGAGGTGCCAAGGCGGGACCTCAGGGCAGCCTTCGGATTGAGACTCCCCTCACTGAGAGAGCTTACAGCGATGTTGTAGAGCTCGAGCGAGGAGCGAAGAATATTTCTATAAAAGTACTACTGAAGAGGCAATTAGTCTGACGTGAACGTAGCTCATGAATGTGCTTTTCTTTTCATCGAGTTGAGCCTGTTTGGCTCGTAAAGGGATAGTTGGTCGATTCTATTCCAATCACAGAAATCAATATTACCACAGATTCAGAACTATGCTTTGGGAAAATTGGTGTAATATGAAATGCCGGATAGTCACTAGCGAGTTCTAACTGTAATTATAAAGATACAGTAAGGAAGTTGTAACGTGTGTCCTGTGCTCGACGACCAACGAGCGCTGACACCGATTTGTAACTGTATCCTACATAAAGATCGACAATCGTCGTCGACGGCTAATTGCGATTCGTGCTCGCAATAAGCTCGCGTGCTACGTTGATACTTACACACTATCATTCTTTTTGGTTAACTACAGTTATGTGCAACCACGGTCACGGTATCTGATATGGTCGACTTATTGCGAACTTAACAGTAGTCTGGCGAATCATATAGGTACACACTATAATTTTTAAAGATTACAATACTAGCAATAGAGTCATACACGGTTAAAAGACATTGAACTTGCAATTAAGAAGTTATATAATGGACGTCAACTCACTGCTAACGCAATATTACAGTCATATTAATAATCTAAGATTACAGTTTAACTTAGCTTAAATCGCGGTAGCCTAGTGATTTGGGTAATGGACTGCTGAGACGAGGTGTCGGGTTCGATCCCAGGTTCACCATGGCACACACCAATGACTTTTCGATGCTTTTCGAAGTTATGTGTGTACCTACCTATTTATCGCAGGTTTATTAGTGCCTCGGAGAGCACGTTAAGCCGTCGGTCCCGGTTAGTTCAGTTATTTTTTACGTCCATCGCGACTAGCGATAAAAACTACTGAACGGATTTTAAACAGAGACCATGGTCTAAGCGCGTGTGCAATAAATGTTTAATAGTATATATTCATCGTTTGCTTTACACGTGTTTTCTCCTTACAATCCCGGGTTCTTTAAGCGGGGTATGAAAAAGCTTCTGTCAATACCGCCTAGGTAGGAGCCACAATGCTAAGGTCAATCTCCAACAATAGTAACTCTACTTTTAGTACTTCAGCTCAGTTTCCCAACAGTTGTAGTCAATCTCACCGACTGAATTAAAAATTACTCATTTTTTTCACCACTACCAATTATAGTGACCACAGAGTGAAAACTCTTTGAAAATGGAATCGTTTGATTCGCAATTCGCAACTAGTCAATCGGCAAAAATTAATTCTATTATATTGACTATGCTATCGACCGGCAAGGTTGAATTTAGACAAAATGATGAAAATCGGCAGCCGGCCATCTAAAATTTTAAAATGCGGCAGCGATTGTTGGCTGTTGGAATCGCGTGGAGAGCCTCCGAGCAATTCTCAACTTCAAAGCCTCACTGTCCGTGAGATCGTGCGAAATGAAGAAATAAAAGCTGGAAAGTGAACCCCTGCCTCATCTCAACGCTGTGATTATGATAATGCTCGTATAGTAGGTACTAAATAGATACGTTCTGTAAATAAATCAAATAATTAGGTAGGTAAATGTAAAAATTACCATTAACATACACGTAAACATTAGGTTTTGCATTGCACAAAATATTTAATACTTAGGTAGGTAGCAACTTTTAAATTAACACATGTACCTTCTTACCATACTTCTGCAAATAAATATTCATTGCATAATTTCATAAATTCAGGGTACAAATAAGTAGGTATCTCTATGTTTGATACAAATGTAACCACAAATATTTATCTATCTATAATGTTCAATATATAATCTATGAAGCAAAAAGTGACATTTAATTTGTAATCTATGCATTACTTCATTACTCTCTGTGTTCTCTGTCTACGACTTCAGTGGTATATTTTGAAACGTTACTTCGTTTAATATGATTATTATATTGAATTAACGCAATTACTTAAAATCATTAGTGAAATGTATCAATACACTACTCGCCTGGCCAGGCGAGTTTCTCGCACCTTTATATAATTGTAAATTAGTCCTATGCGTATTCATCACGAATGTATAAAGGTCCTTCACACACTTAATCCAATCCAACCAAATTCTAAATAATTAAATAAAGTCATTGTTAATCCGAAAAAAATGTTACTATGAGAAGCTAATAATAATTACCTATCAAATTAACAAAATAATAATATATTGTCGTGCTTCTACGGTAACCAACAAGGAAATAATGTTTTTGTATGTGTTTTTGTGATTTCTTGGGCACATTACTTACTTCGTCTATAATTATCATGAACCCAAAAAACCTACGGACGGAAAGCGTTGAAGAGAAAATGGCGGCGGCTAACCATGTGTGAGTGAATTTTGAGTTGCAATGGGTACCCAAATTTGATCGAAATGAGATTCCTGGATATTTTTATTTGTTATCACTACGGTTTTTACACCATTTCACTACACAAGACAATACATGCAAAAATTTTTTTGCTACTTAAACTGACTGAATCGAATGACGGTCGCCTGTAATTGGCTGACTAGTGGGTGAGTGTGTGCGTACCTACTGACTTGTGCGTTTACGAAAGTGGACCGACTCTAGTATCCTCGGTTGTACCTATTGTACAACGCGTTCCGTCCATAGGTCTTTTGTTTTTAATTCCTTGCAGAATCGGTGGTGAATCTCTAGTAGATACTATTGTGTTTAAAAAAACTCGTTTTAAAAAACGGTTCACGTTTTAATTTTAATAATAAATAAATATAAATATTCTACGACACAGCGCTCTCTAGACCCAAGGTAAGCAAAGGCTACCTAACTAGCTTGCGTTATGGGTTCTAGAATGCGGATAAACATACTTATATACTTTTTTTGTAAATACATGGTAGGTACTTATTATACATATAAACACTCAGATCAATGCAAATAGACATATTCATGCATACAAATATTTGCACTGAGCGGGAATCGAACCGGCGCTCCCTGTCGTAGCAGTCGCCACTGACGTTTAGTTTTAAGTGATCTGGATTCCTATCTGATAAAATCCGATATAAACGGCATTAAATAAATACTGCAACTATAACGCAACGATTACGAGTGTGACCGCTGTGCAAGAGGTCCTGGATTCGATTCTAGGTTTTCATGTCAACTAGGCTCGCAAAAAGTTAAATACACCAGTGCCCGAACAGTGATAGACTGGTGCCGACAGTTCAAAAGTTGTTTTTTTTACTTGTGGATTACACTTATTCCACGGGGTGACAGGTGGCTCCACCTGTCATCCCTAAGCCTTTGCTCATAAAGGAAGGGGTCATTGTATCTTGTATACCTACCTATTGTTATTGTTACCTACTGTTAAAAAAAATAACTAAAACATAACTAAAAGAGACCTACCAACTGTACGAAGAAACGCGAAAACCCGAAACAATTTGAATTTGTGTACTGTAAAACTGTGAGGTATCTAGATTATATTATCTAAATAATCTTCTGATCCTTCGATCCTTCCGATTCCTTTGATCATAGCGTTTATAATATGATGGAAGTATTATTGCCTCATTGTTCAGTATTAACCATATTAGCAGCCGCGGTACCATTGTAAGAGTATTAGGATATCAGGTATAAGAATAGACTCTCGAATTTGTTATCTATTAATTGTAAAACTCCACCCTCTATAATAACGAATATAGAGTTATACCAAAGACGATATGATAACTATAGACTGACAATCCCTTGGCAAAATTCGTACGCCGCTAATTCCGGCTATATCTAGATGGCGCTGCTGAATATCCGGGAGATTATTGCTTTAACAGTTCATATGATTTGACTCTGTTCCCTTCTATTCACATAGTATTGTCGTATTTTTTTTTACTTAAATATCACTTTCCAACGTTTGTTTTTATTATTTTTTATTGACATGGGTTACGTACTATTGTTATAATATATTTATAATCGTTTATCGTCTTTGGTTATACTAACCTAATCTAATACCGGTCCTGTACGTAAATATTATTGAGGTATGTGAACTGTGACCTGACACAATCACCGACATTGCCACGGCCGACGAAGGTCGATCCAAAAAAAATATACCTATAATAATATGTGATTGAGCTAATGTATGGTCTCCAGGAGAACAAGAGATTTGGAATGTAGTGGGAACTGATGCATGTTGATATGAGGCCAGATGACTATCACAAATGACGGACACGTTCACCAGAGCGAGACACATCCAACTACATTATGACAAAAGCGAGTCAAAAAAGGCTTCAATACAACATAATTACATGAATTCACATTTAAATTTACTTTGCACTTCGAAAAATAACGTTAATATTTGTTTCCCACTCAATGTTACAAGTATTTTCAAAATTTTTCATGACCACGTATACAATAAAGAAATTGAATCCTAAATTATGTCCAATGTTCGAGATAAACTTCATTCTCCCATTGTAATCCTAACATTTGACTTGATATAGCAACCGTCCCATGACACACTCGTGTGTGTGCAGTGACATCTGGTTTATTACCTAGATCGTATCATACAAATATTCTGTTGTTATTCAATGAGTGTAACACCTGCCTTTTTAGATTTTGTTTTTAGAACAATACTCCTGCAATTAGGTGTTCAGTGCCAAATTGAATAAATTCTAAGCACTACCATAGAATACTAAGTGTTACTGCGCACTAGTGCTGGGTCATTGTACCATATAGAACTGGACTCGATACAATTGATTGAACATTAAGAAAAAGTTGAAAGTTCAATACCCCTAGTACCTACGAATTGCATACTGCGGACCAACGGTAGTTTTTAACAATTCACAGTTCACACAAAAACATAACATCACGAATAGTGTAAATTGCAGAAGATCTTTCATACGCTTTCGTGGTTTTAGTACGTGCCAAGTTTCAATGAATTTCAAACTTACACAAAGGTCGAGTACCCTAACACTACAGTAAGGTCAAGTACCCTCACACAGCGCTAAGGTCAATACTCTTAGTGTAACTAGCTAAAGCTAACCTAATTTGGTACTTATTTTTCTATCAGAGCATAGAAACACTCCTGCGGTCCTCTCCGACCTTGTGTACTAATTGGTCATTATTCTGCGAACAGATGCTGCGCCCACTCGCTAATCCGCACATCCAGAGCAGGTGGTTATCAAATTGTTGCGCATAGACCTCGCTGTCTATAAGTCTATCAACGTAGATCTCATTAGTTGAGTTTCTATATTCATCACCACTTATTGCAGTAGTTAGATAGTGAATGTAAAGTACAGACTACGGTTTTGTTATAGAAATAAATCAGTATTAATCATTTTATTTATTGGCTTAGCTTATCACCGTTTTCATTTACTGTTACTAGAATGAAGTACATAGCAACTTTCATTTGATTACCGTTATGCTCAACCGATAGCATTTATGAAGAAGACATTGAAACTGATTTAATGTTTGCGAACTGAACGGATCGTTTGACTGCGGTGAACTTCTGTTGTTATCGCAACGTATTGGACCACATAACATTCTTAATTAATGCCTTTATTGATCGCGTGCAGAATTTCGTTGACGGTCCGAACTCAAGTGACCTTACAGCCGTAATTACAGTACAAACGTTTTTCTTTTTCAATTTTAATTTGTGTTCAAAGAAAAATATAAGCCGATACTTACTCCTATTAAATGTTTCAAACAGAATTTGTTATGCGATGTGATCCGTAACATACAACTTCATGAACTATTTTGTGTGTATTTTATAATGAGGAAATATTTGTACATTCGTATAATTGGCAAAAATAAGTACCTACTCCAGTGCCTAAGTTAGAAAAAAATATCATGTTATGGCGCAGAATTTAGTATTGTTATTTTCATTCATCAACCTTCAAACTCGAAGTGGATTGAGTGGCACATATATTGTTTCTACAAGTATCATCCCCAAAAGTCGAATTTACGTTAAGATTGTTCAGTTCAGCCACAGGAGAATGTATTCATTTACTCGCGAGGTTAAAAACTACAGTCGTCTAGCGACACACTATTCTATTTCATGAAATCGATCGGTAAAACATTCACAGTGTTATTGAGTGGTGCTCTATTTTGAATTTATGTTACATTTCTCATGAGTACCTACCTATAAGTATTAGTCTTTATCGTTACGTTAGGTTCACAAATTTAAAAATTGTATACAAGTGCCTGAATTGATAGCAACTAGTCTAAACTATTAAGCTGTAAAGTAGGTCCGTCTGTCGACCTATAAATTACCGATAAAATTTATATCAATAAATGGTTGGATCAACAATTCTTTGCAATATTGGTTGAGAATGAATTTGACATTATTATTGTTTGTGAATGTGTACTGCGTATTTTATTATTACTTCTATATTAGTTGCAGACAATAATTTTATGTTCAAAAGATAACTTCGAAAGATATACCTAATGATTGCTTTTAAATCATTCTCTGGAAAAAGTATCCCGATTTTAATATGCTTGTTTCACTAGATAGGTATACTCGTACGTTTATTATCATAATGAACACAACATAACTGTAAATCCTTAGATTGCCATCTCCACAGAGGTTGACCACAAAAATCTGCTTAGATTTATTTTATATAGGTATTACTTAAAATTGTATTTATTCTTTGTGGCAGCGATGCAGAAATCCTGCAAACCTGCGATGTTTGGGCGAATGTGGCATGCCAGTCGCCGTGCACTAAATCTCGAACACTCACCGCCTCACCAATTCGCCTGTTGCCAGTGGCAGAAAAACCAACAATACCCCTCCACGGCGTACCTCATATACAGGTAAGATCTCAATGCACATTTATCATATTGTGTAGTTTAGTATCAACTTACTTGTAATTTTATTCGTTTTTACATAACGCTAATCTATAAACTAATCTTTAGCTTCAGGATACTTTGTGATAAGTAAATAATTAGAATGATGATTATGGTGGTGTATATATTAATTTGAAGATAATTTGAGCCGGGATAAACTGAAGCATGCTAATATAGGAATATGTGAAAATACTGAGTAATGCTGTTGGTGTAGAGAGCGTTACCAACACAACCTCAACTACTAAACATCTGAAAAGAAGACATCAATGAAAATCAATAAGCTACCTCGGGTTCCAAAGTAAAAATTGTGGGTGCTATTAGGTAATCGATACGTTGATGATGCTTCTGAGTTCTGACTAAGGTATGAGTCGCCCAGTGTAGCAGTACGCATGTACGCTATTCAGATACTTCACATCAAAGTTAATTAGGGAATGATAAGCAATGTTTTTTACCTTCTTTTTTTTCTGACGCCATTTACCTCACGATCGCTAGGATTTACAAGAAAATAATAATTATCATTTCTAACCACAATTACATAAGGCTTTTCTTTAATTAAATAAAAAAGCGCTTTGCAGTATGCATGTTTGCAATACTTATCATTTATAATTGACAAGCAGCAAATGCATTGCCTAAAGATCTCGGAGAGATAATAGAAGTACTTGGCTGAGATTTTTGGTACAGTGCAGCAGTGGTATGTCTTATCGTGCCAGGTTCGCGTTTAGATACAGTGCTCCTCATTCTGCTCTAAAGATATGTAAACCTCTTACAAATTTTCAACATCAGAATCAATACTTTCTTGAGTTAGCTTTGATCAATGGAATTCCATAATTGAATTTTTGTTTCCACAGATGGTTGTTGTTCATCTTTGTGGCGTCAGTTGGCATTGCAAGTTTCTCGTGCCAGCGACTGCCGCCAAACTACGATGGGCCTCAAATACAGCTTAACTACTTCAAATGGTTCATCTACTTCACTAACTGGGGCTACCTCCTACTCGTCTTACAGGCAGGTCTGGCTCTCGCCGTCGTTCACCGATACAGGGCTGAAAAATATAATATTCGTAAGTTCTAGATAATATCTATATATATAAAAGAAATTCGTGTTAGTTACACTATTTATAACTCAAGAACGGCTGAACAGATTTGGCTGAAAATTGGTAGAGAGGTAGCATAGAACCAGGAGACGGACATAGAATACTTTTTATCCTTTTTTTAATGGAGAGTAAAGTGAAGTGGAGAGTCGTTTTATTGGTGGCGATATCGAATTCCATGCGGGCGAAGCTGCGGGCGAAAGCTAGTATTAATGGAGAGAGCATTACAAAAAAAAATGTCCTGTCATTAGTAGCGTTTGCGTGATGCTAGGTCGTTGAACTTATGAACTTTGCGGATTCTAACCTCATCGATTGTCCTAAAGCAGGCAATCAACCTTAGTAATGTGTAGTTCAAAAATATTTTTAACTATTTTATAAAATGTAACCTCTAAATGTTGTGTATATATGTATGGAATCGAATCATATTTCAGTGTGGACTCAGGTTTCTTATTTGGTCTAAGGATAAAAGATCCAGTATCTGTGGAGTTTTATAAAATTCATCCATAACGGCTATAGAAGGCAAAAGCAAACTTCAAAAACTTCGTTCAGGTCATAGAGCCAATGTCAAATGTTGTGCGTGGGAGCTTTTATTACACAAAATTTCCTTGAACAAAGAAACAGCTCACGCGAATCAATTAATCCCAATAATTGCGTCTCGTCGTGTAGTCTTCATGAAAAAAAAAACAACTACTGGAGACCTATAATATTGATCACATGTTTCATCTCTTTTTAGTTCATCCAATTTATATTAATATGTCTAGACAGCCCATCAATTCAGGAGATAAATCATAATGTTATCATTATTGGGACCAATGTAATTTATTGATATTTCAAGGCCGTTTTTAATGGGGAGGCGACATTGTAAGTGATTTTCGGTGTTCGCGTTATCGACAGTCAAAGAGGTCATATATGCTCTTTATTGGTTACAATTTCACGTCAATTGACGTCTTGAACTAGCCGGACCGCTGTCCATTATGTTTCAAATTATCCTTATTGGTTCCTCGTTCCAACCGAGTCGAACCCATTTGTGGTGTGGTGTATAAGTAATGCCGCAGTTATTGTTAGAAACTTAAAAGTGCAGGCGACTGAATAGCTATAACTAAGATTATTTTGATTTCTCTTTGAAACAAATACATAATAATGGCGTTACCCGATCACCATAAAGGGAGGATCTCTTTTGGTTGTTTGACTGGTCAAACAGGGTTGGTTCAATAAAAAATTGGTTCAAGAACCTTTGATCTGGATCAAAGGTTCTTGAACCAATTTTAAAGAATGGAATTCAGATCCGTCTTAATACAGATGTCATAACACGAGTCTTAATACCAATAGAATAAACCAAATAACGGATTTTTAGGAAAGCAGACTTTAGGCTCCAAACTCCAAGCTTCGGATACAACCGGGATTGCTGCAAGAAGTGGCGATGTTAAGAGATGATATCAGTCTTTTCTGTACTAATTTTGTGTACTGTCTACAACGTTTTAAACTTTGTAGACAGGTATTGAGGAGAAAAATTACAAATTAATAGCTGAAAAGAAGGCAAAAAAAGACCTGCATAGGTGCTATACCTAATCGCCTTTAATTAGGTATAGCATCTAATCCAGTCAATTCAACTCCTAACTATGAACACAGTAGACCATTTTTTTCACATAATTTTCAATAATCCTACATTTTACTGATACCGATTAATTTCCGTAGACACTTCTACAGTAATAGCGCGGGCTGTCTCTACCGGATATCTCATACCATATTAAATTAAAAATTTCAAAGGGCTTCGGCGTCAAATGGTCCAATATAAGCCTCACAAAGGACCGGACATCTTCCTTATAAAAAGGAGGACAAGAGGCAATAGTAGTAATCTCCGTTCCTGCCTAGCTTCATTCAAAAATATTAACACCAGATTGTATGAAGGCAATTTTATTATCAAGTCCTTAACTTATTGTTAACCTTTATACCTGAAAAGGAACTTGTACAGTATCAGTAATAGGAGTAGATAGGCATAATTAATGAATGTATGTGCAAGCAACACAGGATTAAGTATTACTATTTAGGTATATTATGTATTGCAAAATGCACTGACATTTACACAGAGATAATAAATTTTATGTTAAATTGTAGCATACCTACATGCATTTGCTGTTACAATATTGGGTGTCAATTAAGGTCATCATCACATAGTTATAGTTTGGCCGCTGAGACTATGCGTTCCTGACACATGTCAATTCGTCATGACTAGTTATGTACAATAAATAACTTGTACCTAGAACCGTTCTCTAAACCTGTTCCCAACTTACAATAACATAATAATAATCACAGTCAGCAATTGTGACAACTTGATTTCATTTTAATTTTAATTTTATTCTAATTTGGCTATCTATCTGCCCTATTTGTTTTTCCAATTTTTAATTTTTAATTTTGTTTCATTCTTATTTAATTTTATGTGATTATTAATTGTGATGATGGTTTATTACCTGAAATAATAAAAAAAATCATATTCATTTCATTCATTATAAAAATATGATTCATTCTTTCTATTAGCTTGGGTAGGGGCTTATTACAAAATTACATATTATAAAATTATAACGTTCTATTTTATATTTTTCAACCAACAGATTATTATTATTAAGATTACTAGAATATGCGGTTACAATTGCCTTGTTATTTTGTCTCATCACTATGAAAGCGAACATTTGACATAACCTTGAAACAGTGCAGTTTGACGTGGTATGACTTTTAAAAACTATTGATTTTATATGTTTAATTAATTAATTGTTAATCATTTTAGCTCAAAATTAATCTGTGTATTGTAAATTGGCACAGTAATTATATTTTTAATGTTATCACTCGTTAATAAGGTCAATAACGATATTTAAAATTTTGCCGTAAATTATACACCAGTTCAAAGTTACATCGCCCATTCGCTCACAACCTGTCAGGAACGCATTCTTTCAGCGATTCTATAATAAACAACATTTTTATAATTTATTGATACTTATGAGTTGTAAAAGAAAAGGACTGGCACAATAATACAAAAAGAAAAACAAAATAGTTTTAGATATCGAGTTGATTACAATTGAACTGCAAGAACTTATCGTACTAACATTAAAAACGTGAAAATCTGAGAGTATGGGTCGATGTATGTATGGAGGTTTGTTACTCCTTCACGCAAAAACGACCGAACAGATCTGCGGCTCTACCTATCCAAAACGACAACTACAGATTTCATATACAGAAACCGGGACCGACGGCTTGACGTGCTCTCGGAGGCACGGAGGGGTCGTAATATGTTATGGATGTTCACTCATCCTACGACTGATCTGACTAGTAAGTATTGCTTAACCAAGGCAATACATTAACCTAATTGGTTACCACTTAGCACGAGCCCTGGGTCCAGTTTCCTAATCTTTCTATTGTAGTCTATAAAATAGTATTGTACCCAAAACTTCATTATGTTCTAGCTTGTGAAGAAGATGAAATGGCTATCCCTGTGGGTCGGCGGTTACGCACTCCACACCTTTACCGCGCCTACTGGCTAGCGCACATCATCGCAACAGACCTAGCCTTCGTCATCTCTCTCGTTTACTGGGCTCTAGTACACGATCCTAGTGAGTATTTAGTACATATAAATACTGTTAAATAAATACTGGTAAATAATATATATTATTTACCAGTATTTGTTAAATCGACTCACTGTCGACTCATTATTGTGTTTTTAAAAAATCCGATGTGTAGGTAGGTAGAACCAATTTCGGTCTGACCAGAAAACACAACTTTAAGTCCGCATAACAAAAATTCATCACGCGGTTTTTTCTGGATATTAGTTTTTAATCCGTGAATGACTTCTATAAAATGCCGCGATTTTTTTTGTTTTCAGTAAATATACTTATCTAACACACTTGCATAATAGAACACAAAATTTTGATACGAATTTGACTTAGGTACGAGCATGAAGCTATAGAGCTTCATGGGTAGGAGTACATCGCGCGAAGCAGTGGATTCGTGGCAAAACAGATTTGGTAGCGGAATTATTTTCGCGCGGTTTTTTAGCAAATGCGTGTAGCTCAATACAATAGTTTATTCTCTTCATATCGCATAATCTTGCGGGAATAATTGCGCGGGGCAATGTCGCAACGGTGTCTTGGCCTAAAAGGAACTTTACCAAACAAATAAGTTGAAAATCAGATAGGCGATGGTCTAACTAAAGCTATTTTTGGTAATTTTTATTTTATTTTCAACTGAGCTACATTTAATATAACAATTTACTAGATAGCGCCTACTCAAATAAGTTTAGCACTTAACAGTAGTGTGATATTATACCTAGACTACGATTTTTAATTCTAGGCAAGAAAATGACAAGTGCAACTGTCACTGATACAAAAAAGGGTGACCCGCTACAATAGTGATGTTCGGCAATCAATAGACTAGACACTTTAGTCATTCTTTATTTTTATCAGTGCATGAACCTCTTTGCTATTTATTCTCGCCTAGTACGTTACACGACTGAAATATTTTTATTTATCTTGCAATTTTTCCATATTTTCTCACCCTGGAAACCTGCAACACTGGAAATGTCATTCTCTTGCCTAGAATTAAAAATCGTAGATAGTATACCTACCTATTATTTGCCGTTTACCTCCTGAATTGACTAAATACATGAATTCATAAAGGCCGGTTTAGTTATTATTTATTTCACTAATTCCAGAAATACACGAAGTAAATACGCTTAACATCCTAGTCCACGGCTGCAACTCATTGCTGATGCTAGTGGAGCTGGCTGTCACTGCACATCCTGTGCGACCGGCGCATGCGCTGTACAGCGCTGGTGCCGGCCTTGCGTATGGTGTGTTCAGCGCGTTCTACTGGGCAGTTGGAGGCACAGACCGGATCGGACAGCCTGCAATATATCCAGCTCTCAATTGGAATAAACCTGGTAATATCATCTTCTGAGCCTTCTATCAACTAAGATCGTATATAGAAAGAAAGTAAGCAACCTGCAACAATCTCTATTAAAACTTTTCGGAATCGGTTTTCGTGCGTAACGCGTTCTCTGTGCGTTCTCAACGCGTATTAACAGATAGTACAAGTCAGTAGTCCATAACGACGGCTTGCGTACTAATTGCGTTCTACGCGCGTTAAAAAGACGTGACGTGTAAAGGCATTATGTATCGGTTTCAATTCGCAATTTTGTTAACAGGCTCAGCGTTCGGGTTCGTGGCACTTTGCGCAGTTGTGTTAGTGTTTGCGCATGCTCTGGCGACGTGTTGCGCAGCGGCGCGCATCCGCCTCGCGCGGCGCCTGGGCACGGGCCGCCAGCGCATAGGCGACCGCCTCACACTTCCTACTCACTGAAACACGAATCGCCAAAAGGCGCGAACTTACACATTCTCATCACTTCTCTCTACTACTACTAGAACTAAGGTTAGACGTGTGCGGACCACTTGTGATAGCCACAAGTGGCCAACAATGGAACGCTAGATGTAGCCCGAGGTGAGCCGTCGTTTTGTAAATCATTCCCAATTTTCTTTTAAGAATTGACTTAATTAATTTGTATTCCCAAAATGCTCTAAGGAAGTTACCACAAATAAAAGGATTGGTAATATTCCTTAGCTATTGTACCTAATTCTAATCCTTTCATTTATTTTTGCAAAGGTTACCTATTAACTGATATTTATGTCTTCATTATTTTATTTGCTTAAAGATAAGCAAAAATTAATTATTATAGCAAAAGTTAAATAATAAAACAAATGAAAAGCAATTTGTCCCAATATTATGACTATGAAGATGTCAAATATTATGACTATGAAAGTGCAGACTGTCTGCTCCTAATGTGCTCAATTTGACATTCCTCAACGGAAATAAAACATGAATTTTAGCGCAAGCCGTCAATTATATTTTATTTGCAATGGGTTCTATAGTAACGAAGTGTTGCGTTTTTCAATGACTTATAATAAATAAGCTAGGAAATTTACAAAAGATAATCATTGTAACTATAGACTGCATGTAAGCAATATTATGAATATGAAAAGTATTTTAATCCTGTCTTTTAGATCCTATCTAGCTTTTGTTGCCAAAATACACATTTCACATACCGATAGTTAATCGGTAAATTTATGACAATTTTGGCAACTAAAAGTTACTAGTAAGTTTGGATCTTAGCAAATATTTAGATGTACTATTTCAATGTGTATGACTTAAATATAAATGTTATGACATTCCTATTTTTCCAAAGATCAATAGCAATAAGATGTTTGACTAAGAGAATATTAACTGCACTTGAAATTAGCAATGCACTTTACAAGATGCGCTTGCTTACACTTAAATTATCCTAATATTTATTTGAAACTTATTATTATTGAAATGTATTATTATTGACATAAAGATGTAAGTTACATGTAATGTACATTCGTGGTTGTGTGTTGAACCTAATTCTTTTATATCCAGTAGAGCATCTGTAACCATGGTAAAAATAAAATTTAACTCGTTCCTATCTAGTATATCTAAACGTTGTATTATGTTCATCTGAAGATAGTCTAATCTGGCCGATCGTATTTTTAAGTAACGATTAGTTGTTTTTAAGAGTGCTGATAAGTACAAACGTAGACTTACAGATCTACAGACTGTAGTCAGTATCAATTTCTATAGCATGAGGCTGCCCGGCCTGACGAAGCCGCCGCGCCGCTCCATTCACCGCAGTTTGCCAATATATGAAGCGGTGTGTCCATAGAATACCACAGCCTATATAAAGTTTGTCGGAGAGATCGGTGAAATATAGTAATTATGACAGAATCGCTTAAGGTCTTGATCACAATGCTCAAATATTCTCTCTGTAGTTGCTACCAACAGATGGTTTTAACAATGATCAGGGCCAAAACAATTAAAATTCTGTCTATATTATACCAACGCATTTATCGTTTTTCGTTCTACTTGCAAGGTTCAACAATGAAAATATAACCAAAACTCGGATCTCAGTCTCATCTCAGTCGAGTTTGTTTACAATTCTGTATCTAGAATCGGTGCCTTTTTTAAGAACTTCTTTTTCGTAGTTACGTAAAACGTAGGTAGGTATTTCTCTTTTTTTAGTATTCTACGTCATTTGGTACTTAGATATAATTCCTACTGGCCTCTTCAAGAGGAAAGCCTGCGTCACATCACAGAGTCGTCCGTCCATCAGCCGGGGTACTGGCTTGCAAGTGAGATTGACCCGGTGCCGAAAGTCTTGCTGGGCTTCATATACATATATTATCATTCATTTAGCACTAACGAGTACAAATATAATAGTTGATTTCACGGTTACAGGAGCTCTATCATTTAGTTGGGAAAATATTTAAATATCTTGTGCCATAATCTACACGCAAAAAAGTCTTAGAGTACAAAACAAACAAGTTGATTTCTTTGGTTCAACACATAACCAGTGTTGCAAAGGTGCTGGAACGGATCCAGTCTTCGCCCGTATTATTTAGTCATTACTCGAATTGTGATATTTATGTATTTACAAACGTATTTTTTATTAAAATTATTTATTATATCGATTCAGTATCTTCACTAGTGTCTAATGTGCCTATTTATTGTGAAATAATTGTATTAATGATGGCGGTGATCATGCCATTGCAAGTGGTAAAGTTGAAAATATTACATGAGTTGACATAATACTCGCATTTTGCAATAATCAGATTATGAATAATTCTGTACACTTCTTTAAAGATCTATATAATTACATAGAGTTCATAATAAACCATTCTGTCATTGGCGTACGTGTGCCAGTTCAAAAGTGTCAACACACTTTTCAGTACAAAGTGAAAAAACAAGACATCTATAATGCCGTAAGGTGTAATTCAAATAAAAATGTTTTTCACAAAAGTGCCTGTAAAATTGTACGAGTGCCAATGATAGAACTGTTTATCCTAGTCACCTGTGATGCTCATAAAGTTCATAAAATGTACAAAACATTGGGACTTATCACGTTATTAACGTATAAGATAGGTACCATTTGTTGACCACAAACGACTCGTGATTATACCCGGTCAGTACAATTTGATCGAAACGTCGTCGCCGGACCTATATTATATAAATATTAAGTACAGCTATAGATTCCAATTCCCGATTCCAGTCTATGACATTTTTGAAAGTGGGTGACTTCTCGTTACGATTGTTTTACTACATCTGTATGACCACGATCACAGAATATAATGTTCACATCTGTTTGAAATGGAATTGAATTGTTCTATTTTGTTCACAAAGACACTACAAAGGTTTTGTACTAAATGCAAGGACCCAATTTGCCAATAAAGATAGTATATGTTAGTTTTGACTAGTAGACTAGTTATGACTGAAACTGATGAACTTAATAAAACGTTATTATTCCAAAAATTCTAAATGTACTAATCTATGAATTTAAGTATATTTTTGCTTCGTGGTTATATAGATTGCAAATATAAGAAAAGAAAGAATTATTCATATTATTTTTTCTTGTCACTTTACCAAAATATGATTATTGACCAAAGATAATCAAAAATTGTGTTAACCTACCCAACAATATGTGATACATTATAATAAAAATATGCAAACATTTTATGTGTTAATTAGTGTCCTTAAATATGATGTGACTTAGGAGGGTAGTTGAACATTCACTTTTTACCAACGTCAAATTTTGTTGCCTTACCAGGATCAAGACATCATCGCCACCTTTCCTTCTTAATACTTTATAAGTAGGTATTACTTACTAGTTGAAATGGACGTTACATTGTATTCTGTTTCCCAACTGTTATTATTATTTTTATTATAATACTTAAATATCTTAAATGCTTAGTAGGTACTGCCACTACCATAAAGCATTAAGAATTATACATTGATCTTATTTTAAATGTCGTATGTGGTAGACACGGCACTGGCGTTTTTAAAGAGCTACACAAAACTAGAATAATTGGCCTATCTCAACGCAAGTACGAGTGCAACAGGACATACTTTAATCAGTGAGTGCAAAGAGAAAAAACTAGGATTTCTATCACACAACGCGATACACTTTTGAAATCACGATAGAATTAAATAACATATACGGCATTCGGCATTTTCATTTTAGATCATTGGGTGTATAATATGGTGTGAATTCTATAAGGTGAATAGACTTTTAGGGTGTAAATTATACAGAAAAGGCATAAAGCTTAGGGCATTTACAAAACAGAATCATGTCCATGTAAGGTAAAATTACAGCCTTTTAGAGAGCACTGAAGCTAGAAAAATATGATTTAAAAAAAATTGGATTCTATCCACAGATTCCAACCGTGCCAACTGATTGGCGAAAGAATAGATTAGTACCTATAGGTATACCAGGCACCTTCTCGACAAATGAAAACATCCAACAACAACAAAAACAACACCCCGCGGCCAGCGGGGCAGGTTATGTCGGACTCTTACGCCAGGGTGTAAGGTGGCCCATAGAGCATTTCCCTCGCACCCCGGCTTGACCCGGGCCATCTCCGGTTTAAGATGGCCCCCTCGGGAATGAAAACATTCTTGGACTTAAAATGTTGGAAACCATAAAACAAAAAATGCTTGACGAAAAACTAAAATTTTCCAATAAAAGGTTGAGAAACGCTTGCACTCTACAATTACAACGAAGTTGCACAAAAATCAAAAGTTCACTAACTTTCTGATTATATTTTATTAAATTATTATTATTTTATATTCATAAAGTTCGTATCGTCAGAAATGATTTTTTCATCATACTACCTATTTATGAAATTTTGCTTCAACCGCTCTCTTAAAAAAACACTATCACTCAGTTATTAATTCGGTATTAAGTATGATGGCTAATGTCTAGAGTATAGTAGGACTTAATCGTAGGAAACAGTGATATAAATGGTTCCTAGCCTTAATTATTAAATTCGAACAAACCGCTGTGATGCAATGTTTTTTTATTTTGTTTTTGTTAATTCCATCAATCTATGAATTAGCCTATCGAGCTCCACTGCTGGACATAAGCTGTTAATTAACAAGCAATAATAGAATTACAATACAATAAATATCTTGAGCAATATGCAATCATTATAAATGTATAATGAACTGTAATCTCCCTATTAATAAATATATTCTCTTATAATTATTAAGTATTTAACACAAGATCCCTTTTAAAAATAGGCTTAGAAATTATTGATTTTTATTAAGTATAATAATTGTTTTAATTTTATCATTTTGATTTCGTTCAAAATATGCGTTAAGGGATCTGGTCATATCATTAAACACCTATATAATTAATATTAAATTATATTGATATTAATAATACAAAATAAAGTTATTTATTTAAAATGAATATTATTTTTAACACCTAACCTACTTTATAAGTACGTTTCAAGTCGTGATCCCTAGTGAATTCGCAGTTTACAGCAATTATAGCTGAAAATCTACATGATTATTGGAAAAAAAGAGTTGGCGTGATAGAAAAATAATATTGACTGCACGAATGGTGTCAGTGTTATAGCAGCCAAGTACGTCCAAGTAATTTGAACCTCATCTGCAAGTCGGTGCACCTGCTAAATAGGAGCAGAGGCTTCCTCACGGGTTTCCTCATGGGTTGGGAGGTCAGACGGCAATCGGAAAAGCCAACATACGAATAAAAACATTAAGCGGACCTTGAGCTCCAAAGTTAAAACTTTGGACGTTATGTAGGTAGTTACTGAGAAATCGCTCGATCATGATGAATTATAAGCGTTTCTATAATACGTTTACAAAAAATATAAATCGAATTAGTACTTAGTTACCCCTATACTAACTTTTCCTATACCTAGATTTATAGATGTGAAAAAGAACTCAAGACCAGTCCTTTATCCCTGTAAAGGACTGGTCGCGGGTTCTAGTCCCTTTTTCCTGTTGTTGTGTCCTATCTCTTTTTCCGACCTAAATCTATAAATCTATGTAGGTATGTTTATCTGCAATCTAGTACCTTGGTATATTATGAGCTAGCTAAGCAAAGCAGTTTGTAGATAGCGTTGTAAAGAATATTCGACCGTTATCAGAATACCATTCTAAATAATTTTAACTACCTATATTGTTAATATGCATTTTGCATTTATAACAATATAGTTAAATAAAATAGCTTATTGTGTTTATTCATTTATTTTCTTATCCAATACACACTGTACTGGAAGCACGGCTATAAATATTACAAACAACAAAAATAGATTTATATTCAACTTTAAGTTAGCTTTATGAACATTACTTGGCCGTGTGGGCTTAGCGGTTCATCAACTCAACACTTTATATTTTTTTCGTCAAGGCCATCAAACTGACTACCTTCATAGAATTGACGGCATCTGAACTTCACTTTACTACTTATTAGGCAGGGTACAGACCGACCAAATATAAAAATAAATGCCTTTATTCCCAGTAGTTCAGTGAAATAGATCCGTGACGGGACTAGTAAGACTTCTATTTCCTATAGTTCCGGAAACGATAGGTACTTATGAGAAATCGAATTCCCATTAGTTCCATTACCAAGTAACTCGCTAAAAATAGTAATTCATCTATTTTCCATGAATAATAATAATAATAACCCTGGCAGAGCGTTGGCTGGCCTTACGACTTGACTGTGGCACTGCACGGCTGCACGCAGCATCCACCTTAGAACGCATGAAGCAGCAGTCGTGCGGCATTCGCGCGCATAAACACGCGCACGCGCCTTACGTACTTACTCAACAATTTATGTTACCGCGCATTTTTAGATCAATCCGAATATTCGGCATTCGTGTTCAATCCGAAAATAAATAAGTAGATTGATTGGTGCTCTGTGTGTGTACAAATTTAATTAAACTTGGTATGTATCTTTTGACGTCTTTCAAAAATACTTAACCCTAATAAATGTAAATAAAACATTATCGTGGTTATTAATAAAGTAATAAAGATGCTATAAATAATGTTATGTAGTGGCAGTGGCAACGCAATGGTTGCATTTTTCATCGAGAGGTATACAATACCGATGTAAACCCCTCAATAAAAATACTAGCAACGTATGTATGATACATTTTCCTAGTACATGCCTACTCTTTTAGAAATAGTTAAAATACCGCTAATTTGAATTTAGCTGTTTGAAGAAAAATATAATCACGGTTTTCAATAGCCATATTATAACAATCTTGGAGATGGGCTGAATATATATTTCTTGTGTGAATCGCGTTCAAATTAATAAGTTCTCGGCTTATCTTATTACGGGACTGATCCCACTCTCATTCCTTTCCCACTATTGTAACTCCTTACAGCAGGATCAACAAAATCTTTTGTTTTGATATTCACTTATCGTCCAATTAAAAAAAAATATTAATTGTGTGTTTATATTTTATGTGATGTTCTATTAAATTACATTCCTCAGTTAATTACGCTAAAATAAGTCTCGCTATCAGCTGACATTTCGAAAACTATGGGACCTTCAGCACTAAACTTGCAAATTTGAAATCTAGGTGCTAGTACATAGTTACTGTTTTATTATATCTCACATAAATAACAAAAAAATGCGATATGTATTAAAGTCTTGGCATAAATTTACATGCATAATATTATGATTTCTTGACCTACCTATTGTCTGAAACTAACAATGTACAGTCAAATATGCAAGGACAACAATAGAAAAAAGAATCGGTCAAGTGCGAGTTGGACTCACACACTGAGGGTACCGTACTAAACTGGTTTGAGGGATATATCTGCCAAAGGACTCAAGGCCGCAGATTAGAGTAGAGAACGCGAATAAGTGAAGGAATGGTGGGATGCCCGGCCCGCCGGCAACCAGATGAACAAATACCCTGAACAAGGTAGCTGGATGGCGAAAGTGGAGGGCTGGATACTATGGCGTGCATCTATTACCAAAAGTTAACCGCAATAGATCAAAAATTTAAATAAGTTTGAATCTCATTTTTTGTGATATGG
This sequence comes from Lithosia quadra, assembly GCA_963576445.1. Taxonomy (NCBI): domain Eukaryota; kingdom Metazoa; phylum Arthropoda; class Insecta; order Lepidoptera; family Erebidae; genus Lithosia; species Lithosia quadra. The sequence continues at coordinate 14,285,126 of OY754874.1, forward strand.
GCAACTACGAGTACAACACTAGGCCGAGAATTTCATATATTTTGTTCTAAGCTTTCGGCCGCAGCCTGTCGTCGCGTCTAGACGTCGAGCTGTCGCTGTCCCTGTCGCCAAGTATACACCTAGGGGAATGTTGATATATTTACGGTTTACGGCATTTTCCCTTTTCATGTGCTTCCAAATCTTGCTTCTTGCCAAATCTTGGTTCTGATTTTGATTGCGTTGCTCTTTCACGATTTCGGGATGTGAAATATTTAAGTATTTCTAAATAAATTTTAATTCGAAGCCTCTATACGTTTCTGAGAAAAAGTTCTTGACAGACAGACTTACAGACGGATAAACAAGTGATCAGACGGAGAATCAAGAATAATAAAATAAAATCAAGAAGAGCCTTCATATAGGCTCTTCTTGATTTTATTTTATTATTCTTGATTCTTTCATTTTGAGATACATACGAAACCCTTAAAAAGAGGCATTCAAGACAAATCAGAAATCTTGTACCTAGCTATGAAGAGTATGAAGTAGTAGATGCGTTTAAATATTTTAATCGTCCGATTATTTACGTTAGGTCAACCAGTTTGTTAGTACAAGTACCTACTAGGTCCTAAGCAGGAGTCCTCGACCTAAACTAACTTTTAGGTAGGTATATACTTAAATGACTGCAAATAAGGCAAGGAACTCGTAACTACTAGCTCTCGTTGAAAAAAGCTGATTCGACTACATTAGATTTATGTCTCACACGAAAAAGGAAGGACAGCTTTTGTTATACCACTTAGGTGGCAGACAAGCCCACGGCCCACCTGAGTGACCACCAAGAGCGTCACACTCCCGCTGACGACTCTGGGTGTGGGGGTTTTGGGGATTGGGGAGGGGAAATGGGAGGGTGGGAGATTTTGAGAGAATTTCTGGGCCGACAACGTAGGAGAATTTCGTCGCCCCGCTGCCAGCACAGAATCCCTTCAGTGGACTCTGGCTACCTTACTTACCGCCGGGAACACAACACGTTATTTATTATGGCCGCGGTCTGCTGTAGAGTGGAGGTAGGTACTACCCCAGTCGGACTGCTCAGTTCGGACGGGAGATACCATCATGTCCTACTTCCATTAAAACTTATTGAAATAAATTATTATGGTAGTGATTATTTGCAATTTAATCAGTTCTTTAACGCTTTCGACGTATTCTTGCTTATAAGAAAAGGAGAACTTAGAATTGCCCGAGAAGCATCTCCACTGGGTTGTACCTCTATGTACGTGTAAAAGATAATAACAATAAAATATTATTGTTTAACAAATTGTATTTTGTGTAAAAACGATACGATTTGAAAGGTAAGCCGCTGTAAACCACTCAGACCTGGTATCTGGCACAAAGAAAGAGCTATGACCTATCTTAACATTAACAACTGCAACTACCATTGTGTAAGACCACTTAATAAAAATAGGTCGGCTATATTCGTACCCAGTAGCAGCCAATAATAAATCGTACCTACCTAGAATATTGATGTACGTGTACAGTGTACATTATTAGGACGTTAACCCGAGGTTCGACTCCCGCTAAGCACGACAAAGGAATTATCATATAATCTCACAATAGAATCCATATTAATGTATAATCGGGACTGGCGTGCTGATAACGCTGATTATACATTGAAATGCCCAGACCAGTGCATATAGACATATTGATTAATAAAATATTTGCACTGATGAAGCAAATGCTCTATTGTCACGAGTTAAGAGGTTTTTCTAGTGCACCACGTCTCAAGAAATATGGATTTTGCTAGTAAGTCAGTGGCCAGTAACTGATCATCAACAATTATGTTACTTTTTGTAGCTTCATACAAATAGGCATCAAATATTAACTGCGTCCCGTCTCCCATGTCTTACTAATCCCACTTACAAGCATATACATGTACTGATTAGAGGTTCAGATGCAGGTTTTTCCCCTTGGGTTTCAGTCAGACGGCAGTCGCTCCCATAGGCAATGTATGCAAGATCTAAAGGAGGAGGAGTAAGTGAACCATGGGCTCCAAGTTGAAAACCTCTAATCCAACCAGGAAAAACGCTAAGATGATGAAGTTGAATTCAACCTTTATTTGTACTTGTGACATTGAACGCTAACCACGTATGTTTTGCTGTAACATGTAGTTAAATGTGTCGCCTATAAAAAAGGTATAATTAACGCACTAGAGGATGTAGAAACTGATTATAGATAGTTAGATTTGTAGTATATAATATCCCTAATGTTATAGCACCGCGAAAACATAGTTCATTCATCGTGACCGGAGGATAAGCGTTTTCCTCAGTTTCTATTCAGCCCTTGAAATGATTATACACGCGATACGCTCCACTCTTGAGCATACGAGGAAATTACGGAGAATAAAGTATAATTTGATGAAATTTTAAATTAAGAACAGACCGGTATCTATCGCGTATCATCATTCAAGCACTAATCCCGTTTTTATTATTAAACGGTTTTATTTAACTTGACCTGTTTGTTTGGGTCAAATCTAGTAATCGAAATTTGACCCCCTTGCAGTTGTTGGATTGTTCTGATATTTGGCAGGAATCTATAATTTGATGACAATACAATTTAAAACCGTTTTAACTTATAAAGATTTTTACTTGATTTATTTTGTATTGTTCACGGCAATGATATTATACATGTAAAAAGAGGCAGATATGTTACTAGAGCGCGCCAGGTGAAGACTCGAAAACGTCCCAATTGGGACGTTTTTTGACGGATAATGTTTATAGCTATCTTTTTTACTCACGTGCTTATCCCATCTTTCATACTACTTTAACGCTAATTGTCAACAATTGTCAATGTGGATCAGATCTGAGGTGTCAGTTACTATGAACGTAACATATCTTGTATATAAAATCATTGGTTCACGGCAATTTGACTTCAAGTCACCATAATAAGGTAGAAGCATGGTTAGAGTATCTGGAAGGCGTTCACCCTTACAGACATCGATAATACTGTAATTTGAACAACGAACGGTATAGTAGCTCTCAGCTTGATGGCCTCACCAAATGCTTTTCACGCCTCACTTAAACGACCAACCTTTGCATTAAAAACAGGCACATTGGAGTCCGGGTCCTCTCTTCTACTCTCCTACTCTCCAACTCTCCATACTCTTTTACCTCCTTCCCATCGGGTTTATTTACTACGGATGGCGATGCCAACTCTGAGAGGAAAACCTGCACCAGAGCGTCGTCCGTCACTTTGGCACCTAAGATGCTTGAACGAAATGCTTGTTAATCTTTGTTCATGTATTTCCTGATATAAATAATTATGTATGTGGATTTTTCTCAAGGTTATATTTTAGTCTAATTATAAATTAGTCTTCGACCTCGTGTATAAAAAGACTGGTTTTTAACCTTTTTTATTGTTCATAGCAAATTTTCCAACTCATTAGATTGGCTCACCAATAATCTCACAGTTTGTCTAAAAATATCTTGTTTTTTATACCAATGTCTAATTATAGTCTTAATACCATTCGATGAGGTAATAGGTAATACTTTAGATACTTACATAAACATATTCTAAAGGTGAAAACTCTAATAAGTACCTATACTAAGAACTCGCCCTTTAATCGCTATAGTTGTGGTGTAGTCTATAGTTATTATGTTTATACTAGCAGATCAATCTTTACACCTTCCATCAAACAAATTTTCCACTCTATTAATTCTAATACACTTGTAGCACTATAAAAACCAAGCAGGTATAAAATATCAAGCCAATAGACCATAAAATGGTGAACAAAATAACAAACATTCAATTCCTATAGCGGTTAGTGGTTATTTAACGTCCCATTAGAACGTTATATAATGTATTAAAAACTTTTGTGAAAAGTTACAGAAATCGGTAAAGTCATACTTAAGTGATGGTGTGACGCGTGAACAAGTGAAACAGGGATTTATATATAGATTAGATCTGTGGGTAGATAGAGTTTGTGAGAAAAGAATCTGATTATAAAAACTCACGGTCTCATTTTTCAATTACAATTATGTAGGTACAACTACCGTGTTTATATGTTGCAGCAACAAATAAGGTGCTGCAAGAAATATACCACGCATGAAGATATGACAACATGAGGTATCTTAGAATATATTTTTAACCGACTTCAAAAAAGGAGGAGGTTTAATAATTCAATTCAATTCAACTGCATTTTTTTATGTTTGATACCACATAACTATCGACTGAATGAACCGATTTTGATGATTCTTTTTTTATTTGAGAGCAGGTGTTCCCGCGTGGTGAATTATAGGTAGGTACCTACTGTTCTTGCAGTCTCTCTTGTTACAGTGTAGTAAAAGCAAAAAAGAGCGCAATCATCTTAGCGTTATTCCCGGTTGCATCTGGGGCTTCCACCTTAAAAAAAAACCATAGACGAATAACGGAAGATTAGGTTGTAATACGTGAATGACCCCTCTTATATGGCAAGAGTTTATAGGCTACGATAATCGCATACCATCATTAGTTTAAAAATTCTTTATGTAAAAATATTTCAGAAATGCATGTAAATATTAAAATTCATTTCAAATTCACGAATAAAGCGATTCGTTCTATGTCATATAATATGTAGGTTAAGGCTGTCACTGCGCAATAGAATCTATCGACGACGGCTTGAACTTGAACTTGGAACTTGTATTTGCTGTTCGGTTAAACTTGTTCTTCTGTACATATACATAATATGTTAATGCAAGTGTATTTCACTGTTTCATAATGACTCAAAAGAGATTAATTTTTAAGCATAAAGAAAGCACTGCCTTTAGTAAAGAATCTACCCAATTACGTTTCAACATAGACGAATTATCATTGGTCTATGGTTTCAATACAAAAATAATATCCAATTGAGTTGGACATTATTTTGCTAATTACTTTGGGCATTCCTGAAAACAAAGGTCTTCAACCAATAGATATCATGACTCGCGGTGCCTAAACGTGAGCACTGGCAGTGGGGCTAGTCCACGGTTTTAAAAGTCGTGTAGCGGATAATGGAGCGAATGGATTACTTTGAAGGACAAAATTTGTAATGAGGTCATCCGACAAAGAACTAAACTTACCGTTACCGTGGGTTGGCTACATCTGTCGAAGGGCCGATTTTTTTTATATATAGGACACGTCAATTTGACTTCACCTCACCTGATGGTAAGCTGAAGGTAAAGTCTCAGGAAAGAGGGTCACCATTACATACACGTACCATGTTAACAATGGTGGGACTCAGCCTGACGGCCTCATCAAAAGAGGATTTTCGACGCAGCACCACGTGACACCCACCGGTCCCACTAGTGCTGCGACCACAATCTCCCCTGCCCGGCTATGCACTTGCCGATAAAGTAATCGAGTCCAAGAGAGACCGCGACTCGTAAAACAGAAAGTGGGATGCCCCCAGCAAGATGGACATATATTATGAGCTAAAACGGTAGCTGGGGTAGACTCGATGCGCAAGATGCAAGATGGGGTGCAGTCAGGTACATATTATAGAGGATAGGCTACTTCATGATGATTTATGCTATATTATGGATTTCTATTATGATTATTATTTCTGGCTGAATTTCGTTACAAATTATACAGTGTAGAGGTATTTTTACGTTCACAATTTTTTTATAGTTTAGAACGTTTAGATAATGTAAAAACATTATTTCAATGTTAATGCAAAAACGTTCTGGTTTGATGCATGTCATAAATAGCCCAATTAAAAACTAATTGTGTGTAAGATAATGTATGTTACGATTTTGATTCGCTGTACTTAATATACTTTACCTTGATTGGTGTTTTAAAAAATACAATAATTACTTGAATTAGCCTTCATCGTTTGTAATTATTATCATTAGATAGTTAGTTCACGCACGGTTACCGTAGGAAATAATTTATTTAATGACAATATAATGTAACTGGAATTTATTTGATAACCTTCCACTCTGCGCGAACGAAAATTACGTACCTATACTAGCAATTGGTAGCACTTTGACTTATGAAGAACTGAAGTACCTAAGTACTTACTTCTGGATACATAAAATATCACCATGTCCTTCTCGAAATACACACTCAAATTTTACTATCAGGGGCGGAAGTCTCGACACATCGTTAAGGACTTTGCGATGACTTTCGGTCGTTAAATTCGTAGCGACGTAAAGTTATCAATATTTGCAAGTCGCGACTGTCAAACTTATCAATTTTTGTCGTTAAGTTTACAAATTTCATCGCAAACTTAACAATTCATCGTTAACTCTTTGCGAGCATTTTTGACAGCCCGCAAAGTGCTTTACGATCGTTAACTATGTAATTTGTTGTTATTTTTAGGTTATTAAATATGGAAATTGAACAATATAATCATAATGGAAATGTATTTGGTACAGGATTTCATTGTGCTTCAACGCAGGCGCGTTACTATCATCATCACATTATTTAACTACTACTTGCTGGGACTTTAGAGCCCGGTATAACGTATACGGAACTCCAAATAGGTTTCTGTGGGTTACACAATACACAGGCACCTATTTTAGGGATTAAAATAATCTGTGTGCTATTTCAAACTATAATCTATCTAGTACCACAGGTTCATTCAGTAAAAATACATCCATCCATACAAATTCAAGTATTTCTGACAGTCTGTCTTTAGAAGATTATTTTCCATTAGGTAATAAGTGTTATGCTATATCACAATGTTTCATCATCTTAGCGTTGGATCCCGATTGCATCTGTAGCCTACATCTAGGTACCAGGGTCTGCTTAGATCACACCGTTAGTTTCATTAATAAAAATATCAGACAAATGTTAAATTGTCATGTTTTTGTTATAGGGATAGTTACTAGCATAAAATCAGTGACTGCTGATTGTAAACAAATATAGGTAGTACCTAGTGTTATATAGCTATTCCATGAATTAAATAAAACTAGTATACACATCATAATTATGCTTATTTTATTTCAAAATAAAAGTTATGTCATTTTCTTTATATGGAGCCTTCGCAGACAATAAGAATTTCTCACTCTTCACTTGGGCTAGATACCTCAGCCTACATCTTGGTACCCACTAACTACATGGGCTTGGGGAGCAGCTGCTGGCATCTGTAATGAAAGAGTATTTTTATTTTACTATATAAAACTTACAGCTAATAAGGAAGGTACAATAATTATTACAATAAAATTATAAGAAAAAGATCAGTGACAAGATTTAACATAAAGATAAGACAAATTTTATTATATAATACATAACATATCTATTATTATCTATATATATTATATACTGTCTCTTATCTTCTATACACACTATTCACTTATTTTCCACTTTTCAAAGTCTCCTCCCGCAGGTCTGTTGCTGTACATCTTTTTCTTATTATGTATTTTTATCTAGTTGTGTGTGTGTACATAAATATATATAAATAAATATTACTTGCATAACAAATTTGAAGAGGAAGAAAGCACAACAGAAAGAAACAAGGCAAGTCTAAGCTATATAAATTAACGGAGCACTTCAACCGTTCCCACCTAGTACTAGTCCCCAAGGAATAGATTGCTTTGGGTCTATTGTGTCAATGAGATTAAACTATTTCAATCTGGGTATGTTTTAACTACCATTAGTTAAAATATATGTTTTTGATACAACCTTGATGCTACTGTATTGCAATAGGTCATAATATTTAGTTACAAGTATATAGTACTCTTCTGATTAAGAGTGAATTAAAAGAAACGATACCTTGCCTTGATATCCTTTACCTCTTCAATATTGATGCCAGTGTTACTTTTAGGTGAGAAGTTTTCTCCATTTTTCTTTCCAATCAGTAGCAACCTTTCATCAGCCAATTCCAAAATGTGCTAGGTGCTGCCATGCAGTGGAACAATGCAGTGAATCTATAAATTTAAATTATAAAACATTAATATTAATACTTTCAAGTACGTTTAACAAATTGGATTTGAAAATAAGATTGTAATCTATACCTACTTATTTGATTCACGTCGGACGGGCGCCAACGTGCTTTGATATAAAAATCACGCCGGATTGTGGTTGACATTATTATATTTATTGCAGTTCACAGTTTACATTTTTAAATTCGTAAAGTATCCAACAAATTCACCATTTATTAAGTTTATTTAAGCTGAAAGCTGACATGTTTCTTTTTTATTCTGTTTGACATGCAAAAATGTTGCAAGGACGTAAACCTTAATTTCCTTTCATATTTTACAAAATAATTAAATCCTTTAAAATAGTTTGAGTAACTTAAACAATTTGATTAGAAGGCAATGTCACAAAGTTAAAATACATAGTTTCTGTAAAACTTTTCCGTTAAAACTATTAATATCATGAATTAGTAGATATGTAACAAATATTCCCCACTGACTGAAAATGTTATTACACGTCAACATTTTTTGCTCAAATTTACCAGACTATGAATACGAATTTCGTTATGCTAACTGTCATCGTAAAGCACACATTTTAACAATTTTCGTCGGTATCTCAATTGAGCAGACTACCGTCTGTCGCAAGCGTCGTTACTGCAACCGAATTTTGTCGGTATGTTATCTTGCGAATTCGGTAGCAAACTCGTAGCGATACATGTACAGACTGCCGCCCCAGTTTATCTCGCATTGATTCGCTTACTAACTCATGTACTCAAAAGGGACCAAACAGGCAGTAAAGAAGTTTAAACGATGATAAAGGCCTTTGAGGTTCTTTTTTGTCGCTTATTAGCTCTAAATACTTAATATTTATAGCTATACTGTATTTTACCTGCTAGGTACCTAAGCAAGAGACTTTCCGCTTAGTATACATAATTACTATCTTTTTCAAGATAAAAGCAGTAGGCAAAAGTTTATACCTTATAAGCTTCCATCAGTGATTGTGGCATCATCAGCGATTTCAAATAAAAGCGTATAAAAATAAAGTTTCAGGACTACATTAATTCTAGCTGTAGCATGCTAACATCTACATGAAGCTGCATGTGGATGTTTAGTTCTCAAAATTAATATTTTGCACATACCCACTTAATAATTTTACACTTACACTTTAAATTTGACACATCGGCGATGTAGAATACTTCCACACGACCATGTGAAATTTCTAACCATAAATATATACCTACCTACACTGTAAAATGGAAATATAATATCTTATATTTTCTTTATGATAATAAGTACTTAGGTCGGTACTTAGTTTGTCTATGTGAGCGCAGCAGCACTACGGCACAAGGCGATGTTGTTCGTCCTTGAACTTATCTTACGACCGAAGCGCTGCACGTGAGGCGCTTCAGAATTTATTAAGGCATTCAGAATTTAAAATATTGCTTGTCCTAAAAAAAATTTTTTTTTCAAGAGGTGATAATAATTGAAATAAAATGATAATAGGCCGCATAAAGTCTTACCTTAACTTTTACATAACATTTTATAGCTTATGCGTACCAAATGCAATCGATATTTAGACACATTGAAACAATGACCGTCAGGTTGATAAATTAAAGTAAAGCCGCTGACAGACTTGAGACATTAATTTCTATACAGAAATAATAATTGTTATGTGCTTTTTCTTGCACATTTTTAAAAATTTTCGAACTGTAAAATGAACGGAGAACACAGCATAGAGCCAATCATCGCTACAAACATTTTCACGATCATTCTAACAAAATAATGCTCGTCTAGTCAATAATGTGAGCAGTGTGGGCGGAGAGAGTCAGTAATGCAGTAATAATAACAAAATTGCTCGGTTGGACAAAGTGCTCGAAACAAATTTCCTATAGTTTTGCTAAAATATTCACTACAACGCTCGGCAAAATTAGTACCTACTGGGCTAATCATGAAATTTGACGTATTCAGTTGATTTCAAGACTTTTAACAAACAAGAATGATGGTGTTCATTTTTGTTTTTATATGTTCAATTATGAATATCTTTCAGATGGTGTTCATTTTTGTTTTTATTTGATGGACTAAATTATTGTATTTAATTTATTACCTAAATTTATATAATCATTACTAGTGCATAATCAATATTTATTTAAAAATACCTGTAAAATTGCATGCCTTCAGGGTGGATTATGGAGGGACCACTTTATTTACTGAATGTTACCTATAAATTACCCATTTTCGCAATAAATGAGTTTGAGTTTGAGTTTGAGTTTGAGTTTGAAAAATTAGAACAAATTATTCTTATTCCTTAAAAATCTTTAAAGTGCTCCCTACCTTGAAACCAGGGGATTCAATTGAATTCGCCAAGTGTCAAGGTTAACTCTACTGTAGTAAAACATTCCTATTTATTTATTATGAGTTTACGTTCACTAAAATGCTTATTGGGTAAGTGCACGTGAATGCTCAAACTCAAGCCTATACTTAATAATTTACAGACGCGCGTCGTATAGGTATACGTTTTAATACCGATTTGGAGGTGACCAAGTCCTAGATATGTGTTAGAAATGTATTATTATTGTATTGAAACTTATAAGTGGGTTATACTAATAGAAATACGTACCTATATAATCCTTTTTTAGTATTTCCTATTTAAAATATTGAAAATTGAAATGTTGTATCAATTGTAGACAAGTTTAATATGACGAAACTTGGTATTCGCACCTTTTTGAAGGTCAACACCACTAAATACCGTTGCTTAGGGTGCGTTTCCACTGAGACGGAGACGTGTGAAGAAGTGCAATGCGGAGTCGATACTTCGTTTATTACCCATACTGGCTAGAGGATATGCAAAATTTTACTGATGGAATGTATCCAAAACAGAACTGAAAGACACTCTTTCAGGAATTTGACGTTAATAGATTAGGTGTTGGACTCGGTAATAGCTTTGGCAAACATAAAATCTTGTGTAGTTTATGCCGCCTAGTATTTGGTAATAACTCCTTTAACTATAGAGTACGTAACGTAGAGTTTGATTCGTTTTCGTTTCTATTGAAGCGAAACGGAGTAGATACCTAATGTGGTGTACGAGATTACAAGCAAGCGTAGACGTATCAATGAAATCGCAGCCTTACTTGCTTAGATAGTAAAAGTGTGAAGAACCGTGAACATCTAGTAGTCCCTAGTCAGGGTCAGTCTTTAATATCAAACTATGATTTATTGATTTTGTATCTGATCAATTCAATGAAGTCGCCTTGTACCTGTCTGTAGTAAAACTTTTACCAAAATTGTTATTAATATTAAGTTTTGTCCTTGTCTACAGGTCTATAAACATTTTGAAGGCGTATCAAGATGTTATAAAATATAAGAAGTTTACCGAAAACGAAGAAGCATAATATTATTAAGAAGATGCAGTGTTCCTGGAAGAAAAGCGTCAATTGTATGACTGGACTCTTTGCCGAAGACGAAAACGTGTTATGCGAACCTTTTACGAGACCATGCGTTGGAAGAATCTCTCCTCTTTATTGGAGGATCCCCATCCTCTTGTGGGCCTTGGTGATTTTGCTGTGGTCCATGTCATTCTTCTGGGGGCCTACAGAAATGTTTTTTCTGTACATGACACACTGGGGACTTGCATTCATAGTACTGGAAACATCTTTTGGAATTTATGTCGCAACAAAGCGTAGAGGATTATCAGGTAACTAAATTAGCTAGGAATATATCAGGTAAACCCACGCCATACGGATATTTTAAGTCCTGGCGTGATGTAGAGTATTTGTTACAGTTACTATAATACTAGTAAGCCGACGGGTGAGGCTCTAGTAGGCTTTTCTCTTCCAGTTGAGAGGTCAGACGAAAGGTAGACGGTAAATAATCCGAATAAAATGAATGGAGGGAGTTACTGGACGATACCATATTATCGTATTGTCACCCAAGAACGCAAGTATAACAAAGAACCCCATCTGAAGTCACACAATGGTTCTAGTTGGACATCTTTCTCCCTGAGTTGAGGTGCATCGCATTTGAATTGATATGAGGGCTCATAGTAAAGCCTCAAAGCAAGTTAAATAAATGCTTCTGAAAATAATCACTACCCTACGGCATAAGGTTTTAGAGTGTTTACTTCCTTTGGTCATAAAATACGTAATCGTCTGCCATAATTATGCAGTTATCTATCATTCTATGTGTTCATTAAACAATAATGATTGTCTTCCGCGGGTACTGATGCATAACAAATCGACAATATTGCTCCACCTTGTGTTTCGAATAGCATCCTGGCAACTTGAAGGATCTGGTGAAATATAGAGTTGCTTGCACGCATCAAGAATAACTCTGCTATGGCCCTGTAAGATAAACAAAATGGTGCCTAGTTAACACTTTTTTTGCCATTTGCCTCCTAACTTTACCGTCTACGTAATTTGTAGAATATCGCAACGCGGATAAAATCAGGGTTAACTGTGTCAGATCAAACCAAATCAGACACCCGATTCAGAAAAAGTACGTTTTCGAATCGTGTGATTTTAAAACTGATAAAAATTTGATTCTGAAAGTTTAATAACCTCAGGCAACGGAAGTCAGGTTTGGTTTAAATGGATTATACGGTACTTACAGGAAAAAATTACGTTATTCCTGCTAATACGACTTTAATTTATAAATTTTGAAAACTTGTTGTTATGTACCTAATCGTCCAATTTATAATAATTATTTACTTCTTTTACAAAGTACACTTAAACATCTTTAACTGCTTCTATTAACCTCGTTCTTTTCCACTTTCGAAATTTCTCATTTTTAATTTTCAATACCATCGATTCTGAGGTTTATCCTTAAAAAGCCAACAAACAAGTAGAGAATACAAAGAAGCAATCTCTTGACGCACTGGCATTGCTGGTATTACTCATCGGAATGTGTCGTCGAGTATATAGCCACAGTAAGAGAACCAATAGTGCTCGAAATCCCGTTGCCATTGTGTGTATGCAACTGTATCATCTGTAACTGTTAGTTAATTAGGTATGTTGTTAATAGCCTGCGTTTAACAACATTCTTCACTAAATAGATGTGCTGAGCCGGCTCCGTCACGCGTGCTCGATTATTAGGCAAAATCATAAAAACTGGAAAGTGTAATTTATTATTATTCCATTATACCGAAGATAAATAATAACATTGTGCCGCTTAAGTCGTAATGATTATACTCAATTATGTATCTCGATATAAATTATATTATCGTTGTATCATGAACAATTGTTTGATAGCATTCCTAAAGATTGTATTAAGTTGGTTTATGAAATGCAAGCGTCTACAAAAAAAACTCACTCATCCGCATAGAAAAAAAGGGGAAAGAAGAAGATAATGTCAAAGAAGATGTAAAATACAACTACGACTCTCTTACAAACTACCTACGACGTGCATGCTGCATTTTGTGATGGTTGCTTTAAAAAATGATAGAAGTGGCTTTCCGTAGCCAGTAAATATTAACAACTATGCAGACTTTGCTTAGGCCTTTTGTATCCTTTTTGCAGGATACTGATGCAAATCTGTACGCATTGCTAAGTCCTCAAATAAAGATTCCTTATATTACCTATAGGTATATTATTACACTCAAACCTTAAAAATATTTAAGTAGGTACTTCTTTTACGTATACCTAGGTTGGTAAATTACTTGAGATTATGAATAAAAATTTACATATTTTTAAATTCTTGCAGATAAGGTTTTTGTGTTACTCGTAGTACTAAACCAAGAATTATATTTGTTTTGTGCCACCAAGGTTTGCTACTGTAAACAAGGTTTCTTGATATTCAATCCAAATGATAGGTAGGACGCGAACGATGTCACAACACAAGCGCAGGTAGCTAGTAATTACGAATAATAACTATCACAATAAATAAGTGCGCATTATACATTTTCCGTTTTTATAATAGTCATACCAATATAAGATACTTAGGTCAGTTCTAAATAGCTTAATAATAATAAACATAGTAGGTAGGTACGATATCGCTTGATCTAAGTCTTGCCGATAAGACTATGCCTATACCTAACCAATAACAAATGTAGAATCACAATACATACAGACACAATTTTCAGCGGCAATAAAAAAAATTATAGTCATACGATCTAATAAGTACAGTAATTGATGCAACTGGTCGTAAAAAATTAGCATCAGTCAATGTACTCATATAAAATTATAATTATGACCATGAACGTGTTTCTGTTTCACAAAAAAAGTACCAAGGCCAACATTGTCTAGTTTCGTGTAGTATAACAACAACCGATACAAAGAAGTGATACGAATACAGAAGAAAATAATATCAAATTGTGTGACTTTATTTAAAAATTGCTAATAATATCTTAATATTTAAATAAACTATGAATGAAGTGTTATATTTAATAATATTAATGTGTTTGTGTTTGCTTCTTTTTCTATCAATTTCATAACTAATTACATGAAAACAATCTAACTAGAGAAACAGTTTGTCGTAATAAGCGATTAAAATCTATGTCGCAAAGCCTTGATGATTGAATAAGGAACAAGTTCATTGCAGGCTAGTTACAAGATCGGGCCTTACGCATCACTGCTCGCACCACATTTTCGTTTTCATTGCTTAGTTTATGAGTAACTATTTACGTAGTCGGTCTATCATGTTTAACATCGATACACTTTACAGATAAACAATAGCTTATCAAACAATCAATATTATTCGAACAAAAATGGTTTTTTAACATAGCAAAGTTATTATTGGTCAGTAATAGTGTTTGTGTTCATTATGCTTTGTGATAAGTGTGTGGAAATTAAGTGTCAGTGGCGAAAGTGTCTGCTAGAACATCCGTTGCCGACGAACTTCTACGTGAGCTGTTGGCAAAGTAACCGTTCGGCCGCTTACTTGCTGTTCCTTAGATTTTTCCTCTTCCTCTTCTCTACGTGTGTCCTTATCGCGTCTATGGTCGTGTTGCCCTTGACACTGAATATACATTTCGGCTATTGGTTCATATTCGTAACGCATTGGGGTTTCCTACTGATCGTACTCACTACGGCTTTTGCAACTGCAGTGTCGGCGTCCGCTTATTTTAAACGGCCTATTGGTATGAATTTTGTTCTTTTTAAGTATAATTATTTCATTTATTTAAATATCACTACTAAATATTATTAGTTACATAAATTGGTTTAATAAGTTTTCATAATACGGACTGACATGTTTCACTAAGGGTTGTAAATGTTGCTTTTCCTAATCTTGAGCTTTTTCTTTTAGAAGTTGATTCAGTTGGTGTAAAAGTACAATTTCATTTCTTTTTCTTTGTTTCAAGTAATTAATCATTTATATTTTCTTAAATTAGGTAGGTACTGTTTTAATACGCCCGCCCGTGTTATGGTTTTTTGGTCATGTACCTATTAAGTTGTACCACAGAATACCTAATAGTACAACGTACGTTCTACTGAACAAACAAGAGGCAGATTTTTGAAAGGGACAGTCTGACAAAGACTTCTGTTATAAAAAAACACATCAAAATCCGTCCATCGCGAACAAATTATACAAGTATATATCAGAAAATGTTGTGTTTAGAATCGTTCATTTACAATACCCATTTTTGGAATATCTACAATGTACAGACACAAGTAATCCAAAATATAAAATTCCCTATATCATCCAGATTCCCAAGTAACATCCCCAACATTCCTAAATAAAATGATAACATCTTGCTGAAGGTCCCCACACTAGGTTAATTATATACAGCTTAACAGATGTTTGTCCCTAAACTGTTTAACAGCTCGTAAATAGAACAATAAGTAGCACACAACCGAAGTACCAAGTTAGGAGTGATGTATGATGTGAAGATTAGTCAGTCGTACGTTATAGGTACGTGATGGAGCTAAGATCACGTTCGGGTATGGTCGCGTGACCTCCAACTTTTTACGGTTAAGGTCTTATCGATATATGAGTACTACCTCGACGTTATCTTTTGTCATCCCGTCTAATAAATTGTTACTTATATACATTTATATACAACAAATCTGCATGCTTGTGTTATGCAAGTGCCTACCTAGTTGTAATACCGGCCCTAGTCGCTATAAATATTATATACCTACGTTTTTTCACGTGGCATAAAATACTTACAGAAAATTGCACAGTAGGTTCCATTTGTAATATGCCAGAATGCCAGATAAGCAATAACAACGCAATAACTTAAAGGGGTGTAAAATTAAGAATTGAAATCATTTTGTCATTTGATGTACCTTTGACCTACCTACTATTTAAATGTATGTACCTACATATTTTTAAATAAAAATCATGATATTTATCAAAATCACATAGAGTATAAAATAAGGGATGCTTTTTTATAATATCATTATGTTTTTATCATATCTATAGAATTGGCAAAAATAATAAATATGTAATTAAATAATTTTTACCTATATGCCTGATTTTTAGTGAAAATTACTTTTTAATGCAACCTTGCTTATTATTTTATGCAATTTAAAATCAATTTGAAGAAGATAAACCAGACATTTTGGCAAAAAAATATTTCATGCTTTTTGGGCTCTATTCAAAAACCGGGTTTTGGTGCTCACGCCCTTTGAGCTTCGAGGTATTGTTATTGTCACTAGCCCTTGCTTTGCTTCCAAGTAAGTAGGTACTTATTTGATTATGACCTCGTAAACTAAATAGAATTTAGCGAATGTACGAATAACTTCACAATAGATATAGGTAGGTAGGGTACCTACATCAAGTTTAAGCGGAAGGTGTATGTCATAATATACATTCACGAAATAATAAGTTAAATTACATCCCGCTCCGTTGCTAAATTAAAATGATTCCCATGGCTTGCTCTGCTCACTATAATACACGCGCTACTACGCGGTCGGATGATGCAACTGCTGGTAGTTCCTTGAACAACTCCTAATACACGATGCGATTGCGGTTATAACGTTTAACTCGAAAACTACGCTACGTACGGTCAGACAATGAGGAAATTTCGTGAATAGCTGTATTCACACAAATTGCCTCGTCTGTCCATAACGTAGTTTAAAATAAATTATATTATTTAAGATTACTTGATATGTAGGAACTCGTACATTGGAAGTTTAAGTAATACTAGTTAGTAAGTCTTAGGATGGGTGTGACCATTCTTAAAACAACGAGACCCGCCGTGCCGCGGAGACGAAGAGCACGTTGATCTTTCGGTCCCGGTTGCCATACAAACATCTATGGCAGTCGGTACGGGTAGTTAGAGCCCTAAAAAGTCCAATAACTGATCGAACTACAAAATTTCGATGGATTTTAATAGGTTATGGAGGTCAGATGGTAGTCGCTTCACGAAAAATATTGACAAACCGACCCCATCTGAGTTGGGATACGGAGAAGGCTGAGAGGATAAGGAGGATGAGGATGCAACTGGCATTGAAAATCGCGTGAAAAACAAGAAGTTTGCCTAATATATTATCGATGCCTCAGGACTCAAACGACGTAAACACCAAAACTCGATAATTACGCAGAGCCTAAAAAAGCATTAAATAAAAAAATCTTGAAATATCATGTTTATTTTCTTTAAAAACTCGGACTTGGTGTGTGCAAGACTACAAATACTATACACTACTATATACAAATCAATAGAGAAGAAAATAATGGGTAGGACTGCATTAAAATGGCATTTTCATGAAAATAGCGGTTATACCCTATGAACTCCGAGGTATATTATATTTGATGGAATATTTTATTTGCAGACGCAACGTTCGGTCTACCATGGTACGTGAAGGCATACTGGCTCCTGTACAACATCACGATACCCGTAGCTTTCCTCATCACGGTCTTCTACTGGGGCGTTTTAAAGAATGGTAAAATTATATATCTCATAATTAATTATCATCATTTTATCGCTGCTACTGATTGCATTCGAAGCTTTCACCTCTGCTTTCAATCTGCTTACTCCTTCTCCTCCTTTTGATTTGGCTTATATGGAATGAAGTGTCATCCGACCTTCCCACCTCGAAGAAAACTGTGCTAAAACCTCGTCCGTCGATCAGCAGGTATACCGGTTGTGTATGTCTATATGGAGCCTTCTACACCCATATATTTCGTATTATACAAATACAAAAAAATCAACTTCAACTTCAACCACATCTTTCAAACAAATGAAGACTCGACAAAATCGGTTTACGCGAGAAACAGTCGAATTCAGAACCTCCTCCTTTTTTTAAGTCGGTTGAAAACTACAACGATTTCAGCAACTGTTGTAATTTACTATTGGAATACACAAACGTGTCGAACTAATTTCCTTTTGAATATCTTTAACCTTGTTTCTAATTACTGAAGCTTTGTAGTCTTAACACACAGTTATTAGCTTCACTTACCAAACAGTGTGAGGGTGTCAGTCCCTTGACCTTTGCTTTAGATCTAAAAAGGTTTTATGTAGAAATAAGTAACTACATATTGTATTGTATGAATGCAATGCAACCGTTCAAATCTAATTTCCCACGCTTCTTGATCTCAAAAAGGAATATTGCACGCCATTTACGTAGGTAAATAAAAGTATTTATGTCTAAAAAACTAGACACGGCCTAAATGGTCTAAAAAACGTGGGGTACTTAATTATAATATCGAAAAAATAATTTAAAAAATATTTGACACGTTTGGTCGGCAAGAATAGAGAGAGTTTGGCTAAAATCAGCTTGTTTCGGTTATCGCACAGCGTCACGTGTCTACAGCTTAATATATTTCTAGAGTGTTTAAAATCGAAGTTATACTTATATTGAAAACAAATGGTTTTAACTAATTTTCAAAGGTATCAAACTGTCAGTGCTATCGGTGATATCTCCTATAAAACCTCCGCTTTATAAAACCGATATCACTCTTCTGTCCCGGCGGCTTATCAAATCAATTGCTAATTACTGTACCTTTTTCATTTTCATTAGTTATCTTATATTGCTCTCATACAAATAAAGATATTCTATTCCGTTCTATTCTAAACTATATTTTTTTATTTTTTTTTATTTATTTTTTTTATTCTTTATTGTACACAAACTTGTATTAATACATTAAATAAACACAAATGATGTACAAAGACGAGCTTAACTCTTTAACTTTTTAGTTTTTCCTTATTATTTATTTCCTTATTAGCTTCTTAAAAATGGAGAATATTGATTTAAACTTAAGCCTCATATGGAAATGCTGGAAAATGTCATAAATGATAAGAATGAAGGATATGACCAAAATTGGCAAACTTGTGTTGGTCGTTGTTGTTTCCTATTATTAGGTGACTTATGTTGAGAAATGTTTAGTCTCCTTGACCATGCCTAATACAAATAATCTACTTGTTTATAGAGTCATATAACGTCACAAAAAAAAATGTAACTGCAAAGTCCAAAGCATTCATAAAAATTAACCAGCTGAGATAAATAAAAGAGGGCAGACTTAATTATAATCTAGGATTAAATCTTCTATAGGAAATCATAAACACCTAACTATATCCAAAAGTCTTTTATTCATACAAGCCACCAAAAATATATACATAGGCTTTTGTTTTCGTACATAAAGAAGAAGAGGGAGAGATTGGTTTGCTTCGGTTTTGTAGAGCGTTCTCTCTATCATACATCGCACTGACAGTACTGACAGTTTGATATATTTATAGAGTGGTTAAAACCGTTTGCGTTTATTAAATGTTTAAACTATAGCTTCGATTATCTACTCTATGAAGATATTAGGCTGTTTATAATTATGTGCTCTGTGATAGAGAAAATGCTCTACAAAACCAAAGCCGTTCTTAATCGGATAAGAAGATAAAAGTCAGGTTATGGTCAGCTCACACTGAGGCGCAACGTGACGCGACGATCCGTGCACATTTTAATAGAGCAACTTAAAATATACTTTATTTACAACACGAAAAGATACCCATTTCATTTTGAGAATTCAGAGTACATTGCATCACGCAGCACTACGCCTCGAGATGTCTCGCGACGTCGTCGCAGAGTAAACCTTTTCGTCTCCGTGTGAGCTTACCCTTAGGAATACATTTTCAGAGTAGTTAAAACCGAATAGTTTCAATATTTTCTAAGCACCTACGTTTTCAACCACTCTATTAAGTCTGTCTGAAACTATCAGTTCGGTATTAAACTCTAACAATCATAATTCCAACAGTGACTACTGCAAACAAAACTAATTTAATGAAAATCTTTATTTCAGCAAAGAGAAAAGTAAACTATGCTCCAAACCCGGTACTGGATGTAATGCTGCACGGCATCAACTCAGCTGTCATGCTCGTAGAGCTGCTGTGCTCTGCGCACCCAAGCCGCCTCATGCACGTGATGCAACCGCTCTGGTTCGCCGGCGCCTACATGATATTCACAGTCGTATACTATTTCGCCGGTGGACAAGACCCGTGAGTAAAGACTAGGATCGCCTAGTAGTCAAAATTCAACTGCAACATAACTCATACAGAACTTAAACTCCATTCGATGCCTGTTTTAGGGACGCATACGTAGACGTCGCTCACGGACGCTAATTTTTTTATTATTTATATATCGGTCACGTCAATATGACTTCACCTCGTCTGATGGTAAGCTAAAGGTAAAGTCTCAGGAAGGGGGTCCCCATTACATACAACGACAGTGACATAATGGCTCTCAACTTGACGGCCTCATGAAAGAAGAGTGATTGTAGTCGCAGCACTGCGTGACAAAGCTCAGATATTGGTTTCGACTACGCCAATAGCCACTGGTCCCACAAATGGAATCTTGGATGCACTCATGTAACCTGTACGAATGAGTTAATAGACTAAATTAAATTACATTACGAGTAACTGTCGTTATATAGCCTATTCGTAGTGATATTTTGTAGGTAAAACATTATTTTATAATGATGATAATTTGATAGATAAGTAATCTAACATCCTTGGATTTTTAAATCCAATGCCCTAAACGTTAACTAAATCCAGTCGTAGATACTTACTTATTATCACTACATCAATAATTGCATTTAAAACAGACTCTAATACACAAAGGTCAAGCATCATTATTGCGCAAACTTCGAAAACCTTCCAACAAGACATTCGCCGATATCAAGAGACTTCATCATAAATCAAACAAAACAGCACGCTGATGCGTTTGACGTATGTAAATATTGACTTAAACGTAGCGAGTATTATAAGTATCAAAAAGTATTATATAAGTATTTGAAAATTCATTATAATACTTACTTAGAATTTTGCAACTATATATAGGTACGTTTCTTTTCAATGACAAGCTTGCATCAACGAAAGTTCAAGATCAAAATAATCAAATTTCAAATGATTGTTCATTTGGCGATTGGTGATAATTATTTATGTCATAAGACTGTCAGTAACTAGTCAAACGAGAAGGTGATCATTTGTATGGGAGTCTATACCGTACACTACTCGTACACTGAGGCTGAGCTTAAGTTTATGTATGTAATGTTACAGTGGCATTGATTCACATAGGTAATTCCATGCACCTATTAGACTGAACGCGTTGAAGAGTCAACTTACAGCACTGGAGTCGGCCCACTCGATTTAACCATGCACACACACACACACAAATCAGTCAATAGGCGATAAACCTCATTCAGTTCAATCTATTTAAGTAGCGAAAAATCTTAAAATACCTACAGTATGTATTGTGTATCGAAATGGTGTAAGAACCGTAGTAGCAGCAAAAAAAAAATACCCAGAAAACATATTTTAATCAAAGGGTTTTTGCAAATTGCAACCTAAAATTTACTCACACATGTTTAGACACCGCCATTTTTGTAACAGAGCCTTTGTAAGTGTTCAAAACGGTCGGTCTATACGTTTTATAGGTTCGTGGGTAATTCTATAAAACCTTAACCAAAAACATTCCACACCATGAAAATACACCATAAAAACAAGGTTAAATAAGGTTCGTGTGTAATAAGAGTTTCCCCTTGTTTCACGATTCTGATCGGACCATGACAATATTACAAGGAAACTAGCGCAGCTGAGTAAGGCTGGGACAAATTGGGAGTGAATTATGACACTGCCGAAGCCGCGGGACACAGTCAGTATACATATAACATGAAACAAAGTAGGTTAGGTACCTACTCCTCTGCGTCTGGTCGCTAAAAGTTCAAAAGTATTGTTTTTTTGCCTACATTTATTGCGTCCGCTTAGTATAACGTGCTGTCACTTCTTTTCGATGTCACTATAAACAGATACTACTATAACATAGTTTATACTGTGACCTCGTCGTATATAAAAGGTTTTACTTTTTCGAACCTGTGTCATTAATTCACATATTGCACCAAATTACATGGGAACTGAACAAAATAGTAACGAGTATAACACGCACCCATTGTCTACACAAAACAGTAAACAATCGGTCATACTAGATATACTTACGCCATCTGTGAACTATTCAAATAATGTTTTTGTTTCTGTCATACTCGCGAGATTTCATGGGAACTTGTAGGATTCTATTGATTTTACACACTGCTATGATTTATTAATGTTGGCCAACTACTGATACTTAGTTCAATTTATTTTTACTACTAAACTAGCTAGCCGACCATGCACCGTGTTTCATTTTTATTAATTAACGACTTAACTAATAGATGATAGCTGTATTTACGGACTGAAGGCCAATTCTTAATTAATGGACAATCGCTTTCGTCAACGACAATCATATAAAAATAGTTTCTATATGCAGAGGTCACTGCTAAGTAAGGTACAATATAGGTTTTTTGAAGTGTTACGCCAGATTTCTATGGTTGTAGCAAGATACTGCCAGATACCAGAGAAATTTATAAGTATTAAGGGTTTCTAATTTTGCTTTGTTCAGCAAAGTGTCCCTTTTTACTTAATTGAAAGTCAACCTTCTAAAGGACCTCACTTTCACCACTACCAAGATGTGTAGAGAGAGAGAGTGCCGTTGAAGGGGCTTGAATTTGGTTGCAAGCTTGGTACTATACACACTAAACAAGATATAGATCATGGCTTCGTCCACATTGCCGGAGAGCATCAGGTTTGCTAAAGTCATCAGAGGTACTAAAATTGTACACAATTCTTGACGTTTGAAACCACGGAATAAAGAATACGGGCACGTGTGCCCCGCCCACTTACCATTTCTACTTACGTCTCTTTTCTGTGTTTGAAACACTTTCGTAATATTAGCAATGTAGGGGACCAACGCCACCGTGTATTATTTAGGATCAATGTGTTGTATTTCGCTATATCGCCATGACGAACGTTTTTACTTAATGCATGATCACGTAGCGATTATGCGAGTGTAACCGAGAAGCCAAGATATTTCAAAGGCGTGTCATTGAACAAGAACCCCCTTTTTTATCGTGCGGAAATCCCCATGGATTATTAATTCGGTCAGGCATTTAAAAACGAATAGTTTTTTTAAAATAGAAACAGGTGATACTAATTTAATGTTTAAGTAGAAGTAGAACATTGTCGAAACAACCGTACTACACAACTAGTACTACCCTCTTAACTGATATTGACTCTAAAAGCAAACATTTCGTATGGTTATTGGCAGTGCCGAAGACTTTGCCAATATTTCTTTCCTTTTTCTCTTACTCCCCAATGTGCCTGGACAGGCTTGCTAGTTTTTTTATTGCTAAAAATAACAAACTCTTAATAGGTAGTATAAATTTCTTTTGGATTAAAATTGTCTAGATATTTGTTTACTAGCATTATGGCTAGTAAAACTTTTTAGATCCCACTCGTATATTTGGAGCTATCGTTAGTAGTTTTGACATACCGTAGGTACCTTCAATTTTACCACTGTTAAAATTTAGGTTTCAATATTGAATAATTTACGTCGTGCTGTATAAATTACTGTATACTTTAAATTTATTTGAATAGCTGTTCAGAAATTACCTAGTACTCCTAGAAACAACTGTTAAGTTCTCGCATAACATTATGAACACATTATCCATGGTGATTGCTGAAATGTGAACGACCATATATGTATTTGTTTATACTCGAAGACGTAAACCTTGAATGTAAACCTCAAATATGTGCCAAAGCTGGTACGCATAAGTGTTTGCTAAATATAAACGCTGCCCTTTCGCAAACAACTGCACTAGTAAAGAAAGATTATACTACACGTTCTTCATATAATTTATACTTAATCCAAGATTATAGTAGATTGGCTATGACTGGATCGTTCTGGGCATAAAGTGTGATGACACTGGATTTTCAGAACAATATGGCCGGCGATGAGTTTAAAGTTTATGTCTATTGATACTTCGGGCATTTATTAGGTATGTATGCCTAAAATGCAAGGCTGAGCATTAATCAGCCGGATTAAATAAATACCCAAAGTGAGACGGCATACCCATCACTGATCGTAGCTGATCGCAGCCGCACGCAGATTATAGCGTGCAATTGATGCGCTCAGGTGATGCATGTTGTAAAAATTGTTCCCTAATACCTTAATCATACACTCAATTATTCTATTGTCATAAGACATACGTTCCTAGGCCACGGTAACCGCTTCTCATCGGGTGGCACGGCCCACCCGATGAGAAGCGGGTCTTGTCTTGTCTGTACTTGTCTGCCATCTCAGTAATATAAAGAAGACAGTATCACAATAGTAATGAAGTATTTCTTGTTTCAGCTGGGGTAACTCCTTCATCTATCCAGTAGTGGACTGGGCGAAACCCGAGCAGACGTTAGTAGTAATTACTTTGACTGCATTATTCCTAGCGCTCATGCACCTGATAGTGGTGGGCGTAGCTACAGCTCGAGACGCACTAGCTAAGTCGAGGCATTCAGAACCAACTGGAGTTTACAACGATGCGTTTACGCCTTAACGCACATGACACAAACCATGACGACTATATGAATCTAGAAGCTACAGGAATCCGTTAGCTTAAATAAATGTAACGGATAGTAGAAGCTAACATCTAGATTATCAAAATGATTCCATGAAAGCCTCCATTCAAGTATGGACGAAGTGGCGATCTTGAAGAGGTCTTAATATGGATCTAGAAATGTTACAATGGATTTCAGTAGTTGGGCTGCAGTACTGGTACTCCTTTCGAATGTAATTAATGAGTGGTGTTTAAATACTCATTTAAATCCAATCTTGATAAGGTACAGAATATAGGACAGCACATAACAAGTGATCCCGTTACAAGTGTTACTGTAACGCAGTGTAAAAAATAAAAAATAAAAATATTATTGAAGTGTTGCTCAAAGCGAAGTGTTGTGTTAAAATGTGATATAATTTAAAGAATTAATTATAAAACATAGGGTTAAAATAATTTTGTGTACTTAATATATTTAGCTTTTACAAAACACCTTTATAAATTACATGTCTAGAGACTGTATAATTTCTGGATAGCTTAATACTTTAGATATTAGATATACCTAGTTTGTAATCAAAACGCACTGTGATTTTAGCATAAGTTCATAGGTTATTATTATCGTTATGTACTTACCTACTTATAAAAATACGTTACGTATGCCCATTTTGCTGTACCCTTATTAATTTTGTATGTAGATTGTGTATGAGATAATAAAACACGAGATTTTTGATCCACATTTACCTGATGTAATTTATTTTTAAGCGAAATATTTTACCTGCGTAATGCATAATGCAGTGGTATACCACTGTTACATGATTCTAACTAAACCGTAGAGCAAGCACGAAATTACACTCGAATAGTAAGTGTTTAGTATTCGTAACAAGGGCCTGGAGTGTAGACAGTCAATAATATTGATGTACAAACGCGATACTATCATCATTCTCCGAGCCTTTCCCAACTCATAGTTGGGTTGGGACTCGGTGTCGACTTTCAGTCTTACTACGAAACTGTGAAACTTCGATATTTTTCGTGAAGCGATTGTCATTTGACCTCTGACTTTGATGTCGAAGTCCTACACCTAGTTAGACAAGGTTGTCGGACTTTTTAGGGCTCAACCGCACCAGCACCTGGTCCTTTAATCAGCAGGAATAGCGACTCCTTGCAAGTGAGGCTGGCTTGGGTCTTGAAGATCTTGCTGAGGACAGATTTATGTACGGCAATCCTTAGGGATTCCAGCCCCGCTGGCCTTAGGTATAGCCTAAGTAAAAGCCTAAGTATAACAATGTGACCTTAATTATTGAAGCATTCGACACAGCAAAGATTGCTAAGTTACGCAATAACTGAAGCACGCTCCCTGCTCTTCCCATTATTAGTTTGTTTTGGATTTTACGAGACCTACTGCCGTCTAACCCCATAGCCCGAGGGGAAAGCCTGCACCAGAACTTCAATCAACGGCTTGTGATGTAATAGGCATAGTTAGTCTCAAAATCAGATGATGATTGCACAGATTTCAAATTGAAAAATTCGAATAAAAATTATTATTTACATTTTAGTCAACATTTAAAAATATTTTGATAGAACTTTCTAAGTACTGTGGGTGCTAGTACCTCTGCTTACCCCTTCGGGGATATAGGCGTGAGTTTATGTTATGTTATGATGCTTTCTAAGTACTTAAACAGCATTTACATAAAGAAATAAAAATTACTTTGGTCAGAAAGTATTTTATTAATTCTGAAAAATAATCTTATATCGCTGACTGTGCGTGTAGCAGTATTACTCACATAAGATATATAAGACTAGTAGGGCGCGTGGGTGCGCGGCCCGCTAAAGCGGACCACGTAGATGAGTGGACAACAGGAACCTGGAACAGGGGTCCGTTTGGATTTAAAGTTTTGGTGTGTAAGTAATTATGTAACAGTTTTTCTTGGTTCTGTACCAGAAAGGTTCCAACCGGGCCCTATTACTAAGCCTCCGCTATCCGTCCATCCTTCTGTCTGTCAGCGGGCTGTATCTCTTGAACCGCAATAGGTAGAGAGTTGAAATTTTCACAGAATGTGTATTTCTATTGCCGCTATAGCATGAAAATTTAAAAAATAAAGTGTTATTTCTTGTACGGTGGTACGGCACCCTTCTTTGCGAGTCCAACTCGCACTTGACTTTTCAATCTATACATATAATAAAATGATAGAAAAGTCAAAACTGTACATTGAATATTTTTTTAAAAGAATACTTGGGGTGTGATCTACAATCGATACCGAAGCCGAAAATATAGTTTTTAGAATTTTTGTCTGTTTGTCTGTTTGTCTGTATGTATGTCCGGGATAAACTCAAAAAGTACTGCATGGATTTACTTCAAATTTGGCATGAATATTATTAGGAAGTCGGGTCAACACATAGGCTACTTATTATCACGCTCTCACCTACGGGAAACGAGCAGTGAACGTTTATATCTTCAACGCATTCTGTAACAACGTGTAATCTAAACATGCACATTCGAATGGTGTTATTATGTTAAACATGCTATAAGCTAGCTTTACACTATAAGTAACTTGACCGATAAATTATACAATAAAAAACAAACTTAATTTTGCGGTTCAATCCGTAGACCCGATTACTGCACCAACCGCAAATAATAAGTTTGTCGTAGGTTACGTCAATAAGACTGTAGAGGTAAATTCTGTACATTGAAATATTTACAAAATAACTATTCGGGGATGATTGGTGATCAATATCAATGGTAAAAATGCAATCAGTAATTTTTTTGTCTTTCTGTCTGTCTGTTTGTCTATCTGTGCACACATGGATAAAAAACTACTGGAGGGATTTTGATCAATCTTGATACGATTTATTATAGTTCATACTTCTGAACAACATAATAATATCAACCCATTTATGTCCCACTGCTGGGCACGGGTCTCCTCTCCTATAACGACAGAGCTGAGAGGGTTTTGACCTTAATCCACACACGCTGGCCTAAATAGGGTTTGGTGGATCGAACATGTCCTTAGAATTTCTTCTAGGACATGTGGGTTTCCTCACGATGTTTTTCCTTCACCGTCAGCAGATGGTAAATCATGTGATTAGCACATAATATAAATCCCACAAAGTGAAATTCACATTGGTACTATCCGGCCGGATTCGAACTCGATACCTCTGAGTAGAGGCCGCGTCCTTATCCATTCCGCTACCATCGCTTACAGGACAACATATAGGCTACTTTTTATACAAAGCCGGGGTGCGAGAGAAATGCTCTAATAGGCCCCCTCACACCCTTTTTTACCGTGCGGAAATCGTCATGGATACCCACCCCGCGGCCAGCGGGGCAGGTTATGTCGGACTTTTACCGACTAAAACCGCACGCCATCTAGGGTCTTCTGACGCCAGGGTTTAAGATGGCCCATAGAGCATTTCCCTCGCACCCTGACTTGACCCGGGCCATCTCCGGATTCGAGATGGCCCCCTCGGGCTTGGCATCCACAGTGTTCCCGTCATGCCCCCGGAATAGGGGGGGAGGGGGGCGCTCTTACGCGCCGCTGCCTTCGCCTGCTTCTGTTAAGGTGACAGGCGGCTCCGACGGAGGTCGTCAGACCTCCGACGCCTTCGTCGCCGCCGTCCGGGAGAGCTCTGTGCAGCCTCTCCCAAACCCTTTCCGCCGCCTCCTACTAGAGCATAACTTCCTCGCAGAAAGAGGCGGCGGCTGACCACGCGTCCGCACTTTGCACCATCGCTGCGATCAACACCGGCAGTGTGAGGACTGCCACCCCGAGGGCTGCCAGGAGGGCCTGTCTCGGCACCTCCCACGCCGGACACTTGACCAGCGAGTGCGTCGGCTCCTTCCGAATCAGACACAAGTTAACCCCGAAGCACTTACCAGAGATTACCTGCGTCAGCCGGTACGAGGAGCCCCCGTGAGGCCTCCATGACGGGTCTTACCGCCGCTATAACGGCGTGCCCCGTGCTTGGTTTTTTTTTTGTACATACACCTGTTACGGCTATTCAGGGCCTCCGCCCAGATCGGGCACGCCGCCGTAAAGGGCCATGGACCGCACGATCCCCGCGTAGAGCCTCCTGCGGGAGTCATCCGGCCCCCTCATGTTGGGCAACAGCCGCACCAGAACGTTGGCCCCCTTACACCCTTGCTTCAGAAGATCCTAGACGGCGTGCGGTTTTAGTCAGTAAGAGTCACCTGCCCCGCTGGCCGCAGGGTAGGTATCCATAAGGATTTCCGCACGGAAAAAAAGGCTATTTTTTATATAAGCTGATACCCGCGACGTCAAGGTTTAAGGTAGGTCATCATTTGTTGGTTAT
This sequence comes from Lithosia quadra, assembly GCA_963576445.1. NCBI lineage: Eukaryota > Metazoa > Arthropoda > Insecta > Lepidoptera > Erebidae > Lithosia > Lithosia quadra. The sequence continues at coordinate 14,314,051 of OY754874.1, forward strand.
ATCTCCAGTTCTACTTAGCCAATTACAACCAAAAATAGGGTAAATTTTAAGTCTAAGCAAGAACTTTCTAATAAAAAAACCTCATCAAAATACATTTAGTAGTTTTTACGTCCATCACGATTACCGGCTTTTGATGGGGTCTTTTTAATAGGAAGGTATTGGTTAGACGAGTGGAGTGAAGAGTAGAGTGGAAAGTGGAGAGTGGAGGAGTGAGTGGAGTGGAGAGTTGTTTTATTAAAATAGACTTGGTGGCGATACCGACCTCCACGCGGGCGAAGCCGCGGGCGGAAGCTAGTATTAGATATATTAAGAATGTAGTTATATTCCTCAGGTCACGTGACCCCGGGGAGCTATAACACTAAAGAAACTCATAAGTTACTGAACAGTGAACTCTTACAAAATGAATATCTGAAACAGTAAAATATTAGCTTTGGTGGCTTAATAAATAACTTCTTGAGATTGATAAATCTCTAAAAATATGTTTAGAACAATTAGAACACTCCACGCAGAAGAAATACAACGTAGAACGAAATCTGAAAGGTAAAATATTTGTACCGCCTTTTGTTTTTTTCACTCCGGATTTAAAAAAAGAACATCGTCCGTATTCGTCTAAAAATTAACAAACATTCTACTTAAGTGTTATGTACTATGTATAATTCTAAGTATAATATTATAAACCTATTATTTTAAATGTTAGAATTTAAAACCGTTTTTATTATTATCAACATAATAATAAATACCTACTTAGACATTTAAATATTCGATTTTCGAAATCATCCTGACAATTTTGTTCACTCTAACACTTTGTCGTTTTATAGTGCTTATTCAATTTTTTTTAATTAAATCCTTTTTTTTTCAAAATATTAACGCCGAAAAAAGAATTCTGATTTTCTGAAGATTTTACTGGGCTAAACAGCGGTCCTTTAGTGCTAATAATTAAACTGCCGCAACCGGTAGGATAACAATTACCCATTACCTATTTTGCCAGCACTGATTCTTTTCAAGAAACACTAAAGTACCGCTAGCGGTACCTACTACAGTAGTCACGGGTAACTTAAGAAAGGTGTTTTTAATGCGTAAAAAATAACTTCTCACCCGCTATTTTAACTCTATGGGTCAACTATCATGTCAAAAGTACGATTCATGGTTCACCTTTAAATTAAGAACTAAAATTGTACTTTTAACATGAATTTTAACACAAAAAGTTAAAATGGATCGTGAGTTCACGTTCACGGTTTTCAGATTTTCCCCCTAACCTACCTACCTGCCAAATTTCATGATTCTAGGTCTACGGGAAGTACCCTGTAGGTTTCTTGACAGACCGACAGACAGACAGACAACAAAGTGATCCTATAAGGGTTCCGTTTTAGGGTTTGAGGTATGGAACCCTAAAAAGGAACCTTTATAGGATCACATCGTTGTCTGTCTGTCTGTCTGTCGTGTCGTGTCAAGAAATCCCGTTGAATTAAATCACTTTGGCATATCTACCTATCGGTATGCCTTATAGCAGACAAAGTTGGGACTTGGAATTCAATACCTAACAAAAGTCTATGCTCGGCATTTACAATAGGTACCTATTATTTCACCAGGAACAGTTCCTTATTCTCTATAGTTTAGGAGTGTTGTACCCTGCATCATCAGGTTTGTGGAATTCAGACTTGAAATGTAATCATGAAGCTGTTGCTTGATGCCTAAAATGCTGTTATGTTATTCTCTATGCTATGCTATGCTATGTTATTCTCTACACCACCTATAAGGTTGACTGGTAGAGAATGTCTGTTGCATATGTGCATGAAGTTTTTATAAATAAATAAAAATATAAGAAATTCTCGAATCCCCATGGTTTAAGAGTTCAGCACCATGCAGCATCAAGATTGCGGAGTCGGGATCCGAAGTTCAATTATGTAGTCTATGCTTGGTACTTAAAATATTATTGCATTGCACCATCCGCAGTTTCTGAAGCATTATCAGGGTTGAGGGGTTGGGACTTGAAATCTAACCATGAAGTCGTTGCTTGGTACCTATAATAGGTATTAATTCACAATGAACACTTTCTGAATCTTGATAACCTAGGGCCTAGGCGGGCAGTAATCTTTCAGCATCAGGATTAAGGAGTTGGATCCAGATTTTTTTATGGGACCAAGACGAAAACATCTACTGTTTATTTAAAAAAATCTTTGCAAAAAAATGAAAATAAACGGGCCGTTTTGAGAACCACCTCTTTTTTGGAAGTCGGTTAAAAGCATATCAAAGTCTTGCACATTTGTCTCTTCAATATTCGCCTTATATTTTGTATGGAAAAATAAATTTCGCCATTTTGAATTTATTCTCTATTCATCGAGTAGACCTCTAGGCTAGGTCCTTATCATCTTTTGCCAAAAAACCTCTCTTCTATCTTCTATTATACTTTGTGAGATAGACGCTGTCGAAAATTGTATGGGCGCCATCTTGAATCTGCCATTTTGGTTATATTTTTAGCTCACTGACAATTGGATGAGATTCCGAGTGGTTTTTATTTGAGCACTCCCTACCTCTCTTCAATACCTTGGCCGTGCTCTTCACCCGTCTCCAAAATCTCCATATTTTTCCTCCGAATGAATTTTCGTCCTTTATATGAAAACATCAGGGAAAAAAATACAGCAGAGGTGAACCGAAACACAATTCATCCATCTTTAATACTTTCTGAGAGAGACACCCATGACATTTGTGTTGACGCCATCTTGAATCCGCCATTTTGGATTTATTTCCATCTCCCTGCCAATGAGGATCAGTCACTTTTTTAGCTGAGTATGCAGTTTTATAGACCTAAACAAAACAATAAATTCTGTAAAAAAATTATTTGAATCGGATCAAAAATGACGAAGTTATAGCCATTTTAGTGCGGTAATCTCAAAAACGCTCGCCACCGCGTAAAAATACCCTGTGACGTCATCGCTCACATCGTCGCGCGTCGCCGCCCGCCGCGCCGCGCCGCTATGGAGAATATAGGGCTATTCGGATAAAACATTTCATGAATTTTTTTTTAATTATAGAATTAATCATTTTTCTTTTTTTTATACTACGTAGGTGCCAGACAAGCACACGGCCCACCTGATGGGAAGCTGTCATCGTGGCCTATGGACGTGTGCAACACCAGGGGTGTCACACGGGGTGTCACCAGGGGTTCTGCCTACCCTGAAGGGAAGGGGGGGCGGCTAGGAAGAGGGGGGGAGGAGGGGTACAGTGAGCTCTGGCTACCCTACTTACCTTGGGGAACACAACACGCTGGTTATTATAACCGCGGTGTTCTGTAGGGCGGAGGTACTACCCCAGTCAGACTGCTCAGTTCGGACGGGAGATACCGTCGGGTCCCACCTATTATTATAGTATTAAGTATTAAGAATATGAAATATTTATTCTTTCATTTGTACTAGTTCGATAGCATTTTGAGGCATCTTGGAAATCAAATACCTACTTATAATAACCCGTGCGGAAATCCCCACGGATATCACCCCTGATATACATAAAGATAAAGATAAAGATAAAGATAAAGATAAAGATAAAGATAAAGATAAAGATAAAGATAAAGATAAAGATAAAGATAAAGATAAAGATAAAGATAAAGATAAAGATAAAAGCAAGAAGAGGACACCGTGGCTCGCAAACCCGAGGGGTCATCTTGAAGCCGGAGATGGTACGGGTCAGCCGGGATCCGAGGGACATACCTTTTGGGCAACCTTATAACTCGGCGCTAGAAAACCCGAGACGGCGTGCGGTTTTAATCAGTTCGATTCAAACATAAAACGTCCCGGTTGGAGGTGTTTTTATTTTTGTCAGTCCGCCGAATTGACTGCACCCCGCCTGATGGTAAGCCGAGGTGCAGTCCTAAAAGTAATGGACATCATTACATCAAAACTTGAACATTTTCCCAAATAACTAACTATGTATAACTGGATGTCTAGGTATACAATCACTCTACCCTTATTTGCCCCCTTAGGGGTGGATTTTTGAAAACCGCGATTCACGGGGTACGTTTATTTTTACCAGAAGCAACTGTATCAAATTTCGTGCTTCTTACTTTCAAAATAACGGACTTTCCGTGCAACCAGCCATCGCCTATTTTACGCCTTTAGTAGTGAAATTTTGAAAACACTGATATACGTGTATATTTATTTCTAATCAGAAGTAGGTATATGAAACTTAATGCGTCTAACATTGAAAATGAAGAACTTTCATACAAATGTTTATGCCTTATTTTGCCACCTTAGGAGCAAAAATTCTAAAAATCCGTTCTTAGTGGATTCCTACAACATAAAAAGCATCTACTGTCAAAATTTCAAGTTTGTAGGTCCAGCGGTTTAGGCTCTTCGTTGATGTACGGTCTGTTTATCAAAGGGCATGGCACACGATGTGAGCGATGACGTCATCGACAAAAATCCACCGAGAGTGTGCGTTTTAAAATAGCTGTTTTTAAATCTTCGATAACTTCGTCATTTCTTGTCGGATTTTAATCATTTAAAAAACAAAATGCTTAGAAAAAATTAAAAATTAAAAGTTCTGTTATGTGACTGATCCTCATTGGATGAGGTTCCAAGTATTTTTTGTTTGAGCAGCCCTCACCTATGTCTAATACCTTGGCCGTGCTTCTCACCCATCTTCCAAACCCTCGATCATCATCTATCTACATATTTCTGACTAAGAGTTCTTCCACAAAAACATTTTAAAAAGAAACTATGTATAAACCAAAGTCTTGCATAGTTCAAAACTTGTAGTCTATTCAATGTTCGCCATACATTTTCTATAGAAAAATAAATTCCACCATCTTGAATTTTTTTTCTATTCATCGAGTAGACCTTTGGATTCTGATCATCTTTTGCGAAGAAACTACTCTTCCATCTTTTATACTCTCCGAGATGGACACCGAGGAAATTTCTATGGCGGCCATTTTTTTTTCGCCATTTTGAATTTTTTTTCAGATCACTGGCAATTGAATGACGTTTCGAGTGACATTTGCTTGAGCACCACCAACCTATCTTCAATACCTTAAGCGTGCTCTTCACCCGTCTCCGAAATCCTCCATCATCAGCTCTCTCCATATTTTTCCTCCGAATGAATTTCTATCCTCTATACGAAACCATCAGTGAAAAAAAAAAATTTCATACAAAATTGTTCAGGAGAGGTGACCAATGAGTGAGTGAATCAGCACGAGCAGCTATATATATATTAATTACACGACTAGTGCAGTCCCAGGTGAGGAAAAAATATATATTTCTTCTTATCAATAATACCTAATGTGTGAGTCATGGTACAACTACAATCCATTAGTAATCAAATTAGATATAGATAACAGTATTTTGCGTGTGTGACGGTGGGCAACAGTCGTCTGGCCGATAACTCATGACTAATTAGTTAATAAAAAATAACGAAACATGGGTCGCGTTGGTAAATATTGCAGCAATGAGTTTTCAAAAAACGGTTTTCTCTTAAGACACGACAATGTATCAGACTTCTACATAAGTAGTGTTCAAAGGAGTGAGTCGCCCATACCCCTACTTATTATAAGGATTATTATTTTTGTGGGATGTATTTCTACAATGATAGCTTCAATGGTCATTATGGGCCAAGTGATAAATTTTGGGTTATGGTTTATATTTCTAACCCACTGGGGACTGATTCTGAACACTGTGAACTCGCTATTCGCCGTAATCATCTCTTTGAAGGCTTCCTGTCAAGGATCTATTGGTGAGTAAGTTTAGTGTAACTTTTCACTTGTACATTCACAAAGCTTTGATCCATAGTTGTAACTCCCTAAGCCGAAACGTTAAAATCCGAGCTGAGTTATTGGCGGAAACGTCGGTAACGCCAAACAAAAAACAATAAAAAAGATTAGTGTATCTAAATGAACGTATAAAATTTACGGACAGAATGCACTGAGGACGACACTGTCACAAAAATGGCGGTAGTTAATCATGTGTGAGTGAATTTTGGGTTACAAGTTATTCCTGGATATTTTTCTTGCTATCACTATATAGTTTGTTATGTACACTGTTTCGCTACACAAGACTTGCTATTTTCATTTTCACTACTTCAACATAATTATACTTTATTTGTTTTGATTTAAATGAATCATGCATGGGAGGTTAACAATAATATTATGATCGGTTAAACCCAAAATGGCTAAAAGATGATTGTATAACATGTGAAGCAAAATATTTTGAATGAAACTGTGCAATAGGTACACAACTGCTATCACTACTTATTTTAAAACGAAGTCCTCCGTCCGTCTGTTCGTATTAAATTGAAATATAACTAAATTAAGTATAATGGAATTGTGTTGTATCTTATATGGACAGGAAACTCTGCAATGGCATAATGTCTATCTCTTAATGATAACATACTTAATATTTCAAAAATGGGCTAAAAGCAGTAATTGGAAAGCTATTCACATAAATTATAGCCTGGAATCAGACACAGGTTACTTTTTATTCCCGGGATAAGTTCCCATGGGTTGCGGGAACAGAATCAAAATTTCATAATTACTTTCAGTCGCGATAACTGACTGTCGAGCTATAGTAACCTTTAATAACAAGCATTATTAATATTTATTACCTGAAGTGGCTGCTAATACCCGGTATGACCATAAATAACTTTATCTTACGAACTGATAGGTAATAACTGTCGATTTACGTCTATGTATGCACCCACGTGCTGATTAATTATTACACGATAATAATTTATTTGAACATAACTTCTATACCTACTGCACGAGTATATTTTGTATTGACGCCTACTATTAACAAGCTTCGAGATAAAAAGATTGCTCTTGCTTCAGAAGCAATTCAGAATTGTGTATTGATATTTTTTGCTTCGATCTAGTTGGTAAATGGTGTAGTAATAAATATTCTCACAAATTAATTACAATGGTGTGGTTAATTAGGTGTAATGGCAAGGCCGCATCCTTGTTCTGTGGTATGTTGCCTTATAATGTTCACACGACAGCACCAGTGTAAATGTTGCACTGCGAAAATCGCTTCACGTGAATTGTAAAAGATCACAAGGTTACGTTTCATTGAAGTCTTTCCTTCAATGAAGAGAGAAATAAGAAAATAATACAACATTAACAGACCTAATATTTTTATAAGTAATGTTAACACTGAATTAACGACCTCCATGATCCAATATGATAAGATAGTAATCAAACGCGGGTCTATCGACTATAAAAAAGAATATATTTTTGCATTTCAGAGATTGACATGAGATCGAGACTAAACTGAGGCTGAATTTTGAACATATTTTTATTATGACCCTCAGGTCAATTTCATCCAAATCGCCTAACCAGCTCACTTAGATCATAACACCTTTTGCAAGCCTTTCCCTTTAATTTTAGTTCAGAGAGTAACTTTACTTCACTTTCTTCTAATAGTTTCTTTCTATAATTATGGATCATGTAATCTGAAATTAATGATTTGATTTTGGTTTGACTAAGAGTTTTGCATGAATTCGTTTACATAAATACAAAAATTTTGTTGTAGGTACTTTTTGTATTTCTGTTTTCTCGTTGTACGATTTGAATCCTCACCTTGAATCTTGTTCGCAAATAAAGACTACTTGTATTAATTATTCAGATAAATTCATATAAATATTAAGAGGAAGACTTAAGACCAGGGTCACTTCCGTAACAAATGCTAATTTAGCGGTCGCTCATTTTTGCAAGTCTAGAAATTTACAGATGCGTAAAGAATTTTTGGATTTGAATAAGTACCTGAATGAGAGACATAATTTACCTATTCATGTCAGTTTTTAAGTGTTATAGTTATATGGCGTGGCATTTCACTGTTTTATAATGTCTTCTAGTTATTTACTAAATTAGTTCAGAACTGGTTTGAGTATTTGTTGCCCTTGTCTAACTGTTTCCGATTTATAATCATGTCATAAAACTATACATAATTCATCAATATCTAAAAATTAATTTGTTGTGACACTGTTTCATCGATGGTTTCTTCCGCCTTGAGGTTAGTGACTTGTGAGGCCTGACTCTTAGTCATTGTATAACAAAATAAAAAAAAAATGGTAACTAACGTACATGTGACACAATTAATCATAGTTGCCAATTCGCCCTAAAATGGCGACTTTTGGGCGAATCAACCCTTTTTACATAATACTCGAGACCAAAAAAATCAACTCACTCCATAGATTCCGACTGAAACTTACTCAAAGGGCCCTAGCACTTAAGAAGAGCCCCTCTTTAAATGCTAGGGCCCTTTGAGTAAGTTAAGTGTAGAGTGAGTCTATTTTTTTTCTCTCGAGTGGATATAAATTTAAATTGATTTTGAATATATTTTCCGTTATCGATTCACACAGATATACGTATAATATAGTATACATACCTGTCGGGTAGAGCGAAGTTATGCATAATTTCGACCAGTGTACATGGGTCATGGTAGTAAACGACCTTTATCAACATACCATGATCACTCTAATAAAATTCTCATTAATCATCAACTATCAACTGGTTCGAAACTTACATGATCAATAAACACGCACTTTATCGATGGCTTGTATTGTAGGGCAATCCCCACCATTTTTTACTGACTTCATAATAGGAGTATTATAGCTTTTGATTCGACTGAATGGTTTTTCAGAATTTTCAGTATGTATCGAAACTCGAGAAAGCAAAAGCTTGATCACAAACTTGTATATAATACTTACTTGATATACCTATCTACTTCATGACATCGTGATGTGATGCAGATTAGGTACTTTTTGCTTATTTTTTAATATGATAATGCATAATAGTCTCGAATTAAACAGCAAGAAAATATAAAAATAAAGTGCAGTTCAATAATAAATGGTTTTATTTATTTACAGATGAGTCTTCGTCACTGCCTTGGTATGTGAAAACGTATTGGGTGTTTTACAACATATCTACATCTCTAGCGTTCTTCATAACCATATTCTACTTTGCTTTGCTCACAGATCTTAGTAAGTTTGACTATATTCTCTTTATTTATTTATAGAACTTATAATTTACATATTTTGATACATAATAAAAAAAACATATAGGTATTTAAAATAGAAAAAAATAGTCCACCACTAGCATTGGTACAGGGACCAGCTACCGGTGGTTAGGGTTCCAGAAGCAGAAACATCCCCAGAATGCTCATACTCTGTTACTCCTATAAAACTTACGTACCAACCAAACGTAACCAAACGAAACCCAAACCCAACGAAAACCAAAGTACCTACTGAAGGGAGGAGAAGAAAAGCGATCCTCTCTCTGCAAACTTTTGATGCAACCGGGGTGGTTTCTCGGATGACGACGAATATAACGATTATTATTAACGGGAACAGTGAACATTCAGGACAGGACTTAAACCCGTGACTTGGTCGCGGGTTCAGGTCCCGTAGAGGTTCACTTTTTCAAAATCATAAGGAATAATATCATTAGGAATTAGAATAAGTAGAATTAAGAAACAAACCATTATAGTTCGATTAGAATTAATTTAATCATCGGTATTCCAGGTGATACGTACGGTATGAACGAGGTGCTAGACATATTCGTCCACCTGGTGAACTCGCTGCTGATGCTGGCGATCGTGGTGTTCTCCCGACATCCCACTCGGCTGCTGCACTTCTATTGGACGCTCTGTTTGGGTCTGATCTACATGATTTTCACCGTGATCTTCCACTTCTCACCAGCAAAGAGTCCGTAAGTCATCGTCTATGGTCTAAAGTAGTCTAAACATTGGAGATAGCTATTTAAGACGTACTTGGGGTACCCATGATATTTGAACGTTTCTGAAGACAATCTTTTTTGGAATTCTTGTCAAAAGTACCAAACCGATTTTTATGGGATTTTTTTATTAGAAAAGTATTGGTCAAACTTAAAATCCGCCGTCGGCGCGCAGACAATCAGCTCGCCCCCCCCCCCCCCCCCCGCTCGTTCCCCACTGTGCCATCTGCCATCTGCTAGCCAGAGGGACACGTGGAGAGCCTCGGAGCAGCCCTCTAGAGGGCCACTCCCACCCCGGCCAGATTGGCCGCAGGCAGCAGCCGCAGCATATTTATATATTTTATGCAACATTTTTAATTAACCAATATATAATACATATAGTCTTACATTGTCATACATTAAATTTAACATTGCACATAAAAGTCTCAGTATAAATGTGAAATTATTGCAAGTTGTAAAAGTGTTGTAACTAATTAGACAAAATACTTACATTACTTATGATTTATGGTTTTTAAAGAAAGCTAATTGCTATCACTAATATTCGAGGTCTTTTAAATGACTTGGTAGTTTCTTCTACAGGCTAACTACCTACCAGTCATGAGATCCTGCATCGTATAGTCTGGGAGCTAAAGCCTAAAGCTAAAGAGTGCTGGACTTCCGTGCCACAAAAGGCGCATCAGGTGTCGAAGATCATAAAATTATAGTTCATTCCGAGGATAGTTGACGATTCGAGCAAGCTTTTGCCTTAGTAGAAGCTGGCCCACGTACCTGGTTCTGGGTTTTTAGCGGTTTTAATCATTTCTAGGAGGATTCGAGGAGGGGTAGTCTCACGGAAAAAAAGTCTATTAAATGCCTAATCTTATTTAAATAGTAAACTGAACCCTAGGCGAGATGCCATACCGAGAGCACAAATATTAAGTGTTGAATGAAACCCACAAAAGTCATTGTGTTTAATCTGTTTAAATTTAACATGCATGCGTAGGGATTCTGCGATGCGTTAAGCACTAATAAATTTTCAATCCCATTTGTCGTTCACGGTCCAGAGCAAGCGAAGCTGACCTAAACCTCACATTTACCTATATTACGTAGAAACTCAATAACAATTCAATTTCAGCTGATAATCAAGCCAAGATTTAAAAAACTGTAGTTATGAAATGACTTAACAGGCATACTTTTTCCTTACAGTTTCGGCACGGACTGGATATACCCAATGGTGGACTGGAGTCAACCGGGCCGAACTATAGGGGTAGTGATTGGCTCAGCCGTGGGACTGGTAGCCATGCATATCCTCGTAGTAATATTTACTCTCCTCAGAAACTGGCTTACCCGAAGTTGCAGGAACAGAAACTTCTACGTCTAACTAATCTACGTTAGTTATTTTCGTTGGTCATAATTAAAAAATATTTGTTGACGTAATATTATGTTAGTGTACAGAAAGTCAACATTAACAACAGCTATCGTTATTTGCTTAGCGTCAACAATGAGCATGTTTAAAGAGTGTAGATTCTGTATACATAAGGCCCTATTCAGACCTAGCCCTCTAGACAAAAGTCACATTCTACTGTCACACTTCTAGTTCAAACTGTAACTCGCGCGCGCCACACGGGGATTGTTGAACCAACGATAACAAATTATTGTAAGATAAATTCAATATTTATTTTTAAGTACAGAAATCTAAGAATGACTGATACATACCTATTCAATCTTATTCAACATACTCGTACAAATAGGTGTTATTATTTATTTTTAAGTTAAGCTGTAGCGAGTGTGCTCGTTTATGCTAATGTTATGTACAAATAATTATTTTTTTGTTATTAATGTTTAAAAATAATATTTGTTCATAAAAAGTTCATAGGAAAATTGTGATGAGAAGATTTTTTTATTTTACCACACAATTAAATTATTTTGATACTAACGATCGTTTTTTATTGCACAAGTAGCGGAGAAGTTTGAAAGTAAAATGAAAAATTAAGAAGCGAGCGACTGTCGTGGTATGGACATGTTATGAGAAGACATGAAAGTAATGTTGTTAAATGTTGTTAAAAAGGTTCACAGTATAAATACAGAGGTAGGCTTAAGAAAAGATGGCATGCGTGAAAGACGATATAGAAAGAATGGAAGTGACTGAGGAGATGACACCCCAAATAGTAGGGACAAGGGCAAGTGGACGATGATGATGCTTTTAATTATGAAAGGTGTCGTTTATTGTAACAAAAAACTACACTATCCCTCGGAAATCCCCGTGGCTACCAACCCCGGCTGCCATCATGCTGCAAATTTGGATATTGGCATGGCATAAGTACAGAATAAATAAAATGTTTTGTCTTGTTTGTGTTTGTCCGATGATTTTGATGCGGTTTTCCGAAAAGTATCATTTATATTCTGGAGAAAGTATGCTTAACCGACTTAAAAAAAAAGGTAAGTCGGTTGTATATTTTATATAAAATGGTCATACGTTATTGGCATCTATTCAGTATATTTGCGATTGCTGATAATCGTATGTCATGAGTTTCCAAATCCCGTTATCTTTACGTTGTACTTGAAGTCTATCCTAGTATGGTTTTGGTTATTTTATCAGTATTTAATTTAAGATTATTATCGACTACTCATAATGATAGTACGTTCATGCAACATAAATTATATTGATATTTAATTGTTATGTCATCGTAAAGAGTGTTTACTTATGTTTCATAAATAAATACTTCATATCCGACTATTACAACACATACACTTACAATCAATATACACGAAGCATTCAAATGCAAGCTATAAAATATGTAGATAAAATTACACATTCTTTATACCACCAATATTATGGATAATACACTAAATACTCTAAGCGTCATAGATACCACTGAGGTGGCTCAAGTTTTTGAATACACAATTACGGAATTTGGCCAACGAATAAAAAATACAAAAAACGATTTCTCTATCATAGCACAAAACATTAGAAGTGTATACTCCAACTTCGACGACTTAAATATAAACTTGTCGAGCCTAATGACTAATATTGATTTGATCATACTAAGCGAATGTCGCTTAAAATCAGGCAAACCTATACCTCAACTTAAAAACTACATGACATTTCAAACTACAACCCACATTAATAGTGCTGATGGTGTTGTTGCTTACATTAAAAATTCACACAAAGCCACCGTAAAGGAAATATTACTAACTCATGCGTCTTGTCTACAAATTGATGTATCAAGTGACCTCACTGTTCTGGGTATTTATAGATCTCCATCTCACACTGATTCTGAAGAGTTCACTAACTCCCTAAGTCAGCACCTTAACCAGATTAACTCGAACAGAAGCATAATAATTACAGGTGACATAAATATAAACACTATTTACAGACATAATGAACAATCCCACGAACGGAAAAATAGACTGAATTATTTGAATATGTTAGCAATGCATGGACTTCTACCCGGACACTGTCTTCCTACCAGAGACAAAAATTGCTTAGATCATTTTAACTTAAAACTAAACCATAAGTTTAAGTCAGCGACAATAGTCGTTATAAACACAACAATTACAGACCATAACATGATTTATTTAAAAATTACAAAACAAACTCCTGTCACAAACTGTATCTTAAAAACTAAATTAAACATAGATTTTGAGCTAGCCCTTAATAATCTTAAAGAAATAAATTTAACTAAGCTGTACACTATCACAGATCCTAACACAGTAACAAATAGTCTAATTGACACTCTTCAATCCTGTCTAAAAGGAGCTACTACCATTTCCAATATTTCACACAAAGCTAGACTAGTTAAACCTTGGATGACGACTGGTTTGTTGCGCTGCATCCTTAATCGTAACAACATGCAAAATAAACTAAGACAAGATTCTAACAATGAGATTTTAAAAATCACGTACAAAAGATATCGCAATTTTTGTACCAACATTATCAAAAAGCAAAAGCGTAAATATGATAGAGACCTGTTATCTAAGTCCCAGAAAAACTCAAAAATGCTTTGGAGCACAATAAATAATATAACTCAACGAAATCCTCCAATCTCCAAGAATTCTGATTTATTATTAATTGAAGAATCCCCTCAAGTATCAGTAAATTCAGTAAATAGGTACTTTGCTAACATAGGTACTCTCCTAGCAAATCACATCATCTTAACCCCTAATCCCGCTCAGCATGACAATACTACCTCAGCGAAAAATTCCCCTCTATCTTCCTTTGTGCTTTTTAAAACGGACGCACAAGAGGTTAGCTCTGTTATACACTCTTTAAAAAATGGCAGTGCACCGGGATGGGACCAATTACCAGTAGGTTTCTTAAAGACTGCCCACTTTATAATTTCCCCTATACTCTCTCACTTAACAAATCTATGCTTTGAGCAGGGAATCTTCCCAACTGCCTTAAAACAAGCACTCATTACACCCGTATACAAAAGTGGAGACAGAACTGACCCATCTAATTACCGACCTATCTCTGTGCTAACAACCATTTCTAAAGTGCTAGAGAAACTTATCAACATACGATTAACACAATATCTAACAAAACAAGGAATCATCTCACCTTCACAGTTCGGCTTTAGACATGGTCTGTCTACTGAGGACGCAGTTCTAGCGCTTACCACTTCTGTGACTGAAAATGTTGACGCCGGGAAAATGTGTTTGGCAGTTTTCCTTGACCTTAAAAAGGCATTCGACACGGTCTCAGTTCCTATTCTTCTATCAAGGCTAGAAGACATAGGAATAAGAGGCTCCCCGCATGATTTGCTTAAGGAATACCTCACCGACCGGTGTCAGCAAGTCAAAATAGGTATTTACACTAGCACAGAGCAAACACTTTCTTATGGAGTGGGCCAAGGCAGCGTGCTAGGCCCAACGCTATTTCTTGTCTACATTAATAGTCTCTGCAATCTGAAACTATTGGGAGGAAAAATTTTTTCTTATGCAGACGATACCGCCATTGTTTTTGCTGATAGATCATGGGGAGAAGTTAAACATCTAGCAGAAAATGGTCTAAGGGAAGTTTCGTCATGGCTTCAACAGAATCTTCTCACACTGAACACAACAAAAACGAACTATATCTGTTTTACAAAATACAATATTAGTCAACCATCAATAGATTTAAAAATTCAAATTCATCGATGTGGCGACATTCATAACACTACTTGCGCATGTGATGAAATAAGTAAACTTCAAAATACTAAATACCTTGGAGTAATGCTTGACCAAAGGTTGTCGTGGCATATGCACATAGAACTAATTATGAATAGAACCAGGAAAATTATTTGGCTATTTAAAAAACTTCGACATGTAGCTACTCGTGAACTTCAGTTGCAAATTTATATCTCTTTAGCTCAATCGGTCATGTCTTACTGCTTGCCAGTCTGGGGTGGAGCATCTAAAACTAAATTTCTCGACCTGGAAAGAGCTCAGAGATCATTACTAAAAGTAATGTTATTTAAACCTTACAGATTTCCTACGGAGGAACTATATTTAAGTGCAAAAGTACTAACAGTGCGAAAACTATATATCCTTCACCTTGTACTTAAAAAGCATAAATCTCTGCCATACGACCCCAAAAAGGAAAAGGGAAGGAGAAAACACAATGTAGCTCAAACGCTGTTTGTTAGATCAAAATTTGCATCGCGACAGTACCAGCGCCGATCTTCATTTCTGTACAATGTCATTAACAAAGAGCTAAAGATATATGCCCACAGACCCGCTAAATGTAAGAGAGCATTAACTGAATGGCTGAAGACACTAACATATGACCAAGTTGAAAACTTACTACAGTAGGCTAGTAGCCCTGTTTACTAATTCGGTAAGCAGGCCTGATCTCAAGACATTCGTGTCGTAGAGCTAGCTTCAACTTGGTTAACACACACACACACACACACGCACACACACACGCACGCACACACACACACACTCACACACACACACACACACACACACACACACACACACACACACACACACACACACATACACACACACACACACACACACACATACACACACACACACACACACACACACACACACACACACTCTTTCATACGCTTTATATTAATGTGCTTATTTTAAAGCCATTCATAAGAAACCCACAAACTGTACATAGTTTATAAATGTCTGTAAGAAGAGCGGGTACTCCTGACACAAGCATATGTTTGCTTAAAAGGAGTACTCAAACATTAGTAAGATGTACTAAAGAAACCGAAATAAACAAATTTTAATTTTAATTTAATTTAATTCATAAATGAGTGTCAGGGGTTTCACCAAAAATCTTCACCCAAACCACCTCACGTTAGTTGATACATCTGTTAATTAACGTACCAGGCTGTGGCGCATGCTGTCCTCTTAGTGTTGGAGGGTTACACGGCAGTCGCACTCGTAAAAGTCAACAGAAAGATTAGAAGAAGGACCCCAGACTCCGAAATGCAAGCTGCAGAATCGAGGTCAGACTCCGAAATGCAAGCTGCAGAATCGAGGCCAGACTCCGAAATGCAAGCTGCAGAATCGAACTAACGGTACAGCCTTACCTACATCAGGTAGGTAAGGCTGTACAGAAAAATTGTCAAGCGGTCTAAACTATGAAGTTACTCTTTATCACTTCCAATTATACATATATAGCTAGCTTGGTCCATGACTTGGTAGGTACAATGACTTTATGAATGGTTTCTGTTGAGTTGGTAGTTAACTTTCGAACCATTTATTTAGTAGTTAGTTCGCATAATTATAGTAGCTTATTAGTGCTTATAATGTCCAAGTGACTGTGAAAATTGCTGCAAATAAACCAGTGACAAAACTAATCCGTTTCTTAACTACATAAAGGATCTACAGATACCAACAAATGAATCAGCAATTACGAAGATAACAAGGCCAAACTGTACCTACTTAACAATAAAAGATTTTTGTATAAATTTAAATTGTTATATCAGGTACCTACCTGTATTAATTCTTAATGCCTTCTTATTAAGTCAGGATATGACTTCACACATTGCTTTTTTGCATTGGAACAAGTATTTTTAATTCCTAAGTATACAGATTAATTTTTCAAAACGTAGTTCGTTTTCTCCAGTCTAGTCGTAATAGAATCGACCATTTTCTATCATAATGGAGAGACAAAATTGCTTAGACAAGTGACGGCTTTCCTTCAATTTGACGGATTCATCAAGTTAATCAAGTGTTACGTACAGTATTAATCAAGTATTATGTACAACACGAAGACCTGCAAAGTTAAAATTTAGAAGAAATTTAGATGATTATGATCGATTTTAAAGTTTAGATAACTTGGCATTGGATTGGATTTCAATCCTTTTTTAGGCGAACCTTTAGTCGATAGGAACTTGGCCCCCTTTTTAACAGTTTGGTGGGATATACATTTAGCGAAACCCATGGAATAGATGAGAGAAATAAGTTGAAGAAAAATACATACCGTAAAAATATTTTTAAAAATTTTATTCTAATACTTTATCGGCATAAAGTCATAGCAAATCCCCGCCCGACTATGTACCAATATTCTTAGAATCTCCATCTTTACCCTAGCACCCGGGCTCAAATTTTAAAACTGATAGGTATTCGCATAAAAAATGTAAGCTATTCACGCCTGACATATATTCTATAGCAAGTACCTATCCATTAAGCACTCTATTTTTGATAGATCACGCTGGTCTCAATGCATTCTCAATGCTACCAAAAGTAACTAGATATAAAAAGACATACTTGACAAAATGATGTGCTTTTACACACCGGCGCCAGAAGACCCCAAACCGCTGCGGTTTTAGTCGGTTCTATTCCGACATAACCACCCCCGCTGGCCTTTAGGGTTGTATCCATGGGGATTTCCGCACGAAAAAAAGAAAAGTAATGTATCCTTTAATAATAAATTATAACGGATAAGATTTATAGCGGCTTACTACAAATACAACCCTAAAAGAAAAAGAAGAAAGAAAGAAAATTTAGCTCTATGCAAAAATTACTTAATAAATCGATGAGAAATCCAGCGTAGAGTTGAAGAAATTTCAATATCCACGTAACTAAAGACCCAATTTGTTATGAACAATGGACCAACAATGGTGCAATGAAATAAGATCATGATAAGATATATGAAGAAGAGCTCATACACAAATAAGTTACGTGTCTAACTTAATTTAAATAATTAAACAGCACGCGAGACAGGCGAGAAAGAGTAAATAAACAAAGTAAGGCAGTGTTATTAGTTATTAAAGTTTAATCTATATAAGTAAAAACGAAACACTGAAATATATGTACTTACATAGCTTATATGGTTATTATCTCGACTATATTAATGTCTTATGAATGTTTTTATCGCTAAATGTCTATCGTATCTAGCCGTTCTCACTAGAATGTGACAACACCTACGAGTATTATTGTTTAACTGCTAAAGATAGTAAGTTACTATTAAATTGGTCATCAGACCAGTCATGTACCTATGCCGTTCTAACATACCGCTAGGCAATTCTGTTCCAATTATTTTGATAATTATGGTTTTGATAATTATGACGTCAATTCATCATACATCAAGAAAAATCATGATTGATTAAATGAAAACAAGTCACGAGTCATTTGAAATTACTTTCAGTCTATCGTTGCAAGTTTTGCAACACAATAGGAACGCTATATTTATACCATTCGATTCAAGCAGCACTGTTCGCATATTATGCGGACAGGTGCAGTATCTAAGTGCTCGACACTATCAGCAAATTCGATGAGTACAGACAGCTTTTCTAACTTCTGACTAATATAGTCCTAAATACTCACCTTTGATACGATTACATCCATTATTACGAAATCACGGGGTTTTGTTACAGTATGTTATCTACAAAAATTAGAGATATCAGAGATCATGTCGATGATACACAACCCACGATCCGAGATAAGAGTCGAGTCGACAGCGACCGTCAGACGTATTACGGAAAAGCGAAACGATTTATTCGCAAAGTAAATACAAAATACAATAACAATGAATGGTGTAAAGAAGTATTTTAAGAGAGAGTTCAAAACGGAGATGTTTTTGTTTGATCATGACAGTTCATCAGATTTCTACCTGACTTGCTGGCAAGGAAGTCAATCAGTTCTGCCTCTGCTATTGCTAAGGACTATCATTTTTGTAGGATGTGTTTGTATAGTGGTAACGTCAATGACTCTCACTGCTCTTGAGATTAATATAGGATCGTGGTTTATTTTTCTAACTCACTGGGGTTTGTTGTTGAACACTGTGGCCTCTGGATTTGCCTTTCTCGTCTCTGTGATGGCGTTCTGCCAAAAACCTGCAGGTAAATATTTACATGTTTAGTATATAATACTTAGATACTTACAATACTTATAATACTTGTCACTTTTACTACAGTGTTTTGTTAATTAAATATGTTAGGTACTTCTAATAATCGTAGTATATCACGCAGTTCATTACAAAAATTATAACAATAAATGCCTACCTAAGTGGGAGATGAAAGGTGCAATAGAGTTTTAACTTAATATAATGGATGAGAGATTGTGAGTGGTCTTTATACTCTAGATTTTGTGTTACTAATAAATATATGCCGCATCTTAACTTTCTATGGGTTGGGTAAAGAAAAATAAATGCTTTTAAAATCATATCATAA
Source organism: Lithosia quadra (assembly GCA_963576445.1). Classification (NCBI taxonomy): domain Eukaryota; kingdom Metazoa; phylum Arthropoda; class Insecta; order Lepidoptera; family Erebidae; genus Lithosia; species Lithosia quadra. Next base: position 14,333,368 of record OY754874.1, read on the forward strand.
GTTTGTATTCAGAAATACTTTGTAGAAATATTACTGTTAGACTGTGTTGCCTACCTTTTTATTGAATCAGTTAGGAACCCCTCAATTAGCGCTAATGTGCTCGTAATGTTTTGATGTACCTACAATGTTATTTTTTATGACTCTGGCCACAATCAATCAATCAATCTGGCAATATCGGTAGATGACTTCTACGTTGCATCTTGAATTGTATGTAAATAAAATTCAATTGAAATTCTCGTCTAAAAACGTTAAGGACCGTCCAGGGAGGGACTGCCGTTAACATTGATTAATTTAAATTTACAAAAAAAAGTTTAATTAGGTAGTTCAAGATCGTGCGTAGATTTTGGCAATATGATTATCCGACAGTTGGTCAAAATAAAACTTCATGTAAAGTGACGTAAAAGTAAATTGTCAGGCAATCCTGAATCTAAGAGGTTTTTTGTAAGGTTTGATCATGGTTTGATGGTAGCTAGATTATTGAATTTGGAGAAACATCTTAAGATTAATAATTATAATAGTTTAGAGAAGTATAAACACGCTACATAGGTACCAAATATTAATGTATGAAACTCATTAGAAGAGGAACCCAGTATATTTTCAGATTCAAAAATGCCCGAAAAATGTGGACCGTTTAGGGACTCAAGCTTTATGAAATTAAAACTTCAATAAATAATAATCGTTTATCAATTCTATATTATGATAAGCACGTATTGTGTTATAATATATGATAAGGTTTTATCTCGATATCATAATTGTTGAATAATTTCCCAGTTGATAGGTCATACATACATAAAATTGAGTAAGTACGGCTAGGTACTTAAATCTCCTATTGTAAATTTATCAATTTCATCCAATTCTAAAAATATTTGCCCTAATCTTAAAATATGATACGTTATCTTTAACTATTTCAAAGTTGATTGTGGCCCAGAAAAAAATTCTCATTGATAATTTTTTTCAACAATAGGTATGAATGTTTGTTGTGCTGGTACGTAGCACGTGGCAAAGCTAAGTAGAAAGATGGGCAAATATGTAAGCAATTCAATAAACTCGAAGTCTCAACTCACTCAATATAGGTTAGTGGTTCCATAAATCTGATGATTGGAATAAAATAGACTTGAACAAAATATCAATATTATATTTTCAGATGACAATTTGAAACTGCAGTGGTATGTGAAGGCATACTGGGCGTTTTACAACATTGCAGTACCTATTGCATTATTTATAACAATATTTTACTGGTCCTTGCTTACTGGAAATGGTGAGTTTGTTTACTAAATAAAATATTAGGCCCGACATTTTCGGATCTAAAATCCGTTATATTGATGTTATTCAGATAAAAGTAGACTATAACACCCAGAGTCTGATACTGAATCGATAGATACCTCATTCATTACAATCATCTCAGTATCTTAGAAGCTACAGTGGAACATACGTAAATACGGAAAATTTACACAGGTAGACAGGCAAACTCATACCAAACTTCGGATGCTCGGAAGCGCGTGCCGTAATCTTGTAAAAAATAGATCCAAAACCTTTATGATCTTGTCATACTCACTGCCATCTAATGGATTCAAGCTAAACATCTGTAATAAGGAATATTCTGATTAATTCATTCTTAATACTGTTACTATGGAGTTTGACGTTGTTTCAGATGGTGAATATGCGATCGGCATAGTACTAGATGTGTTTATCCACGCGGTGAACGCCGTGCTGATGTTGGCGCTAGTGGTGATCTCGCGACACCCCACCCATCTACTCCACTTCTACTGGTCGGTCTGTGCCGCCCTCGTCTACATGGTCTTCACAATCATCTTCCACTTTTCAGGGGCACTGAGTCCGTAAGTAACCTGTTTTTAGAACGACCTTAAAAGGAGGTCCACTGTCTAACTTGTATGCTTTTGTGTATTTTTGTCTATAGTTCGGACTTTCGTAAATCCGTACATAATACACAATGTATTTTTATTGCAGATTTTGCACATCTTGGATATACCCAATGATGGACTGGAGTAAACCGGGACCGACAGTAGGGGTAGTATTTGGCTCAGCGGCGGGACTGATCATTATGCATGTCATCGTAGTAATGATTACTTTAGCCAGAGACAAACTTACCCGGAAATATAGAGACACCAACTCGGTCGCTATATCGAGTGGCAACTGTTAGATCTAAATTACATGTTTTTAGTTTAGGGTGAATAGGCGACCCTCGGGGCCAAGTCAACCTCACCTGCAAAACGGTATGCCTTCTGATTGACTTACGTGGCTCTGGTGCAGGCTTCCCTCTCGAGGTTGGGAGGTCAAACGGCAGGTCGCTTCCATAAAAGCCGTACAAGCCAACTCACAAGGAGAAGAAACGAGCGGACCCCGGACTCTGAGGTAAAAGTCTCAGATTCAACCGAGAACAATATTTAGATCATGTTGATTTTGAAATACATTTATATAGTAATATAGAATACATTATATGTATGGTAAGAATGTGACCAGGTGCTTGCATACAATAACGTTCATATACATTACAGCAGGCAGTTGCTTTTCCTAGCACAGCCTGACTTAAAAGAATAATAGAGAAGAGAAGAATTAATAGAGAATTACTAGTAAATTCCATCAGCAAAATATTTGTGCCGTGTCTTCTCTACTACTCTTTGCTGATCTACTTCCAAACAAATTAACCGAATGAAAACTATGTACAGCGGGTGTAAAATAATCGTAATAATGATTGTATGTGTAAACTGACAGGTGAGTTTAATACGTTTCCGCCTAGACTGTCGAAGATATAGAGCATTACCCGTATGCTCTATCTTATTGTGTATTGACACACCTCAAATATCATGATTACTATTAGTTACTTAACATTGTTCCATTCTCGATGGCATACTAAAACAGCACTGTTAGTAGGTCACTAATTTCAACTGCAAAGCACGGTACAGGTTGTTTTAGTCAGCAAGACTATTATTTAAGAAATAAATTAACGTATTGCCAGTAGTTTTTTATACTAGGTAGGTTGCAGACAAGCACACAGCCCACCTGATGGGAAACGGTCACCGTGGCCTAATGGACGTGTGCAACACTAAGGGTGTCACACCGCTAGCACACCGCACACACGCGCTGCTTCCCTGAAGGGAAGGGGGAGGGCTAGGAAGGGGTGGGGAGGCTAGTAAGGGGTGGGGAAGGAGGGGTACAGTGAGCTCTAGCTACCCTACTTACCGGTATCGAATATTGATGAACCCACGCTTTAACATTTTATACTCTTAGAACTACGCTACACTAGATGAAAATGCATCGCGGATTTTCCGCTCCTGAACGCCGAAGATCGGCCGCGTGCGTAGTGTGCCCGAAATCTCATCGCTAATTTAAATTAGCTTTGTTGTATCTCTATTTTATGTCAATTTTGCAGATCAGCGTGTAACTTTTATGTAAATCATTGTAATTATATAAAAAGTTATGACTGATAGTTTTTCTTTTTATTTTCCTACCGTTCGCCATTACCACAGAATACCTAAATATTATGTTATTATCTTCCTAAATAAAAAATTGTGAATTTAGTTTGTTTATAAATTTCTTTATTGAACTTTACATTGTAAGTTTTATCTAATTAAATTACATTCCGATTACTTGTTAGCCACAAGGCTATATAGTAAGTATTCTGAGATAAGCAATCAATTACATAATAATTAAAAACAAACATACATGAAGTATTTATTATTTCACATTTACTGCACAGTTTATTTAGGAAGGCTTATCACTTAGACTTATTCTATACACGGCTATGTTGAAATCTGTTCACACCTTTAAGATTAAAATTTTGGCACCGAGTTTAGATAACGGAGTTAGTCACACGATAACAACAACAGGCTGTAGATTGCCAGTTCCCTGTGATCGATAGTAATTTATAGGCGTGCTACTTTAAACTAAATCAATATGAGTGCAATAAAATCATATTTTAAACAGGAAATCGAAACTAATATGCTCGGACTAGAGCATCAAAAATTAACTGACTTTTATCTTAGTACTTGGCAAACAACGCGGTCGGTCGTGCCACTTTTGATCTGGCGAGTGATTCTTTTGCTGGCATCTTTAACTATAGTTCTATTTTCTATGATCAGTCACATTCTGGGTGGCAAGTTTGGATTTTGGTTTATTTATCTGACACATTGGGGTTTGAGCAGCATACTTGTCACGACGGTGTTCGCAGTTGTGGTATCTGCACGCATCTATCTGTACGGACCAATCGGTAAGTATATATATACTTACCTAATTATTCTATATTAAGTATTCAGGTTGAATAGAATGAATGGCTGTGTATACCAGTTATAAGACATGTGTTAAGAAAAGTATCTTAGTTTTCTAATAGCAGATGAAGCGTTTTGCTGCTTTTCATCATTTTCTTTTTAAAAAGATAATATAAAATGCTGAAATATTTCTTCAGTGGACCACATTCTTCATCTTAGACTGTGCATTAGTTTTCCATCTAATTTTATTTTACTTTTGTTATAAGACTCGCTACTAATATTGTACTTATTAGGTACCTATATAGTTTGGCCCTCAACTTCATCTGCTGGAATACTGGTATCGGTAGTTGTTGGTTAAAATTAGCCTTAGCTTTTCATTACTGTCGGTTGAAGTCACAATTAGTGACTTTGTTATTACGGTAAATATGGTTCAAACAGTTTGAACCAAACTGGTTCAAACTGTGTATGTAACAATAAAATTAAAGTCTCCAGAAACATCAAAAATTCGCGTTTTTATTGGTTGTGATGAGTATTCACGTCAAGAAAACGCCTATGCAAACATCATGACCAGTTGAGTCCTAATATGTTTTGCTTGTTAATTATTTCAGGCGCCGAGTTCAAAGTACCATGGTATATGAAGACATTTTGGGTGCTTTACAACATTGCCACACCCGTCGCTTTCATGATCACTATATTCTACTGGACGGTACTTTACGAAGGTAAGGCTTAATTAACCGTTAACTAAATATTTTTATATCAGTAATTGGCTTAAGACACACAGTATGCACTGTAGATAGGTATATAATATAACTCTACATCAAAATGTTTTATACTATGAAAACCTTTCCGAATAAAATACGAGCATTTCACTTCTTGAGCTGCAACTATGAAAAAAATGAAAGGGTACTAGGTATATTACTACCCTGGTAAATTATTTTAAAAGTGTGTTGAATAACTAGTGGGATATACTATATCATGGGATTGCTATACTATGTTTAGGGAGGATTGTGTAACTGAAAAAAATACGCTTGCGGTAAAATGTTACATTGATATTTACATTGATGGAGTCTAGACCTATTACCTCATTTTAAGACACATTTTCCCTTTAATTCTAACCTTAATATGTTGTCTTTATTCCAGCCGGCATAGAGGAGGAGATGAATCACACGCTAGACGTGGCCGTACACGGCATAAACTCGCTAATAATGTTTCTACTGCTACTCAGCAGTTCATTGCCGTCCCGTTTACTACACATATATCAGCCACTACTGTTTGGACTAGTCTATATGCTATTCGGAGTTTTCTATCACGTTGGTGGAGGAACAAATAAGTAAGTTCCCTCTTAATCTCTTAATAAGTAAGCTACAAAATAATAAACATGCTAGTTGCTTGCAAGTAAAGCTAAAGGGAATTTTTGTAATCGGTGGTAAAACGGTAGTATACAATGCTAAAAATCCCAATAGATCTAAATACATCAGTAAAACTCTAGTACTCCAGTATGTGGGGTTCATGGTTAAGTCTTAACCGAGCAGATCAGCAATGAGGACAATCTTAGAATGGGTGACCATTCTTAACACATTGAGGTCCCTCTGTACCTCGGAGAGCACGTTAAACAGTCGGTATGCAGTGCGAAATATCTGTGGTATTCGTTACGGGTAGTTGGAACTCTACAACTGGTCTAACTACAGAACTTCGTTATTACCAATAGGTTGTGGAGGTCAGATGACAGTCGCTTCATGGAAAATGTCGAAGTACGGTCGCTTCGTAATTAGAACAAAAAACAACAAAAAACCAACCTCAGCAGACTTGGGAAAAGTCTCGGAGGATAAGAGAGAAGAAACTATTCTAGACAAAAACTCACAATTGATAGGTAATTTATTCATATTATGTGTCCAATAATTACACCGCTTTGGTATGATCCAAATAACATGTTTAACATATCTATATCTATATAAATAAATAAAATTGGAATGTGTATATATATGTCATATTAAAATAACAGGTTTTAAATGATGAGTCTGGAACGGCCGGGCTATAATATTCCTAGGCTACTCCAATTTGGGGAAAAATAATTAGCGTGCCGCGCAAAAAATCTATATCTACGCGGACAAAGTCGCAGGCACAGCAACTGAGACTTGCAACTAGTTCGAAAACACGTTATCATCAAGTGCTGCTATAATAAATGTCACCCTCGTGAACGAAGAACGAAGGTATCAATGTTAGTATGAATTGCTTGTAATAACAGACTATCATAGATTAAGAGATAGCTATCTATCTATTTTAAAACGATATAATGGATAGATCGCTGATACTAGGATCATAATGTAGATTTAAAACAAAAAAGCAGTATTATAAAAAAATGCCTATTCAATTCCCTTGGCGACTTCCCTTCTTCGACGACGACAGATCCGTTCAGACATTTTTGTGGCAAAGGTAAAAACATCTTTTCACACACATCACATTTTAAATCTATGATATAAAAATGAATCGCAAAATGTGTTGGTAAGCGCATAACTCACCAACGGCTCTACCGATTTCACTAATTCTTTTTTTGTTGTGTTTGTTATTATCGAGAGAAGGTTCTTACGAAAAAAAATAATAAAACAGTTGTACAGAAAATTTCAGAAAGTAACTTTTCTTTTTCTCATACAAACTTTTTCTATTATGTGAGAGAAGTTTATGTTTACGTTACGGGATTAGTATTTAGTAGTAGTAGGTAGTAGTAGGAATGGGAATGGGAATGAGAATAGGAATAGGAATGGGAATTGTAATGGGAATGGGAAAGGGAACAGGAATGGGAACGGAATTGCACGCGGGTGGAAAATATGGCGGTACGAAGTTCGCCGAGACAGCTAGTTTTATATATAAATGAAATAAGTAATCATATTCATACGTAGGTAACTATACATCATAATAATATTATAAACCTGAAAGTTTGTATGGATCGATAAATGTCTATTAAGTACTAAGTATTTCAGGTAAAAAACAGCGAAACGGATCTGGATGGAATTTGGCATAAAGATAACAAAGACTATTTTTATCCAGGGCCTATTCCCTGGATAAAAATAGTCTTTGTTATCTTTATGCCAAATTCCATCCATTCCTGTCGGTAGCAGGAACAAGATCCTTACCCAGGTGGAGCCGCCGACAATAGCTAGTACCTATATTATAAATATACTTAACTAGGATGGATTTGACGCAAATAGAATATAAATTACATATTTATTAGCAAGAGGAATCGTTTGCGCGTGTTTTTTTAATAAACTTTTGGTTATGCTACGAGTATACTAGGCCTACCCGTGAAGAATTCGTTTAGTTTCATCCGACTGGTAGGTTTGTACTCACGATTTAGCGTAACTGCTGAACAAAAAAAAATATTTTTACTGTGTCCTATCCAGGGTCATGACCTCGGATAGTCTTTTAACGGTTGGTTACTAGCACGGCTCTACGGAGATAATACGATCCCTTTATTTGTCAGTGTCAGATGAATGATGATGCTTTTGTTCTGGTGGTAACAAGGATTGGAACAAATAGGATAGGTATCATAAAATTAATTTTAAATCGAGTACCTCTACTTTCGTTTTCTTCCTTTATCAATATGCTGAGCGACTATGACTGGATTTCACCGATTAATTTAAACGCGTTTAATTCTAATTAAACAACGTTAGTACGTTTTACATGCCAGAAACATACATTCTAACTAAAAAACTATAAATCTTATCAATTTTTAATGTTTTTTTTTCTTTCAGAACTGGTAACCCGTATATCTATCCAGTGATCAACTGGTACTATCCAGGAGCGACAATTGTTGTGTTATTAATAACTGCACTACTGCTAATGGCTCTGCACGTACTGACGATGGTTTTAGCTGCAGCACGTGATGCGGTGTCCATGCGCCTTGTAAAAAGGCTAGAAACGACACAGACTGATGAAGGCTTGCCGCTGAGACAACCCCCCTATTCGAATGCGTAAAATTTAATAAGAAGGTCAACATCATCATCTCAGCGAGTGTCCTAGTTGATTCCGAAGCTTTAAAACGAGGATAAGGGCAAATAATGCAACTAATAATAATCTTAAAGGTTTCGTAAACCACATTTTTCTTGATAGTAATGTGGGTTCTTAGACTTTTATTAAAACCTTTTGAGCAAGCCTAACGTTGGAGACAATGATATTCTCGGCTACATTTCTAGTTTTTTGTGATATTTTTAGTTTTTATCCGACTGCGCCAGCGAAGTTAATGTTATTAATATTTAAAATTCCTTACAGTTAAGGCATGTAGGAAAATGTTCTATTTCGTAAAATTTAGGGCTTTATACCCGTACAACCTCCAAGTCGAATCCTTTACAAAAATAACCTTTTTAGGGCCCGTTCGACTTGTAAATAACAGAAACTGTGAAAAATTTGATTGATAAGTTCCTACAATTTCAAAAGTGTAATAAATAGTTGTTATAATAAATTTTATTTTATTTTTCCTTGCTTTTAATCATATTTTAAGCAACTTTCATCATAATCATTCAGCGATTTTCCATTTGCGTTTAAAGTTAATATTTTTAGTATGTTCGCTTTTCAGAGAGCTACTACCATCTGACCGCCCAACCCTGTGAGGAAGTCCACGTTTGGTGCTTAGCAGGTGCACCCCGATTTGCACGCGAGGTTGACTCGGACAACTCAAAGTTGTAAGGCGCTCTACATCCATGACACTTAGCACACTTACTCAAGCTACTCTGTTTGTTAACAATATCCATATTGTGAACGAACACTTTCAAAAACCTTTAAAAAACCTTTAAAAAAATTGTATCAGTAATTTAGTGCAAACCTAAATTGCATTTTACTAATCTAACAGTATCGTAATTGATCTTAATTTTTGAACAGAGAATAAGTTTAAACAAAAGTAAATTTCAGTTTGTAACCAATCGCGTTGCGTGATATGCTGAACATTTTTGGCACACAAATCTGGCTATCTCTTGTGTGCCAGCATTGGCACACAAAAGATAGCTTTGAGATATTTACTCTACATTTTTATACTGCGTAGGTAATTATAAGATTCGAAATAATTCGAATAATATTATGTGTAAACCTCAGGTGTAAACCCGTCTAGTGAGACATGTATTATAGATACTTAAATACCTACATTGATAAAGATTTGTAAATAGTCACAAAGGTGTATAACTCCTGATCTTTGTAAATAAATAAAATTGGAGTGCCTGTTTTTAATATCAAAATAACAGGTTTCTTCTTCTTCTTTTTCGTTTCGTTGGCAATAAATGGATATAAACTAAATGCTAAATAATATATAAAAAAAAAATACTAAATATAGCTGGCCCAAAACTCGGCAACGTTGACAGCCCTTCCAGTCGCCTCTCTAAGGACTCCAGCTGTGCAGGTGTCAGGGCACAGTGGGCACGACAATAGGTGGTCCGTTTTTTGCAGAGGCGCACCAATAACAAAATAACAAACATAACAGGTGCGCAAAATAACAGGTAATCAATGCATATGACACGTAAAAAAAGAAGCAATTTTATAAATTGTCTATGTGTTGTTATGTCTATGTGAAAGACACAACCTCTGGAATGGCTGAGCCGATTTGGATGAGACTTACTAATAGATATGTGTTATCCTATATTACAAGGCGTAATAAAGGATACTTTAATTGTGTAAAAAGAATTAGGGCTCCGCAAAAAGATAAATCTTTAAAAATCTAAATGCACGGGCACAGCTGATACATAACAGGTACATAACCTTCACCTTCACATTCAAATATTGTCGCAATATAATGACTAATTAATTCGCTTTGTGACGTACTGGCTTTGGTCATTAGGATGGTCATATTACACCTTTTATAAATTTTTAATTACTTCCTCGTTGTTGAAAATTCCCTAGAACAGTCTGGAAAGCTCCTTAGGAAGCAGTAACTACTGGACTTCCACGACACAACAGTAAATCACCAAAGCCGATGGCGACACGTGTGTAAATAAGTAACGCTTGTATTGATTTGTTTTTGTTGAGTCGTTTTAAATACATAGTAACAAAAATCACGAGACAAACACAAAGTTAAGTTAACATAAATTTGCATCAACAAAACTAGTTCGTTATTATACGTTTCATAAACTTGTTTTTCAAATGAGATAATTAACATTTGAACTATTGCGGCAAAGCAACTAAAAGCATATCTTTAAACATTTATAAATAATGCCTGGTCTGGGCTTCAAATAGCAAATACTGATTGCAGTGCGGCTTGCTGGGTTCAGTAATTGTATTAAGTATGCCAAAAATCTTTATATCGGTTAGGAATAAGTAGATACTAAAACCTTCGGAAAGTTTTCAAAAAAATATTTATATTTACTGTATTGTTTCATTCTGGAGATTCGCCAGAATTTAAAAAATACTTTACTGAAAATCGCATCAAAAGCAGTTCAACCAAATTCGAGATAACTACGACAAAAACCACAGAACAAAGAAAAATACAAAAACAGAGGTCAAAGAGTGAACCTGCTTTTGAAGTCGTATTAAAAAACCTAATGGCACTCTTTACATCACAACAGAAATGTCACATTGGTAGAATTTATCCTCTTTGATCTCTATAGATGACATTGAGTCGAGTATCATAAAGAAATACATGTGTAAGTGTCAGCAAACTGAATAAACTGCTGTATTGTATTATTTACAAACACATCTGTGTTTACCAAATTACTAAAGAAACTGCACAAAAAAAACATGGTTTATCAAGTTCTCAGTGACTACCCGTAAGTTAATATAAGTGGCTATTATAAAGATCATCCAAAGAGATGATATAGATATCAACCTATGAGCTCACAAGCTCAGCTCACAAGTTAGTCTAACAAACCAATCTTATCTTCTGCTTTCTATTACTAAGTTAAACACAAGTGAGTTTCATTTTACATAACGTATATTTATAGATTAAAATGCATGTTTTTAATCCTTCTTCCTTGTACAATACTATATTATCATAATACTTTTCCTACTTTTTTTAAATAATAGATTATATAATTATATTATATATTAGCGAATTAGCATGATGAATCCTTTCATAACTACTTGCCGTAAAAGAAACATAAATAATGAGGTATACCATTTGATTAAATTTTGAAGTAATGAAGTAGTATGATAACTGAATTTTAGTATATATTATTTCAGGCACTAAAATCAATGTCTTTTTTACAAGCTTTTGTTTAACTTGCACAAACTCTGAGTCGGGGAGGCACTCGTCAGTTTCCGTAACTCGCCAGTTTCTGTAACTGGTCGGTTTCTGCCTTGAGCGTCATGTCTATCTCCCCAGTTCTTCCATTTTCCGATTTGACTATTGGTGAAGAGTTAAGTCTATAATGATGTCGCGCAGAAAATAGGTCCCAAACCATAATAGTTCTCGATTGGATTGTTTACACAGTGTTGGGGTTGACACCTCAACTCTACACGTGATGTTCTAGATATATTATGAAAGTAGAGGGTGGAGTTAACCGAAAAAAAATTTTAATATAAAGACATAATTAATTTACATTTCTATAATAGTATATAAATAATCTGGTCTGATCAGGTATCAAGCCGCAAAGACTGACAAATCTAAGTCAATGTTTAGTTCACACCAGTAGAGGCATCTTAGCGCACGCGCTGCTCTCCTTCGCAGCTTCGCTCTCTCTGCTCCTAAGCCTCCGTAACCATTACCTAACCAGTCCGCGACCGTTATCCCACGCGTCTACATAGTGCATCGCGAAAAAGTTACTCATTTTCACTGTACAGTGAAGACTTACTTCACTGTTATTCTTGCCCATTATTACTGATATCTGAAAAACTCAAATTATTTTAAAATTTTTATTCTCGTACTTAGATCGCTTTTTTTTCTAACTCTATTGATTATGAAAACATAAATCTCCCTATAACTTCCCGCTTTTAGTTTCAGATATTCAAAAATATTATCACAACTATTGAATATAATTGGTATAGTTTCTCATACTTTTTGCACAGTATACGGTTAGCGGTATAATATAAAGAAATACAAAAATGTTGAACACATGTGAACTTTAAAAGCGGTTGTTGTGAATCTACTACTACTAGAAAGACAGTGATTAAGATGGTGAAATTTTATAGGAAAACTGCTTCCTTCTCTGAAGTATTGGTGTCCACGAACGAGAGAGTAAGCGACTTCTACGTGTCGTCATGGCAACGGGGAGAATCTGCAATGCCTATGCTGGTGGTGCGGTTTCTGCTCACCGCCGTCGCATTAGGCATCCTTATCTGGTCACTCATCGAGGGGGCTAGCCCCTACTGGCTGATCTACCTCACCAGCTGGGGAGTAGTGTGCGTCGCTGCTATGATGACAACGGGCCTTTTCGTCTCATTTGCATTCCTGTGCAAGAAGCCTTCTGGTATAATACTTTTGATATACACTATCAATTATTAGTCACTGAGATTTTCTTGAGATTTCGCTGTGAAAAAAGTACTAAAATGAATTTAACTTAGTTCAGAAATATCTCGGTGAAACTAGGCAACTCCTGTAAGTTAATTTCATCAATCAGATTTTTGTATTTTGAATTTTAACAGTAAAATCTGAAGTAAGATTTTGAATCTGCCTAGAAAAGTCCTACTGGAGCTTGTTTTGCCCTCAGACTTAAAGTTCTAAATATTATTGATTGACGGGCGGAAGGCTCTAGCGACCGACCAAATCATGAAAAATGGAGAGCGGACCGTGAGCTCCAAACTACAAGGTTTGGATGCAATCGGTAAAGGTGCTTGGATAATGATAAATCGACAATCCACAATAATTGATCTCAATTAATTCAGTCGTATAGTTTCATGATGAGTTTTGTATTTATGTTTCTAAGTGAAAATTTAATTCTTATTTTTGTTTGAAATTTGTGCAATCCCTATCTACTTTGGATGCAGACCCTTTAATTTTAACTTCCCATTACATACTACATTCCCAAATTTTTTTTGCTCAGTTTTTATTTGGCTACGTACCCAACAATCGACCGTCGGCAATAGCACTATTGTAAGTTTGGTAAACAATAGTTTTCTATTGTTGTTCACTTTACACTTCTCTACAAATGGAAATCAGATAATACACATTTAAAGTTGATGAATTAGCAAAATATAATATTAGCTGAACAGCTGGCAACTTGGGAGATCTTTGCTACCCATAACATAACCTGAAAACTCACGTGGCCTATAGCAAAGTTTGAGAACCTCTGTGTTCTAGTATGTATAACGCAAGGGTGGGTCCACGTTTTAACTGTATCGATCGACTGTATCGATTCGAACAGATGTCGAATTATCGATTTGTTCATACTTAAACGAGTAATTATATGTCATCCGTCCGTATTTTCGTAATTTATGTATGGACAGAAACGCCTGACGATCTACTGTGACTATTCTCTCGTAGCTGCGTGTAGCGCTCGTCTAGGTAGGTATGTATCGTCAGCGTTAAAGTAGATGATCATTTTCAGATTTGGAAAATTAGTTTTTGAACAAAGTAATTTAATTTACACTTAGGTATTTATATTTTACTACATTTATATAACGACTAACTTTCGCTCTAACAAGAGGGAAAACTTATAGTGCGATGAAATATCTGTAGTTGTAATATGGTGCTGAATGATGTGGTATCGATAGTGAACTAACACCTTTTCTTGTTTTCAGAAATGACGGTACTGCCATGGTACGTGTATTTGTACTGGATAACTTTCAACATAGCGGCCACCATGTCGCTTACGATCACTGCTCTCTACTGGATATTGTTGTACAATCCTGGTATGTAACCTATCTTACCTTAATACCTACTTACTCTAACTAAAGTCATCTCTGTGGTTATTCTCAACTCAATTGGGGTCGACTTTTCAGTCTAACTACGAAGCGGCCGAACTTCGCTATTTTCCGTGAAGCAACTGCCATCTAACTTCTCAACCCATTGGCGATAACCAAGTTCGACAGTTGTCGGACTTTCAAGGCACTTTGTTACCACTTCGCCATGAGCCCCTCGCCAAGGATTGATTTTTATCTCCATAGAATGATATTACATTATTTTATCTAGTTATAGGTGGGTATTGTATCCAGTTGCAGAATAACCCGTTTCGAATTTAATTAAATTTGAAAATCCCTGATTTCAGCTATACGTGAAGAATTAGGAATACGCGGGTTTTGGCTAGACATATGTTCACATGGCTTTACGTCGTGTATAGTGGTGGCAGAGCTGCTGATCTCGCGGACGCCCGTCAGAATTGCACACTTCTACCAGCCGCTTGGTCTCGGTCTCACCTATACTGCCTTCACTGCCATATACTACGTGGCCGGCGGTACTGACATGTAAGTTTTCCATTGGTGGTTTGGTTTTTCTGCCGCTAAGATGGCGAGAATTAAACAGCGCACTGGAATGGCTAACAGTATGTAGGCAAAAGCATACAGCATCTAAAATCAAATGTCAAAAGCGTTACAGGCTGGACATCTCTATTACCCGTCTTCTAGCTAATATACAACATTGATATTTTAAGATTGGTTAAATACAAGTCGTTATTATTATCATCTGGAGAGGAGATTTAGGTTTTCCTCCTTTCATCTAATTACAAAGTTAAATACGCAATTAGAAATTGTTTGTTTTATATTTTCAGGAATGGCAACCCATTTATATACGAAGTACTCAACTGGCAATATCCGAAGCGGTCGTTCGCATTAATAGTTTGCTCTGTGGCTGTTTTGATCATTTTGTACATGATGCTATGGAGTCTCGCTTTTTGCCGAGACAAGATATCTATAGCTCTCGTGAGAACTACGAGCCTTGACTTGAGAATAACTGACCGGACAATTCCATAGATGGAAGGAATTAACTATTATTATCTATTCATTTTTTTATGAAATGGCTATTGAGTAGCTACTATAGTACCTACAGATGTTCTATTTCACGAAGGCGGTTTAGCTGTCATAGTAGTAAAACATATATAATACACATTGCTTTCAAAAATGAATTACTTGCAATGCAATTATTTTCTACTACTTCTACATGAATTTCTTTTGACGTGATATGAACTTTCGCACACACAATCATGGTACACGTATTTACAAGACACAGGTTCTACTATTTATTTGTTCACCCGCCTTCGTGAGATAGAATATCTATACCCGGCTTATGGTTTGGCAAGCGTCACACGTCGGGAACTAGAATGGGATTCGGGCTACGATCGGCTTGCTTCGATTTTTTTGTAGAGCGCTGTCTTTATCGCTGACTGACAGTTTCCTACTTTTATAGAGTAGTTAAAATTGTTTATGCTTATAAAATACTAACTGTTGCTCGCGGCTCTGCCTTAAATTTTGATACCGTTCCCGCGATCTATATTCCCTAGATGAAAAGTAACCTGTGCCAGATTTCATCGAGATCCGTTCAGCTGTTTTTGCGTGAAAAAGTAACAAACATACATATATCCATCCATACTCATGAACTTTCAGGTCAAATTATGAGTGGGATTAAAACCGTAAGTTTGGTTTTAACTGCTCTAAGTAGATATCAAGGTGTAGACATACGCTGTGCGATAGAGAGGACGCTCTACAAAATCGATTCAAACCGATCTTAGCTCGACTGTCTGCTGTCACTCTTATTAGTCTTATTACCAACACACGATGCCACAAATCAAAAACCGAATAGGTACTGCCCTCAGTTTATTTTATATCTTTAAAAATGTATTTTTGTGTTTTTTAATTTTTAATTTAATTAAGGATGTATATTGTGACCCATCGAATTATAGGGATGATCAATATCAATTGACACTGATATTGATATTGTAAATATATAAATATGTTAGATACTTAATTAGCTAGATAATTATCCAACTAATAATAAAATTTAATTATGAAAATCATAACAAATATATAAATAGGTATATGAGTCTGTGGGTAGTCGTACGATCAGTGACGGGCGCCCGATTAATGAATCATTTTGAGCATGAATAATAAATGCCCGATAAATGCTGCGTGTCAGTGCACAAACCCATCACTGCGAATATAATTATTTTCCAAGTACATGCCTGAGATGAAAAGTGATGAAGGAAACGAATCGACTTGGGATGAACATTTATCAAACAAAAACTAACAAAAATTTTAACGGGAATTAACGCGATCGTGGTATAGGTATATACATACCTTTGCAATGCCTGAAGTGAACTGCCTTGGCAATACAAGTATGATAAAGGTTTGCTGATCCTATTTGTACAGATACCTTCAAATATTAAAAAAAAAATTCTAATGATTAAGAAAATATAGAGAAAATGTTTACTTAATACCCTATGGCTACACTAGCCTAGCCTCACCGGAATACAGTTTAATGACTAGGTCTTTATAGTAACAGCCGTAGAGCTTACTAGGTACAGGTAATCTGGCCCAATTTACAGGCTTACTGAGTAGGCCGAACCCTAATAGGATCGATTATAAGAAGCTACAAATTCGCTTACAATTATATATTAAGCTAATATAATTTAGCTAACATTGTTATATTTAGTTACATTTTTATTTTAAACTTTTAGCTCGTAGAGACTGTTTTCTTTTCCATAATGTTGATTGTGATTGATATGTAATTCTATAAAAAAATTTCAAAACAATTTCAAAATTTGATTTAGATCACTTATTGTATCAATATAATACTTTATAGACTGAATGGTGACACAGAGAGTTGATGTAAAAATTATTTTAGGTATACAAAATTATTTTTTAAGTATTCGCCTGACATCTTGACATGAGATCTTGAAGAGTAGTAGTAGTAGTAGTAGTTGATTTATTATCCAGCGGATTTTTTTGTAATAAGATGAAATTATATAATATGGGACATGACATTGAAACTGTGAAATAAATCTGAATATTTATGTTACCGAAATGACGTGTATTGTTATAAAGTTATACATTATGTTTATCATACGGGTTTAAGTAATGTAGATAATATATAAAATAAAGGTTTTGAGTGTGTGTTATAAAACTTAGAACATGTTTTTCATTGAACATTGCCTTTGACTAACTAGCCTCACTCAACCCAAAAGCTTTCAGCAACCATTATTTCATGTTACGTATTCGGAACTAGCACATTCCATTACCACCATTTACCTATTATAATAAATAACACTAACGATTTGTGTGTATTGCGGCCATTGTGTAAGCTATATGTACAGGGTCTCCCGTAATGAATGGATAAACCGTAAACTGGAGTTGCTCCGGATGTGAGGCTATAAGAAAATCATATCATTTTGCTAGGGTTGTCAACCATATGGTAATGGCATAGACTTTTATACTTTTTTAGTAATTTCTCTACTTTTTTTATTAATTCCGTAGCCATTTCTTCAAATTTAAGTATTTTCGTGAAATTTTTTTTGTATTATACTCTTAAAGACGTGTATCATTCACTTTTGATATGATTTTAGGTGTCCTTAACGTTAAACGTTAATAAAATAGTCATTTTAAGAGAATTTTTTAATTTTTTTTTCTTAACATCAACTTTTGATCATCTACTGTGAAAAAAAAAAGTACGGCGCTATAGCTGCCCATGATCTTAATAAATTGTCTAGTATGTGTAGTTTCTAAAAAGGTATAACAATGTGTACTTTTAAAGCAACATTATGTTACTAGGAGCAAGAACGTTTATCAAGGTCAAAATTTAGATTTTTCAAGTAATGTTAAAAATAGTTGTAAAACTCGCCTTAATGATTTTATTCTATCAAGATACTTTACAAAAAAACTAACAGGCCACTAACTAGGATATTCAGAATGAAACCAAGTTATTTAAAAAAAAGAATTTAATGAAAAACTTAAACTAAATGTTCAAAATGTCTTCCGCCGGCAGCAATGCATGCTCGGCAACGCCTAATAAAAGATCTTTTAATCCGACGCGCATAACCAGCTTCTTCAATTTTACGAGCTGCTACTTGAATGCGCATACGCAATTTTGTCAAAATAGGTAGAATCTTCTCTCATCTGCCGCAACAAAACGTTACTCTAGCAGCTCAGTCCCTTGGCATTAATGTTTGAACCCTTTGGTAATGATAGGGATACAATTCGTGCCTCTTTAAAATTCTGTGTACAGATGTTTTAGGTATACCTGTGCGCCGTGAAATAGCACTTATGGACGTACCAGGGTCCTCTTCGACTATTTCTAGTACTTCGTCTGCATTGTGTCGCTGAGGTCGTCCTCCGCTTGTCCCGCCTATGCCACTTCCAGGAAATCGTCCTTCCATAAATGCATTATGTACTCTGATGAAAACACGGTAATCAGGGTTTCGCGCATTTGGATATCTTTCGTGATAAACACTAGCAGCTCCATTGGCGTTGCCATTACATTCGCCTTAAATGACATGCATGTTTGCGTATTCGGCGGGCGTGTATTGTTGAGGCATAATACACAAATTTCACAAAAACTTTTTCAAACAACAAGTCCAATCGATAGCAGAAAACGAAGTCCGTAAATGTTTGCAAAGTTGTCAGTATCACCACGTTAACAAGTCCAAATCACAAGGCAAATCAAAGTCCGATATTAGAAAGCAGTAACAAATTGACGAAACTAATGAAAACAAAAAAAACTGGAGGAACTAAATTCTTTTTTTTTTAACAACTTGGTTTCATTCTGAATATCCTAGTTAGTGGCCTGTTAGTTTTTTTGTAAAGTATCTTGATAGAATAAAATCATTAAGGCGAGTTTTACAACTATTTTTAACATTACTTGAAAAATCTAAATTTTGACCTTGATAAACGTTCTTGCTCCTAGTAACATAATGTTGCTTTCAAAAGTACACATTGTTATACCTTTTTAGAAACTACACATACTAGACAATTTATTAAGATCATGGGCAGCTATAGCGCCGTACTTTTTTTTTCACAGTAGATGATCAAAAGTTGATGTTAAGAAAAAAATATTAAAAAAATCTCTTAAAATGACTATTTTATTAACGTTTAGCGTTAAGGACACCTAAAATCATATCAAAAGTGAATGATACACGTCTTTAAGAGTATAATACAAAAAAAATTTCACGAAAATACTTAAATTTGAAGAAATGGCTACGGAATTAATAAAATAAGTAGAGA
This sequence comes from Lithosia quadra, assembly GCA_963576445.1. Taxonomy (NCBI): domain Eukaryota; kingdom Metazoa; phylum Arthropoda; class Insecta; order Lepidoptera; family Erebidae; genus Lithosia; species Lithosia quadra. The sequence goes on from OY754874.1 coordinate 14,352,651, forward strand.
AATTACTAAAAAAGTATAAAAGTCTATGCCATTACCATATGGTTGACAACCCTATAGTACGGGAGGTAGCGTTAATTCTAACAAGCAATCGATAGCCAGTTGATATTCTCCACGATAATAGAGCTTTATTAATACATAACAGAGTTGACCGTCAACCGGTCTGGTAGCGGTCTAGTCGAAGGTGACACCATGGTAAAGTTGTCAAAAAAAATTACGCTCCGAGCAATCATTTGACACGTGAAACTTTATATGGTGATTCCTGAGGTCATTTTCAACTGAGAAATAACCGTCAGATGTGGTGTAGAGTAGTGGTTATACGTCAGTCGCGTATATATTAGACCAGTGCCGATAGTCTTTGAGACAAAATAAATGTATAGTAGGATGAAACCTGTTGGAAAAGGATCAGAATATAACAAAAATGAAAGGAAAAATAAATTACGGGTGATCTGAGGTCGGGAAGTGGGGAGGGGGGTGAGTTTTAAGGGTAAAAACGGTTTATCTCGATTTCCGGCAAAACTACAAGTCCTATGGAAAAAAGTTAAATGACAAAGTTGTAGGTAATAAAGACACCTACAACTTTTCATTTACACTTTTTTCACATAACCTCAAAATGTATGTGAAAAATTCAAATAATCAAGTTTTTGGTTTTTTATTTTTATCTTAAGCAAAACAAATTTGTTTTCCACGAAATTTGGTGAAAACTTAGCTTTTTATGTCCCAAAGACACTATATTTTTTTGATTTGAAATACTCTTTTTTTCAGCTTATTTTGACTAAATATCGAAAAACCACCCTAATTTTCAATCGAAAATTCTCACGTCAAAATACCAGCTTTTTAAAAAAAGTCAAAAAATTTTTTGTTCTTTGAAATCTCTTCTTTCTGATGATGTAAAAATATATATACATTGCTATGGTAAATGTTCTCAGAAAATGCAAAGAAGAAAAACTTGAATTCGAAATTAATATTTTTGTATTTAGTCATTTCCTCGCTGAGGTGGGATGAGAAGTTACAAGTTGCACTATAACTTCATGGTTGCACTCGAGTGCAAAGATTTTTCACCTTGTGCACTTTTGATACCCTCGCTAAAGCTCAGGGTTCTATTTTGTAATTATTGTATTTAGTCATTTCCTCGCTGAGGTGGGATGAAAAGTTACGTGTTGCACTACTATAGCTTCATAGTTACACTCGAGTGCAAAGATTTTTCACCTTGCGCACTTTTGATTCCCTCGCTAAAGATCTGGGTTCAATTTTTAGAACTCTTCGCGTGCTCAGTTTTGATGACCGAGCAAGCGAAGGGTTCTTAATTTGAATCACGAGCGCAGCGAGCGATTCACAAAATAGAACCCTGAGCTTTAGCGAAGGAATCAAAAGTGCACAAGGTGAAAAATCTTTGCACTCGAGTGCAACTATGAAGTTATAGTGCAACATGTAACTTTTCATCCCACCTCAGCGAGGAAATGACTAAATACAAAAATATTAAATTCGAATTCGAGTTTTTCTTCTTTGCATTTTCTGAGAAAATTTACCATAGCAATGTATATGTATTTTTACATCATCAGAAAGAAGAGATTTCAAAGAACAAAAAATTTTTTGACTTTTTTTAAAAAGCTGGTATTTTGACGTGAGAATTTTCGATTGAAAATTAGGGTGGTTTTTCGATATTTAGTCAAAATAAGCTGAAAAAAAGAGTATTTCAAATCAAAAAAATACAGTGTCTTTGGGACATAAAAAGCTAAGTTTTCACCAAATTTCGTGGAAAACAAATTTGTTTTGCTTAAGATAAAAATAAAAAACCAAAAACTTGATTATTTGAATTTTTCACATACATTTTGAGGTTATGTGAAAAAAGTGTAAATGAAAAGTTGTAGGTCTCTTTATTACCTACAACTTTGTCATTTAACTTTTTTCCATAGGACTTGTAGTTTTGCCGGAAATCGAGATAAACCGTTTTTACCCTTAAAACTCACCCCCCTCCCCACTTCCCGACCTCAGATCACCCGTAATTTATTTTTCCTTTCATTTTTGTTATATTCTGATCCTTTTCCAACAGGTTTCATCCTACTATACATTTATTTTGTCTCAAAGACTATCGGCACTGGTCTAATATATACGCGACTGACGTATAACCACTACTCTACACCACATCTGACGGTTATTTCTCAGTTGAAAATGACCTCAGGAATCACCATATAAAGTTTCACGTGTCAAATGATTGCTCGGAGCGTAATTTTTTTTGACAACTTTACCATGGTGTCACCTTCGACTGCTCCGCGGGTGCGGGTTCTGACAGTCAATTCTGGTATGTATCAATAAAGATCTATTATCGTGGAGAATATCAACTCGCTATCGCTTGCCAAAAAAAATTAACGCTACCTCCCGTACAAATGATATGATTTTCTTATAGCCTCATATCCGGAGCAACTCCAGTTTACGGTTTATCCATTCATTACGGGAGACCCTGTATGATGATGAAATGAAATGAAAATTTTGGGGGTCAAGTCACCCGCGTCCGTAGGAGAGTACCCTATTGCGAATCCCTACACGTGACCCCTGGGTGGTGCTAAATAGGTGACATACTGGTGGTAGGTTTCAACCGACGGCTTGTAACCACCCACCAAGCAATAGCCGTACCGCCAAGCAGCCTAGCTGTGTTCCGGTACGATGCTTGGTGTAGCCACACGGGATGATGGGTCGAAATAGTTGTTCCACTGCAAGTCGACCGACTTGGCATGCTCTGGTATGGGGGCTCCGAGGATCTGGCCACGGAGGGTAGCGGGATCCGAGGCACGGTGCACCGCTGGCCGACCGCAGATAGTTGGGGGCCCAAGTACTATGTTAGCCGCATAAGAAAGGCTGCCCCGCCATCTGACGAAAAATCCCGTAGTGCGCCATCGTGCCGGTTGGCGACCGGACGAGAGGGCCCGATGGACACTTCCGGGGGGGCTCGGGTGTCCCCGCAGTCTCCTGTCCAGCTCCTCAAAGTTGCCGTCCTGCCGGGGTATGTATGAGGGTTAGCAGCGTGGAACCTCATTTCACTGCCATCATCCCACCTCCCTTCACTCCATAACTATGAGCAGGAACAAAAGGAAATGTTTTCGACAGCGGCTGCACTCCCTCTCACTCAAAGTGCACCTCACTAATATCAGAGGTTTGCACTCTAATCTCATAGCAGTCCATCACCATCTCGAGACCGAAAAGCCTGCTCTAATGTTCCTCTCGGAGACGCAGATCGGATGTCCGACGGACGTTTCGTACCTCCAATACCCAGGGTATACCCTGGAGTACAACTTCCGTCCACACGCTGGTGTGTGTACCTACACCCATGACGACATCTGTTATTGGCGTCTCCGAGATCTTGAAGACCCCAAGTTCTCTGCATTGTGGATGCTGGTTGACACATGCATCGATAAAATTATCTATGCTTGTGTCTACCGGTCGCATAGCGGAGATCAGGAGACAACCGAGCTCACTCACTACCTCGGTGAGGCGGCAGAAAAGGCTCAGCAGCGGTACCCTTCAGCCCAATTGACGATACTGGGGGACTTCAATGCCCACCATCGTGAGTGGCTCTTCCCACACCAGATCACAGACCATGCTGGGAGAGAAACGCGTAAGTTAGCAATAGCGTTAGATCTCACCCAGCTGGTCCAAGAGGCAACGAGGGTACCAGATGTTGATACGCACACAGCTAATTGCTTGGACCTTCTACTGACAACGGATCCAGACCGATACTCCGTGTCGGTATCTTCCCCTCTGGGAAGTTCCGACCACTGTCTGGTGAAATCTGTATCCGTCTACTCCCCATACGATGCTAGCCCTAAGGGCTCTCGAAGGATATGGCGGTACAGATCAGCAGATTGGGACGAGATGCGGTCCTTCTTCGCATCCTACCCTTGGCGGCCTACATGCTTTTCCTCTGCTGATCCATCTGTTTGCGCGGACGCCGTAGCGGATGTTGTGCGGCAGGGAATGGAGTATTACATTCCATTCTCTGACGTCACAATGTCTGGCGTAGCGCGGCCTTGGTTTGGTGCCGAGTGTGGTCGCGCCGAAGCGCAAAAACACGCGGCTTACCTTGCTTGGGTCGATGCTCGTAACCGCAAGTCTGGGGATGTATCTAAGAGGAAGAAGGCCTTCAATAGAGCTGCCAGGGCCTGCAAGAAGACTCTGCGTAAGGCTCGTTACGACCATATTGGCCGAATAGGGAGCAAACTCGCATCATACCCAGCGGGCAGTAAAGCGTTTTGGTCCCTGGCCAAGACGGTTGAGACTAATTTCTGCCGTCCCTCACTACCTCCACTGCTGAAACCCGACGGGTCGCTGGCCCACTCTGCTGAGGAGAAAGCAAATTTATTTGCCTCACTTTTTGCGAAGTCATCGCGTCTAGATTCTGGTACCACGAAACCCCCTGCTCCTCCTGATGAATGTGAGGCCCGTATGATGGATGTTAGCATCCGTCAGAAGGAGGTGCGTAAAGTGCTGAGCGGTCTGGACGTGAATAAGGCCAGTGGGCCCGACGGGATTCCAGCAATAGTGCTGAAAAAATGTGCGCCTGAATTGTCTCCTGTCTTGACACGCCTATTTCGTCTCTCTTATGAGGCCGGTCAAGTGCCGAAGGGTTGGAAGCAGGCAAATGTGCAACCTGTGCCCAAAAAGGGCAGTAGGGCTGACCCTGTCAACTATAGACCCATATCGGTAACGTCCAATCTTTGCAAAACTATGGAACGTGTGCTGAACCACAAGCTCCTGGCATACCTGGAAACGCATGAACTCCTCAGTGATCGGCAATATGGGTTCCGCCAGAACCGTTCCACTGGGGATCTTCTTGTGTATGCTACTCACATCTGGAGTGAGGCCATCGAGAAACACGGAGAGGCACTCGCTGTCTCCCTTGACATCTCGAAGGCCTTTGACAGGGTCTGACACGAAAGCCTAATCAACAAGCTTCCAGCGTACGGCTTGCCTGCTGGCTTGTGTGCCTGGATTACCGACTTCCTGAAAAACCGGACAATCCGAGTGGTCATTGACGGCTGCTCGTCGGATCAACTGCCAATAAACGCAGGGGTCCCTCAGGGTTCAGTTCTCTCTGCCACACTTTTCCTGCTGCACATTAACGATCTGCTCAAGCCCGGTATTTTTGGGTACGCAGACGACAGCACAGTGGTTGAGAGGTACGAGTCCGGCCCGCAGGCCAGCATGGCACAAACCCGGTCTCTTCGAGAGGCTATGGTTGAGCGTTTGGACTTGTCCTTGAAGGCTGTCTCCGATTGGGGAGACGCTAACTTGGTCAACTTCAACGCGAATAAGACCCAGGCGTGTCTAATCTCCGCTAAGCGGAGCCAATTCCAGCCAAACCCTACTTTCCGAGGTGTACCAGTGCCGATAACCGACCACCTTGAGCTTCTTGGCGTGACTCTCACTCCTACCCTCAACTTTGGTCCATACATTGAGGCAAAGGCTCAAGTGGCTGCCAAAAAGCTGGGTATTATTTCAAAGGTGCGGCAATATTTCACACCGGAACAGCTGCTCAACCTTTACAAAGCGCAAGTTCGATCGTGTATGGAGTATTGCTCGCACCTCTGTGACGGCTCAGCAAAATACCAACTCGAGGCACTTGAGTCAATTGAGAGAAGGGCCAAGAGGCTCATCAACTGCGATGCGCTGGTGGAGACTAAGCTTCAAAGCTTGGAACATCGGCGTAGAATTGCTAGCCTTTCTGTCTTTTATCGGTTGCACTTCGGGGAATGTGCGCTGGAATTGCATAACCTAATTCCTCCAAGCCCTTTTCATCACCGAACGACCAGACGTACGGCAACGCGCCACCGGTACATGGTGGATATCCCACTCATACGCACGAAACGTTTTGGCAGTACGTTCATCGTGCGTACTGCTAAAGAGTGGAATGCCCTGCCTGAGTCTGTATTTCCGGAAAGCTACAACCTGGGTGTCTTCAAGTCTAGAGTGAATAGGTTTCTTCTAGGCAAGCGTGCTCCACCGTCGACCACATCATCATTTGCCAACAGGTGTGATCGTGGTCAAACGCGTGCCTATTACCAATAAAAAAAAATGAATGAATTGAAGGAATCCTATAATAAAAATATTCAAGTAGCTATACTAAAAATTAACTCGGTTCTTTATTTTAGTCACTTCCTCACAAATAAAAACTAAATACGTTAAAGAAAACTTTTTTTATTTTTGGATACAAAGCTACCAGCTACTATTCTATTCTCCACCATCACCCACATTCATGCTCGCGGCCATTGTAGTAGACTATATATCCTATTCTTCACTATTGTTACAGACTAGTTCACTGTTCACCTATTTATCTGTTGATAACCGCTAGACTATTTCCTTAAGATAACTTACGTCACACATAGTAACGGAAATACCCGACTTTATATTGATGGCTTCAATTCTTGTGCTATAAGATTCCCAACGAACTTTACGCAATTAATAAGATTGTTGGGAATTTTTTATTGGTTAGAATTAGAGAGCTAGTAATGTTGTTGTATAATGATTGTTTAAAATTGATAAATTACACGACTTATTCTGGTGTCTAGAGAGTCATGGCAGTAATGGAGACTGTATTCAGTACATCATTTATTATAAAGAACGTAAAAAGCTAAGTGGACTATGCAGCAGCAACGCGCAAATGACACCGATATGATGCATGCATGTTCATAGGCTAAATTAAAAAAACTCACAGCCCCACAGTGTTAAATGTAGACTAAAATCTCATTTTTTTAAAACACAGTGTTACCATTACTTTTAAGCATTTTGTTTGCACCGTTTTTGGTATGTACAAACCGCATAAGTTTTTTTTAAAAATGCATACTTAAGTAATCTTTTTTATAAATGGTTCGATATGATAAATAAATTTTTAAAAAAAGTAAGTACTTAGGTAGATATAAGACAAAACTTCATGATCATAATCTCAACACTTCTGTCTTCTATGTTTCTTCTAGCAGAACGAAAACTTCTCGCCCACGCCGCTCTTTGTTTGTATTTCAGTCCAGAGTCGGACCAGTTTATTGTTTTTAAGTTTGCTGTTATACACTGACCTTGGCATTAAGTTTGCTTGTTAAAAATAGTAACAGAAATAATAAGATTATACCTACGTCACAGTAACCCAAGTTACGTTCATTACCTAGGTACCGTATTGTGGGGAATAACGTTTTGATACGATGCAGGATAAAAACATGTTTTCCATTTTCCTTACATTAAAAAGCATCATTAAACATGTTTACAATTAACATAATTGAAATCTTAATTCAAAACGTTTGAAAATTCCCAGTCACAAAGGTACTTCAACGCAAAAATGTCGAAACTTCATTGTAGTTATCAACAGCAAAGATTTCTTACTATACCACTGATCAGAGTGTATGGGTGTTTAGAAGTCAAACGGCGGTTGCTCTTATAAAAGCCAAGTTTAACTAAATTTAATAGACAAGACACAGCGAACAGCAGGCCCTGAGATGAAAGCCACGAGATTTTAATGGTATAGGTAACACCGGTTTAAAATACTGATCAAAGACTGAATCCAGGGAAGTATAAATCCATTTCAAATCCGTTGACTCAAAACAATTGTAGGTATATTGACCTAAAAAAATTGTTGATGTATGGTATAAGGATGTTATCATGATACTGAATAAACCGAGGCAATCAAATCCTTTCCGGCAACTTACTGTGATTCCGTTGTTCTTTAAATACAATTTTCATTTAATTACTTGAGCAAAGAAAACCTATAATTTTTCAATGCTTAGTATTGTTCAATTGATTAGTCACGAACTCACAATTTTTTAGTATTTTTTTTTCGGTCCATTAGTTAAACCGCACGAAGTCGTAATTTTTCAACTGCATAGTATTTAAGTACAATTAATTAGTTGAATTCCTGTTCACAACCAGTAACTAAGAGAAGAGATTCACCCGAAAATAAACTAGACAACAATGCACCAAACGATAATCGAAAAACAATAAAATTCATAAAATGAAATAAAGAGAGCAGAAAGAAAAAAAAATGTAATGTACCTATTACAGCGCACATACAAAGTGTAACTGAGGTGCGAAGGAGAAGCCTTTTGGGTAACCTTACACCCCGGTAATTGAAACCCGAGACGCTGTGCGCTTTTAGTTGGTTCGATTCCGACATAACCACCCGCGATGGTCGACGGCCGCGGGAAATTTCGGGTTCTTCCAGGTGGACAAACTATTCGAACCAATAAGAAAGGTAAACCTATATATGTATAAATATAAGCATATTTTAGGCTGAGGTGCGTTGTGAGGATGCCTCTGTAGCTGATCAGCCTACCTGCAGGCTGGGAGTGCAAATATGGTGTATTTTTTATACCACTTAGATAGCAGACAAGCGCACGGCCCACCTGTTGGGAAGCGGTCACCGTGGTCTATGGACGTGTGCAATACCAGAAACATTTACTATTGCCTTCCTCGATTATATAATGAGCTATTCAACTCAAAATAAATTTTTCAATTTAATTCAAGGACCACACAACAAAGAACTCTTCAGCTTTAGCTTAGCATATATATTAAAATATTTACTATCAATAGATTGTTTTGTTACAATAAAGAAGAAAAAAACTATAAACAACTTTTTCATTTGCATGCGGGCATGCTGCCTGCGACAGTTAATCTATTTATAGAAAGCGGGTTTAAGAAGTAGGTATGTTGCGTATTTACTAGGATCACACATAAGGTTCTACATGCGATTGATAAGTATATTCACCCAGCTTACCAGCGCATTACACAAATGATTACTCTCCTTTATACCCCAAAAAGAGTAATTTTATGGACATCTACTGTCTAAAATGCCAAGTTGCCTTAAAACTTTGTTTCCAAATGCCTACAACCTAAATAGGTACACTCGAAAGTAAAAAAAAATCGACTCACTCTATCTTGCTCTATCTATACCCACTCAAAGGGCTCTAGCACCAAAAGAGAGCCCTTTCAGTGTCAGAAAATGACACAGAAAGATGTACAAATTTAATTTTAAATTAAAAATATAGGTATTAACGAATAGTTTTTAATAAGGTTTTTAATGTGTTTAGTTTTTAATTGACAGCGTCCGAAGCAATCTTCATTATAGACTCCGTTGAGTCAACCATCACAACCCAGTTTGGTTCGAGAAAACAAACAATTATATAAGTAAGGTTATTGTTTACGCAATTATAGTGCACGCGCAACCCACCAACGCTTCGGACCGTCCACTCCTGCGCGTATATTACCAATATCAGTCTGCGTCCGCAACTCCGAGCGTAGTCTGCGCTCGCGCAACACCGCGATATTTTATTTATTTATTTATATATGCTTTTATTAATTTTTTATCACCGTTTTATTGGAATATAAATCAGTACTTAGTTAAATACCATAATTATTTCTCAATTATTTTTCAATTTCATCTTAATTAGATTCCATAGTAATTTTCGACAATTATCGTTCCATCCATCCATGTCAAGATAATAATAAATATAGCTAACTGGTTAATTTCGAAAATCATCGACGAATGAAATCATTTTGAATTCTTCAGTTATAAAGTTTTAATCACAACAATTGAAACTCTCCTTATCTGATACAGTTTCATACAACTCTATCCTCTAAACGCAGTACCTATACTGTGAACATTTCGCGACATAATGTGTGTAAATGTGAATTAAAGTTTTAAACGTGCTTTTGTGAAAGAAGTGAATTAAAAAGTGACAAACATGGTGAAGTTGAAAAGTGTTTCCCTTTCGGCACTATGGGTCTCTAATCACGATAGACTGAGTGACTTCTACATGTCGTCATGGCAACGGGGAGAATCGCCTTTACCGATGGTAATAGTGCGGTTGCTGCTGTCCATTTTTGCGCTGAGTATCTTCACGTGGTCGCTGGTCGAAGGTGGCAGTCCGCACTGGCTGATCTATCTCACTAACTGGGGAATACTGGTCGTCGTGACTACGATGCTGAGTAGCCTCGCAATTTCAACGATATTCCTCACAAAGAAGCAATTAGGTAGGTAATTCTTTTATTATAAACCGCGGTAGCCTAGTGGTATGGGTAATGGACTGCTAAGACGAGGTCTCGGGTTCGATCCCAGGTTACCATGGCACACACCAATAACTTTTCGATGCTTTTCGAAGTTATGTGTGTATTTATCGCAGGTTTATAAGTGCTCGGTTAATGGCAATAGGCTCGCCACCTATTACATTGTGACCTAAACATAAACTGGCGAAATGTGGGTGCTAGCACCTCTGCCTACCCCTTCGGAGATATAGAGGCGTGAGTTTATGTTATGTTATAATCCCTCAGATCCATACTTTTAAGATAAGCAGTGAATAAATTGTTGTCCTGTACCTACTTCAAGCAAAAATTAACGGGCAGGGAAATAGGGAACTAAATAATACTAACACTATGCTTGACCCGAAAATCGAACCCAGAACACCATGATCACACGTTCATTTTATTTATTTATTTCATACATAGGAAATATGTCATTTCAGGCAAACCCAATGCGACAGAGTAGCAATATAAATTATAATAATTTCATTTAAAATTCATCATGCTTCAAAAACTAAATAATAATAATTCTCACACAATACTTAGAAATAGGTAATTAAATATTAATCAAAGTAGATATAATTATAATTTCAAAATAATTTATGAACATGAAGATCATATACCATATCATAAGAATTAATAATTAGTTCATTAATGATATCAAAATAATAATGCCATTAATAATGTCAAAATAATAATAAATTCAATTCAATTCAATTGTCAAAATTACATATTTAATGTCAAATTCACAATAATTTGTAACGTAAACATCATGCACATTCTTAATCAACATAACAAATAAGGCAGTTCTTTACTTTTAGCTTTTAATACACTACTTCATTCAGAGATAACACTCCGAGGACAGTTCGGGAACTCCTTTCTTTACACGTACCTATTTCCCTAGCATTGCATCCCATTCCCGAGGCTCTTTAAAAAGGGGATATATATAATTATAAACCATCTCAACTTGGTAAGCATCCAGGCGGGGCAAAAGTTATTGCTGTCACTCAAAACTCGGCTAAATAACCTACCTAAACGCAAGTACACATGTAACAGGACTTGAATGGATTTGTTGCGCCGTTTCTTCTCCACTAGCGCCTAGGAAGCGGTGGTAAACTTAGTATTAAGTAGTTTTTGACGTCAAAAAGATGTAATTACGTTAAACTATTTTGAAAATAAAGAAAATAAAAATAAATAAAATAAATATGACTGAAAAACAAAAGCTTATCTACTTAAGTAGCAAATTTTCATCAAATTCGTTAGAGCGGGTTCTGATATTAAGAAATTGTTTTGTTTAATACTATTAGGTCCCGTAGCATTACATAACGGTGCGGGATGAACGCGTGATCTTGGTTTTCCCGGGTCGGTTGAAGATTACCTACCTACAAGGTTTTCCTGTTAAATTCCCACTATATAGACGTCAATATAGTTGCTGATACTAGGTACTCAATAAGGTGGGGCTAAAAGTAAGCAAATATACCTAAATAATAACTAATTAACAAACATATAGACTTGATAACCATATTTCAGTTATTCACACTACACCTACACAGAAAGTACCTACCTTAATACTTTTTCCTAAATAAGGCAAAAAGTATTATTACTTGCGTAAGGATTTTTCTTTGTTCTGTGCTTGCGTAGAAATATGCGAAGGACAAAACTGTATGAAAATTCATTGTATTTTTTAACCAACCCAAATCTGGTAACCTAAGTTAATATTAAACGATACTGGCCTTTTGCTTTACCTAAAAATAGTAAAAGGTGCGCGAATTGCTTCTGGTATTTTTTTATTATTTCAATTATAGCAAATTTCGTTTATTTTATTAGGTACCTTGTAGGTATAGTATAAAGAAGTACCTATATATCATTCGGATGAAAGTGCGATTCCCAATGCCTAAAACTACACCCTTGTTGGTAGGTAATCAGTTAGTTTCTCCCCTCAATGAACAATGCATATAATTAGTCATACTTGGGTATATTTCAGGCTGGTAATGAAAAGGAGGAAATTATTGTCACAGCAATTTCTGTAGGTAGATAGGTATTACAAAAATCCCTGAAACTAAAAAACAGTGACTAGACTTTTGTTTTTTTTATATTTTATATCTCCAGTGATACTCGAGCAATAATGAAAAATCTCACGAGGTACGAGTACCTATATAATAATTTATCACAATCGGTTCAGCCGTTTAGTAATTACGAGGAACATAGCGACAGATAAAGGTCAAAAACCCTCCTTTCTTAACTTCCCCGCCGTGAGGCAAAAGTTAGAAGAGTATCGTCTTCATTAAATACAATTCTACCTACAAAATAAAATATTATATGTATATCTATTTAAGTATAACTGTATATCCGCATTTTAGAACCTATACTACAATCTACTTAAGATAACTTACTTTAGCTCTAGATAGCGCTGAGTGGTCTAGATCGTAAAATCCTACCGACTAATACTACTTCCTACTATCCTATTAATATTATACATTTAAAAGTTTGTGAAAATATTTGTATGTTATATTTAGTTATGTTATATGTTATTTGTATGTTATATTTGTGCGCTATAACGGCTCAACGAATCTTGCTGAAATTCGGCACAGGGATAGATTATAGTCTAGGATGACACATAAGTTACTTTGCATATAGGTTCCTATGGATAGCGGGAACGGGAATAGATTTCTACGCGAGTGAAGCACACCCCAATAGCCTCTATTACATATATATTACGCCTACCGCATTCATTAAATTCCAAATGTCGCAAAGCATGTGCTCATCTACAATTGCACCACCTTTTGCGACACTCTGGAGTCGTATGGCATTGCGATGTTTAATTAAAGCTGTACAATGCAGCATATTGAAATAATTCGACATAATTATTATAATAATTTATCAAGCATCAGTAACTTAATGGTTGAGGAATCGGCCTTATGATCGAGAGATCCCGGGTTCAAATGTCGGCTATTACACCACCGACGTGAACGCACTCCTAACAATTTAGCTCAAGTGGAGGGATTAGGGGGAATACTAGTAATTTCGGTTAGTAATATTGTTTATTTAAAAAACCATGTGTGTGATTCATACTGATTCCCCCAGGGCCCTTGATTCGAGAGGTGCTGTGATTGAATTCATGCCATTAAACTATATAGTGAATAGATGATCATTTTCCGATTTCATTAGTTTGTGAACACAGTAAATAAAATCGCTATAACTGTTTGTATTTATTATGATGAAAATGATGTGATTCATTATTTTCACTTGATTTGCAAGTTTGTAATCTTCTCAATCATCATCTGATTTTGACGCTGACTGTACCTGACCTGCTCTCTTAATATACAGTGTAAGATATATTGCTTGTGTAGCTAGAGCGGTTAGGATAGAGGCAATACTAGTTATTTCGGTTATTATTATTCTTTTTTATCAAAAAGTAACTGTTATTATACCTACCTACCTACTCTGTTGAATATTGTAACCAATCACATCAGTGTATTGTGTGGCGTGATAGTTTACCAACGTCATTGTTTCCCGTTCTAATGAGGATGAAGGGAACTTCCTCCTGATAGTATGCCATTATTCCTCGGTCCTTCTGATTATAGTTATTTTTCATTAGCTCCTGTGACTGTTATAGTTACATGACACATAACTGGCGTCACGAAGAGAGGAACATGACCTTAGAAAGTAAGTAACTACCTACTAATATTTTTGCAGGCTGCTCCTATCTTATTGAAGTTTATAATATGTACGAGTAGGTACTTGAAAGTTTTCATTGGGAGGGGAACGCGTAGGCGAACAGACCCCTGACTTAGAGTGCAAACTTTGAATGCAGCTGGGTGGGATGATAATGAATGGCTAATATTATAATAATAATTGGAGGCTAATAATGCGAGGTAACACGTTTTTCATAGAATATAAGTTGGCCATTATTGTGCCTGCTGTCAAAATTAACGATGATATTCGATCCGTTGATCAACTCTACATGACTCGGACGGACTTGGAAACACAACACAGAATATGTAAACAAAGTTAATTATACCAGAAAAAATATTCAACAAAAGAATAATCCCACGCGACAAAACACGCATCTTCATCTTGTAATGAATAACATTATCTAACTCACAGAACAAAGAAAAATCCTTAAAACAACTACTACAGCTACCTGCTCTACACTAAGGGTCGGTTCACATATAACGGAGAATGCGTAGCGTAACGCCGCGTAACGCCAGAACAGAAAAATATTAATGTATAGAAAAATACTTGACCGTTCACACTAAACCGTTAGTGGTTAGGACGTCGAGCGTACCTGCGTCTACGCCGCCGCGCCGCCATACATTATTTTGTCTGTTCTGACGTTACGCGACCGACAATACGCGACGTATCCTCCGTTAGATGTGAACCGAACCTTAGTGTATAACTTGTTACAGCACGCAAAGTCACAACATCGCTTCAAGCATTGAGTTAAATCGTAAATTATATTCATTTGAAAAAGATATTGACCCTTCTGGTATTTTTGTCATCCTTCGAGCCCTTTCGCAACTCGCTTAGGGTTGGCTTTTTCAGGCTAACTATGAAGCGGCGTAGTTCGATATTTTCCATGAAGCGATTGCCATCTGACCTCCTCAACCCATTGACGATAACGAAGTTCTGTAATTTGATCAGTCGGCGGACTTTTTAGGGATCTAACTACTACAGGTAGTGCACAACTGCCATAGATGTAAATATGGTAACCGAGACCGACGGCACTATCTTCTGGTATTTTTGTAACTTTTTGGACATTTGCGAGATTGACATACGGACGGACCTCACCTGCCTCCGAAATAATAGGTAACAATAGACTATCAACAAAATTTTGTGAATAATACACTCAGTACACTCACATACTTTGTAGTTTTAACTACCACGTATGAAAACGGCACGTACAAACGGTATGTAAACACTTATAATAGTTATAATAAGAAACTGTCACGTCAGTGGATGAGGCAGCAATATTCTATCTTTATCAAAACAATCACATTATTATGTAAGTAGTTAGATGTCTGTATCTGTACACGGAACAATATTGGAACTATAAAAATATGAGCCCATATATTTATATAAACTTACATAGGTACCAACAAGATAATTTATGTCTTATGTGGATTAAGTAATTGTAAGTATCTGCAATAAACCCAAATAATTTATGATGCCCCTAGTTTATGCAAACTTATGAGTATGAGTTATGATTATGACACAATAGTATTTCAATTTAAAAATAAAATATTTTTAATAAGTTCTGTTGTATTAATTTTTAAAATAGGAACTAGTAATTGTTTTTCTAATGAAGACAACCTTGTAGTTTCGAATTATAGAATGATATCGCAGCAATTAGACCTATTCATAAAAAAATTGTCTTGTCAATATATATATTGGTTTTATTGATGACCAAAAGCAATTTGCACATTATATTGACACTGATATCAACTACAGAACTACGACAAACAATATCAATGCTATGGCTATCTATAATACTGTCTGTGTAAGGGTGATGAAATGGTTGCTCGAGAAGGGGGTGGCGGAAAGAGTCCGGAAAAGGCTGCACAGAGCTCTCCCGGACGGCGACGGGCGCAAACGCCGCAGTCGTCGAAGGTTTTACGACCTCCGTCTTCCATGAGCGCAGGCCTGGGGGTGACGGCCCTCGACTTGCAAATAAAACTGTTTCTGGTACTGCTATATACGAAATATGAAATTCTAAATTCAAAAATATTATGAATTTTTTTTAGTTGGACTTTCAATTGTTTTAATTAAGTAAGTAGGTATTTGAGTTAAGTGAAGATCACAAAATGAGTCATTTTCGAATATAAGTTCCGGGGCATACTACCTACGTGCTCTACTTTAAGTGTGGATGCAACGTTAAGTACATACCACTATTACATAATTAGTAAAAACTGTTCCTTCTTGACATAAATATAACAATGAAATATTCTCTTATGTATGGTATTTCCCTTATGGAATTTTATAATTACTACTTACGTATTATTAATGAGCATGAATGCACCTTTTATCACAGTTTTTTTCTTTTGTTCTATTGTTTTCTCCACAGAACAAAGAAAAATCCTTAGGACGTCTTCTCTATATTCTGAGCCATGGAGTATTTTAAATTGTTTCTGTTGTCTATCAATTGCAGTGTGTACCTATTAAAGGATTAATGCATTCTATAGATTTGTTTAAATAATAACTAATTGTTCTGAACCCGGTGTGTTAGGTATTCGCGTTCTCTTGTTATTGCGAATATTGTAGAGAAAGCTACTAATGTCTCAATATAGATGACAGTTTGCAACAGACAAAGTTTCAGGAAATAAATTGTCTTGTTTTTCAGATCCACAAATCATATTGACTAATTATTGATCGTCACGTACCCAATGGTTTTGACAATGTACAGTCTCCTTCACGGTAATTACACAAAAGATCAATAACCCTGTTCGCACCTTGATTGAATAATGGTACGATATCGTATCGACTCTTATCGCAAAACGTTTGTTCTCAGCGTCATACTATTCTTAATATCGATTATACAACTTAATAGTTTTAGATAATCGATACCTACACTGCGAGCTCAATATCGAATAAAAGAAAAATGTGAGTTTAATTATATAATTAAACCAATATGGAAGGGAAATATGAACTTAGCTATTATATTCAATCAAATGATGAGCGGTATGTGGGTACATTTATAATTATAATAATGATGATTCCTGTGGTGTCCACTACTTTACACAATAAAACACGTTGTTATTTAGTGAGTAGGTACACGATCCACAGCACGCCCACACGCCGCACCAGACTGAATCTGATTGACGCTAGACGTCACTGTCAACCGCGCACTACATTTATTTGTGTATATCACATCTCTTCCTTTTTATAAATCAGTTAGTTTTATAATATACGCATTATCTAGAAACAAACAAACAATTTTTTATTAATGTACCATTCAAAATTAATCTTCTTTGTACGATATATCCATTTCTCCTTCGTGATCTTTATCTTTCCATTTTCCTTCTACTTTCTTCAGATGTACAAAATTCCTTCTATACTCTTATCCAGTTTCATTATTTCTAATATTTATTTCTTTTACGAGGTTCTTTACATAATCCAATCAGTAAATAATCCAATCAGTAATTCTCTATCCATAGCTTGTCTCTTGTGTCTTTGTTTAATTTGTTTTTCTCTTGTCTCAAGCTCTATCTCTATTTTGTGAACAATTTAGATGGGGATTTTCCTGTGGAGGGATGAGGTCTCCTATTGTACATCATTAAGTACTTTAGCAAACCGTTAATCTGTTAATTCATATTGACTGATTTTTTGTCTCTCTACTTCGCCGTTTTACATTGTCAGCGGTTATATTGCACGATTTCCGGTCCTAGAGAAGATTTTTTCAATACATTTATAGTATCAAGGGCAGAGATAGATTTCATAATTTCAATCTCTTTAAAACGACTATCTATAATAGTCTATAATCACTAAAAGATTATTTCCATTCGGTAATGGCTTAAAAAATCAAAAGCTGCCGTATCGACCCAAGCTTTTGTAGGAATTTCACGTCTTTTCATGGGTACTGGTGGGTTGTAGGCTGAGACTAAAGCACACAATCTGCAATTTTTTACCTTTTTCTATTTTAGGCCATCTCACTTTAATACGTAATCTAGCTTTCATATTTACAATGTCTGGGTGACCCTCGTGAGCTGCTGCTAATACTTGTTTTCGTAACTCAAAACTTAACAAGATGCCGTTATGTACCCAGAGCTCATGTTGGAATAGCTTGTAATTACTAATTGAAACATCCCAAGAATCATTTATTAAGGCATCTTTGACTAATTTGAATTTAGCATCATTGTTGGATGCTTCTATTATTGATTTTTATCAATAATCACAGGTCATGCATAATGAATAATCTGGTTAACATGATATTCGCCTTCAATAGTATCTATTTCTTTTGTATTGGAATTTGTGCTAAAACGAACCCAGAGCTCATGTTGGAATAGCTTGTAATTACTAATTGAAACATCCCAAGAATCATTTATTAAGGCATCTTTGACTAATTTGAATTTAGCATCATTGTTGGATGCTTCTATTATTGATTTTTATCAATAATCACAGGTCATGCCTAATGAATAATCTGGTTAACATGATATTCGCCTTCAATAGTATCTATTTCTTTTGTATTGGAATTTGTGCTAAAACGAGGTAGCGGGTCTGCAATATTTGATTTACCAGATCTATAAATTATTTTGTAATCGTTTCCTTGTAGTCGAAGGACCCATCTTTTGATTTGAGCACAAGGTTTTGACCTTATACCAAATATAACTCCCAAAGGCTTGTGGTCTGTTATAAGCTCAATTTGGGTCGTAGTAGGTTTGCAATTTTCGAAATACGGTCTTTAGATGATTGAAAGATAGCTTTCTTGCTTGCTTATTGATTGCTTATTCTTTTTGCCGAATCACCGTTAATATATACATAGGTATATATTTTTTCATTTTCAACCAATACATTTCGAATAGGTTCTGTAACGATTGACAGATTGGGGATTCATTTTCCATTGCTTTAATTTATTTATCAAGCAGCTTAAAGCCTGATGATGAAAGTTAGTGACCAAGAAATTGAATTATTTTTGCATTTAAACACATTTTCATCCCACCACCTCGGAAAGAGTACTTTTGCTTTTCGATATCTGCGTGCAAAAGTCGTTTTTATCCTCTAAAGGATAAAGTAAATTTGAATTATAGAACTTCATGTGCGCTAACTTTTTGAATTCAAAACATGATTAAACTTGAATTCAAAAAATCATTAAACTTGTACCTCTATGGCGCCAAATTTATACGAGTATGCAACTTTTTTTTTATTTGTTTTTATTAAAGTTAGACTCGGAGCCTCCTTGCTGTAATTTTTTTTATTTCATTAAAACCTTAGGTCACTAAACAAGAAACTTGAGAACAAGTGCCAAACCTAAAATGAGTGATTTGAGTGATGAAGAAATTTTTTTTTTGTATTTAGTCATTTCTTCGCTGAGGTGGGATGAAAAGTTATGTGTTGCACTCGAGTGCAAAGATTTTCATCTTGCGCTCGTGATTCAAATTTTAGAACCCTTCACTTGCTCGGTCATCAAAACTGAGCACGCGGTTAAAATGTAACTTTGCACTCATGTATGACAAAAAGCTATTGCTTTCGTTCAATAAAACATTATTGTCTTTGAGCACTGCAAACCCAGGAAAATGGTTTACTGGCAGGTACGATGATGTCAATTTTTACCAAATGTAACTTTGCACTCATGTATGACAAAAAGCTATTGCTTTCGTTCAATAAAACATTATTGTCTTTGAGCACTGCAAACCCAGGAAAATGGTTTACTGGCAGGTACGATGATGTCAATTTTTACCAGTTCATCTATTTTCTTATTTATTTTTGATTCCAAAGGAATTGGGACTCGCCTATAAGGTTGGCAACTGGGGGAACTTCTTTATCAATAGGTAGTGATTTTTAATTGAACATCTTTGAACTCATCTGTTTTCAAAATGTTCCTTGTGCCATTTTTATAAACATAAAATTTTGTTGTTATTGAATTGGAACCACTTTTGGCAGTGCATCGAATGAGCCTAGTACCTTTAATGGTATTTTGGCACCAATATGCCAGGAACGTTCTGTCTGATGACTTTTCTTGATTTATTTATTTATTTATTTGTACCTATGCCTCTGAACATTATGCGGAGCCTTTCTATTACAAATTCAAATACTTTCTATAATATTTTTTTTTTATATAGGACACGTCATGTTGGTTACACGACTTTTCTTGATTGGAAACAACAACTTTAGATTTTTTCATGTGTTTCCAGGTGGTTTGCAGGTTTTATCACTAATAATATTAGATCTGCTACCAGAATCGATGAGCATTTCTATCTTAACACCACCAACCAGACAATTAATAGTTGCATCATCATCGATATGAAAAATATAATGTACTTGCTATTTTTTTTTACTTTAGTTTTTTCGCTATAATGGAAACGCTATCGCTATAGTTTGTGAAGAGATTTTCTTTTATTGGCCTTTATTCTGTTATGTTTTGGTAATGAACTTTGTAATAACACTTTAAGCCGTTTGCATTGATTGCAGGGCAGGAGTCAGATTTTTACTTTTATTGGTCCTTGTTCTGCAATTGAAAATTACCTTTGTAACCACACTTTGTGCAGTTAGCATTAATTGCAGGGCAGAAATCAGATTTTTTCTTTTATTGGTCCTCAGACATCAGATTTTTTCTTTTATGGCCCTTGTTCTGCAATTGGAAATGACCTTTGTAATTACACTTTATGCAGTTAGTATTAATTGCAGGGCAGGAATCGTTGTCACTTCTGTGACGTTTACTACCACATAGACATCAGATTTTTTCTTTTATTGGCCCTTGTTCTGCAATTGGAAATGACCTTTGTAATTACACTTTATGCAGTTATTATTAATTGCAGGGCAGGAATCGTTGTCACTTCTGTGACGTTTACTACCACATAGACATCAGATTTTTTCTTTTATTGGCCCTTGTTCTGCAATTGGAAATGACCTTTGTAATTACACTTTATGCAGTTATTATTAATTGCAGGGCAGGAATCGTTGTCACTTCTGTGACGTTTACTACCACATCGGCAGCAGGTATTCTGGGTAGTAGTTGTATTTGTACCTTGTTTATGGTGAAAATCATTTAACTATTTAACTGGCATTCTACAGTTTCAAGGGGGTTAGCCTCTATTATGATCTTTTCGATCGTAGCCTCATCACCTAACAATTTTTTTTCTTAATATAGTCGAATAGCACTTTTTATTTGATCGATAAGGTGCACTCGTCTTCTCTAAAAAACTTGTATTTTGAACTTGGTCGTCTCAGACGAATCAAGAACTTTTTAAATTTTTCTGGGTTTTGTTTCATCAGACAAAATATGTGCCTATGAAATAAGTAGCTTTGTTTGGGGGGAAAATACTCCTCAAGTTTTTTTTTGAAATTTCAGTGTCATGTCCCATAAACAAATTATCTTGTAACCAAAACAATTTGAGGTAATCTCAAATTGTTTGTCGCTAATCACGATATAAATAATTATCATAAAAATCTTCTAATATTTAATGTAACAGGTATCTACGTGTTAAAATCAATGTGTTAAATTGAAGCTCAATTACCTACTATTAGGTAAGTGAAGATTTTGTGGAATATTCAGAGGAGTTTCATTTGATACCTAAATGTCTATAAATCGTTTCAATGAACAGTACAGAGTACATTTCGGTGAATGTTTATTAAGTGTTGGGCCTTTACCAGTACGTTTTCGACACCAGATACTTGTTTAGTTTTAACCATAACAATTTGATAACACCGAAGTTACAGGAACACACCTTTGTTAAAACTGGTACTTGACAATTATTATTGTCGGAATATTTGGTTTGTAAAATAATTTTATGGTCAAATAGGTATAGATTCGAAATGTTTGTAGGTACCTATTTCATACTTTACTTACGACTTGGTCAACAGCACTTCATGATAATTTTATTGTTAACTAGATACTTACTTCATAAATATTGTATTTTACATAATTACGGTCCATATATTATGATTAAATATGGATAGATAATGCAATGGTTTCATGCGTTCTTACTGCATTGTTTACGATCTGATAGACTTATACAAAACACTTCTATCTCCCTTTTTTAAACGGTTTTATTTAAATTGACCTGTTTGTTTGGGTCGAATCTAGTAATTGAAATTTGACCCCCTGTCAGTTGTCTGATTGCTGGATATTTGGCAGAAGTCTTTAGTTCTGATGACAATACAATTTAAAACCGTTTAATTTGATAAACATTATTTCACAATTTATTTATGTTATTGTTTTAACTTGTGAAATTGAAATTATTAGTTATAATTGTTGTTGACCAATTTCTGTAAGCAGGTATTTTGGGCACTAATTTACTCACTGCGCTTATACTCGTCGCCAATGTGGTGTCCACTACTTTACACAATAAAACACGTTGTTATTTAGTGAGTAGGTACACGATCCACAGCACGCCCACACGCCGCACCAGACTGAATCTGATTGACGCTAGACGTCACTGTCAACCGCGCACTACATTTATTTGTGTATATCACAATTCCTATTCTCTGATCAAGTGCTAGCTAATCTATTATTATATTAGCTATCTAATATCTCAACGTCGACAATCACTGTGGCGATGGCGTAGCGGTAGACTGTTTGACTGCTAAGAAAAGGTCGTGAGTTCGGTTCCCGCAGTGCAAATATTTTCATGTCGTGAAGAATGTCGTAGAATACTTATGAGAAAAAAATATTTAAAAAAAATATTGCGCCTGGGAGACAAGGAACTACTTTATACGGCAGGCAATCATGGTAATGTTGATTTTAAAACGCTATGTTTGCTTTGATAGGTTATATGAGTTAATTTTCTACTACATACCTAGATATGATATAGGTATATGAGTAACTCTATGAAAAATTCCTTTGCCAGTTATCCGACTGCAATAAAACGTTGGTTATGTTATGTGCATTTGCCCATGAAGGTTCCTAACATAAAAAAAAAACAAATGAAAAACGAAGGACAATGCATCGCTATATTCGCTATGCATACCGGGCATAGTTAGTAGGTTATAAATCATTAAACATAATAAATATGTATAAACATTTCTTTGCTTAAAATATGGAAAAGTCAAAGAATAATCGAAACATTTACAAAAATAACAATTAAATGAGACGGTAATAATTAAAATTGTAAAGTACTGAAGTAGGTACCTAAATACAGCCGGGGTAAAGTGGCATTGATATTATAATGTAAAGTTCAGTAAACCTTATGCCTGCACAATTTAAAAATACTTATTAGGTATCTACTGGCAACTGCCTTCATAAAAAATTGATATTTTTTCAACTTCAGTATAAAACTATTTCTAAGGCTCTGTTCACAATCTTTTGCTGAAAATGTCATAATATAATTACTTGAGTTTTACCGGGGGAAAAGCCGGGGTCCATCGTAAAATAGTCGCTCCGACGGAACACTGGTTTTAGTCGATTCGATTCCGACACTAGCATCAGCGAGGCAGATGGTACCCGGTGGAAGTTTCCACGAGTAAAATACGTCCTATAGCATAAATAACGCTTCAACCATATTTTTGGTTACGACATAGGTATTCTTAGAATATCAAACATTTTTGGCTTAGCCAACAAAATTTTAAAATTCTGGGATGCTATCTTATTCCGAGAACACAAAGCTCAAACGATTTGTCCGCGTGAGCTTCGTGTTCTCGGTACTCGGAACAAAAAACAATAGGTTAATTAAACATAGATTGATTTTAAGTAGTAATATAGTTTACCTATATAGTGTTCATTACAAGTATTTTACCAGCATATCTTAGATATTCAACCAATGGGTCTAGTAGTCTAGTCTACCCTTCTAGTCCCATTGACCCAGTCCCAGGACAGGTGGGATGACTATGTCTCATAGTCCAATGGGACAAAATGATCTTGATACAGGGTCTTATGGAATGGAGTATCATATTATGTGTGGGGTAGCCTACTACCCTTAGTTAATAGACAGTTGGAGCTTTCTGACTCCGGTGTCTCGCTCCCATCATGGCACTACACTAGTCTTTATCTGTATTTTGTGTACGTTTTCAACCTCATCCAAAACGATCCCTCCTAAAATTGTCCCCCTAATTAGTCAGATGTACAACATACGTTCATGCTTATTTTATTTGAAACAACTTTACACAGTGAGTAGATAGTTATTAAAACACTGTAACCGAACTATAAATTCCGTTGACCCAAATTTTTGCATCATAATATAGGTAACCGGTTGGATAGGTAGGTAGGTAATCTTGTTTCCTGCTCAATATATTTAGAAGAAAAAAAAACTAGTTTTTAAGTCATGCAAAGCGGTGGATATACCTAGATGTCTTCATTTGAATATATAAATGTAACCCAGTAGTAATATAAACTTATAAAGATTTCGAATAGCGACGTATCTAATAATCTTATTACGTATCTTCTAGCCAATATTATATTGCTTGCATCATAATTATTGATATAAACAATCTATTAAAGAGGAACCTTATATAATTTAGTATTTAATTTCTTTAATAACACAATTGTTTATTCCAAGTTGATAGATAAGTAATTAAACAATAAATCATCAAAATTAGCACGACTGGAAAATCCAATAGAAATTTGTTTTTTTACTCAAACTATTGTATACCTATACCCATTTTAAAGATAAGACTTAGAATTTATGAAATTCCTTCAGGGTAGGCAGCGCGTGTGTGAAACTCTTAGTGTTACACACGTGCATAGGTCACGGTGACTGCTTCCCATCAGGTGGGCCGTGTGCCTGTCTGCCACCTACGTAGTATAAAAAAATTTAATGCCGATAATCAAATTCAGGTTTTAATTTTAGTAATAGAGCCCTTTCAGTGGCAAAGTAGGTAGGTATTATAGTAAGTTAGTAACTTATTAGACTGAGTCGATCCATATTTGCTTTATGATGAATCATCTATAGGCACATCACATTATAATGTTCCAATGAGTTTCATTCTGATACTCCAGTTTAGGCAAACCTAGTGATTTCCGATTAGTCAAATATAAAACATACCTATATTGTTTAGGTAGTTCGTATTGTAATATTTTCAATTTGGGGATTTGCTACACCCATGTTATACCTATGAAACTTTATTCGCAAGTAATCATTTCAGCCTTACCCTTCAGTAAGTAAACTGGTAGACTATGGTTGAGAATAATGATCGAAACAAAATACACAAAATACCTACCTACATGGCTGATCAGGCTGATCTACGTTTCTTCTCGGTCCATACGATGTAGGATGATACTTAATGAACGGAGTAGTAGCATACCACCTAGGTACTTACTTCTTTCATGTAGCAACTTCCATAGTATGGCACTTGGGACGCAAAGCATACGTAACCTAAGATTATGGCGCAATGGATTACACCGAGCGTTCAACATTTACGACAGACTGTGATTTCATCAGGCACTACTCGACCTTGACCCCGCGTGCCAGTGTGTCAGCGTACCTACAAAGTTCCAAAGTGTTACGTACTCTTGGCGTCTAGACCTCTAGCTAGACCAATGTTTTTATTACGTAGACCAAACTCCTGGTTCTCATTAATATAGCTCTAAATTACAACTGTATCTAGATATAGGTATAATCTGTGGGTAGGTACGATTAGATATATCTAATAGCATTGGGTACAATATAATATAGGCTAATAAATAGATAGGTAGGTACATATATTTATACCTCACCTTTTATACCTACATTACCTTAGTTTGTTATGACTAAACGACCATATTTATTTCATATTTCATTAATGTTAATTATGTGCAATATTTAATTAGCACATTGTCATGCAAATTACCTACATTTTTTGAGTTTGTTACGTAGCGCGTAGTTACGAATAGGTACCTACCTCCTATTGCTATGTGTATCACCATGAAATGTCTTTCCTAATTTTATCATAGAATAGAGCATTTCTTTGTAAGGGTTGTGTTTATCTACACACTTCATTGACACCTATAAAAATACCTAGGTACCTTACGAATATCTAAAATATGGACATCCGTTTTACGCCATGCTGATTTATCCATATTCTTTGTATCCATCCATATTAGCCAAAAATGATTATAGACCAAGATACCTTCCCTACCTACTTACTTTCTTACTTAGGTAAATGGATAGTATGTTAACCCCCAGATGTTCTGTAGCGTGGGCGTACTTAGTGGGCGTAGCACGTAATGTATGGGCAAATAGTAGAACCAGTATCCCACTTAACTGCTGCCGTTGAAGACCGAACCATGAAGGTAGTGTTGGTCGGTGATGAAATAATTGATCAAAAAAGGTGGTAGGCGTCATGGATTTTCCCAACACGAATAGTCCGGCTCGATTGGTCAAGAGCCATCCTCTTACTCAGTGCCGGATTGGTCACTAGGCCTTGAATAGGTATCAGCTTAGAGACACGTCTGAGACTGACTGATTTTCGAAATCTGTAGTTATTCTATTTCATTTATTTAATCTCCTCCGCGAGTCTTGTGTCAATGTGTACCCACACCATTGGTGCTTCATAAGTAGTAGAAAATATTTAAAAAAATATGTGATGAAAGATATTCATCAAGTGGGTACTTAGGTACATTACTTATAGGTACATATTCCTACATAGCACATGCATTCAATTGAAACGATGTTATGACCGTGATTCATTGTGTGCATAGGAAAGTATGGGTGAGACGATTAATGTTATCATAGCATTAATAACATTCTTGTTTGCAGAGACGACGGTGCTGCCATGGTACGTGAAACTGTACTGGGTAGTTTTCAACATAACGGTCAGCTTGTCGGTCATGATCACTGCTCTCTACTGGACATTACTGTATGATCCTGGTATGTTATACTATGCTATATCATCTAGTTACTGCATAAATAAAAGATTCTAAGCTTCTATCCAAATGTAAATACTGTAAATACCTAGTATCTATATTCGGTATAGGTATATTATAGATCTCTCATCCT
Organism: Lithosia quadra; assembly: GCA_963576445.1. Classification (NCBI taxonomy): domain Eukaryota; kingdom Metazoa; phylum Arthropoda; class Insecta; order Lepidoptera; family Erebidae; genus Lithosia; species Lithosia quadra. Next base: position 14,379,266 of record OY754874.1, read on the forward strand.
TTGAACCTTTTCCGAACATAGGTGGGGTCGGCCAGGCTTACTACAAAGCGGCCGAACTACACTATTTTCCGTGAAGCGACTGCCATCTGACCTCCAAAATCCATTAGCGCTATCGAAGTTCTTTGTGCATGAACCCCGTTCGTCTGATAGTAAGTTGAAGGCAAATTCTCAGGAATGAATCCACCATAGACGCCAATAATGCTACAATGGTGACTATACAAAATTAAACAATAATGTTTATTATTTAGTTTCCTTCTTGTTTTCATTTTTTATTTTTTGAAAGCTTTATTTCTATACCTACCTAAAGCTTTCAAAAAATAAAAAATGAAACTTATAACCGTTTGTAGACATGTCTTAGCTTCGGTTTTAACCATCTTTAATAGTTATAACCGAATCAAATGTCAAAACCAAAGTGAACCAATATAGCCGACTCTCACTATCTCAGATGAACTAAATCATAAGCCGACTAGGTACTAGGTGCTGTACTTAATCGAGTTCTGACTTCAGCTAACCCTACGAGCGTGGGCCGCGCGTTTTACCTGGACATTTTCACACACGGCATGACGTCGTGTATAGTGGTGGCAGAGCTGCTGATCTCGCGGACGCCCGTCAGGCTGGCGCACATCTACCAACCACTCGGCCTTGGCCTCTGCTATGCTGCCTTCACTGGCATATACTACGTAGCCGGTGGTACCGACCAGTATGTACCTTCACATTTCTTTTTTCAATAAGTACTACTAGCTGAGATTTACTAGTAGGTATTCTCGTTCATAATTAAAAGGTTGCATGGAGCTCGACTGAGGGTGCCCTGTATTGCCCTTAGAAGATCTTCAAGGCTCAATGCAACCATTAAATAATATCAAATTACTACCTATACTATCAATATTTTTTCATTTAATATTTTGTATTTTTTTTTTTCAGAAAGGGCAACGTATTCATCTATACAGTGCTTAACTGGGAACATGTGCAGCGGACAGGAATAGTAGTGGCTGGTTCAGTAGCAGCTCTGGTTGTATTGTACTTGGTGCTATGGAGCCTCGCATTCTGCCGAGACAAGTTATCCCTGACTTACGTGCGTGCTAAGAGTCTCGACCTGCCGCTTACACCACCTGATGTGCCAACAGGCCCGAAAATAGTGTAACATAAGTGACATTCTAGTCTAGAATATAAGGCAGTCCGCTGCTACATGCGTGTGTACGCATGCAAACCATGTTTCGTACTGTCGCCATAGGTATAAGCTTAACACATTCTTAGTTAGTGATCTTCTTAGCTTTAAAATATTATATAAAATACTAAACGAAAATTGAAAAATGATATGTAAATAATGTTAAAATAATGTTACATCATTTTATTTATTTATCGATTATTTTCAATTTCAATCGTTTGTTGTTAGTGTTCAGAACTTCTGAAGGCGACTGTACAAATAGTATGAAGGTAATTTGTAATTTTGTGCATAAACACATACGATTTGCAAGAAATAGGGCGCCCGCATGCGTATATATTATGCACACGCATAAGGCAGCGGACGCTATAATGCGTTTTGTACCTGTATATATTTTATTGCATTTAGGACTTAGTGGATGCTCAAACTATATTGTAGGTAATAGATTTGTATAAAAACCAATCATAACATGTCTCCATAATCCCGTTAGCTTGAGCCCGGGATCTGCTCTCCTACTACTTTATATTGGTTTATCCTCGCTTTTACGGGAGTGACTGTCGTCTAAACCCGAGATAAAATCCTATGCCAGAGTCTCGTCCGTCTTTTATATAGATACATGTATTTTATATTATTATTGTATTAAAGGTATTACCTATTAAGGGTCTATTCAACCCAAAATAAAGTGGTAATATTAAGTATTATTAATTTAAATACAATAATAAAGAAAAATATATTGTGACTTGGGGTAATTTTGAGTAAGATATTATGGGGATTTTGCTTAAGCTAGGGCAAAGAATATTATAATAGTACTAACGGCTAGGGTACATGAGTGATACTTAGCTCAAACAATGTGTGATTTTTTTTTATAATATTATATTTGGTATACATTAGTCTTTAGTCATAAAATATGTACTGTAGGTAGTCTTAAGTACTTAATGTATGTATAAATAGTAATTTTTATTGAATATCTAGTGTTTCAATTAATGCTTGGTAAGTTGTTAACGTGCCATCATATAAGACATCCATACTAATATTATAAATGCGAAAATAACTCTGTCTGTCTGTCTGTTAGCTTTCACGCCTGAACCGCTGAACCGATTTTTATGAAATTTGGTATAGGAGTAGGTTAGACCTCGAGAATGAACATAGGCTATGTTTGGTCGCGATAACCAACATCCACGCGGGCGGAGCCGCGGGCAACAGCTAGTACTCAATATTTTTAACGTTATGTTACGAATCGAATGAACCACATAAGCCGGTCTTATCAAACTCTTGGCTGATTTATAACGTGACTTTGGATAACTGTTAAAATGATAGTCTAATCATACGCCTTCTCGGGTTTCCAGCAGATACAAAGTGGCGGCTCATAAAGCATTTGCCTCAGAATTTCTTTTATTAATTACAACTTATGTGGCAGACAAACACACGGCCCACCTGATGGGAAGCGGTCACCGTGGCCTATGGACGTGTTCAACACTAGGGGCGTCACCTCACAGTACGAGGGAAATGCTCATGGGCCACTTTTCACCCTGGCGTCAGAAGACCCTAGACGGCGTGCGGTTTCAGTTGGTAAGAGTCCGACATAACCTGCCCCGCTGGTCGCGGGGTGGGTATCTATGAGCATTTCCGCACGGAAAAAAGGGGCATCACCTTACATATTCAGTTCAATTCTGATCCTTAACATGTTAAAAATGATAATTCAAGTTAATTGCAAAAAACATTTATTAGATACTAATATAGCAAAATCTACATTTAAACACAAAGCAACCAATTAAAACTATGATTAATATAACAAACTAAATAATTGATATGTGTGATTAATTTAAATTTGACTTAGTACGTGTATACTGTGCGTAACAACCAAAATAAAACTCGTTTATAAAAATAATTTTGAAATACATCTACATCCAATATACAATTTTAACAAAAGGTTTTATCATGATCATAATTTGGACAACAGTCTCAAAAAATAAGCAATCTTACATTTACCTTGTAAATCCAAAAATATAACTTCTTATATACAGTCAATAGGTATTAATTATTATTACCTAACTGCACATTCGTGTTAAACGACTATTAACAACTTAACATGTTATGTTGAAAAACATGGAGTCATTTGATCACACCCTCAGCCTTTGCAACTGGCATACTACGTAACACTAAAACGACCATCATCGCCTTGATTATCCAAAATCGGGACCCATAACTTGGATCCCACATGAAGAATATTTTTGCCAAGCTCTCTAACTCGACAACCCTGGTCACACTGAGTTAAATTTGATTACGCGTGTATTTATTATTTGCGCAAAGACTGAAGAATTAAGTGGCTGTTAGATAAAAAAACTACCTTCATAAGTTGACACAACAGCGCCTTGAAATATACAGAACTAAAGCCCAACACGATTATATTTTTATATATTCCTTTTTCTCGACACGGGATAGGCACTGAGGAGTTAGACAACAGTATAGCGTTATTTCGGCTTTCCAATAATTTAGCGCCGGGCACTGGCAGGAAAGACTGCATTATATAGCACTTTTAAGAGATTTTAACTAACATTACACGACATACATTTTATATAAAAAGTACACGCCTTACTATAAACAAGTTAATTTTCCATTATAATGGTAATAAGTGTTATAATATAGATAAGTATTGTGTCTCGTTAACTACAACTGTAATACCTTAACGCTAATGTTAAATTATATTCAACTTGAACCGCCCTGTCGCTTTGTACAACAATCAATGTTCCTTCACAAACATACAATATCACAAACTATCAGAATTATAATAATTCTCTACTTGATCTTAAAACTAAAAGGCATTTTAGAGATCATATCTTACATTACTTTAGAGTGAGCAAAGTATGCTGAAAGTTTGTCTTGTCTAGTGATGTTACGCGCTATCAAAACTACACCATCTTACGAAATAACTAACATAAACACACTTCAATCTTATAAACCTACAGTTAATCTTATAGTAAACTTTCAGTATTGATTAATTATGTATTGCGTTTAGGCCTTTGCATGCAATGATTTAATAAAAAATGTATATTAATTGAGAATATATCATTATCTCAATTATTATCAGCATAGAACCATGTAATATGGAGGTACCATTATGTTACATTAACATTGGTTGGACAACTTGAAACCCCAAACTATACTTGCGTTGTTAAAAAAAATATAGGTATGTGAGAACTCAATGAAACGCCTGATACAATTACAATCAAAGATTGGTTATTATTTTGTTCAAACTGGCATAAACTGTGTTCAGATTCGTTGCTAGACTGTTGCCTTGTCCCTAATAAGCTTAGCGAGGATACTCGACTATTATTTATCTGCTGAATACATGTTTTATAATGGGCCAAATGCGGTCACGCTTCGCTGATTCGGCTTTGTCTGATATTAGGTACTTGAAATATTTCCCGTTCTCGTAAGATCACGGAAGACAAATTATATCGACTATCTCTCTAGTTATGCGACTACAAATATACGGATGTTGTAGTTTTATAAACTATCTATACCCGCGAATTCATCTGTATGGACTTAAATCTGGGTTTTATTTTTTTGCGCGGAACCCTAGTATTATTTCCATCAAAATTATACAACTATCTGCCAGTAAATATCTCACTAAAATCGGTCCTGTCACTTCGGAGATTAACCGGAACAAACAAATAAGGACAGACAAACACACAAATATTAAAAATAGATTCTTTGTTAAAAGTATCGCACAACACTTATTCACATTTATCAAAAAAAGCTTTCATTATAATAGTACAAACAGACACTTCAATTTTATTCACTTGTGAGAAAGATAGGTGTATTTTCAAGTCAAATACGCATATTTGTTTCATCAAAATGAATGTGTTCACAAACCACGTTTACATGATCCTATGCGACACCAAAAGACTTATAAACAATTTAGTACACTTACAATACAATTTTGTATATAATTGCATAACTTTTGAATTTTAGCATCTAATATTCTTTAACAAACAGTAAGATAAGTCGTTATAAAATTTTAGTATTGCACCTTAGGACTAAATAAAAATGTACGTCTTTCGTATATACCGACATTCGGCTATTAAAACTTACTGAGATCATCGAACTTGTTGACAAATACACTTTCAGTCTTTGCATAACAATATTGATAGACTACTTGTGTAACGAGCCCCTGCAGTCGCCTCCTTGCGAACACAAGGACTCACGAAGTAGACGAATTATTGTTAACTAATAATAGATGTAATTACAAAGAACTGACTCAGTACAACTCCGATGAAATACTTACTGAAATGTCCCTGACAACACTATCAACTAATTGGATACAAGGTGTGAATACGTTAATAAGTCGACTTGCACGAAAGTTGCATAACAACAATTATTATTGCAATAATTATTAATATTTTAATAACAAACCTTTTGAAACCGGTTGAGCTGAAAAATATTTCAACTTATCAACTTACGCACGCCTTGTACGGATAATATTATACTTAACCTAATAACCATAGAACAGAAAAATACAGCTGCTATTCCTTATCTAATCTAATAACAATATATTTGTAATGATTTTATAGTACTAAAATAATAACACATCGTTGCTAAATTCTAACATCGCGGAAAGCGGAATTTAGCCAAAATAAGATATTTTATCATTTGAACCAAGAGAGCAAACGCCGACAAACACCTAGTTACAAAAACCTGCCGCCTGGACATCATCTCTAGTGGCCAACTTGGAAGTTATTAAATCGCCTGCGAACCCAAGTTGGCCGCTGTAAGGCACATAAGGCAAAACGGGGCTATACTGACCAGTCGCGAGTATCCTGCGATTGCGAGGAATTTGGCCTGAAAAAATCTAAATAGGAAGAAAAAGATTGTAAACCATTGACGTCATGCAGAAGAAGATCAATGTTACCGTGTGATTTAAAACATAAAACACTACCATGATCATGAAACATTGCTCGACTCAGTTTAATTTTTGGATGTTTATGGCGCCTCACCAATAACTTCATAGCCCAAGCCAACCTCTCCTGCAGGTCAGGGCCCGTAGCCAAGTGGCAAAAGTCTAAATCGCAAACGATCGCTAAGCAAACGTATAGATTAGGTCGACCAATCACACTCCAGCTCGTGATTCCGCTGCGGCGCGCGCATCGTACACCGGCGACGAGCTGGGATGTGATTGGTCGACCTAATCGTTCGTTTTCTAAGCGAACGTTTGCGATTTAGACGTTTGCCATTTGTCTACGGGGGCAGTACACTTATTGATTGACGGACGAGCTCTCAGGGGTATTTGCTCTCAAAGAGGAGGTGAAAACCTCGGATACAAGAGGAAATAACGCTACGATGATAATGACTAAGGGGTTCTCCACTGAATTGTATGAGGAATAAATAGCACAGTTCATATACTCTGCTGAAAAACTATGTATTTTGGCTTCCACGTTGTTAGAACTAATACGACGTTATGTGATATTTCACAAAACCCCTAACAGTATTGTAAAATCAGAAGTATTATTGACATGTCACAAATCTTGTTTTTATATCAAAGTATCTACTTACTAACTTTTAAACTTAACTAAGGTTTTTAGCAACATTTGTGCTTAAGACTCGTATACTTATCATCATTAAGCATCAAAGCCCGTGAAGCTCTAACGTGGCTTTCATTAACAGTTTTTTTTTCTGTTCCGTGGAAATAACAATGACTCTTGTAGCTTTAAGCAACACCTACTTGTCACAACGTGAGCTCCTCACCATTCATGAGTAACACTCTGAATGAAGATTCGTCCACTGCAGCATCTTCATACATTAGCCCATCCTGTAGAAATAATTGTACAATTTTGATAACTAATCATAAATTTTAATACTAAGCTACAGCTGATACACAGGAATCTATACTAGTAGACTAGGTGTTATGCCAGACTATAATCCATCTCTGTGCTGAATTTCACCTAGAAACGTTCTGCCGTTTTTGCGTGAAAGAGCAACAAACATCCAAACATTTTCACAAACTGTCACATTTATAACATAAATGCTCCATCGTCGACCACATCATCACTTACCAATAAGTGATATTGAGATCGAACGCGGGCCTATCGATAAAAAATAACAGTAAGGGCACTTTTGCCATACTAGTCTCCCACAGAAACCTGTTAATACAGGAATTTATCTATCGAAATCAATATTCATCCAAATCCTTTTAACGGTTTACGCGTGATTGAGGAACAGACATGAAAACATCTTCGTAAACTTTAATATCTATACTCACGGAATGGATTCTTTTACCAACGTCATTCGTGAGTGTCATAGGCTATTTTATTGGAAACCTGGAATATACACCCGGGCGAAGCCGGGTCCCGGGTCGCTAGTTTATAATATTGGTACAGATACAGGCATGTAACTTGGCCAGGTTTGGGGTAAGTTCGCGCATCGTGCACTTTGAGCCAATCATATGATTCAAACTACGAACGAATGGAACGTTGATTCGCTACAAGACTTCTCTCGGAGACATATGATTGGTCCGTCAAGTGACGGACCAATCATATGTCCGCGACGGCGCAACCGCGTTTCCCGCGACCCGCTCATACCTCAAAGGGGACCTAAAAATCGACCTTTGCGCATATGACGCGTCCGGCCAATTTACGTGCCGGTATCTGTAGAAGTGGTGTTATTAAAGTGCATAAAATTGTTTGTACAGTTTGCTACAGTAACATACCGGCATGAGATCAATGGTGGGGTGGGCGTCGAGACACAAGTCCGTGTCCAGAGGCGCGCTCGCCTCGCTGCTATCTGCCATTTCCGCTGCAATATTTCTATTGGATAAACATATTTGCTGATTACGAACTTGCACCATTATCATTTTAACGTAGTTACCGGTAGTGGTCGGACAAATCCATTGTCAGTCTGAACATAAATTCAATGGCCATAACAGTCGGAAGCAGCGCAATTCCGCCCCATAATGATTCCCCGCTGTTATGACCTGCATGCATTGTATTTGTTCATTTTCTTGTCATTTACATTAGCGCATACTCACTGGCTGTCCTCATCGATAGGCGCGTTCCCATGGAGGAACAGATCGCTTCGTACTGTGTAAACGTTACTCGCCGATCCCTCAGCATTTTCCACCTGAAACCATCAAAGCCGAAGTCTATATTGCAGTTCTGGACTGTGTAAGTTAGACTAAACACTGTTATCAGTGTTGTGTGTGTCAGAATAATAATAAATTTATTATTATCTTCTGTGGACTGCACCCTTGAAATGTCGATAGCCTTTTATTTTTAACAAACTTCAAAAAAGGAGGAGGTTCTCAATTCGTACGCTATTTTTTTTTGTATGTATGTTACGTGATAGCGGCGCCAATTATGGATTGATTTTGAAATTTTTTTTTTGTTTGTAAGAGGCTACTTCTGAGGTAGTCTCATATTCAGGGTATCAGGAGCTGATGCTGGGATCTTGGGAAAATCGAGGGTGGTACCCGTGGGAATGTACACGCGGAGCTAGCGGTGACGTGGCTATGCCGGAATCGAAATTGACAAGACCACACGGTGTTCCGCCATGGTACCTTTTAGTAGAAGGTACACTCTAAGAAAGGAAATCCCGCCAAACATTGGCCGCTTATGATGAACAGGCACCATCCTCGACACATCGGTACTCCAGTATAACTGCAGGCACGCGGTGCTATAGAGCCGCGGGTGAGGCAGTGGAGCATAGCTGGCATGGTATAGTCTCACGTGTGCGTCCTCCTCTATCGCGTAGGCGGGCTCGTGTCGGTCGAGCTGCCCGCGGGGCGGGTCGCGAGCCAGCGGCCACGTGCAGTGCGTACGCGCAGCGTGCCACTCCGCGCCCGTCTCGCCCACCACGCTCACCTGCGTGATAACACTCAGTACACTCAATACACTCACACATATACACATTATATAGTTAGGGGGCAAACATTTTAACAACGTTTAGTCACTGACATTCTTAATTTTGTTGTGATTTTATTCAATTTTAATTTAATCATTTTAAATGTTTCGTATACCTAAGAGGCGGAGCGGACCTTTGTACTATCTATGTTTGCGAAATAAACTGATTAGGTAGGTACTTATTAAAAAAAAAAGATTTTGAAAAATAGTTTTAGGTCGACTTGCGATAAGCGTGATGGTGATGACGGAGGTGCACAAAACAGTAATAAATAGATACACAGTTATACACAGGGTGAGTTTTTCAACTGGACGTGGATGGCCACATCTGAAACTATAAGAAATAGCGAAAAACGCTCAAATGAATCTCGGAGCCGATTTTGATGAAAACTAAAACTACATCATTAGATTTAAAAAAAAGATTTTCAAGATTTTTTACTATTACTCAAATACTTTGCTACTGAAACCCAATAAAGACCCTTGAAGGAAATATTTTGTTTTTTAACTGAATTTTGTACTTACCAAATATATATTGTCATCGGTGCCTACTTCACTAGCAGTCTGATCCGTGACGGCAGGGGTGACGCTGCCGCTTTCATCATTTCTGTGGACTTTCTTCATGTGCATGTACAGGGAGCTCATGTTTGTAAATGTCTGTTCACAACCTGTAAACAGAAATGTAAGCTAATACCACCCACAGGATCGTATCAACACTCACAATGTATGCTGCTCTGACATGACATGACAAGCCATGGACTCCATGGTGTAACTACTGTTGAAATTTTAATTCAAATAGCTGCATTACTGCTTTAAATGAAAGTTGTATAATCAGTCAAACCAAAAAGAGGCAAAGTTAGACTGTTTAGTTCCAAAATAATAATCACAATTACTTAGAATTCAATCCAATGCCCAAAACTTAGCAAGCAGGCCATAAAAGAGCCCAATAGCATAATACTTCTACCTATAATGTTAATTGCAACTATAGGCAGGTTAAAAGGTTACGCATTTTAAACCACCTACAGTAGCGGCACGATATAATGGCCGGTTTGACACATTACAATAGTAATGTGAAATGTCAATTTACTCTCGATAAAAATATAATCAAATCTATAAGTTTTTATTGCAAGCAGTCTACTTACCTGATTCAAAAACTTTAGTAAAACAATATAAATTTTTACCTACTAAATACATTTGAACGAACTGAATATTGGAATTAGGAATGGAAATGAGTATACAGGGTGAATTTTTCAAAAGGGATTGGATGGCCAAATCCGAAACTATAAGGAATAGCGAAAAATGGTCAAAGGAGTCACGAGCCCGATTTTGATGAAACTTAAAACCTCATCATTAGATTTTTGAAAAACCAATAATCCTAGCCAGGAATCGAACTAGTTGATTTTGAAAAAAAAAACACACCCTTTATTATTACACCATGCGATAGTGTCGCTGTTAAGGAACAAATTCTGCGAAGTAATGATATACGGCAAATTTAAGGAAAATTTGGAATTTAATAAAATTCATGTTTCACGTACCTATTTGTTTCGTTCAAAATCCCAAAAAAGATCGTAACTATTCCGTGTTTTAAATTATACTCAGAATGATTATAATGATTGATGTTTTTTTTTAAACAAGATGGAGCTCCAGCCCATAATAGCCGTAAAAGAGATTTTGATTCAGCAGTTTGACGACAATTTTATTTCCTGTGCCTTGGCCAGCGAGATCCCTGGATCTTACTCCCTTAGATTACTTTCTCTGGGGGTATGTCAAAAACGAAATTTACAAAGCCACGTATGATACAGAGATACAGTCGATGACTTGAAACTTAACGTTCTTTGGAGAATATTCTAAACGGAATCAACAACATTCTAATATTGAATGCAGTACGATTATGTATTGAAAACAATGGTCTACATTTTGAACAATAAATTAATCAGTTAATGTAAGAAAGATAAAATGTATTTTGTTAAAGATGAGCTCTTTCCTTTAGTTTGCGGTATGTCATTACTTCCCAGAATAAGATCCTTAATAACAACACTATCGCATGGTGTAATAATATAGGGTGTGTTTTTTTTTCAAAATCAACAGGTTCGATTCCTGGCTAGGATTATTGGTTTTTCAAAAATCTAATGATGATGTTTTAAGTTTCATCAAAATCGGGCTAGTGACTCCTTTCAGCATTTCTCGCTATTCCTTATAGTTTCGGATTTGGCCATCCAATCCCTTTTGAAAAATTAACCCTGTATATTAATCCAGCTTCCTTCAGTGATTGCACTAACTTTTATCTTGTTGGATACTCCTTCCGTAAATAGTAGCTACACACATGTCTTCGACTGGTTTTGCTCGTTTTTTTCCGTTTTAATGTGTGAAGTTTATTTTCTTCTGTGCCAGTCTCGCCAAATTTTTCTTTAGTTATCTATTCGTCTAACAGTTAAAATAGGTAAAATTGACCTTCCATTTTGAAATTCACGATCGAAATGTTACGAAGGCGTATCTATAAACGAACACACATGCCTGACCGTACGTTCGGCCATATCGACGAAATCCACAACAAAAGGCGTAAACAGAGTAAGTTGAGGGCCACCATTATAATTATCACTGTTAGTGTATGTAATGGGGACCCCTTCCTGAGACTTTACCATCAGGCGAGATTTACCATTTAGCTTACCATCAGGCGAGGAGGTCTAAACTATATCGCAATCGCAGGGCACTCCTAGTTTGTACTTTTCGAAGCAACGTCAAGTCGAAAATGCTTTGTTTTGAAGTAAGTTTGCCGGAGGTATTATTGGGCTTGCTAGTGGTCCTAGTGTCGATTATATAGATTTTATTTAAAAAAATTGAATTTCGAAAAACAAATACCGACCGAGTTGTGTGAAATAAGTACACCAATAGGTAATTATAATCTTATAAAAATAAAAAATAAATGATCGTGGGACACTAATATACATTATATAATTCAGAAATCAATGTAATAAATAAATATTGTGTCCTAAAATTATACCTACATTCGATAAAATTTTATGACTTACTGTACGTCACTATTGACAATAAAGAACAGTAATTTGCTCTTTCAAAATGTCACAATAATTAATACGAAACTTCATGAGCGGACAAACGTCAAACCGGCCATTATATCGTGCCGCTACTGTATATATTTTGTTATACTGATACAAATGTGGTGCTGATGATTTTGATTGTGGTGAGTTGGTGATGTTATGGTGGTGATGCGGCGGTGGTAATGGTGTGAGGATTGTGATGGCGGTATGAGGATTTTTTTTATTGTGGCGGTGGTGTGTGGGTTATAGTGATGTGGTGGAGGTGTGGTACCAGCGTGCGCGCAGCGGTGCGGGGCGCGCGCGGCGGGCAGGTGGTGGCGGGCCACGTGGTCGCGCAGGTGCTCGCGGCGCAGGAAGGCGCGGCCGCACGCGGCGCACGCGTGGCGCCGCTCGTCCGTGTGGCGCCGCGCGTGGCGCACCAGCTTGCTCGCCGAGCGGAACGCCCAGCCGCACTCCTGCCGCATAAACAAATACGTGAAAGATATTGCACTCACTACCTACTAACTTCATAATATTATTGCCTCCCATGGGTTCCCCGAATGGGATGAGAATTCCACATGTGTGGAGCCGCGGCTAACAAGTGCATAAATTAATAGACATAAAAAAGACTTATATGGGCTGTGTAAGCGACTCATTTGAAGGCTGGCCAGCTGGGATCTCAATACTCTTTGTATTTAATATTACTTTTTATTTTATATGTTGTGTTTTATGTGTTTTGAATTTTTATGACATTAACAAAAGAAGAGTAAAATATTATTCAGTTGTTAAATGTCCGCGGGGACATAGGTACCTATGTTGCAGCTGTAATATGTGAAAATTTGTAAAGTCTAAATTAAATACTGTGATTCAGTACAAAAAAGTAAACAAGCTGACATAGTAACTTAGGCACGTACAGGATGCCGGAGCGCGAGGGAATTAAATTATTAGGTCACTCGGAATGTGAGAGCCGAGATGAGCCCGCTAGCTGAGAGGAGGTATCCGTAGGGTACATACAGGGTAGATGCAGTGGTAGGGGCGGTCGCCGGTGTGCGCGCGCGCGTGCTCGCGCAGGCGGCACGGCAGGCGGAACACGCGCGAGCAGCCCGGCCACGCGCACGCCAGCCCGCCGCGCGCGCACACCGACTGCGCGTGCGCACGCAGCCCCGACGCCCAGAAGAAGCGCCGCCCGCACACCTCGCACCTGCACACCGCCACAACACTCCGCTATTATATCGCACCTTCGGCTTCGATACAACCATGGTCTGCCATTGCGGGACCCACTTTTTGCAAGAAAACAAGATAAAGAAAGAAGAAGATCAGCTGATAACACTATTGCTGATAACACTATTGCTGATGACGATGATGTGTCTCCCATGTGACCGCTGTCTCTGGAATGCCATACCTTATATACTTGCCATAACTGCCATAACTGCCATAACTGCCATAACTGCCATAACTGCCATAACTGCCATAACTGGAATCTTTTCATCACCATATTCTAGTCTATATCCGTTAAAATCATCTTATAACATGCACACTCAGAAAAAACCAACCATGAGTTAAGTGTTCCAGGATTCTACTACATTTGACCAGTCTACCTGTTATAAATTTTTCACAAAGCTTTGTGATATGATACATATATACAATCATAGAAATTGAACCAGGTATTCAGTATTACAGTGTAAAAGCTCTTTTAACAGTAACAATTTCAATAATGAACTCAATAATGACATAGTCGTCTTACCTATGAAGAGCATCTTCAGGCGTATGGTCAGTATTAAGATGCTCCAGAAGTTCTCGTCGCACTTGGAATGTGCGAGGGCATTTTTCCTCAACTCCATCACTAAGCACTTTCTTAACAGGGCACTCAATTGTCATCTGGCTAGGAGCCCGTACTGAGGTCTGTCTGTTGTGGGAATTTTTGTGCTTTCTCAGTCTTTCCTCACTCCAGAACCCCTTGTTGCAATCAAGCTCATCACACTAAAATAATAGTAACATTAAGTACAAAAAAACAAGCGATCTAAATACTGTATAAATGCCATACTTGATATATGTCCGTGTTTTAACATAAAGAGTTTAAGAATAAATCAATTTTTACAGACTTTACGGTCAAAGTATATGTCCCACTTTAAGCATTGACGACCGATAATGTCGTGGCTACTTTACATTTTGGCGACGTAATGGCGTTGCACACTGTACGAATGCATAAAATGATGAATCGGCGCACAGAGACGGGAAGCGAGGAGTGGGGGTGTATGCAGACATTCAATAACATACCTACATTCATGCAATGTCTGTTTATGTAAACGAAGATAATTTTGGTGCATTTATCTTCAAGTACCTGTGACTGGCAATCAAATGTGTGAACCGTTTTGTTGATATATTAAGTAACCAAAAAGCTTTTTGACCATCGCAACTATTGATTAATATTATTTTACCTTAAACTTCACTGCTTTATTTGAAATAAGCTCCACAGATACTGTTCGATTTGGCGCTGATGCAATGATTTCTTGTGAGTGTGAAGGTAACTGGGATACATTGTCTGTAATTTTACAAACAAACAAGCAAGTTACTATCTTAACGTCTAGATTCTTTTTAAATGAAGCATCTATCTACATAGTTCGAATACAGATAGTTAGGCATATTTATTTATTATGAATTTGTTTACATGAGTAGCTTTGACAGGCTATGGAACAAAGATAGTGAGTTATGTCTGACACAGATAGTTTTTATTATAATTAAGCCTTGAATTTTTAATTTGTATATCAGTGTAAATATTTAAGAATATCAACATTCCAAGACATTATTCATACAAAATTGTGCCTTGGATCCAACGAAAAATAATGTAAAGATACACTACTAAACTAAACTTAACTTTTAGAATAAGATACTTACAATCATGAATCATAACATCTGTATCAGTACTGGGAAGGTCAAAGCACCACTTCGTCTTACACTGAACTGTTTTCTTTTCAGGATTCACAGTCGCATCAATATTGGATAAAGACATACTCTGTAACAATACAATATAAGGTATAAAATGTCTAGTTATCAGTTGTTTTTTTTTTTTAAAAGCACACAAGTAACACACTTGACAGTATTAATTATCATATTACTAGTGCTCTCATTAACACCCCTTGCCTGTTCTACATTGTGCATATAAATTACATACCTTATTGTTTATAAATGTTTCTATATTGAGCAAACTTTGTCCATTACTTCTATCCATACCTGGAAAAACAATATAAAAATTAAATTATTATTATTAAGAATTAATTGCAACAAAAACACTATGCACAATTTCAGTATTTTATTTATTTTTCAGAACTAACTATTGTGCAAGAGTACCATTAATTCAAATTTTATTTAGTAGAACATTACATTATACACAGTAATCTGGGTGGTTACGTTACTCTTTGCATTTATGAGTAATATTACAAAAATTTTCAGACGAGAACTTCAAAAATAACTTAGGTATAAAGCGAAATCCCATTACTATGTAAATATACTATTGGAATTGTTGACCAAAATCATTCTTGAAAATTTTTTATTTAGATTAGGTTCACTCATTGGTCAAAATCTATCATTGCTAAGGAACTTGGTCAAAACTATAGTTAAGGTGGGCAAGAAAGTAATTTTTTTTTGTAACTAGCTATTGACAATAAGGGTTTTAATACAAGTTATTAAGAACAAACAAACAAACAAACTAAGTGTGTTCTCCTAGATTTTTGACCATATAATTATTATAAACCTCAAATAACAAGTTAATGAAATTACCATCAGTCAGTATAATGCTGCTAGTAGTGGCACAGCTATTTACATCTTCTTCAATATCAGTCTCCTGAGAAGTATTAATATTATTCTTCTCTACATTATTATTTGCCACAGATGATTCGAGTACACAGATTTTTGTGATGTTTGATTTATAGCTTCCAGCTACTCTAGTGATTTGTGAATCAGATATACTTGGCTCGCTGACATACTGTGTGACTAGAGATTTTGCTCCCAGAGATTCATTAACATTAGATATGTTTGGTTTTGTGATTGCAACCTTAGGTTTTCTCCTGAGAATATTTGGTTTCTGAAAAGCTTTCTTGCCTACATTTTTATCATGTGACACAAACATAGTTTTTATTGAGGTTTCTTCATTGGAAGACAGCTAAAAAAACACTATTTGTTACTAACATTATCTGTTTTACCCCGTACATGATATGGAGTGATGGAATAAATATAGATAAAAATACCTATGTGCTAGCTTGCTTGCTCGCAAGGTGAAACTGCAACAATATATTATTTGAGGACTATATTAAACTGCAATAAGGTCTTTAAACAAAATTGTTATCTAAGATAAACATTTGTGCTCAAGTTTCAAGATACTGGTAAAAAGATTCAGGTGTGATTTCTTCAAATAAACAATCAACAAAAACATTTTTCATTGAGACAATGTTATTAGGTTAAAAGAAGCCCTATAGGATATATTTTGAATTTCATAAACAATGACTACATTTGCGCTACAAATAAAATCTGAAAGCAACTAAATTATTATAAAACTTTATGTCACAGAAACATTCCATTATGTACACAAAAGCTACAATGTAGAAAAGTAGAAAAGTAATGAGGTCCTTCACGCAAAGATTATACCGTGAAGATAAATAAAAACGAATCTCAACTTACTGTTTGATTTCTTGAAAAAGTAGAATAAACACGAATTTTACATACATAATAACACTTTCATTTAATTATAATTTTACTGATAACAACTGCTGTGTAATTCACTTCACATTCAGATCGCAAATTGACAGCAGATTGGCAGAATGCGGAATGGCAGATTGTTTTTTTTTCCTCCTTTGGCAAATATTGTATGAATGGCAGTGTCAAGTAAATTGATGGAGTTTTGGCGCCAACGCGGAAAAAGTCACATCGGGGCATTGTATCATTTTCGAAAATTAGTGTAAAATGTAGTTATTATATGTAAAAACGGTGGATTTTTAAACATAATATCTTCGACAACGTGCACAAGTTTGGGAAAGTTGTATATTACCGTGAAATTCTGCTTTTCAACGTTGATTGCAAAACTCCATAGAAATTTGACTAGGGTAAAACTATGAAAGAAGACTGACTTGACTATTGATTGACCTTGACTGGATTAAAATGACGAAATCGCTGCAACATAATATACTATGCGATTCACGTAAGTTGATAACTGTCATAATGACATTTTGATTCCCGTTGCTTACTTCATTGCATATAGTAAGGTCAGCAAATACATTTTTTTACATCACTATTCCATCTGAGATAAGTACATACAATGATAAATTACGAAATAAACTATCGGTTCTTTTTTATATTTATTTATTTTTAATCGGGCGGTAACACTTCGATGTCGCTTATTTTATCTTTTGCACTGTTATCGGAGCCACACGAACAATTTCACGTGCTTGTGAATGTACCACTGTGCCTTCCCTACTCATTTTAAGCAAATTTAACTGTACCTAACAAAATAAACTTATCAAAACAATAACAAAAGTCTATAACAAACACAATGTAACAACAAAAGTCAACAAGGACGCAACAAAATTATGGAAAATCGGAAATATATATCAATGGCTTTGGAAGCGTAGCTAGCGGCACACTATGACACCAATCAATTATAAACTATTATTATAAACTATTACTAAGAAAATATGTTATGTATTTAGGAAAAGAAAATAAAAATTAAGTCGTTGTTACCATTACAGGTATGAACCTATCCGACGCGCCGTGAAAATTTTGTTGCTAGCTGTACAATTTTGATGAGTACGGAATGAAGTTGCCGCGAACGCGATTATCTTCTTACTTGAATCGCATAGTAACATTACATTCTAAACTTGATTTCTCAAATTTACTGGCATTCATACAATATTTGCCAAAGTAGGGAAAAAAAAAGATCTTGACATTGGCACTTGACATTTTACAATGAAAGAAAGTATGAAAATAGCATAAAATAAATAATAGCCATTGATCCGCAGCATTGATCAGTCCAATGAGATGAGAATAAATTCAATGATTTTGAATAAAAAGTTTAAAATTAAGTGGTTTTTTTTAATTAGAACAATTTATGCTAATACTCGAAAAGGTGGAACATAATGGAATTAAGGGAAATTCTAAAGGATATTGATGATTTAAATGAGCCGGCATGTATGGATAAAATACTCATGTATTTAGAAGAATTAAAGGAAGAAGATGAATTGTTTATGGAGGTAGGTAATTCAAATAGCCCTAAATTGTTTTATTTGTATTGCGGAACTGTAGTAGCATATAACGGAAAAGCATTTAAAAGAAACCTTTCTTCACTAACTACTAAAAATAACACTCTTCATGGGTTATGTTTTAAATTACTATTGTACTCACATTTTAATGGGCATAGGCACATGATTTGCAAAAAACCGATAATAATATGTATATATACCTAATAATATATAATGACAATATTTTCAGCTATTACTTAACAGAGTAGCCAATGAAGAAATCACATGGCAACAGCCCTGGTATCAACAAACTAATTCGGTGTCACGACCTTTAAAGGAAAGTAATGAAGGAAACACAGAAACATATAAAACTGATACAATTTGTAAAGCAGAAAATGATCAAATACAAGAGAATTGGCATGAATTTATGCAGGTATTGTTAATAACTCAACTTGTCGGCTATAGACCTATTCTATACTTGACGCTTGAACTCAGTTTTAGTACAATACTGATGTATACAGTGTGAAATAAATAATATAAACAAATTATTTTTTTTGTTTTGTCCAGGAATATGATGTACCAGATAAACTAATATGTTTGGCAAGGTGGAAAAACAAAGTGAAGAGTAGATTACCAAAAACTCCTGAAGAACGTGCTAGACGTTTTCTTATTTCATATTTGGCTCGAGGACTAGAAAGAACTACATTTCAAGTATTCAGACATATTCAAACATACTATGGAGGTCCTGTAAAAGGTTCATACTCACCTGAAGAAGAAAAAATTATGAAAGTGTGTTTTATACACCATCCCAATCAAGCTGTTTCATTATTATCAATGGTTTTAGGAAGGGAACCTCGAGGCATTTATAAAAGACTTCAGCAAATGTACAACGGTATGTTGACTATCTTAAAATATGTTACACTCCCATTATTTGTTTTCTTCACTGACAGCAGTAATTTATTACCAACTACTACTGGGTATCTCCATTGTATAAAATAAATTTTAATATATTATATTATAATATACAAATAAAACAATTACAGGCAAACCAGAAAAGAAGAAAATGAAGTGGACCATACCATTGGCATCAAAGCTTCTTAAACTCCTAATGCAATACACAGGGCTACCCTTAGAAGAACTGAAGAACAAGAGATTTGACAAAGTAGTATGGTTAAAACTTGGAGAAGAGTTTGATCATCATTACATTTATTTGCAGCTATTTTGGTACCAAAGTCTTCATGTGCAAGTTTTTGTTAAAGATAGTGTGAAATTGAACAAGTTGAGGAAGCAAATAATAAAGAAGTAAGTACATAGGTACTACAAACTTTCTTACTAACAAACAAAACCAGCTTAATTCAACTTTACTTCTTATTTCAGCCTTAAGTTGTCATCATATCAAATCTGGAGTGATATCCGTTGGAAAGATGTAGTGCGACAATTTCCTGATGGCTACACACATTATTTTTTATACAGATTATGTTATAGACTTATACATAAAAAGCCAAAATACCATAAAGATCCTTTGCCAGAGCTTCTAGATTATGGGTTAGGGAGGCTTAAATATAGCCGTAAACGACGGTTGAGGACATTGGCACTCAATGATGATGGAGAGTTACAACAAATTGTATACAAGAAGTCAAAGTCAAATAATAATGATTAAAAATTATACATATATATTTTATTGAAGTACCTGATCGTAACATAATATAATAAGAACAAAGAGAAGATTCAAATGGAAGCTGGACGATACCATTTACTTTATCAACATGAACTTGTCATCATTGCTGTCCAAGTGCTAATCCTGATGGCATTCAAAGCTTGCACTTCAAACTACTGACTCCTTTGCTTGAGTTCATTTAAAAGGGACATTTTATACTTACATACTTTTGAACTGCCTGAGGTTTAATTAGGCTGCCCCAATGGCAATTACAAGATATTATTCAATGTGACCACAGATGTTTTCGTAATATGTTAGATTTCTTGTGATGGTTTTCACACGCCCCGCCCCTAAGAAAATTCTCAGGCAGGCAGGATACCTGATTAGCTGGTAGAAGGAAAATATCGGCTTTTTCCAATTAGCTTACCTGCCTATAAATGCTCCAAATATTGGAGCGCATCTCATTGTAAAATGCCAGTATCGTTGAGTTTTTTAAATCAATGGGACCATCCACATGCTTGCCTTAGCAAAAGTTGCTGAGTGACTCCCCTCAACCCCACGTAATGTCAGCATTCGAACCATAGATTAAAATTAGAATCTACTTTGTAAACTATGGGACTGAAAAGTAAGTACCTATACTAACCTTATCCAAAATATAACAAATACTTTTTGAAAACAGCATCAAAATCGGTTCAACCAAACGCGAGTTTGTACCTACCCAAAGGGTAAAACCAGGTAACTGTTTGTCACCAGGCTAACGTGTATGATGGCCAGTTCATTGTATAATACTATACCGAACGAAGGTATGCCCGCGGCTCCGTCCGCGTGGACATCGGTTTCATCATTTTTTGACTATATTTTATCTAGTATTTTTTACTCAACCGATTGTGATGATTAAGTCTGATTAGACCTTTCAAACAAAAAAAGCCACATCGAAATCCGTTCAGTAGCATTTTTGCGTGCATCGCTTTTTCCACAACTTTTATCCCTAAACAGCTTCATCATTCTTATTTTTTTTTCCATTAAAGAAGATATAACAATCTATATTTTTATAGAAAGGCAAGTCTATAAGAGTCAACATAACTGCAAACTGCAAATAAGCTTAAATGATTAATTTGTAATTCAATAAATAGCAGTTTTTTTATGCTACATAGGTGGTAGACAAGCACACGACCCACCTGATGGGTAATGGTCACTGTGGCCTATGGACGTGTGCAACACTAAGTGTCACATACGCGCTGCCTACCCTGAAGGGAAGGGGGGAGGGCACTGTACAGGTCAGTGGGGGAGGGCTAGGAAGGGGTGGAAGGTGGAGGGGTACGAATAATACAACAGTTACATCTATAGCTTCATGGTTACACTCGTTTGCGCTTACCGCTGTCAACCGCGTAGTCACCACTGTAGGCATATTTTTTTTATCATTCTGCCTATAATACAGATCCGGATCAGTCGGGATCAGTCATGAAGCTATAGCTATAAACATGGAGACCAAACCGGGAAGAACAGCTTGATCCAAATACCTACATGTCTCTATCTCACTCTCTGTGGAACAACTTCTCTTTCGTGTATTTGTACAATGTTACTATCTTCTTATTAGTATCTGCTAGTAAATTATAGAAATAGACCATACTAACCAAAAATGCAAGTAAAATGATTTATAAATAACTCTATAGTTCGACTACGATTATTAATGTGGAAATTGAAAAATTATATGCCATTTATTATGCATGATTGGGTTGTTGAATCAGGAAATCAGTGAATTAAATTCCCATTGTCTATAGATTCAGTACGTAATGTGGCAACATTAGTACTACATGTCAACTATCAATAAACTAAACAATATGGCGGTTGTTTATTATTGTTTTGGTTTTTAACATTTATTTAAAGTTAATTATAAGTAGCTGGAAGTATATTAAGTGCAAGTCTTTATAGTCTAAGCCGTACCAACCGTACACTATACTTGTTTCTATTATGCGACGCATTTTGCCACAAACAAGTACATCTAATGTACCTACGTGCACATTATAACTTGCTTACGTTTTAGTTCGTTGCACCAAGGTTGCAACATATTACGTCTAAAGAAGAAATTATGAGTCACAGGTGATTACTAATTTATTCCATGCCTGACGAACTATGCATGCTGTAGTTGTAGGTAATGTGATACGTTAATCTTCCATATGTTTTCTCGAGTTTCTGGGGTGTTGCAGTGGTCCTAATATTTTATGAGCCTCTATCAAAAGTGTTGAAGCAGTGTAAAGTGAACATTATTAAACTTTTTTTCTTGTGATAATTTGAAAACAGTGAATTTGTCAGTTGTCTAAATATCACCTAAAATGGCACAAGAAAAAAAACGAATCCTTTTTGTCTGTCTTGGTAAATATAAATAAAAGACTCTTCACATTAGAGAGATAGGACAATGTCTCAACATAACTTGTAAATGAATGATACATTTTTGTTGTGGTTCTAAGTGTGTGCACTTTCATATTGTTTCTGTAGGTAAAATAGTACCCTCTCATGACCCTAAACATAATAAGGTCTGAGTGAGGGTCTGACGTATACCTAATGATTCTGCATAAGTCCTCTGTCTCATGTATTTAGCGTCATGAAGATGCTATTTCGCGACAGCAATAGTCTGCCTTTAGACTGTCTTGTCTATAATGTGCTTGTGCACTCAGCCATAACAAGCCAAAACTTGAGAAATTGTCATTTTGATATTTTGAGGCTACTATCAAGTTAATAATATAAATAATACTATCTAAAAATTTTTCTCTTCTCAGGCAACACTTGTCGATCACCAATTGCTGAGGGTGTATTTCAAAAAACAGTGAATGAGATGAACATTGGTGATCAGTGGGAAATCGACAGTGCTGCAATAGCTGACTGGCATGTAGGCAATCCACCTAGTTGGAGATCTCTCGATACTATGAAAAAATACAATGTTCCATATAATAACTATTCAAGACAGGTACCTAACTCTTGATTATAATTTTATTTAATATGTACTTCCAGTACTATTTGAAAGCTATATCTACTTGACCTCTTATTGTTATCTTGTTTCAGATTGTTGCAGATGATTTCTTCTATTATGATTATATTATTGGAATGGATGAGGGAAATATACAGGACCTCAATGAAAGAGCCCCTAAGGGAAGTAAAGCTAAGCTCCTACTTTTTGGTGACTATGATCCTCAAGGTCAACGTAATATCAGAGATCCATATTGTGTGAGTACTAATTGTATATTTGTTAGCTAGCTGTGACTGCACCCTCATCCACATGGTTTTGGGTTTTAAGGTTTTAATTTTTTAGATGGAACCCTTATTCTTTTTCCAAAATTGAAGTAGCCTAAGTTTCTCCTTCTTACATCTACTAGTGAAAATCCCGTCCAAATCGGTCCAGCCGTTTCAGAGATTAGCCAGAACAAACAGACAGACAGAAATTTTAAAAATGTGGTATATGTGCCATATTAACCAAATGCTCTTAGTAAAAAGCAGTTACTTTAATATTACAACCAGACACTCCGATTTTATTTATTTGCCTACATAAATTGTTATTAGCAGGAAAATTATTTGCAGTTTCTTTTTATTGCAGGATAGAGATATGCGAGGATTTGAAAAATGTTATGAGCAATCCCTGAGATGTTCGAAAGGCTTTTTGGAGAGTTTAAAGTAATCAATGTACCTGTATTCTATTTATAAAAATAAAAATATAAAATCATAATTATTCTTCATTTATTTAGGTACCTCATTACTATCCACTAAAATGTTAAAAAAGATTCAAGATGGTTTTAAGATCGGAGATAGGCCCAAGAAAAGATGGATGCAGTGTAGTAAAGAGGATATGACACGGAATGGAGTGTCTGAGGGGATGCCATCTGACCTCAAGCAATTGGCACAAGGGTATGTAGATAGATTGACTATGCATTATTTATGCTTTATCATGCATGAGTGCATGAGATTAAAGCAACGATATTCTACACAGCGGCGCTCTACTGTCACAGGGGCGTAGCTACTGCCTTATCAATTATATGGGGCCCCGATCCCGACGATGTGCGTGAGAAAAACTTTTTTATTTCAAAAATGGCAAAGTCGAGAAAAATACTATTTATTTTTTCCCGCCGCGTAAAGCGTGCGTTCAAATGTTGGCAAAACCCTACATTGGTTATCGCCAGGCTAATTCAACAAGGGAATCCCGCAATAATCGATGTAAGATGTAAGTTTACACTAGGTACCTACGAAGATAAACCTCGGACAATGAGTGAAAGGAAAAGAGATATCTCAGCACCCCAGTAGTACCCACTACCCATCTCTAGCTCGGAGTTTTATGCATTGTGTTCTGTGTGGCCGTGTGTGGCCCTCTCAAGAACATTAATAGAAATTTCCTTGGAGGGCCCAAGGAAATGTATGATATAGTCTGTGTGTGATTATGTCCGATTTCCGATTCATGAAAGCCATGAATCGCCATGAATCCATGAATGAAAGCTACGATTGTATGTCAAATCGTCATTACTAGGAGTAGGTAGG
This sequence comes from Lithosia quadra, assembly GCA_963576445.1. Lineage (NCBI taxonomy): Eukaryota > Metazoa > Arthropoda > Insecta > Lepidoptera > Erebidae > Lithosia > Lithosia quadra. The sequence goes on from OY754874.1 coordinate 14,403,757, forward strand.
TATAAAAATTTATCAGTAATAATTTAAGAACTGTTTACAACAACGGTTATCTTCCAACAACGTAACAGGCCAACGAAATATTGAAATATAACTGGTAATGCCACCACTAGTCATTGGCATTGGCTGTCAAGTCAAATGTCATATCCAGAAATTTCTAATGTTCTTTTGGTCATATCGCTCATGTCCAATTTTGTCCAATCAACAAATCAAGATCAAAGAGTTTTGGCGCCAACGTTGAAAAAAACACATCGGGGCATTATATCATTTTCTAAAATTAGTGTAAAATGTAGTTATTATGTGTAAAAACGGTGGATTTTTAAACATAACATCTTCCTTCAGCAACGTCACTGACCTACTTATACAGGTCAGTGAGCAACGTGCACGAGTTCGGGAAAGTGGTATATTACCGTGAAATTGTGCTTTTCAACGTTGATTCCAAAACTCCAAAGCCTCTAGTAAAGTCTAGTTTGTCTAAAAAAAAGCTGGACCAACAAAACCGCGGCAAATTTAAAAAATTTAGGGCTGGTATCACCAGTTATAGTTGGATAAAAACATTTTGATCGTGAAATAAAAGTATGTACCTATTATAGTTTAACTGATATTTTTAAAGAATTTTATTGCGCTTTATTTGGTGTTATTCTTATTTATATTAATTTCTTTATTAAATACTATCCTTTGCCCACGACTTCGCCTGCGTGGGAGTTTGGTACTGTGGGAATATCGAGGGAAAAGGTAGCAGGTTTATTCATGTTGAAATCCCCACGAATACCACCCCCGTTGGCCATTGGGAATGGTTATGTCGGAATCGAACCGACTAAAACCGCAGATGTAGTGAAGATATAGACTAAGACTAGCTGTTGCCTGCCTGAAATTATGATCCCGTTCCGTTACCCTTGGGAATATATTTCACGGACAAAATGTGGCCTATGAACGTGTGCAAGATATATTGCCTGTGTTATTCCAGACTAAAAACTATCTTCAAGCGGGCTTATAGGAATCAGACGAAATTCATTTATTAGAAAAAAATATTATTAATTATAATCCAAATTAGATTTCAAATATTCTTCACCATCATCCGAGCTGCTTGATCGATCATCAGCCACACTTATAATTAATTATAAGATTATTATAAATATTGTCGAAATGTACAAATATCTAATACAAAAGCGAATATTTTTGGATATCGCATCTGATCTGAATCTCGTTATATTTGATGTGAATACATACAAAGTATCAAAATCATAATGTAAACGCGCAATCACAGAGAAATGACAGGAGGTGACATTTATAGTCTACTGGTGTTGCAAATCAATAAATGTCGTGGTTCAGCTTTCATTAGACAAGCTCTACTGGGGTAAGACTATGACATGACTGACTGATTTGACTAATGACTAAATGACGAAGACGCTGCAACTTATTGCATTCGTAACTAATTTCTAACTTGATTTATCAATTACTTGACACTGGCATTCATACAATATTTGCCAAAGTAGGAGAAAAAAAAATCAAGATCAACACAACACAACACAGTGAGGTTGTCAGTTAATGATGCTGATAAAAGATAACAGGATAACAGCAGGAATAACAGTTACGATTTATTATAGTTGTCACAAAATAAAAGGCCCACTTTGACAGTTCGTGCCCATGAAGTTCTTATTTTTTTATCAATTGAAATGTTCTAAAGATAATTACATTTTTCATTGACAGGTACCGCCCACTCGGCTAAGTGCTGTGCATAACGATTTTTTCATGTAGTCCACAGACTATTAATAATCAGTTAAGGAAAGAAAATATCGAGTGAGATATTTTTTTCAAACCCGACGCGCACTTTTATTTTTATTTATTTTAATACTTGTGTTTAGATTCTGAAGACTGATTTAATTATTCTTGTTGTTTTTGTGATTGAGTGAATGTTATTGTAAAAAATATATTAAATATAAGTAAATTGACCTTTAATAACATTGTATTGTTTTAAAATACCTACAAAATCAAAGGTTAAGCAAATTTTTCTAATCAAAACTTTAATCCAATGCCAGTGGCGTAACTATACCATCTGGGGCCCGTGGCAAATTCTGTTGATGGGGCCCTATCAGTAAAAATCGTCACGTTGTACTCAGTTTAATTTTAATAAACTTTGAAATTTTCAGCGTAACCAAAACCAATGTCAAAATAATTACACAAAGAATACGCAGTCAGTACCTAGAGCCCTTTTTTACATACATACAAACATACATACATACATACATACAAATCACGCCTGTTTCCCATTGGGGTAGGCAGAGGCAACATCTTTCCACTTGCTACGATCTTAACATACCCCTTTCGCTTCTTCAACTTTCATTTTTATTTTCATACACGCACGCCGGTTGCGGGTACCTTCTCTTGACCTAGGCCTTTCTCCAAAACGTCTTGGATCTGATTAAAATATGTACGCCTAGGTCGGCCTTTACCGGGTTGCCAATTCACCCTCACCTCATATAGGTATCTGTTTTGTCAATCTTCTTTCATCCATCCTCTCTACATGTCCAAACCATCTAAGTATCACTTTCTCTATCTTGGTCACTACATCTTCAACTATACCGCAACGTTCCCTTATCACACTGTTCCTCACTCGGTCCATCAGCTTTACTCCAGCTATCCTTCTTAGACTTCTCATTTCTACAGCATTCAATCTACTTTCATGCTTCTTCTGCCACACCTAACATTCACTACCATACATACCCATACATCGATGTGGGAACGAGAACTCCTCTATGTACAGCAAGTCGTGCCTCTTTAGACATTTTCTGTTCTGACTGCTCATAAAATTATGCAGTGCACCATTCACTTGATTACCTGCCAAAACTCTTCGCTCAGTTTTTTCCCTTTTTTATGGTGCGGAAATGGATACCACGGAGATGGTTACGTCGGGATCGATCGCCGTCTCGAGTCCTAATTACCAGGATGTAAGGTTACCTAATAGGCATATCCCTCGCACCCCAGCTGACCCTTTCTCGTCTCCTGTGGCGAGTGGGAGGAGCTGCTCACCTACGTTGCCCGGGTGCACCACGTGCCCTCATAAAAAAATATAAAATCCGGATGCCCGGGATTCCCCTTTTTTTCCGTGCGGAAATCCTCATGGATACCACCCCGCGGCCAGCGGGGCAGGTTATGTCGGACTCTTACCGACTACCAGGGTGTAAGGTGGCCCAAAGAGCATTTCCCTCGCACCCCGGCTTGACCCGGGCCATCTCAGAATTCAAGATGGCCCCCTCGGGTTTGGGAACTACGTGGTTCCCGTCAAGCCCCCGGAATAGGGGGTGGGGCGCGTTCTCGCGCGCCGCCGCCTCGGCCTGCTTCTGCTAGGGTGACAGGCGGCTCCACCCATCACCCCCAGGCCAGCGCTCATGGAGGACGGAGGTCGTTAGACCTCCAACGCCTTCGGCGTCCGCGCCCGCCACCGTCCGGGAGAGATCTGTGCAGCCTCTCCCGAACCTTTTCCGCCCCCTCGAGCATCAGTTGCTCGCAGAAGGAGGCGGCGGCCGACCACGCGTCCGCACTTGGCACCATCGCTGCGATCAGCACCGGCAGTGTTAGGACTCCTACCCCGAGGGCTGCCAGGAGGGCCTGTCTTGGCACCTCCCACGCCGGACTCTCGGCCAGCGTCCTCGCCCGCATCGCAGTGATAGCACTCGGGCGTTGGCTCCTTCCGAATCAGACAAGTGATCCCGAAGCACCCCTTACCAGAGATCACCTGCGTCAGCCGGTACGAGAGGCCCCCGTGAGGCCTCTCCAGCCAGTCCTCCATGACGGGTTTTACCGCCGCTACAACGGCGTGCCCCGCGCTTGGTTGCCCAAGTCGGTCCTTCCACTCCATGCCCGGGATTCCCCTAACATAATGTTTGCTAGCTCGCCTGCGCTACCAACGGCAACGTACTGCGACAAAATATTTGTAGAAACCTATGGATGCGTTCTAAAATGAATAGAAAGGTGCTATTTACTGATATTTTGATTGACGGTTTTTGAGGGTCATAAGTAAAATTACTCGTCACTGGTAATATGTAGGTACAAATGTACATCTCTAAAAATGAATCAACGTCTTTTTGTTGAGGTTGGTTGAAATGCTTAACCATTAACTTGAAATTGTATGGTCTTTAGTTGTCTCACTTTAGATTTAAACAGGGCCTCGATTCTGTTAAAACAAGCTACTGTCATACTACTGACACTACAAAAAATGCCATTTAATTTTGGTCTTTATTGTTATCAGGTTAAAGTTTAAAATTACTTAAATGATATTTCGTAGAGCGAATCGAAAAGTTTAATGAACTCTTTTCATTTGATTTTAGACTTTAACTGTATAACGGTAAAGTCTACAATTGAATAGTATCAGTGGCATGACAGTGGTTTGCCTTTAGCACGATCTAGGCCCAGAACTTATAAAAATATACTTTTCAAATAAAATAAAATACCGTAAACCGGGGTTACTTTGAACTTCGGGTTGACTTTGATCAAAACTTATTTTGTTTGTAAAATTGGCAATTACGTAAAAAGGAACGCAATACACGTCGATTTTTTTTTTGTAATAGCAACACTGAAAACTGTCAAATCCTTATTTGTTGATGTGCATGTGGACCGGCGACATTTTAAATAAAAAAAAGGTATTTATTTGGTATGTCTTATAATCAGTTTGTTAAATGTGCTGTGAAACTTTGTGTGCCCATAATTACGTGATTGTTTAGTGAAATAATGAAGTCGATTACATTAGGTTACATGTTGTCTGCTAGCAATAGAAATCGTTGTTTCTTTATTAACCTCAAAATCGACAAAATGGTGACTATTTATTTGACGTGGGGTGTCTTTGATTGGTTATATGGTGTGAAATTGATCAAATGATCAAAGTAACCTCACGGACCTGTAACCTCTGGCATTTACTTTTATTGTTATCTGGCTTTACGAATTTTAGTTTATTTCATATTATTTTCTTCGTCAGGAAAATGCCGCGCATATATAAAAAGAAACTTGGGTCACGAGAGTACAAAAATTATTCAGAAGCACAACAAGAGGCAGCGATTAGCGATATACCTAGTTGATGGAAAATTATCTATTCGTGTTGCTTCTGAGAGATATAATATAGCCTATGGTACTTTATACAATAAATACAAAGGCTAAAAGCTTTAAAACTGATTCAAATAAAAGTTTTCTATTTTTCATGTTGTTTGATTGGATCAAAGTAACCCCATCTACTAAAAATGCCAATATTTATTTTTCTACTTGTCCGATTTTGGTTTTTCGAACTGTTTTGTTATTATATTTGGGGTTACTTTCGACTCATATGAAAAAATATAGGGGTATCAATGTAACCACAAAACCATTTCAGCATTGATCACTCAGTTTTTATTTTTTTTCGCAAAAAATACTGAATATTTTTTTGTTTTTAGAATCAAAATCCCTAGAGCTACAAAAACCGATACTTCAGTATTTTTTGTTTATTTTATTTTATGTTAATTAAAAAGTTATGACCTATCAAACTTTAGAATTGATCAAAGTAACCCCGGTTTACGGTACTCAGGTACAATGCTAAAAAATATTTTTGCGCTCGCGGCCTCTTGGGCCGGGGCCCCCTTGGGTCGGGGGCCCGTGGCATTTTGCCACCCCTGCCACCCTATTGTTACGCCACTGTCCAATGCAGTTTACATACATATTCAAATCGATTAAATCCCCATGCAAACTGGATTCGATTCATCCTGAGTATCGAATACCGAATCGTATAGGTACATAACTAGTTACGCCACGAGAGCAAACGTCAAAACGGGCCTTTTATTTTGTGTTGAGTATAGATAAGCATTCTAAGTATCATGATGTGTTATTATACTCAATGTTCCTCTTCGACCATTTAAATAGTATACTAGGTCGAAGATGTTCCTATGTGAAAACTGACAAATTGTGTGGGCTGAGCCGACTGAGTGACTTTATCTTCATAGTGACTTCGCATCTTGAAGATACTTTCAAAATGAAGAATGAGTATGTGACTCTCAATCACGTGCAAACACATTTAATAACATGGGGTGATCCATTAAATTGCTATGCAGAAGATATAATTATTTGTATAACTGGAAATCCTGGCATAACAGGTTTCTATATAGACTTTGGAACCCATTTACATATAAGTACTGGATTGCCTGTTTGTGTTATTGGTGAGCATTCTTAAATATTTCATTACCTACTCAAAACCATATCTTACTATAGTTTTACAAACATGGAGTATTTTAATTCTTTCCTGATATTTTTATTTTAATATGTGAAAATTCTAATTTTTTAGGGCAGGCGGGCCATGAACAAGTCCCAGATGAGAAATCTAACATACTGAAAGGACAAGAACATCTATTTAATCTGAAAGGTCAACTTGAACATAAGCTGGAACTTATCAATAATTTAATAGATAAGCAAAGTAGATTACACTTAATTGGTCACTCAATCGGAGCCTGGTTAATTCTTGAATTATTAAATGATAATGAGAACTTAATAACACATCTCTCTTCTGTTAATTTATTATGTCCAACATTGCAAAAAATGGCTGAAACAAAAAATGGTTCATTTTTGAATATTATTAGAAGATTCCATTTATTTTTAATATTCTTATTTAATTTATCTTACTTATTACCGTCGTTTGTGTTGAATGTCTTGGTAGACATTTATTTAAAAATACATTCCTTGCCACAAAGTTATTCCGAGTATATAATCCAGTTTTTGAAGCCAACAGTAGGAGAAAAAGTTTTATTTCTAGCCTATAATGAAATGGATATTGTAAAAAAGTTAAACAGAAAGGTCTTGGACAGAATAAAAAACATAACCAATGTTATTTATAGCTGTAGGGATAACTGGGCTCCAATTAGTTATATAAAAGACTTACACATTTATCAACCAGAAATCTGCCTCAAAAAAGTAGATATTGATCATGCATTTGTATTAAAATCTTCAGAGAGAGTTGCAGAAATGGTATCAAAATTTATTAAACTAAGGTCTAGATAGATTTAAATAAAACAGAGATTTTTTTTATACCAACCTTTACTGAACTCATTTACAGAAATGTGTCCACTTCATATGGTAGGTGGTGATATGTGGTAGGGTAAACCAGGGAGTAATTGCCCAACGCCAGTGATATCCGCTTTAAGAACAAATTCAAATTTTAACTATGTATTAGTCTAGCATAATCATATTTCGCTAGATGCTACTGATTAATTTACCTATAGTCAATTTAGAATTGACACATGGATACCTACTCTAAAAAAGCAGTAATAGAATCAGGTGAAAATGTTAAACAACTTAATTTCTTAGCAATTTTCTTAAGAACTTGTTTTATGGTTAGATATGATTGCTTTTTAGTTGATACTCTGATGTTGTTGCATATATTTCACGGCATATAACGTGGCCAGATTTTGGAGTGGTTTGGGCCCCACTACTCCAAAACCTTGCCAAATTAGATGGCGTACACTATACTTGTTTGTGGCAAAATGCGTCGCCTAGAAACAAGTATAGTGTATGGCATCTAACTTGGCATGGTTTTGGAGTAGTGGGTGGGGTCCACACTACTCCAAAATCTAGCCACGTTAGATGCCGTGAACTATATGGTATAATTTAGAGTGTTTCCTTCATTTTATAAGAACTTTGAAGGAAACTAATAAAATGTATCAGTAGGTATGTACCTATCCTACTGCTTCGTACGCCATTATGGCATAACATGGAGGACAAAATGTAACTCTGCCACCAGTATCTATATACCTATGTTAACATCGAATAAATGATTATGATTATTAAATAATAAATGACCATTTATTATTTATTAATTAGTACAACGGCCATTTGCAAATTAATTAGTTCTCAGTACACTCGCCTGTCAAACGCGGCGCTTCAAATCTGCACAAAAAATATGTCATTTTCTATGGAATAGCCAGTCTAGCGATTATTATTACAGGTCAGTGCGTCACCCGCAGTGGAGTTAACTCATCACATCGCTGCTGCCTGCGGGGGAGTTACTCTCTAGAGGGCTGCTCCCCTCATGTGCCTCTGACTAGCAGAGGGTACAGTGGGGACCGAGTTGGGAGCGAGCTGATTGTCTACACGCCGATGTTTGGGTGACAAGATGGCCGCCTGTGGTGTGGTGCGATGCTGGCCCACCCCCCTTTCAAGGGAGGTCAAGGGGGCCATCTTAAAACCGTAGATGGCCCAGGGTCAACTGAGGAGAGCGGGATATGCTTTAAGCAATCTTACAACTGAAGACTTGAGACAGCGTGCGGTTTTAATGAGGTCTGAGTCAGACTTAACTACTCTTGATGTCTGACGGAGTTTGTATACGAAGGAACTTCCGGACGAAAAAAGGAATTTGAAACGGAATTCGAAATCCACGCGTGCGGAGCCGCGGGCACCAGCTAGTATTATAATAATATTGCAGCAATCACTGTAAGACGTGGGAAATGGTACATTTTGTGTATTTTAAATATTTTTTTATAATGAAATTCGAACCAAGAACTGTCATTCGGAGTCATTCCTCCACCTCCACGCGGGCGAAGCCGCGGGCGGAAGCTAGCTAGTACCTAATGAAAGTATCAAGACAGGATACAAAACAATTTATTAGAAGACTATAAAGCATTTTAGAACTACATAAGATCTAAAAGGGGAAAAGCAGGCTCGCGAAATATCACTACACGGAACAGACGAAGCTGGATGTGGAGGCTAGCGTGATAGACGCCGGCAGTAATAACTCAGCTGCGCCTGTTCAGCTGGATGCCCATTGGGTAACCTTACACCCCGGTTACTAAGGCCCGAGACGGCGTGCGGTTTTAGTCGGTTCGATCCCGACATAACCACCCCCGATGGCCGACGGGGGTGATATCCATGGGGATTTCCGCACGATAAAAAAAAAAAGGGTACGTCTCGAAACCGTATTACTCACGATCCAGTGTAAGTAAAGGAAATAACATGGGACCTCTGGAGTTCATTCTGAATGATGGTCTATGATCTACCGGCGGTCGTAAGCAATGCGAAGTGTTTCCTGTTTGCCGATGACCCTGAAGGTATAGGTACATCGCCATCTAAAACCAGGCGGACTGTGTGAGGTTACAGCGCACTATGTTTTATGAGAGCCATTTTTCGGACATCCCACTTTTATTCAATAATATGATAGATATAATCATTTTAATGTTATATTTTGAATCCCTGTTTAGATACCATGCCTGGTTTTTTTTTTAAAAATATCCAAAGTTCTCAATATTTTTAACTCAAAATTTATAAAAACATTAATTGAAGTCAAAGTATATACAATTCGTGAAAATGATGTTAGAAGCATTAATAGGGAATCTAGCACCGCATATTTTAAAGTTATTTTGAACAACGTATCACTACCAGATCCGGATTTATACGTGATTTTAGGTTTTTCGTTATTCCTATTTTTCTCGATAGTTACGTCTCGTAAGTGCCCATTATCTTTACCAATATAAAGCTTTGTACTTCTACTACACACCATATGAATTTCAGAATCCAATGTCATGGAACTTTGAAGCTAAATATTTTAAAAATTTACCCGGATTTTCACCATTAGGGTCGACACACACTCGAATATACTAAATGGATTCTGATAGCCACATAGATAAAAATCGAAATCAAATCAGGTGAAAAAATATTATTCGAGTGTGTGTCGACCCTAATGGTGAAAATCCGGGTAAATTTTTAAAAAACTTTAGCTTCAAAGTTCCATGACATTGGATTCTGAAATTCATATGGTGTGTAGTAGAAGTACAAAGCTTTATATTGATAAAGATAATGGGCACTTACGAGACGTAACTATCGAGAAAAATAGGAATAACGAAAAACCTAAAATCACGTATAAATCCGGATCTGGTAGCGATACGTTGTTCAAAATAACTTTAAAATATGCGGTGCTAGATTCCCTATTAATGCTTCTAACATCATTTTCACGAATTGTATATACTTTGACTTCAATTAATGTTTTTATAAATTTTGAGTTAAAAATATTGAGAACTTTGGATATTTTTAAAAAAAAAACCAGACATGGTATCTAAACAGGGATTCAAAATATAACATTAAAATGATTATATCTATCATATTATTGAATAAAAGTGGGATGTCCGAAAAATGGCTCTCATAAAACATAGTGCAGCGGGACATTGACAGGTTGGAGTGGTAGGAACGTATTATAGAACCTCTGGAATAACTATCCTTCGAAAATAAGTTATCATCCACATTGGTACAATGTAAATTTTTCTTAGCGGATTATTTCCTTTCCGGAATAATTTAAATAATAGACAAAAATTTTTAGATATGTGCAATTTAATTACATAGTTACGCAATAGAAATTAATTTACTTTTTTACAACTTAAAAGATAACATCTGTTTAGGATCATAAAATAGCAGTCTAGATTAACAATTTTTCATTTCATGTGGGTAGGTACACCACACGAGTCCTCTTTACGTTAAGAAATTTTGACCAAGAATCGCACGTAGGTCGAGTCGTTCGTTGACCCGAGGTGAAATTTCATTCCGGAATATTATAAATTAACAGTAAAAACAATTAACTAGTAAGTGTTAGCCTATTTGTTGCACGTATTTATTGGTAGAGGGCTAATAAATGATTTCTTCATGAAATAAAGATAAGTGCTATTTTATTTAAATTATAAATTCAGGACTTGTCCAGGTTATGGCTCAGTGTGCAGAGTAACTTGAGATTGTAATTTTAAATTCTGACCTGGCATCCCATTTCACACAAATCACACGTTTTCAAAACGTGATTTTAGAGAATCAGGCCCCTAGATGTAACTTTAATTTTATATAAGGCATTGATTACAAGATAGGTAATTCGAATATTCAAGGAGTGGACCTTGCTTTTACCACAATATTTTTCATGATTAAATAACCCCAGAAAACAATATTACAACTCCATTCGTGCATGCGATTCTCCCCAAAAAGTAATGAAAAAGCAAATTGAAAATATTCTTTTAACATATTAAACTATTGGCTTTTATTTCTTATAGAGCATGTATAGAGGTAGTTGGAATACCAAATACTACCTCTTTTTGTTTTAAAATATATCAGGTATTTTTAGTATAGGTATTGCATTAACAAAATAAGTGCATAAATGTAATGCTATAACACCATCAGGTCTTGATACTTTTAAAAATAAAAATGATTAAGTAGGTATATAAAAGTTGTCTTTAATTTATTAAAATCTTTATTAACCTCATTTTAACCAACCTTACCAATATATTTCTAAGCATAGCCATAGTTCCTGTTGAATACCAAGTTCCAAGTCTAAACCGCAATAAAGTTGTTATAGACAAAGCAACATTCTATTATGTACCTATATGGATATTAAATCAAACTAACAATAATTGTAAAGTAGGTTATCGATGATATTCGACTTCAGTCAGGCTTCTATATCTTTGATAAACATTGTAAAATATAACAACAAAAAAGAACTAGAATATAATGGTATAAAATATATTGTTTCTTCGATATTTTAGCCGACTTCCTGTACCATTCGTGCAACCTTGCGTAGGTCTATTGGTCAATAAATTCATAATACACATGGCAACTGTTTTATATTTTTAAGTACATCATCAATAAGAAACATGCTTACAAGAAAATAAGTGAATAGGTACATATATATATTAATTTTAACATAATTTTATTCTATTTAGACATTGTGTAACTGTGATGACGAAAATTTTTTGTAAATTTTGAACTTTCAGAGGAGTCATTTTTTATTTAGCACTGATAATGCTGACCAGTGAAGAGTATTATAAAATTCGTATAATATTTTATATGATGGCTGGTTTATACGTTGATTGAAGCAATATTAGGATGTAGGTTGTAGAAACAGTGGCCACCCATTCCAAGTTTGCTACCACATAATTGCGAGTACCTGAGAACTATAAACTTATTTATGAGATTGCTTTTCCTTTCCAGAAATCATACTTGAGACCACAAATAATTTAGTTTCAGATATATATTATATTACATATTATAGGAAGTTAATCGATTTGCATATTTTGAATCGTACTTATTTGGATCTCAAACGAAGATAAGATTAGCAGATAGCCTTTATGTCCGTGACATTGCGAAAAAATGCACCTTGGCTGGTGCGGGCACCGCCTAGCTGCGTGCGTAACAAATGTCTGACCAAGACGCTAGCATCAGCCCTGGTAAGAGGGGTAGACCCAAGAAGTGCTAGCTTAGCGTCGTAGAAGATGACATGCGTGCCAAAGGTCTCACTACCATGAACTCCCAAGACCGTACGAAATGGAGAAGTATAAGCCAAATTACTTAAAAATAAAAATAAAAGATGGTAGCTGAATGGATAAGGACGCTGCCTCTACTCAGAGGTATCAAGTTCGAATCCGGCCGGACAGCACCAATGTGACTTGCACTTTGTTGAATTTATATGTGCTAATCACATGATTTACCATCTGCTGACGGTGAAGGAAAACATCGTGAGGAAACCCACCATGTCCTAGATGAAATTCTACGGACTTGTCCGATCCACCAACCCGCATTAGGCCAGCGTATGTAGATTAAGGTCTGAACCCTCTCAGAGGAGACCCGTGCCCAGCAGTGGGACATAAATGGGTTGCTGCTATTATAAGCCAAATTGCAGACCACGAACTCCTAAGTGAGTCTCGGATGCGACCGGAACGCGCTAGTTCGAACCAATTTCAGCCCGTGATTGCGTCGTTTTCGTTCACATAGTCTATAGTAAGTATACGAAAAAAAAGCGAGACTAACGACCGAGCAAAAGTGGAAACGTAACACTATTATGTTTTCTGTGGCGGAATGAAAAGCCTCGGCCAGACATTTGTTGTTACCGATGCAACGAAAAAAAAAACGTAACGTTAAGAGCAACCGAAGGTCAATTTTACATGCGGCAGATGCAGCAGTTTCATAAAAACGAACGTCTCTAGGTAAATAAATGTTATTTTATGCTAGCTATCCGTGCTGTACATTATTATGTCTCTTATTTCTGATATTAAAATGGATATCTCTTTGTCTATTACTAGTATCCAATATCATAAAATCTAAAACCCATTTTTTATATATTTGAGATTATTTACCACAGACAAAGGATCATTTAAAATTATAAAAATCGTCAATTTGAATACTCACTCATTTAACTACCTAACTAGCACTAAGTTCGATTAGATCAGACATAGCAACTGTTATCGGCAACCACTGAATTCGTATTTAATTAGGTATATTTCATTATTTCTGTTTGGAATGTATAGATATAAACTGATCAATGACTATAGAATGGATATACAGCCCAATAATAAGTAGTTTGTATTATTACTTTACATATCAGATTGTGATATAACAACTATAAATAATTATGTTTATTTCATATCTAAAACTATTTACAAATTATGGAAGATGCATGGATAGGTGTCAATATGCAAGGTAACAAAATATGAAAATATAAAGTTATAAAATATGGAATTGTGCGTTAAGTTTTTGGTGTACAAAATAATGGCAAACTAGTAAAATATAATTTCACACTAAACTGTCTTCAAACTAAACTGTTCTAGAGTTATGTTCTACAAATAATATAATTTTTACATACCTTCAAATGATCAGAATTTTTAATTACGCACAACCTCCCGAAGTAAAAGAATTTTACAATATTCATGAAAACATTCATAATTTCATATCATAACACGAGCATACTTTTATATTTATCAAATATATCATACAGTACAATAATAAATTTTGAAATCTTATTACTAAAGGGATACAAAATTCGCACTAATAATACTCATACATCGAAAAGGGACAACACACACCGTACACAAAACGAATACTTGATCACCACCGCCGGCCGCGACAATGGGACTGTGTCGGCACTCCCGCTACGTCCGCGTCCGTCACATCAACACGTGGTCTCCAGCAGAGGGTCCCCCTTCGGGCCGCGCTCGCCGTCGGCCGCCGCGCCTATCGTCTTCTGCGAGGCGGACTTGTACAAGCGGCGCGGGCGCTCCTCGTCGTCCGACAGCGCGGCGCGCGGGCGCAGGCGCGCGGGCGAGCGGCGCGGCGAGCGCGCGTCGCACGTGCACTGCGCGCCCAGCGAGCGCGCCGCGCGCGCCTGCCGCGCCCACTGCGCGCGCCAGCACTCGCAGCTCTCGTTGCCGCACGACTCGCACACCACGGCCGACTTCCTCTCCAGCTTACCTCGCTTGAACGTTGAGCTCTCCCGCTTCTGCTCGGTGTCCGAGCTCGTGCGATTCGGGTCCTCCCGAGACCCTCTTCGCTCGCCAGACGAGTCGGGACGCAGAGTCGCATTCTTCACCCACGGATCGAGACCGCCGCGGCCTCCGGTTCGACCGCGTCCGGCCGTGTTCAAGTCCGCTTCGCTCATTTTCTGCCACGGGTTGCCGAGGACGGAGACCGCATCGCTGGCGGAGCGGTCGCGGCCGCCGAAGCGTCGCGCGATGCCGACGTCCGAGCTGGCGAATGTATCGTCGAGGGCGGCCATCGAGGCGTCGGGGGACGAGCGCTCGCTGCGCACGACGCGCGGCGCGGGCGCGCTCACGAACAAGGGCGCGGGCGAGGGCGCGGGCGAGCGCGAGGGGCGCGACGGCGAGGGTGAGGCTCGCGGCCGCTCCGACTGCGAGCGAGCGCGCGGGGTGTGCGTGCGGCTCGCCGGCGTCACATCGCTCAGCGAGCGCAGATGTATCCGTCTCCGCACGCAAGTCGGGGAATCCGTGTCGGTTACATTTATACTGATGTTATGCGCGATCGAGGGTTTTTGCTCTACAGAAGCTGTTTCGTTATTGTCCGTCTTATTATTTTCTTTGTAATTGTGTGGGCTCACGGAGCCGTTGGCGTTCGCAGAGTTTTTGGTGGGGCCGGCCCGACTAGGCCCGGCCCCCGCTAGCTAGAGGAGTCTCTCTGTCGCTGAACTTGAAGTACCGGAGCTCAGTGTTGATGCAGGATTTTGGTCGTCACCTAGAATATACTATTATTTAATAAATATAAAACATCATTTTGTCGTTCTGATTCCCCACTAATCACATAGATATAATAAGAATAGTCAGTGTAGTCATCTTGTTTAAATAGCATTTTCGATTTTAATCATTTCTTGCATTTTTGTCGTAACTTGATCTATGAATTGTGATAAACCAGTGTTATGTATTTTAAGATCATCAAAATAATTATAGGCTTCCATTAGGTGAGTACCGTAAATATCGTTGTCGAGCGAATAAATCAATATAGCATCACAGTTGATTGTGCGAACTTCGTACACTTAATACAGTACCTAAGTTCCCGGCTTTTGCTTTGGCACATCGCGAAATAGCTAGAGTGCGAGTTCGGTAAGAATGGCTAGCTTCAGTTTCAGCGTTTTCTCTATAGCAGAACGCTCATATATAGATGACTAGCTATTGCCCGCGGCTCCACCCGCGTGGATGTCGGTTATCGCGACCAAACATAGCCTATGTTCATTCTCGAGGTCTAGTCTACTCCTATACCAAATTTCATCAAAATCGGTTCAGGCGTGAAAGCGTAATAGAGTTACTTTCGAATTTATAATATTAGTATGGATAACATGAACATACCTACTCCAGTAGGCAGGAGTAGTTAAATTACTTATATTTATTACAGATTAAGTAGGTAGGTACCTAATAAAAAAGTAATATTTACCTACCGAAAACATTAACGATAAAACAGAATACTTTTTTTATTACCTACTTATAATATTAGTAGATTTTGGATATTGATTTCCATATATATATAAGTAGAGTAATAATGTACAGTAGTTATTTAGCTTTAACTGTTTTATTCACCTTGAGTAGTCTGGCCCGTGGCCGGCAGTCTTTGTCAGTTGAGCAATTCTACTGAAACAAAACGTTTCAGCCTCTCTAAATATTGATTGAAAAGTTCAACATCGTTGTGCCCTGCACCCTGTAATTGAAAAATTAAAGTATTAAATAAAAACAGTCATATTAAAATTTAATATAGCAGCAATATGCATGATACTATTAGCAATATATAATACTAGTTACCTCGACCCATAACGGTTCTACAGCACGCGGACAGCGCTCATATATAGCTAATCCGTGTGAAAAATCTATCACCTCATCTTCAGTTCCATGTATAACTAGAACCGGAGAGGTCACCTTGGGAATTTTGTCGATACTGAAATGGAAAAAAGAAAGAACAGTTTTAATAACTTCTAAAACATTTAATTTTAAACTACACCAAATGTTCCGAAACTCAGAGATCTCTCTATGACGGTTCCAGTGCTTGTGTCAAGAATTTCAGAATAAACTGAGCTTTCCCAGACTGGTTAAACATCTAAGAAAGTGTTAAAAAGTGATAATGTACCTTCGCTATGGCTGTATAACTAATTAATAGACGATTGCTTAAAAGAACTGATACAGAATGCGTACTTAAATAAATTCCTTGACCAACAAATATGTCCCTGATGATCAAGTAATATTGCTATTATCGGAGCAGGAGCTACAGACGATGTTTATATTATGAATGGTGCCCTAAAAAGCAAAAGAATGAAAGTGAACGTAAGACGAAAGTGATGGTTTTTAAAAGAGAAGAAAGCATGACAGATTGTACAATTTTGATTAAAGGAGAAAAAGTGGAGCAAGTGAAAGAATTTGTGTGCTTAGATTCAAAGATTACCTGAAATGAAAAGTATGACTGTGATGGGTGGGAAAGGAAAACAAGGTCTCGGCCAGTCTCGGCACATAACCCCTCATACAATCGCTAGCTCTCGTCTCAAACAAGAAGGCAAGATCTATACAAAAGCTAATAAGTTCAATTCTAAGAGTTGGAATCGACGGTTAATCTCAAAATCCGTTCGTATCGGTGATACAGGCGAGCTTGCTCATAAGTAACAGTAGCACCTAGGTGCCTACTTCTTCTATACTAATATTATATAGAGGTAAAGTTTGTGTGTTTGTATATTTGTTAAATTGTAAGGGGTAATCTCGGAAACTACTGAACCGATTTTAAAATTTCTTTCACCAATAGAAAGCCACGTCATTCGTGAGTGTCATAGGCTATATTATATTTTATTGTAAAACTGTAATTTACACCCGGGCGAAGCCGGGTCCCGGGTCGCTAGTCTATACTAATATTATAAAGAGGTAAAGTTTGTGTGTTTGTATATTTGTTAAATTGTAAGGGGTAATCTCAGGATCCACTGAACCGATTTTAAAATTTCTTTCACCAATAGAAAGCCACGTCATTCGTGAGTGTCATAGGCTATATATTTTATTGGAAAACTGGAATTTACACCCGGGCGAAGCCGGGTCCCGGGTCGCTAGTCATATATAAAGAACTAACTTTTGCTTCACTATGCAGACAGTAATGCTTCAGTTTATTTAGTACACCCAGCTTTTTCGACATAGTCGTAACGTTGCCTTTGGTAATGTTCAGTACTTAAAACCTCGATGCCAAGTATTTCAACACCTGTTTAGATAAACGTGGAGTACCATTGATTGTGGTGTTGAGCTAAATTTTCTTAGCAGTGAACGCACATAATATATTATGTGTAGGACGTAGGTACCGTAGAGAAACTTTGAATGTTTCAAGTTTCAACCGATCGTTTTCATATATTGCGGAAAATAGACTGAAAGTCGAGGATCCTCACCATACCCAATTAATATTTACCTAATTTTATAGTATGTAACAAAAACAATAATAAAGTACCTTAAATTCCCTCACAACTGCTAAATGGCGAATTATTTTGATAGCATGATTTTATTCAGCATACTTTAGTAAAGTATGGACGTGGGTTGATATGACTGTGTTAGTAGAGGCGACTCAGATAAGCATTTTGCATAACACGTACATAGGGTCATTTCGCCGGTTCTCGACCGTTTAGTGGAGTTGTCAACTTCAGAACGAAAAATAAAATTGAATTAATATGAATTATTGATAGAGAATATTTTTGATACATAGTAAATATAGTCTATTTTCATTTATTATCCTTTATCTTCCATTAAGATCATGCAATAATTTTACAGAAAATAATAAACCCAAAAATGCCGATTTCGCCAGTTCTCGACCGAAATTTCCAGTTCTCGACGTTATATTCGCCAGTTCTCGACTATTAGGTGAGATGGCAAATATGTGAAGTAAAACATTAGTAATTATTAATTTGTAATCTAATGAAAGCCGTATTTTGACAGAATTTAATATACATTATGTTATTACAATAAACTGATGTTAAATAATTATTATAAAGTTGATAACACGACTATAATATTTACAAATCAGTGTTCTTCCTCTGCTTTATCAACCTTTACTAACTAAAATTAAAGTTTATTTCTTAATGGCACTCATTAGCCTATTGCAGTCCACTACTGGCAGTAGGCCTCTCCCAATATGCGCCATAGCACTCGATCTTTCACCTTCCTCCAGTCTATCCTAGCCACCTTTTTCGGGTCATTTATGTCCATCCTAGGTACTGTTCCATCTTCCGTTTGCCAATCAGTGGTCTCCACTATAGAACTCGTTTGCTCTACGATCATTATTAGTCCTTCAGCAGATGTAGCCAGCCCATTGCCACTTCAGCTTACTTATTCTGCGAGTTATCTCGGCAATTTTAGTCCATTGGCATAACGAATCCTTCAAAGAATCAGGATTATTATCCTTCAAAGGATCATAGCTTGCTCCATAGCCCGCTGCACGACTAGGTTGTGGATGAACCTTACTGTTGTCCACGCTTCGGCACCGTATATTTTAACAGATAGAATTCACTGGTTGAAGAGGCCATGTGGTAAGCCGAAGTAATTTGCCAAATACTTGTGAAATAAAAGTCACAAAAAGGATTCAATTAGGTTACCCAATTCAATCCTTAAGGTGACTTTACTCGAAGTTGTTTCTACCGAGCTGGATAACCTGCACAAGGTAGACATTATTCTTGAACAACTCTCCCTTCAATGACAATTGGTCTTGGTGTAACCAGTTCCGGCGTAGTATACACCAATACTGACGCGCCGAGAGGATCCATTTAGGCTGTGCAGCAATTTGCTCAGCTGCTCCAGCAACTCTGTAACTATGATGATGTCGTCGGCGTACTGATGATGCGAGATGTACTCACCGTTAATGTCCATACCTATATGTACCCACCGAAAATAGTAGTCGGAATATGGTATAGGCCTATTTAATTGCACTATCCTGTTCTCGACCTAGAAGGTTTTACAACACGTGATATTGTTAACGTGCTTGAAAAAGTCTGGTCGCGAACTGGCTGACATGATTCTCATGTAAATAAGATTCAAACTCACAATCTAAGTTCAGTAATTTCTTTACCAATATGTATAAAAACATGCAAGTGTTTGGACTCGGTGACGCCAATTCTCGACGGTGCGGGTCGAGAATTAGATATTCTACAAAAATGAGGTAACAGTTACCGACCATCTAATTATACACACTTTTCAAACAAATTTACAATAACTCCTATATTTAATCGATACTATACTTCATTATCTATCTGTAAAAATAACAAACAAGTCCAAAATATAAAACGACAATTTAAAAATCTAGGGTCAACTGCAGAACCTCCTCACTTTTCTTTTCGTAGTGAAGCACGTTTCTGTCATGTTCTTAGCGAACCACATATTTCAGTATTTTTTTACTCCCTACTCTGTTTGCACATATGCACTTTATCTATTTGTGTCTACAACCGAACTATTTGAGATTGCCACAGTATTTTTGTTTTGCTTCTAATCGTATCGGTATTGCTGTTCTACGCCGATTAGGCAAACAGGTCGGTAAAAAAGTCGGGAACTGGCGTCGGTCGAAAACAGGCGAAACTACCCTACCTAGTTTATACAATATAATATTATATTACTAGTTGTGCCCGCGACTTCGCCCGTGTGAATACTTATAGATTTTTAATGATTTAATTTTTAGCAGGGAATCCTAATATTTATTCTAAAATAAAAGTACCTATTTAGGTATGTTACCAGCCGTTTCACAGCTTTGCATCATTCAATTCAAACAAATACGACAGATGTTTTTTTTTTCATAAATTGCTTTTTATTATAAGTAGGTACTTATGTATCGTACCATACACTCATAATGCATTACTTCCTTCAAAACCTGTTACTTTAATAGTACAAACAGAAATCTCAATTTTATTTATTTGTATAAGATTTTTACGATACTTCTGCGCCTGATTTTTTTGGGATCCAGTGATAAGTTAACATAAAATGTAGTGGAACATCTAAGGTCAAGCTATTTTTTTAATTTTCTATTTTCTCACCTACTACATACATACGTACACTATGCTCACGCCTTTTTCCCTCCGGAGTAGGCAGAGACCACAGATCGCCATCTGCCTCTGTCCTGACATAGTATACTTCACGCGCTTCCTCTACTGTCATTAAGCCTTTCATGCAAGTTTCGAGTGCTTTTGACCTGCCCTTGTTGCAATAACTCTTTAATTTGGTCAGTGTATAATCTGCAAGGTTGACCCCGGCTTGCCTACCCACTTAACATGTGCCTTAAACCTACCCTACATAATAGTGTATTTTTATTATGGCTAATACCTACTTATGTCATAACATTTTATCAGCAGCAGAACGTCTCGTGTTGATACTGACGAGTACACGGAGACGGGCAGTAGAGATTCGATTAATTAATTTAATTAGTTTAAATACCTATCTAATATCGTTAAAGATTTGCATGAAATTTAATGTTAATGCTGTTTACACAAGCAAGAGTTGCGTGTCACGAAGGTAAAAATACTTCGGTGAATACACGGAGTCACGCGTAAAGATCGTGTGAGTATCGGCACCCCGGCAGTCTTATTGTTCGTGACATTGCAGATAAAATGCAGAAGTCTTAGCTGCACACGTTTATAGGCCACGGTGACCGGTAACGGATTCCCATCTAGACCCAATAAGTGCTGGCTTGATGTCGGAAATTTGGGTAGCCAGAACTCACAATCCCACCCTCATCACCTAATCCTCTCCTCCAACCCCCCCGAACTCCCCATCCCTGCCTCCTTTAGAATCGGCAGCGCGAGTGTGACACCCTGGTGTTGCACACGTCCATAGGTCACGGTGACCACTTCCCATCAGGTGAGCCGTGTGCTTGTCTGCCACCCAAGTAATATTAAAAAAAGTAGATGATACGCGTGTACGTGCGTATGGAGCGCCCAAAATCGTACGAAATGAAAGAGGAAAAGGTCTGCAAATCTGGCTTTGTTGAAGACATACAACTTACGGGTATACGGATATACTGCACTAATGACTCTTTTTCTGTACAAAAATGAAACGCTACAATGAACAATACGTTTAATACTATTACCTTAAACGTATTGTTCTTGGCATATAATGGATGCAGTGCAGTATGATGTTTTTTTTTTCATTCTTTAGATTTTGTGACTTAATATCTAAAAGATGATACCTAGTACTATCATCATTTAGATATTAAGTCACACAAATTTTGTTACAGTTCAGACTAAAAATGACACCAATTTATACGAGTATAATGGGTAAGTACTGAACCTTAGCACGCGAGTTCGACTCGCACTTGATCGGTTTTAATTATTAATCTTGTACGAAGTCCAACAACAATCATGAAGCAAGCCGTTTTTACGATAAGATTTCCTTTTTTGCGTTCCTATTTCATTGAATGTGTAACCAGTCAATTTAGCACTGGGTATAATTTTTCACGTTATGGTTACATGAATATTGATTGACACGTAATGAAATCAGGTTATTGATGTAACAATACTTATTACGTAGTAGGTATCTACGCACGTAGCAATTCAACGGCGAATGATTATTTGAGCTAAACCACGTAAGGTAACTATTAAAAAATTGGACCTAAATGCTTAAAATGTATAAAAAAAATTGTAGCCGTCCAATTATACAAGTTCTAAAATAATTTTAATGAAGACCACTATTGGCACTACTTGGGGGTACTGGGGACTCTCTTCTTTTCGCCGTAAAGGCAAATGCCATGAAGTCATGCATGAGACTCATGACGCTGTTTTGCTATGACAGCAAATAAAGCGTATTCAACCAAACCAAGACTGAACTTAGACTGCTCGTAGGGGCGTAGGTTCGATGACCGCTCGGTGCAAATATTTGCATGCATGAATATGTATATTTGCATTGGTCTGAGTGTTTCTAATACTATGCCCGCGGTTTCATAGGAATCATATGAATTATCATCCCCTATTTCATTCCTCACAGGTCGAAATTTCAAAATCTTTAACAACAAAGTTTCATGGCAATAATTTTCCAAAATTATGCAGAGGCATAAATACGCATTAACCTTTTTTCGCGACAAAAATCATTTTTTCCCAAGCTCTGTACCAAATCTGTTCCATTTAGGCTTGAAAGCATAACAGACAGACAGATATTGTAATATTAGTGTGGACATAGGACATGTAGGTTACCTACGTATTACAAGCAATCGTTACTTTGGAAACAGAAAACGCTGTGTAAAAGTGATGTAAAATATTACAAGCCATATGTATTACCCATTCCTCATATAATCATTATGGGTATTTCCCTCATATTAATATATTATGGTGTTAAATCATATACCCACCCACTACAAATAATATTGACAATGAAGGATACTTAATACAGTAAAACCCGCTTAAGTCGATTTCTCAGGGACCCTACCAAAAACGCGTCTTAAGCGGGAAAGCGTATTATGCGGGATAGGGAAAATACGATTTTTAAAACGATCTATCCCGTTAAAATCAGTGATCTGTAAGCTTTCAGCAATCTTACGTGCTTTCTCGCATATTATGGGGCCACTTATGGGCAGTTTTAAAGCTCGTGCTTGATGAAACCATTCCACTAAAAAAAAATCCAATTTATCAAACTTTCCTACCTTTGGCTTTTTTCTCTGCACACCTCCCAATCTGTATTTTTCTTTAATTTCTTCTCTATTCTTCTAAATGGTAGGTACATACTTTCAATATCTTAATTTTTTCTTGAAGTGACAATGCCTTTCGCTTAATTGTAGTCATATTGTCATATTGTAACAAGGGCTCGCGGGCGTATTAAACGGGATGCGAATCGTATTAAGCGTTAAGAAATGTATGAAATATGTCTCCAAGTTGCAGGGACTGGCGTAAAGTGGCGTATTATGCGAGAAATCGTATTAAGCGTGATCGTCTTAAACGGGTTCTACTGTGTTTAAATTTGGTGCTGTACTGTTATACAGGGTCTCCCGTAATGAATGGATAAACCGTAAACTGGAGTTGCTCCGGATGTGAGGCTATAAGAAAATCATATCATTTTGCTAGGGTTGTCAACCATATGGTAATGGCATAGACTTTTATACTTTTTTAGTAATTTCTCTACTTTTTTTATTAATTCCGTAGCCATTTCTTCAAATTTAAGTATTTTCGTGAATTTTTTTTTGTATTATACTCTTAAAGACGTGTATCATTCACTTTTGATATGATTTTAGGTGTCCTTAACGTTAAACGTTAATAAAATAGTCATTTTAAGAGAATTTTTTAATTTCTTTTTCTTAACATCAACTTTTGATCATCTACTGTGAAAAAAAAAAGTACGGCGCTATAGCTGCCCATGATCTTAATAAATTGTCTAGTATGTGTAGTTTCTAAAAAGGTATAACAATGTGTACTTTTAAAGCAACATTATGTTACTAGGAGCAAGAACGTTTATCAAGGTCAAAATTTAGATTTTTCAAGTAATGTTAAAAATAGTTGTAAAACTCGCCTTAATGATTTTATTCTATCAAGATACTTTACAAAAAACTAACAGGCCACTAACTAGGATATTCAGAATGAAACCAAGTTGTTACAAAAAAAGAATTTAGTTCCTCCAGTTTTTTTTTGTTTTCATTAGTTTCGTCAATTTGTTACTGCTTTCTAATATCGGACTTTGATTTGCCTTGTGATTTGGACTTGTTAACGTGATGATACTGAAAACTATGCAAACATTTACGGACTTCGTTTTCTGCTATCGATTGGACTTGTTGTTTGAAAAAGTTTTTGTGAAATTTGTGTATTATGCCTCAACAATACACGCCCGCCGAATACGCAAACATGCATTTCATTTACGGCGAATGTAATGGCAACGCCAATGGAGCTGCTAGTGTTTATCGCGAACGATATCCAAATGCGCGAAACCCTGATTACCGTGTTTTCATCAGAGTACATAATGCATTTATGGAAGGACGATTTCCGGGAAGTGGCATAGGCGGGACAAGCGCAGGACGACCTCAACGACACAATGCAGACGAAGTACTAGAAATAGTCGAAGAGGACCCTGGTACGTCCATAAGTGCTATTTCACGGCGAACATCTGTACACAGAATTTTAAAGAGGCACAAATTGTATCCCTATCATTATCAAAGGGTTCAAACATTAATGCCGAGGGACTGGGCTGCTAGAGTAACGTTTTGTTGCGGCAGATGAGAGAAGATTCTACCTATTTTGACAAAATTGCGTAAAATTGAAGAAGCTGGTTATGCGCGTCGGATTAAAAGATCTTTTATTAGGCGTTGCCGAGCATGCATTGCTGCCGGCGAAGACATTTTGAACATTTAGTTTAAGTTTTTCATTAAATTCTTTTTTTTTAAACAACTTGGTTTCATTCTGAATATCCTAGTTAGTGGCCTGTTAGTTTTTTTGTAAAGTATCTTGATAGAATAAAATCATTACGGCGAGTTTTACAACTATTTTTAACATTACTTGAAAAATCTAAATTTTGACCTTGATAAACGTTCTTGCTCCTAGTAACATAATGTTGCTTTAAAAGTACACATTGTTATACCTTTTTAGAAACTACACATACTAGCCAATTTATTAAGATCATGGGCAGCTATAGCGCCGTACTTTTTTTTTTCACAGTAGATGATCAAAAGTTGATTTTAAGAAAAAGAAATTAAAAAATTCTCTTAAAATGACTATTTTATTAACGTTTAACATTAAGGACACCTAAAATCATATCAAAAGTGAATGATACACATCTTTAAGAGTATAATACAAAAAAAATTCACGAAAATACTTAAATTTGAAGAAATGGCTACGGAATTAATAAAAAAAGTAGAGAAATTACTAAAAAAGTATAAAAGTCTATGCCATTACCATATGGTTGACAACCCTAGCAAAATGATATGATTTTCTTATAGCCTCACATCCGGAGCAACTCCAGTTTACAGTTTATCCATTCATTACGGGAGACCCTGTATAAGTATTTTATATAACAGTACAGCACCATGTATGTTATATCAGTTATATTTGTAAGGAGGTAGGACACGACGGTATCTCCCGTCCGAAATGAGCTGTCCGACTGGGAAAGTACCTCCGCCCTACAAAAGACCACGGCCATAATAACCATCGTGTTGTGTTCCCGCCGGTAAGTAGGGTAGCCAGAGCTCACTGTACCCCTCCTCCCCTCCCCTTCCTAGTCTCCCCACCCCTTCCTAGCTCTCCCCCTTTCCCCTCAGGGTAGGCAGCTCGTGTGTGACAACCTTAGTGTTGCACACGTTCATAGGCCACGGTGATCGCTTCCCATCAGGTGGGCCGTGTGCTTGTCTGCCACCTACATAGTATAAAAAAAAAATTATAAACATTACACCTATAAGTACTATTACAAAATTCTAAATGAGCTGTGTCAGTACATTGGAGTTAAAAAAAAATTGTTGGGTTATGTTTTATGAACAATAAAATTTTTGATTTTAAATTTTTGTCTGTTCTCGATGGACTACCTATCGATATTGGTATTGATTTTGATGCATTTAATTTTTTTTGAAAGGTATTGGTCAGATTTATAATATTAGGCATGTTTGATGACAATTGATTGAGTAGAACAGATACAGACGGGCGGAGCTGTAGGCATCAGCTAGTTTAATTAAACAATAATAATATTTACACACATGATATTATCAGACTGAAATCATGACATGTCTACATTCAAGATAAGAATGATTTCTATATGTTGATTATTTCTACAGTACATATTTATCTATTTTTAATTGTTCCAGTATTTATGTGACCTAGATGCCTACACAAAATTTATGAATGCAAACATTGCAGAGATTTAAAAAATCATTCTCAAGATGTAAACTAGATACTTATAAAATTTAGTCCATGTGTTTCAAGGCATTCAGAGGTGTTGATAAATAGTCCTACTTATATTATAAACATCAAAGTTTATGAATATGAATATATGAATGTTTGTTATATCCTAGGAATAGGTTGCCGTGGGTAGCCAGAACGGGCTCAAACTTTCACATGGGCAGAACTGCAGGCAACAGCTTGTGTTCTATATTCTTTGTTTAAAAGAATATTATAACTAGATTGAATTTTTGATGTATTGTACCTACATCTTAATGTTTCAGCTGGTTAATCAGCCATCAGCCACTTAATTGAATCACATCAGCCTGTGCAACCATAAAACTGCCTTACTGCACTTTACTCAATATGTAAGCAAAGTTGGCACAAACATATTAAGGTTATTTAAAACAACAGAAGAGATAAGGTGTTGAAAGAGAAAATTTAAAAACAATATTGATTAATGAGTCAGACAAGGTTAAAATAAACCAATCACAGTCAAAATGGACAATGGCTAATACAGTATCACTACTGTATAATATCTACATTACTATTGATAAGAGTGGAGACTATAATCCAAATGTTGTTCATAAATTAAAAGTTTACATCTGTATTGGTGTCCAATATTAAATATATTGTAATTCTGAAAGTCTATGAAATATATATCCAGTTTTAGAGAACAAAATTTTGAATGTAGAATTTGTTATGATGATTTAGTAAAATATGATGAATTTTAAGTCAAATACAAAACAATGTAATTTAATGTCTAGATGCAATTAAAGCAACATAGAAATCCAATCCCATTACTGTTATGTCAACAAAACTTAAGTGATATCAATAAGGCATGAATGTTCCATATTACACAGATGACTCACCAAATGAAACTATGAGAATGAATGTATAAATAAGCAGTATATTAACCACTTACCTTGGAAAAGCATCAAAAAACCATGTCCTTTTAGTATTCGGAAATGCCACTCGCATGCCAGACATGAGAGGAGAATGAAGCACCACAGCTCCCACTTCGTAGCGGGCAGCCAAATCAACAGTAGGCACAGTCCCTATGCTTTGACCATATAATATAATGTTTTCCGGGCTGATACCATATCGAGTTCGCAACGCTTGCCACGCTGCATCAATATCCGCATATAAATTTTTCTCTGAAGGTTTGCCACCACTCACACCATAACCAGAATAATCATAACTGAATATATTACAGTTTATCCTAGTGCCTAATCCTAAGTAAAAACTGCTCATTTGACCGAGATCAACAGCGTTTCCATGTGAAAATAATATCGTAAAACGGGCGTTAGGACTACATCGGACAAAGAGGCAAGCTATTCTGTTGCCTCTCGTAGTTCTCGCATAAAATCCTTCAATATTCTCTTTTTCTCGGTCTGAATACTGCCACTCTGCTCGGTCGGTTAACGTCAATGAGAATTTTGCTGCTGTTTCATCAGGTGTGAATGTATACGTAGGTTCTGGAGGCAGAAATGCTAACTTAGCCGCGATTTTCCCCGGGCATGGTGGACAACAAAACAGGCAACAGAGTTCACTGAAACTTAACCCGTTCATGTTGATGTTTTACTAATATTGGTGTAAAAATTATTAAACACTACCCATGACAAAATCACAATTCACAAATTAATGATCATGGCGAAAATAAAAGATTTCACAAAATTGACAGCTCGTCAACAGTCTCGTTCAGCCATGACGGCAATGTTGCCAGCGACGGTGGTTTATGATTAATGCACTGATTAATGATAAATATAAATAAATAAATTGTGATAGCACCCTATTAATATTATTATTCTCTCTCAGCAGCTGAGAGAGAGAGAGAAATCTAAAAGTCACTATAATAAAACGTAAAACGTGAATTAAATAGTTGCTTTACAAAACCTACGATAAGTAAACGTAACAGCAAAAAAGGTGTTTGATATGGGTTGTATCGTAAATAGCCGGGGGTAGGAATCCTCAGAATCTCACCTCGGGCTAGGGCCTAAGCTGAACCTCATTCAGTACCATAACATGAAACCTACAGCGATGGATCTACGCCCTAGCATTTTGGGCATTATTCGGGTGTTCATATAATCAAATGCCTAATTAATGCACAGAATGTGAGAGCCTAAACTGTTACCCATCACTGGTAACACCACGTTTTCAATCCCGTGGTTTGAATTCGATTAGAATCACGTAAGAAAAAACATTGATATTCAGTATGGTATGAATTATGATAATCTATGAAACAAGATAGATCTACCCACCAACACCTTCGTTTTCGTGAAGTTAAACCTACCAAATCACTCATAGCTTGATTAGTTTGAATAAAATGAGAAATTTTGTTTTGAAGTTTTAAGTAAGATTTAAAATATTTTAAAAACATAATATACATTCGTATCTGCAGCCTTACCAATTCAATTGTGATGCAGTTCAACTCAGGGAGAGAGAAGGAGCTATGCGCGGTGTATAGCTCTCTCCCTGACTTGAACTGCGTTGCATTTGAATTGTTATTATGAGCTCACGTTAAGGCCCTTATATGGTCTAGGTCTTGTTTTGTTAGGTAGGATTCAGACTGTAAGCTCACATTTGCCTGTAAAAGCGGCGCGAGCGGTGCTTTGTAATGTACCTACCTAGGTATTATATATTATGTACTCTAAAAATGGATTGAATCAAAAACAAAATAGTTTAAAAAGACTTTATTAGAAAGCTCAATAATTATGTTGTTACAATTTAGTACTAATGTACTATCGAGTTAGCAAATACAACATGCTGCCTGGTACAGTCACGAGCACGAGATACCTTAACAAATCTCGTGCGACATAATTATATGAAAACTTTTAGATCATTTAGGTAGGTAATTACCTACTTACATGATTTCACAGTTCATTTGTTTTAATAATAAGCCCGTTTTATTTCCAAACACAAAGTACAGTTACATTAATAATTTAAACTATAGTTATATTTATAGGAAATTATATAATAGAAATTTTAGTGTTCAAGATGAATCTTGAGTTGGAACCCCGAATTGGGTATAGGCCTCCTCCAGCATTTGCCATTCGGCTCTATTTTGTGCTATGGATCTCCATTCCTTGCCTGCTGTAGCCACTATGTCGTCCATCCAGCGCTTCTTTGGTCTGCCTGGTCGTCTTTTACCATATGGTCCTGGCCATCTAGTCACTTCCACCGTCCATCTCTTGTCGGCGTTTCTTGCTACGTGGCCTGCCCAAGCCCATTTTAGTCGCAAAGCATGGTGTATGGCGTCTGATAATTTTGTTCTCCGTCTTATCTGTTCGCTTCTGACTTTGTGTATTTTTCTTATCTTAAGAATGCTCCTTTCCATTGCCTTTTGGCATACTGCCAACTTAGAAGTTATTTTTGTGGTGTAGGTCCATGTCTGACATCCGTAAGTAAGAGTAGGAAGAATACACGTATCCATAACTACTTTTTTTGAGTGCAGAGAGAAGTTACCCTTCAGAATTTCCTTTAGAGACCAAAATCTTTTCCAGCTTAATGCTATGCGTCGGTCGACTTCCTCGTCCACATTTGTGTCAGTGAAAGAGACCTGCCTGCCTAGGTATATGTAATTGTCTACATATTCCAATGGTTTTCCGTTCAGGTAGATTGTGTTCATTTTGCTATTTGTCATTAATTTTGTCTTACTTTCGTTCATTTTCAGACCTATCTGTTCACTCTCCATACTCAGTTCAGTTGTCATTTCTGCAAGATCGCTGCTAGTTTCTGCAAATAGAACTATGTCGTCCGCGAACCGCAAATGACTTAGATATTTTCCAGCTACCATGATTCCCTTCTTTTGCCAGTTTAGCCTTCTGAATATGTCTTGGAGTACAGCTATGAATAGCTTCGGTGATAGCGGATCTCCTTGTCTTACTCCTCTTTTAATTGCAATCTCTGAGCCTCTTTTCTCCAATTTTACTCTGCTGGTGCTTCCATTGTATATGTTCTTAATTACTTCTGTGTACCTTTCGTGGACCTGGCAGTCTTTTAGAGATCTCCATATGGATTCATGTGATATGCTATCAAAGGCTTTAGCATAGTCGACGAAAGCTACGTATAAAGGTTTCCTGAATTCATTGTACTTTTCAATAATTTGCGTTATTACATGCAGGTGGTCCGTTGTGGAGTAACCAGCCCTAAAGCCTGCTTGTTCTATTGGCTGAAAATTCTCAATGGCACTATTTATTCTATCTTGCAGTGTTAGCGCGAACAGTTTATACATACTTGATAACAGGCTGATTGGTCTGTAGTTGCCTACGTCTTTTGGATCGCCTTTTTTGTATATTAGTATGATGTCAGACGTCTTCCATTGCTCTGGTACTTTACCCGTGTCTAGAACTTTATTGAACAAGGTAGTTAGAGGTGGTGTCAGAATAGCAGCGCCGAACAAAATAGCTTCATTTTGAATACCATCCGGTCCCGGACTTTTGGCGGTTTTTAATTTTTTAATTTGTTTTAGCACCTCTGATTCATTTATTGGTATTATTGTTTCACTTACTTCCTTGCCTAGATCGTTGCTGTTTACATTCCCGTAATTGTAGGTCTTGGTGGCATTGGCGTATAATTTTTTATAGTATTCTGTGACGCAGTTTAATATATCTTCTCTAGTGTTAGTTTCTTTTAGGTTCGTTTTTAGATTCGTTATCCATATCTTGTGTGTCGTTAGTTCTTTGTAAGCTCTTTTTGTACTTCTGTAGAATTTTAAGTTTGTATTTATTATTTTATTTCTATGTTCTTGGTAGTCTCTTTTTATTGCCTTATTTGTTTCTTTGAATAGATTCCCAAGTTCTTTCTTCATTTCTTTTGTTTTTTGTTTAGCATTGATAAGCTCAGTTCTTCTAGTAATTAATGCTCTTGTAGATTCGGAGATGATTTGGTTTGTTTTTTCGTGGCTTGCCGGCTTTACTTTAGTTTGTAGACTCGATTTGACCATAGCCTCTAGTTTGTCATAGTACGTTTGTGCGTCAATATCTTCTTGCAGTGTTTCTAGGTTTGCTATGTTTTTGCCTAAACTAAATTTGTACTGTTCGATTTCCGACTCTGTTTTTAATATGCTTGGAAACGTGATATAAGATTTTCTGCTTTTCGTTGCACCTTGTAAACTATACGTAGCTCGGACCATTCGATGATCGGAAGGAAAGTCTATTTTATTTATAACCTCTGTGTTATGGATTCTTGTAGGACAGTTTGCGAGGATATAATCAATTTCATTTCTTATTCCATAATTTGGAGAGTCCGGTTCCGGTGTTAAAAGTGTCAACTTCATTGTGATATTCATCCGAAAAAAACCTTAAAATAAAATAGTTAACTCATACAGTAGTAAAACAGCAACGTTGTAAACAATATCTTACGCGTCACTCTCAACATAGAACATCTCACTTGTGTATAATTTTCAAGATTTACTAAATAAAGTGAAGCTGAAGATTAACAACAAATATATTATATTGAAGGTAGAATAATCACTCATATTTAAAAAAAAATAATAAGTCCATTCCGACAACGTTGGAAACAATATCTTACGCGTCACTGGACATAAGGACATAGAACATCTCACTTGTGTATCATTTTCAAGATCTACTAAATAAAGTGAAGCTGAAGATTAACAACAAATATATTATATTGAAGGTAGAATAATCATTCATATTTATAAAATAATAAGTCCATTCCGACAACCTAACAAAATTAAATAGAAGCTGGTTGTCACCTGTCACTGTCAGTTTGCGAGAAACGTAGACAGAGAACTACCTACGGCGAGAATAGAATAGTACCAGTGTTGCCAACTATTTCCTACCAAATCCGACCAAAAATACGTTCCGTTCCACTCTGCATAAGTGCATAGAAGAATATAAAACAGATATGGACGGTCCTTTTCAATTATTGTTCGACAAAATGAAGGCTGAAATGCAAAAGCAGACTGTCGAACTAACAGAATCTCTAACAAAAACTATTATGGAACGGATGGACGAAAAACTAACTCCTTTACTTGAGGAAAACGAAAAACTAAAACAAAAAATTGGCAACCTAGAGAAAGAAGTTGAATATTTAAAAAGAGATAAAAGAAGTAACAATTTAATTATTTATGGTCTGGAAGAAAATGAAAAATCATCGTCGGAGCTATTCCAGAAGGTCAAGGAATGCTTCAGAGGGGACATAAATATAACCATTCAAGAGAACGAAGTGAACAAATTATACCGCATAGGAAAAAACAAAAGAGGAGACAAACCAAACCCTGTGCTGTGTTCCTTTATAAATGGATGGAAGAAAAACGATATTATGAAGCACAGAAAGAACCTTAAAAACATTTATATAACTGAAGACTACTCAAAGGAAGTGTTGGAAAAGAGGAAAGCGTTACAACCACAACTACTAGAAGAGAGACAGAAAGGAAACATAGCGTACTTGAAATACGACAAGCTAATTGTAAAGGACACCAACTGCGATAAAAGAAAAAGAGAGTTATCTACTTCCCCACATTCTCCTACAAAAACTCAGGCAAAAAAACAGCAAACGATAAACCCTTTCAAATCTAATAGGACTAACGCTTTTGATATAATGAGATCCAGATCCAACTCTTTAACCAACAACCCAACAAACAAAAACCAATAGCAACTAACTGCCGGCAACCGGGAAATGCAAATCAATAACGCAAACTCAACATCAGAACTATACAATTCTCCCCCAAGCCGACTGGTCCTCGTGGGGGATATAGACCGAAACCCTCCAGCAAACACAAGTTCATTTGTAAATCATTAAAATTTTAAAGCTCGTAACTGTACCTTGTTATAAACAAGTATTTTTATATATTATGGACTGGAGCTTCTCGTCTGTAATGGTGTCTGGTGTTTGTCTATTTATTGCGTAGATACCTAATTTTCTGCACGTTGCAGCGATAACTATATAGCGATATAGACACTTTAAACATAATGTCTGATAATTTCACTATCCTATCCATACAATCACTGGAAATTTTCAAACACATATTATTTGATATTCTAACTGGTGAAATAGATAAACCCAGTCAGTTTCTATGACATTAACGCGATAAACAGACGGCGCGGCGGGGTGGAGCGGTCAAAATGACCGCGTCGCACTCTTATTATTTGTACTTGTACGATTATAAGGTTGCATTTGTCCGCGCAATAGCTCATGTCGCTTGTCAGACATACGCGGGCTAAATGGGATCTGATCTAATGTTAGTAATAATAAGAATGCGTCGCGGACATTTTGACCGCCCCGCGGCTCCGTCTGCTTATCGCCTTAGGGCAATTACATTACTTTATAAAACAGACATACAGACAGACACGAGATTGATATTAGAAAAAGTAGTTATTACATTAATAAATTAATGTTGACTTAATAAATGAAATAAATTGAACTATAATAATACTTCAGTTGATCATTATTGTAATCATAAATAATAAATATGTTCATGTTCAATAGCACTAAGCTGCCTAGAGTACTTTAAATACATAACATCATATAATTTAATTTAACAACCACTTGTTTGTTATACACTGTGATGGGTTCATGCCCAGTCATTTTGGGCATAAATGGGGCATTTATTTAATCCGTTCGATTAATACTGGGCATAAACTCATCTATATTTACTCATTTATTATTTATGCCCTAGCATTATAGGCAATTAATAAATGCTCGATAAATGCCCAACGTGTCTGGGCACCATCACTTTATACGGTTATACATACCTAAATAGAAAGAAATAGAATTTGCTTATTATGCATTTCCCCATACATATTGCACTTACATTTTTATTAATTTCGTAAACTAAAAATTAGACAATTCTACATCAAGTAGATACATTTATAATTTATGTATTTTAAGTGTAAAATAAAGTTTTTTTAGCTAATACATATATATTAGATCAAGTCATAAAATGTACGAGAACTTAAAATTACTAGTCCTTTTTTTACATATCGACGCTGGAAAGGCAACCTTGCTTATGTGCCATTTAGCAACTTTACAGGAGAGCGATTCAAAGTTTGAAAATTTCGAAAAAAATTCGTAAATCATATGATTTTAATCAGAATGGCCTGAAAATTGGGGTTTCCGACCGTCTGCTCCCCTGAGTGGCACGACTATTTAAAAAAGGATTTGTCACAGATTCACTATAAAACATTACTTAAAAAACGTCAGGGGACAAAATTAGTTGTCGCTTAAGCAATAAATGTCCAGACCTCAGGCAAGGCTAATTTTCTTATAGGCCATGGTTCAGCTGATAATTTTGCTGCACTTATTGCTTATGGACCAAAAGTATGTAATTAATATCAGAGCAAAATGTGTTAACTCGTCAGTCATTCGAAAAAAACGACGGCATAATTCAGTGATATGCATCAAACCATAAAAAAATAATTTGCCAAAAATTCTGAACCTCTAACTGACCTCAAATCGTGGCTTAGATAATGTCTCTTATAGGTAAGTATATTCAAGGATTTACATAAATAAAAGAACTACTTACGATAAAATCAAAGTATTAGGTTAATTTTCGTAAAAGACATTAATTATTATTCTTAAGTCTTTTGTTCCCATAAATTTAAACATCAAAGCACAAAACAACAAAATTTGACATTAGTCTTCTAAAAAATAAATGATTAAGAAATAAAAAAAAACTCAACTGCAGTTGAAAACACTAAAACAAGTTTGATAGCAGGTGGTACCCACTAATTTTCTTTAAGTTTATGATTTTCAAATGGGTACCGCCTGCTATAAAACTTGTTTCAGTCTTTTCAACAGCAGTCAGGTTTTTTATTTTTAAATCATTCATTTTATTCACAACATAATAGTCCTCCCTAATCAGCTTTTTATAATAATTCTTCAGAAGATCGAAAGTGCTGGTGATCACAACCTAGCCAGGCTAGAATGAATTTTTGGCAAGCTGTTATGGATCGAAAGCCAAGTAACAACCGAGTCAACTAGACGCGAGTGACTGATGCGCCCGTGCGCAGCCGCGTCTATTGATAATGTCGGTGTCTGATGCAACATTGCATTAAAACAAATGTAGCTTAAGCGCCGTTCGTCGTGTATTGACATGTACGGAAGTGCGTTGTAAGTGAGCATAAAGTGGAAAGTAAATGAAAGCAAAAAATATCTTACAATGAGTTCTTTAAAAATGTACAGTGGAGTAAACTTGCTTATGAGCTACTTTAAAAATATTCTAGTTAAAGCTAAATTGCTTATATCCCAATAGCATAGTTTAGTTTTTTCGATAAAATTGCTTATATGCAGATAATGCTTTAGACGCGGCGGAGATAAATTGCTGAAGTCCCATATCTTGAGAAACTTTAGCGCGGCTAATTGTCTGATGTCAAAACAATGCAATGGTCTATGGTGAAGCAAAGTTTCTTATGGAAATATATACGTAATATCTTGGAAAAGAGATATTGCT
Organism: Lithosia quadra; assembly: GCA_963576445.1. Classification (NCBI taxonomy): domain Eukaryota; kingdom Metazoa; phylum Arthropoda; class Insecta; order Lepidoptera; family Erebidae; genus Lithosia; species Lithosia quadra. The sequence goes on from OY754874.1 coordinate 14,439,243, forward strand.
TAACCTACAATCTAACAAAATTATGTGTAGCTTAAGAGACAAATTTTCTAAAAAGAGCTAAAATTGTGCGCTTATTAACCTGAAAAATCGGAATCACAGATGGCTTATTGACCATCAAAAAGGGTCAGTATTGGATGAAACCGAGATCAACGGATAGAGAAAAATCAGGCGATTCTAATGATATATATAACTCATATTCGTGAATTTGGCGCATAAGCAAGGTTGCCTTTCCAGCGTCGATATTGTAGTCTTGGCGTTAGTCTTATAGCCGAAACCGAACTTTAAATATCAAATTTCGGTGTGTGTGCTTGTAATTTTATTCTTCTCACGAATTTATTGATTTTGATGATTTTTCGTATTTATGGGATTGTTAGCTATTGGGTATTTTTATTATTCCAATTATTCCAACTAAATCTTCATAAATCTGAATATTTACATAAAAAAAGTATAATCGTAAATTATGATTTTATAAGTAGGTAGGCTAGCGGGCCTGCTAGTTTATAAATAAAATCACAAAATTAAAAGAAAAGAATTTACCTTAACATAATATTATGCTCCTTTAGGGCACGTTAAAACAGGCCCTTATTAATTTATTAACGTAATGTTAATTAGTAGGTAACTATTATTTCATAACATAATAGACTCCATTCCGTTAGGTACTCGCCTCAATCTCGATGTGTCTATGTAATTTGTTTTAGTTAGCCTAGTCTATTTGTTTTTATAAAAAGTCGCTAAAGATTATTTATATTTAGATATGTACCTAACCAAATGGAGTATAGGTAGGTTGTAATTTTTTTATCAAAGTTATTATTACGCAGTTTGTACTTAGTTTAGTTAGTAATTTTTCATCATAACAAAAGAGATGAAAGCATTAGGTACGAGTGCGCGCTTTTGGTCTTTTACGACTTACTATCTTCGAACTGTTATCTGTGAAATAAGTAAACCTGATTTAAATAATTTGTTGTTTATAATATTAGGTATGAATTACAATAAAATACATGTTTGTAGTCCCACGCATAAATATCCTCCAAGGTGTAGGAAGAGATTACCTCAACCACATTTGGCAGTTTTTCGGTCCCACGCAAAACAGTTAGAGCGTCTTGCTACTGCGCCAGATATGCATATAATGTGTAAGAAAACATATTAAAATCATTCACAAAGGACTACTTTAGGTAGTAGGACTCAATTATAACTTCACGCTTCTTACAGAGAGTACACAACCACAAAAGCAATTAACAAATTGAACAATTGGTTGAACGAAACAAAATTACAATGAAAGGGGTTCCCAATGGTTGTGTTGAAATATATATTCATTATACCTACCTACCTATTATGTTGGAATAATATTCAGTTAGTGATAGGTAAAAAAACAGGCTGGGCCATCAAGACGAGATAACAAGTGAATACCTTTATAGAGTTGGATTTCGAGATCAACACGAGTAAGTAGGTATATGGCATTTGTACAAATACGTAATTACCTAATGATTACGTATCTACCTAATACGGGACTAAAATAATCGCTATATTTAGGTATCAGGTACAGTGATGTGTTTATGCCCTGGCATTTTGAGCACTAATCGGGCATTTAATATTTACGCCCGATATCCCCTTCCACCCGCCGGGTTTCAGGGCATAAACCCATCAAATTAGATGGATTCATGCCTTGGCATATAGGTATAAACGTCCGATTGATGCCCAAAATGCCAGGTCATCCAGGGCATAAACCCATACCTATTTAGGTAAGATACCTATTTATTACCCGTTACATTTATGTTGATACAATTACACTGTTTCCACAGGTGGACTGAGCAGAAAAAGAAATCGTCTTGGCTTCAAGTTTTATAAGTTAAGTACCTATTAATTAACATTAATAAATAGGTAAGTATTTAAATCAGTTTTAAATACCTCAATGAATCTAGACTGGGACATTGTAATTTTTAAGCATAATTGGAATTCCCTAAATTCCATGATATAGAAATATAGACATTCAGACAACAAATACCACAACAGGTAACATTTTCATACAGTATCTACCTGCGCATAACTGCAATCGCGCGTTAGGAAATGATACCAAGTATAAAATATGATATAATGTTATTAGAGCCAGCTCAGCGGTTTGCTTTGAAAAGCATCTTTCATCGTATTATTATGTCTTGAGATTTCATTCGATATCACAGTCATGATAATAAATAGCAGTTTAAGGAGATCATAGTGCAGTGGAGACTAGATTAACCAGGCTATTTTAATGTTCTGAGTCTACCGGATGAGTAATCGAAATGCTAGTTAATTGAATACCTACTTATGAGTATTACATTATGACGATGAAAATTTCATTTGATATTATTAATTTAAGGAATAAAACTCAGTTGATCGCGTAAGGCTATCTACGTTTCACAAAATATTTTAGTACTAGTTTAGCTTATGCCCGGTACCTACGTATTACATTGCCTTTTAACGACCTTAATAGCAATTAATACCAATCAAATTTGCTCGCGGTTGGCAATACGAATAATCACAAATTCGTATCCGGATCCTCACCCGGATAATCGAGTCTCTACTGTACTAGCAGTGATGAGTTTATGCCCTGTCACTTTGGGCATTAATCGGGTATTTTGGGTATAAATAATAAATTCCCGAAATGTCAAGGCATGCATCCATCACTCTGTTAAGCTTATGTATTGTATCATATATGTTTCAAATCATATCAAAGAGTATGTTTAGTAGTTTAGACCCTCAACAATTGGTTTCATTATTCTAAACGAAAAAGGTTACAGTTGATATTTATATGTAAGTAATATTTAGAACAGTTTAGTTAATATGTTACTTTTACACAGTATAGTCGTTAAAGTTTCATAAGACTTCGTAGTGAAGGAAACTGGATCCCCGATCATCGATTTTGACAGCAATATTCCGCGTTACAGATTTGGATATTTTTCTTTCGGTACCCAAAATTCTAATGCGGAGTCACAAGTTCCGATCACCAATATGCCATTCAAGTACCGGAGCTGAAAAAAAAGAAATGTTATTTTGCAATCCTTTATCTAAAATGCCATAATCTAACATCTGAAGAAATTCCAAGTACATTGGGTTGTCGGAACGAGAGAGTTCGGATAAGATCGGCTCGCTTCGGTTTTGCATTTTCTCAATCGAAACTATCAGTCCTTTTTGCGCCGGGTAGGTACCTAAATAGGTATCTTTTGTAGGTACCTAAATAGGTGATAATATATGTGTGGGCATTTTTCAGAATTCCCCCCCTAAAGTTGTAATATAAAGAATGTGTGATCAGCTGAACTTTACTTCGAACTAAGAAACGTCCAATTAAATATTTAACATGTTTTACATTTATGGGTGAATCCAATAGATGGCGTTGCAACCACTTTATAAGACTTTTAGGGATTCACTCCCGGGTGAAGCCAGAAACGGCCCTTGCCCGGGTATTCCCATTTCCCATGGGAACCTATTCCAGGGATAAAAAGTAGCAGATGGGTTATTCCAAACTATAATCTATAAATTCATCAAATTTCAGCTAGATCCATCGGCCGTTTTTGCGCTAAAGAGTAACAAACAACAGATGTTTGTTACTCGATCACACAAAAACGGTTTGACTCATACATAACCTTTCGCGTTTATGATATTAGTAGGAAGTTGAATAAGCTAACATTATGATAATGTGACAGATATACACACACACACCTGTGTAACATCAAATGTACTGCTCTTTACATTGGTGTATTCTTGTAGTGGACAGGAATTATACAAGAACTTGATTTCTCCCCTGTCTGAACACACAATCATGTTTCCTTGATTTTGGTAACAGCCAGTTATCTTGCTCGATGGTTTTATTATTGGAGGCTCGGGCCATATTTCGTGTGTTCTAACGTATGAATGATTCTCTGGATCGAAGAGATGAAGGAAACCTTTGGAGTCTCCTATGTACAGCGCAGTCGGACTCCAACTAATACATACTGGATAAGCTTTGTCAGTTGGTATTTTTACATCACTTAATAACAGTTTCCCAGCTGTTCTATCCCATATGGCCATTGTTTTATCTTCACTTAGCGATGCAACCATGTTATTGAAAGTTTGAAGTGCCAGTACTGGTCCCTTGTGTGGTTTGTAAGCATAAACATGATTAGGCCCTGCACGAGCATCAAAGGACAATACTTTTTTAGAATACAACCCAGTCATTATTTCATTTTCAATAGCCACAACCGACAATGCTGTCATACCACACCTGTAATATATATTTTTAAAATTATTAGTAAACTTACCTATTGCATGAACAACTAAGTGCAAAATATTCATATTTAACTAGGAGTTATATTTAATTTTTATTAATTATCATGCAGCTATTCTTACAAGGACCAGAGAAATAGTATCTTGTTGATAGATAAATACCTAATAATTATATTATATAAGAATACATAATGCTATTCAATACAGAGGTATGGCTCCTAAAAAACTTGTACTAACTGAAATTTTTGCTTGCATTCCAATCCAGTTTCAAGATCCCATGCCTTCACAGTATTATCCCATGATGCAGAATATACTGTAGAAGCAGAATCTATATTATCAGCAGCAAGATCCCAAATCCATCCTGCATGAGCATCATTTTTAATATGCTTGGGTTTAGCATTTGCAGATGAAGTTAAGTTATCACTTTCATCGTGTGGAGCAATGTCTAACACATTCCATAGTGCCATTCCACGGTCTCTGCCTCCAGATATACAGACTTCTCCATTCTGAAATATTTAATTACGAAGTGTTTATGACAAGGTAATTTGTATAGAACCTACATGCAACCAGTAAACTTGTACTGTATAAATAAACTATTAAGTACACATAAAAACAAATTCCTTGCTATAAGAGAAATCATTATCACAGTGTTAGTCCTGGTTGCATCCAAAGCTTGTGCTTTGGAGCCCTGGATTCACTTTCTTATTCTTCCTCCTGACTTTGATTTTCTTGACTTTTGCAGGAGCGACTGCTTTCTGATGTCCCAATCCTGAGAGCATTCTTTAAACCAACCACATATCTACACTCTTCTTTAGTAAAAGATATACCTATAATGCCGTAAAATGCTTATACTCACATTAACTAATAGAACAGTATCCACAGAAGCAAAATGCACATCCTTCACCACTATATGTCTCATTGTGTCTTTAACCTTTGTCCATTTCTTGGTTTCTAAATCCATTTCTATACACACAGCTTCCCAGTCTATTGCTGTTTCTTCCCATAATTCCAAATCTGGCAATGCAGGAAATGTACCATTTACTTTACTATGCACCCAATACTTCCAGAGACAATCATCAGCTAAAATATCATACAACCGTTGACATACTTTACTTAATGTGTGTTTTAAAATTTGCACATCCAGAAAGGAGCATATTTTTATAAGTATCTGTAAAGTATTTTAAAATGTTTAAATTGACATATGCAGTAAGAATAAATCAAAAATATCATAATATTGGTGTGATAGTGCTGGGATAAAAAAGCTTGGTGAACCTTGGATAAAAACAGTGGAATCATTTCTTTTTTTGTGGTATAGGTGCAAATGAAATGAAATATATTTTATTTGCAGAAATATGGTGAGTACAAGTGTTCTAGGCAGCTTCCATAGTCCAGGTTTAGTTGACATAAGCCTTTATATTTTAGGCACCACTCCACTAGAAATTAAATCTGTTATTTTACCTCCACAGGCATGTCCATTAAGGAGGGTTTTGGTATTTCATATATGTCACATATCTTTGCATCTGAAGTAATGTCATCCTCAATACTTGTCAACTGCTCCTTGATTGATTGTAAAGCTTCACACATTGCTGCAGTGAGCACACTAGTCTGGTTGTAGCACAAGGAAATTTCTATAACACAGCAATATATTACATCAATGATTAGCATAGTGACCATTTAAAATAAAATTAACAAGGCCCAAGTCTTGGTTGGAAGAATGGACTATGAAGATCCAGTTCTGTTTATTTGTTAAACAATTTTTTTTTAATAAAACATTATCACTTATGTATAGTGATAGTAAGGAGTGTTTATATTAAATCAGTTGAATCTGTCATTAGACAGATTTGACTGATTTGCATAACTGGGTGATATAATATACCTCTGTCTACCCCTCCAGTGATATACAACCGTAAGTATGCAGATAAAAAAGATTAGGTAATCATGATAATAATAAGATACTGGCTTGTAGCAACACGACCACTCACTCAGATAGCAACTTTCTAAAAACTAATCTGAAACTCTATGACACATATTTGGCCTTACTTCTTCCAAAAATACATAGGAAAAGTATATGTCCTAACTATCTACCTTTTATGGTGCTATGAATTATTATTTTTATTTCCATATCTAGTATTTCATTGTAGAATAAGTACAAAATTGCACCCAATTAATAGATTGTAGTATTATGGGCTTTAACATTATCATGATATTATGGATATGTACATGGGTGAGCCTTCCTAGTATTGTATTCTTGACATTATTAATTAAAAAGGTTTCTATTTTAGGAATGGCTAGCAGAGTGTCATCACATTGTTATGAGCACCAGTTCTGTTTAGAACTAATTAAAATGTTTGTATACATGGGAACAGTTCTATAAATTAGCATTAGTTAATAAAAATAAATTATTTAATCTAAATAGTAACAAAGAGTTTACTTAAATTAACAATTAATAATAATATAATAATAGCTCATCATTTGTCAAATTACCTGGTGTGTAGTGTCACACAATTAAAAAATTGTATCTTGTGGACTCCTGATTTAAAATCTCACTATAATAAAATAAATCACATAAATATTACAATTTTGAAACAAAACCACAACAAAACAGAAAAATACAAGTCACATCAATGAAGTTTGAAGTTTATTGTCAATAATGTCATTGTCATTAAAATAATAGTTGGGAGCTTTATGCTCAGTCTACGGACAGATAAACCCACATCCACACCAATCCACACACTCCGTACCACACCACAATAGATAATATTCGCTGTTTAAACCATAGACTCAGAATGTTATTCTTCTCTAGCTTCTAGACACTCCCTCCCTGCTCGGCTCCTAGACTACATTAAGACTGACATTTGCTAAAAACTGAAAAAAAAAAAGACTGACAAGTTTATGACAAACCAAATGTCAAATGTCAAAAACGTCGCAGTTTCGCGGTGCGAATGTGAATCTGAATTGTGAGATAATTGAGATAAATAAGGATAAATAACATGCAGTTTTACCAAGATATAAATAGAGAATTATAACATTACATTATTACTATTAGTATTGGGAATCGGCATTACTTGAAGGACTGATTATTGTGAAACGTTTCAGTTTCATGGAATTTGGGTGAATATCATAATACTTTGTTTATTGTATCTTGTCAAAAGATCCTCTTTACCTGTGAAAATACGTAAGTAAAATACATATTGACTCGTCTAAAGCTTGACTTCTATTATTAGTGCTACTATCAGAATTTCTGAGGATTCTCTTCTACGCTCACAATGGATAACGCACATTCTAGTGTGCAAGACAAGATGGATGTTGACGATGATCTAACTAGTAAATTTTTGAGCGGTCAAATGTCATTTGCGGAATATTCAAGTGAATGGTACAATTTCGAAGATGAAGAAGATATAGAGGAGGTGAACAAAAAAAGTGAAGATGATTCTGGCCCATTAAAGTCGGAAAAAGGATCACATAGACGTCGTAAGTTTGCGCGAATGCCATTAGGTTTGACAGGCTTAATGGGAGAAGCAAATTTACGCTTTGTGAGAGGTGACAGAGATACTGCAGAAAAGATGTGTCACGAAATTATAAAGCAAGTGCCCACTGCACCAGAACCTTACCAGACTCTGGCACAAATATATGAACATGATGTTGAGAAATCATTACAGTTTTCTTTACTGGCTGCTCATCTTAGTCCACCAGACGCCGGAGAGTGGTTGAGACTTGCTGCACTTTCTAAACAAAGAAATGATGTAAAACAAGAAATGATATGCTATACACAAGCAATTGTTGATGATCCAGCTAACATAGATAGTCATATGAAAAGACTTGACCTTTTAACTGAGCTGGAGAGGCAGAATTATTCAATCCAAACTTTAAAAATCACAAAACTCAAATGTTATCACAAAATTGTGACATCCTTGCCATCAAGTGAAGGAGAAACCATAATGAAATATGCGAAACTGGCTGCAACTCAATATTACAACAATCATGAATTGGAGCGCGCTCTTCTTGTAATGACTTCTGCTTACAAGAAATGTCCAGCATTATTTTCATTACAAGATTTGAACATTTTTTTGGAGCTATTAATTGGTCAGAGACAATTTCAAACTTGCATAGAAATATTTGTTGCTAGTGCAGGAGTAGAAATTGAGGCAGAAATACAAACTATAAAGAATGCAGATGGTGAAATTGAGGAACAAACTAATTATATAAATTGTTCAATTCCTGAAACTTTACCCATTGATCTTAAAAGCAAGCTGTTGGTGTGTTTTATTCATTTAGGTGCTAATACCTTAGTTCAAACATTACTAGAAGACTTTCTATCAAATGATGTTGAAAAAGCTGGCGATTTATACATGGATATAGAGGAAGCTCTATCTACAATGGGTCATCATTCTCTGGCAATACAACTGCTAGAACCTTTAGTTAAAACCAATAGCTTTGATCTTGGGGCAGTTTGGCTAAAACATGCTGAATGTTTACAGAAACTAGGTAGAGAAAATGATGCTATTGACTCTTATTTTAAGGTACTGAAACATGCTCCCCAGCATCCTGATGCCAGAAGAAGACTGTACATTATTCTTGAAAGGCAAGGGCGAATTGAGGAAGCTTTAGAAATGCTGCAGCAAGATTTCAAGTATGTAGTGAATGCAAATCTTCTACAGGAGCAATGTGATGCATTGAAAAAGTACAACAAATGGCTTAAATATCTTGAAGTTGGTGAAGCTCTGCTGTCAAAAACATTTGTTCGCTTCAGACATGAAGAAGAGTTAAATATGGCCTGCAGAAATAGGTCAGGCATAGAACTCATCCAGAGTTTCAGAACTATGCGTGGCGAAAATCCATATCATGAAAAAGACATCCACTTTGATGATGATGAAACTTTTAAATTAACTCCTCAACAAGAATGGGACCTTTTTCTTGAACTTCTAAAAATTGCCTGTGAACACAAGCAATATTTTACAATGCAAAGATTAACATTTGGTGCTTTGATGTCTAAAGGGTTGGCTTCCCACCGCTTAGAAATTGACTTTTATTGTATGCAAGCATGTCTTCTTAGTAATGATCACCATAACGCTTTTCGTTTCCTTCGGGACTTTGCCCAAAAGATGCCTAGTCCTAGATCATGGAATTTATTAAACCTCGTTATTAATTATGTTGAACGAAACACACATTCTAAATTCTTGTTAAGGTTATTTCAAAGAGATAGTACTAATGTAGTGAAAAATTTCTTCTTGGGCAATAACTTTTTGATATCAGGAAGATATTTAGTGGCATTGAAGTATTATTTAGAGTACCATGACAAGTGTAGAGATTCATTATCTGCATTTTTAATTGCTGTAACTATTTTGGTAATGGCTGCTCAAAGAACTGTTGACAAACATCATAATCTAATACTGCAAGGCATGGCTTACTTGCAAACTTATCGTAACTTAAGGAAATGTGATCAGGAAGCTAATTACAATATGGGCCGAGTATATCAAATGTTGAATCTCAACAATCTAGCTATTGAATACTATGAAAGAGCTCTGGCAAGTGACAGTATAGCCAAATGTGAAAAACATGGAGTTATAGACCTGAAAAAAGAAACTGCATACAATTTGTACCTTTTATATAAAGATCACTCACCAGTCATGGCTAGGCAATATATGTTAAAATATCTTGTAATTGAATAAATAATACATTAATAAATCTATATTGTTTCACTTTTAGTAGTTTGAGTCCTGCACAAAATATTTTTGACCATGACCATAATATAGAAAGAAAGAGAAATATAGGTGCCTATAGTATTCTGCTATTAAAAAACGTGGCTAATGTTATAGATATCTCGTGAGAAGCAAAATCTAGAGTCAGTTGCAAAACCAGAGGCATATTTAGCATATTGACAATCTGTTCCTACACTTCCTACCTACATTGTTTTAACTCAATTTCGAAGTAATGATGCATTATAGGCTCTTTATTATTTGTTTTAGGAATCCACTGTATTGAATAACTTATTAGTTATCAATTACAATGGCCAACGAAGTTATTCCAGTAAATAATGTAAAGTTTGAAAGGTTTTGTGACATGTTAGAACAGCTGCACAAGAGAAAAAAGCTGCGAAGAGAACAAGACACTATGTTAGGAGATTTTATCAATGAATGTAAATTGAAAGCATCACAAATTAAAGGCGATAAGGTAATCCTAAATATTTCAGTATTTTGGTTTGTATTTAAAACCTCAATCACATATCAGTATCTACCTAAGCATATTGGCAACTAGGTACCTATTTAAAGTAAAAACTATGTAGGTATAGGTACCATTTACAGGATGTTCACATAAAAGAAACCTTTAATACCTAAGAGGTATATTTTCTATGGGGAAATCTTGCTAAGAGTGCACTCATCATTATCATCTCGGCACTCCTACTCTGCACTACTGCGTTTCTACTCTTTCTTCTACCCTTCGAGCGACCTTCCGCATCCCTGGTAGTGACTCCATTGAAACACACATCATTCCTTATGAGGTCTACTCGGCATTTTTTATGTATACCCCTCCTACTGGGGGTCCGGCAGAAGCGGTATTGTCAGAAACAGAGTTTGTTTTCCACGTAGCTAGGCAATCGCCACAAAACTTGATGAATCAGCGAGATATCACATGTTACATCCACCGCAGCATTATTTAGGTATACCTACTCGTGATACGCAGCTCCTGCTATTGTTTAGAGAAGCAGTTAATCTGCAGTGTGAAGCACCCTTGCCAAGCTTCAATTAATCTTGATTTCAAAAAGAATTTATTCTCGTATTTAGCACTAGAATTTGGACTCCTAATATCTAAATATAGAAAAAAAAATTATAACCTTTTATTTGGCACAAATAGGTTATACAGGTTGATATTAAATAATATTTGTAAAAAAAAATAACAGTGGTAGATCTCAAGTAGTTACTGAAACACTGACTTCCTAACTAGGCTATATAGCTGCGCCAATATCGGTGGCATCCAAAGTAAATAGACCCAATTGGAGCCCAGGATCCGCTCTCCTTTTCTGTGTCCTTTTGCCTTTTTGGCTTTTACGGGAGCGACAGCCTGCGAGCCCCAACCTCTTCTACCATTATACCAACTTCTGTATTTCCAGAACTCCAGTATGTTTCAAGTCTTAAGGTTGCTGTTACCTAAGTTGGAAAGAGAAAGAAGAGCTTATAATTTGAAGGAGAGCAAATTAGGAAATTTATTGGTAAAAGTGCTGTCACTTCCTAAGCAATCGCATGATGCACAGAAGTTGCTTAACTTTAGATCAGCTAGTAACACACTGGAGACAGATAATGATTTTGCTAGCGTGGCGTACTTTGTTGTCAAAAGTAGACTAAGCACAACCTCTGCTACCTTCACTATCGGTGACATCAATAATATACTGGACAGAATTGCATCTGCTGAAATCGGAGAAGTCAAAGCAAGTAAGTCAAATGTCTTACTTAGTCTGTTCAGCTAACTTTTCATCCTAGAGTCAATCCCGATCACATTCAAAGCTCGCATTTTGGGGCCTGCAGTCAGCTCTTCTGCTCCATTTTCTATTGGTTTGTTACGGCTTTTATGGGAGCGACTACCGTCTAACCTCCCAACCCCGAGAGGAAAGTCTGCACCAGCGCTTCAACCGTCTATCAGAACGTGCCCTCACGGGCTTACTGGTGACTCCATTATTGAGACAAGGCGCATTAAATACTGCGTTTTTCAGTTAATTGAAAAGTATGCCCGCCCGGCTATTTCACTTACTCCAGTTATGGGAATCTCTCCAATGTACAGACACAGCTAATTTACAATTTTAAAATAGTATCGATACTATCGATATATACCTACTCGTAGTACAGTAGGTAATGTTACTGCTCATAATTTAATCATGTAGTTCAGGTAAACAACAGTTATCGAGTAGGTAGGTACCCGTACGTAAAATTCACGTTCCCTTGCAGATGTTCTTGACGAAACCTTTAGTAACGTGGTGAAAAAATTAAACCCAGACCAACTGAAGTGGTTCCTTAGGATTATACTCAAAGATTTGAAACTAGGAATGAGTACCACTCGCATATTGACTTTATTTCATCCAGACGCACCTGAGTACTTTGAAAACTGCTCTGATCTATCGAAGGTAAGTAGAGACCTATGTTCGTTATACTAACTTATTCGAGAAATGGCAGGGTGCAGTCACCTCGGTTCACAAACAAAATGAAGGTAGACTAAGCTTTATGTGCCTCACTAGATTCTGAGCGTTTATTGCCCATGGTTCACCTGGTTAGGTTCACCCACCCAGGGGGAGAACCCAGGAGAACCTGTGGGAAGAGGGGCATCCCATGAAATACGGTTTCAAGGTATTTGATTGAACAGGTTTGTGACGAGCTTGGAGATGGCGAAGCACGATCATTGGAGCTTGGAATCCAGATGTTCTCAGCTGTGAGCCCTATGACTTCGGAACGACTCGACGTAAAACGTACATCTAAACTATCAGCCGATTCAACTTTTCAAATTGAAAATAAATTCGATGGCGAAAGATTCCAAGTAAGCAAATAAAAATAAATTATACAATTGGTGATGGTCGGTAGTCGGTAGTCCGACACGCTTTTACCGGTTGGCTGACTCATATGATATTTAAATGTTGCGATAGGAGGGGCCTTACTATGAGGTACCTACCTATTTTATCGGAGGTAGAACAGTAAGTTTTTTTCGTTTATCTTGTAGATACACATGGAAAACGGAGTATTTGAATATTTCTCAAGAAAAGGTCATAAATTCTCCAGTAACTTTGGAAATTCATATGAATCTGGTTTGCTGACACCTTATTTAAAAGGTTGCTTCAAACCGGAAGTCACAAGTTTCATCTTAGATGGAGAAATGATGGGGTGGCATAAAGAGTATCAATATTTCGGCTGTAAAGGTAATTTTTTTAATTAAAATAGCTTCTTAAATTTATGAAATCCTGATGTCATAGAATATCACAGTGCACTGTTGCCATCGCCTCCCTGTATTTGCTATGTGGTTGCCCCCACTTGCTTCATATAATGAATACTTTTATTATTCCCAATGATTTACTGTTTGGAAAAAATCCCTGTAAGGGACTGGTCACGGGTTCAAGTCCCGTCCTGGATGATCATTTTTTCCGATCAAGTCATTGGGAGTAGTTAGCATGCAATTGCTTAAAAATTTCACTCAACTTTTATTATTGTTAGGTACTTATTATAACTAAAACTGAAGAGTTTGTTTGTTTATTTGTTGCAACGCACTAATAGTAAGAAATATCAGGTCCGAATTGAAAAAATATTTTTATATTGGATAGCCTGTTTATCGAGGATGGCTTTAGGCTATATAATATCATCACGCTACCACTCTTGCTACCCGTGTGTGATTCTACTCATTAGGCAAAGTTAACATGTCATAATTATATTCACAGGTATGGCTTTCGATATTAAGAAGATTACAGAGAATTCTAAATTTCGACCTTGTTTTTGCGCCTTTGATATTTTGTTCTACAATGGCAAGACGCTAGCGGGACCGCCAGAGAAGAGTGGGATACCTCTGCACGAAAGACTTCGGCTGTTAGACGGGCTGTTTGTAAACGTGACTGGAGTCATACAGCACATTGAACGACAAATTGTTAAAGAAAGGTAGCTTGGTATGAACTAAAATAAACTCGGCGTAACAACTTACAATAGGTGTCTTTACATTCTGCTTTATAAAACAGACCGTATAAGACTAATGACTATTCTGAATACAACGATGGAACCTATTTAAATGGGAAGATGTCAAAATACACGACGGGACTTGAGCCAAGGACAGTCGCTTTCTATTTATCTCTATAAAAAACCACATTAAAATCCGTTCAGTAGATTTTGCGTCCATCGCGAACAAATAGATAACTAGATAAAAGGACAAAAATTCCAAAAAAAAAAAAATTGTATTCAGAATTGTTTATTTCACATAACTCAAGTTTTTTTAATTGTCTCCAATGACACAGCTATAACACGTGCGCTATAAGTTGAGACTTGAGCTCTCCGCCCACTTACCCCTACACTGCCCCTCAGTCGCCCGTGACGTACTCGCAATAAAATAGGTAGACAGGTAGATAACGTCTCGAACGGAAGCTTGTTTACGATATTTTTTTTTGTACGCTGTACAAACACGCGCCGGTGAAGTCTAGTGGTCAGTGGGGCGAGCACGAATTTTCTTTTGTATCGAGTTCGTAACGTGTGCGACAAAAATGTATGAAATTTGTACAGCGCCCCTATCGTGCGTAAAAGGAACTTTACAAATCTTATATAATTTCTATCGCACACGTTTCGAGCTCGATTCGAAAGAAATTCGTGCTCGCC